>CADEBD010000226.1:11059204-11676231 GCA_902825455.1 Arctia plantaginis | reverse complement strand
GCCCGGGGGCAGTGTTCTTGGATCTAATCCGTAGAACAGCCGCCCCCAACTCCGATTCCCTGACGGGCGGAACGTCAACCTCGCTGTCCCCGTCGTCTCCGGCCGATGCAGCCATCGACGGGGGTGTGTGCTCCGCCCGCTGCGGGAATAGGCCCTCGACCACTCCCTGCAGGAAGCTGGGCTGGAGAGTCTCCGTAAGGGGGGGGCCCGACGTGCGGAGCTTTTGACGTACCGCACGATAAGGGCGACCCCAGGGGTCACGCTCGAGACTCTCCAGCATCTCCTCTCTACATGCATCCTTGGCGCGGCAGATGGCCAGCCTCAGAGTTTTCCGAGCTTCTCGGTACTCCTCATGAAGCCGGTCCACCTCCTCACCGACCCCGCGGTGACGTCGCCGACTACGGGTGAGGGACCTCCGGGCACGTACACAGGCCGCACGGAGGTCCGCCAACTCCTGGGACCACCAGTAGACCTCCTTCCTTGGAGGCCGACAACCACGAACGCGGGGCATGGCCGCATCGCAAATCTGCGTAATCGCATTGCAGAAGCGACCAGCCCCCATGTCGACCTCCTCGGTCGGGGCCTGCGGAGACAGCCAAGAGTGAATAATGGCCGCCTCCTCTAGTAGGTCCCTGTCGAGCTTGGCGACAGCCCACCGCGGGAAGCGGGAAGGGCGCCGCGCCGCGTGACCCCTACTGGGGTCCTGGGACCGGGAGAGCTCGAATCGGATGTACAAATGATCCGAGAGCGTCTCGACCTCTTCCAGGACACACCAGTTCCTTACTCGTGCGGCGACTGCAGGGGTAGCGAACGAAAGGTCCACTATCGACCCCCCCTGCCGTCGCACGCACGTGTTGGTGGAGCCTCTGTTCAGCAAACAGAGGCCCACCGACGCCGCCCACTCCTCGACGGCTTCGCCCCTGGCGTCCGTCGCAGGGGAACCCCACGCAATGGACTTTGCGTTGAAGTCCCCCAGCACGAGGACGTGCCCAGACACTAGTCGCCGCATCGAGGCCTCCAAGTTGTTAAGGAAGACCTCGAAGTCGTTCAAACTCCGGTTGGGGGAGAAATATACACCATAAATGGTGATTCCCCCCCAATCGGCGGCAACATATCCAGTACCCTTGTCTCTTAGCGACAAGGGCGGGGAATGAGCCGCCGTGGAGCCGACGACTGCCACGGAGCCGTCCCGGTCACCCATCCAGTTTGGACGGGGAGGGACAAAATAGGGCTCCGCGACTACGGCAACATCTATCGACCACTGTGCCATGGTTTGCAGGAAGAGATCCTGCGCCGCAGCACAGTGGTTCAGATTCGTCTGGACCAGGAGGTTGGAGACTTGATCCATTACTGGATCGTCTCTACAACCTCCTCCATGGGCGTCGACGTCGACGCAATATTGACGTCGGGGGTAGCCTGGGTCGGCAGGCTAGACCCCGGCGTTTGCCGAGAAGCGCGGGGAGGCCTGCAGCCCCCCCGCCCCATCATGTGATTGGCGGGCTTTTTGCCCGCCTCACACACCGGGCAGTGGGGGGCGGCAGAGCACTCTGCCGCCTTGTGCCCGGGTTGACCGCAGCGGAAGCATAATCCACTGCAGTCAAAACAGCTCTCGCACTTGGTGCGAGTGTGTCCCGCGGCTAGGCACTTGAAGCACCTCATCGGCCTCGCGGCCAGAACCGTGATTCTGGCATTTACGAAGCCGACGAGAATGCTTCCGGCGTCGCCCAGTGCTTTGGCCGACGCCACGGGACAGCTCACCCACACCGCACCGAGGCCTCCCGGGCCCGGACGGACGGTGCCGACTCTGATGGTGTCCGCGGTGCACCCAGTCTTCTCCATGACTGCATCGCGGACATCCTCCGACGTGATGGAGTCGTCCAGGCCCGAGATGCGCAGTTCTGCGCATTTGGTGGGCCTGGCGATCTTAACACCGTCCGTGGCGGCGAAAATTCCCCGCAACTTCTCGGCGAATTTGTCGGCCGTCGCCGCGCCTTCAGCCCCAGGGAACTCGAAGACCCGAGCTCCCGTCTGGGCGCGGCGCAGCCTCATCCCCGCCTCCCCGAACTCAGTGGCGAGACCGGGCCGGGCCCCCTTGAAGAGGGCCGCATACGTGAGCCCGCCACTGGCCGCCTCCGGCGACAGCGTCACGACTACAGCCGCGGTTTTGGGCGGCTGCAGCTTCCGCGGCCTCTTTTTTGAGGCCGTTGCCACCGGTGGCGAAGGCTGGGCTTGGGCTGCTTTCTGAGCAGCCCTTCTAGCCCGCCTTCGGGACTTCTTTGAGCCCCTCGCCTCCTGCCAACCCTCGTTGAAGGGGGCAGGTGCGGAGGGGCCCGGCAGGGATGTCGGAGCGGGGAGCGGAGGGAAAGCCACTCCGCTCCTCTTCGCCGCTTTAGTCTGGGCCGGCGCCTTGGCCGGTGCCTGGGCCGGCGCCTTGGCTGGCGCCCGGGCCGGTGCCTTGGCCCCCTTCCTCGGCCCCTGGGGAGCCGGTGGAGTCGGGGCCGACGCCGCCGCCGCGTAGGACACGCGGCCTCCCACTACGGGGAGCGCAGTCGGAGCCGCGGCCCCAGGCCGCTGCGACGACGCGAGCGGGGGGCGCACGACCGGCGCAGGAGGCAGTCTCGCCTCCAGACCGGCCAGACGGCCGTCCAGCATACGCCCAACTGCGTCAAGAATTGACCGCAGTTGGGCGTCAGGCACCCCTGAGGTCGCGGTAGGTACAGGCTGGGGCGTGGATGGGGCCTCCCGCTCGGGGAGGTTCGCCCGGAAGCGGGTGAACTGAGCGCTCAGCCCGTTCACCTGCTCCGTCAGCCTGTCATTGGCCATCTGTAGGCGAGACACGTCGCCTACTAGGCCCTCCACGACCTCCGACATGGCGGAGGAGGAGTCCTTAAGGGCCCTCACAAAAGAGCCCTTAAGGTTAACTGACTTGGTGGCTACCTTCTGGATAATAGCCACCGCCGCCCTCGCCCTCTCCTGCACAGACACGGGAGCCCGGGGGGCGTCTCCCTCCACCGGCTCCCGAATCTTGAGCAGGAGATCCGCGATCTCCTCCTCCGCTGCGGCCTCGCCGTCCGCTCGAACACGCCTGTAAGACTCCGCCCCAGAGAAGGCGGAGCCAGACGGCACGGGGACAGGGGCACGCGACCTCGCGATCGGCGTCCGTGACCGTCCTCGCTGGCTGCCGGCCACCTTAGGTGGCAGCATGTCTTGCGAGGGGTCTACACCCTCCTCTCCGGAGCGTCCACGCTTGCGACTCCCAGTGTCGCGGAATTCAACATCCATAGCGTCCAGTGCGTCAGTCGACACACTGGAGCCACCGTCTGATGAAGCCGCGGACCGGGAACGAAGACGCTCCGATGTTCTTAGGCTCCCAGCAGTCAGTCTACTACAGACTACTACTGGGAGCCCCACCGAGATAGGTGTTCTCGACACCACCTCGCCTTCAGTGGACGCCGAATCCACTCCACCACTCTTCTTCTTCTCCTTCTTTCCCACCGTTTCGTTGTCCTTTTGGCTTGCCTGTTTCGTTGTTTGTTTGTTTTGTCCTTTTACTTTATTTGTTTCTTCAGTATCCATTATATTCCCACGAGTGGGGGAGAAATAAAGGTCCACCCGGGCAGAGATCCCCCAATACCCGGGCAAGCGTAAATTTATGCCCAACCGAGGGGTCCGCAAGTGCCCCGGCTGGGAGTGCGCTTACGACTGAACTACCCATCAGCCATGCATCCCCTGGCCACGCACCAGAACACGGGATTCGGGGCATTTTTTAGAGAGGTTTGCATCCTCGCGGTCCGGGCGGTTAAGCCAAGACCCTCGCCCCCGATCAGAGCCGCGAGACTTGACCACAGCACTCTTCTCGGGATTACGATATGCCGACGGTGACAGGGAGACTACGTCCCCCTGCCTGCTCGGTGGTAGTGTCAGTACACGCCGAGCCCGTCCTCCTTTCTCCACCGCTAACAGCGGAGAAACTGGCCCCTATAGGGCCCCACCTTCTGGTTTTTTACCGAGGTTTCCTCCTCCATGCTCCGAAGAGCGAAGAGCCAGCAGGGCAACCGGCAGACACGCCCACCCTGCTGGACCAGGCCTTGCCCGAGAGCCGATGAACGGCTACCTCTTCTGCTAGAATATTAGCCGCTGGCGATAATCCTCTCCTCCAAGAGGACAAGGAGGAAACAGTGCCATCGCCAGCGTTTCCAGGGTGCACCACGAGGAGGTTTTCTAGCCAGCACCCCGCACCCCAAACCCTACACCAACCCGTCTGGCCAGCGTGGTGTAGTAGGCTAAAACCTCCTTTCTAAGGAGAGGCCTATGGTCCAGCAGTGGACTAGTAAAGGCTGTTGATGACCTGTATAACTTAAACTCTCATTGTGTATACTTTTGGGGCTATGACAGGTTAAAAGTATACTGGATCCCTTTAGTTTGAAAACGAGGGGTGTTATATCGTATCGTACGTATGCGTATCTATGTTTCTTTGTCTCTGTCTGTCTGTCTGTGGCATCGTAGCTCCTGAACAAATGGACCAATTTCGATGCGGATTTTTTGTTCGAAAGCCATGTGATTGAGATGGTTCTTAGCTATAAATTTTGAAGATCATCAGCTCACTTCCTAGTTGATGAAGGGATCTCAATAAAAGCCACAGGTCTGATTGATCTGAAATGAATGGTATACTGTTACTTTGATGATATTTACACGACATGGTAACCTGGAACTTGCTGCTGCATCAAGTAGTCTGCGGGATAGCCAACTCCTCAGAAAATTACAGCACATATACCATGTATGGGCTTATTAGAACAGTCTCAATGAACAGTATTTTTAATTTAAAGTTGTTTTTTGTGTCGGGGGTTTTTATTGAAGGTTTGTGATGGTTGGTGATTTAATGTTTTTTCTTTTACTTGTAAATATTAATTAACTAACCTTGCCCGTGTATGCACTCTCGTGACTTTTTATTATTTTCTGTTTATAACTTTGAAAATGACACTTCATTTTACTCCTTTTACTTTCAAAAATCCTTTCTTAGTGTTTGCTTACAACTTAAAAAGCATCAGATGCCAAAATTCCCAGTCTGCAGGTCCAGTTTAGGCTTCGCTTTGATGAATCAGTTAGTAAGTACGAGGAAACTGAAAACTATCTTTATACGTATGATACATAAAACACACACACGCACACCCGCAAACACACACACACCTACCCAAGCACGCTGTTTCTGTTAAATTATGTATATATAACCTTAAAAATGTCATAATACTTTAATGCAGTATATTGGTATATTGGAATACCTGCCACCGAAAGGGGTTTGGGACTGTTACTCCTTAATACAGGTTATTCCATAACCTAGCTAGGAGGACAGCGCTTTAACCACTGATTGTATGCACTATCTTCATTAATTTCTGTATCTATGTTCTACAATTACCTTACGAAAATAAAATTTTATTATTATTATATTATTATAAGTAGGGGCAATTTTATGTTTAGATATTCGATTATGACATGATTCTGAACACCATATTTATTTAAAAGTATTTTTACATATTATTATATAGATAATAAAAAAAAATCCATTTGATACTGTGTTATACCTCATAGCCAAGTAAGCCACATAAGGTTATATAAAAGTTTATTCATGTACAAATGTACAATCCGTTCTTTTGTTTGTTTTTACACATCTTACACCCGACAATACGATCCCAAAACTAGGCAGAGATTGTAATATGGTAATCAAACTGCTGATTCATTTTACGTATTTCTAAACACTCAGGTATTAAGTATAGACAAATCAGACTCAAACTCAGAACGAATGCTCGTGATCATCATACTCAATTATTGGTTCTGGGTTAAGGAATCAAAACCAATACTTTGTTTTTTTTTTTTGTTTTTTAAAAAGACAACTCCCGCATTAGGAATATATCCTGTGTCCCGGGGGACTTTACAAACGTACATGAAACGGACACAAAGAACATCCAGACTCAGAACAACAATTTGTGGATCACACAAAGTGTCGTCCCATGTGGGGTTTGAACCCACAACACTCAGTGTAGTAAGAAGCGGCGTGGCGACCGCTTAAACCACACGCCATCCGTGCAGTCAACTACCACCTTAGCAGTCAGGGTCACTGACCGCTAGACCAACAGACCTGCCTGATGATGGATCTGGATAAATCTTTCTAGTCTATAAAAATATTACCACTTTAACAGATGTTAAACAGCAGCTGAATCTGAGAAATCCATTACAACACGTGCTGGTCAGCACCACTTAGAGTGAACCACAATTCGCACTAGAACCCGAGAACTAATCCGAATGTATGCCGGATGGACTGCACTGAAAGCTGTTGCATCAACGGCTCTTATGAGCTTGTACTGTTATGTGTGTGTTGAGAGTAGTGTGCAAGCGTGTGTGAGTGTGTATATATATCAAGACGAGAGTATGTTTGTGTGTTGGACTGTACGAAATGTATGTTAAAGTGGTTTAGTAGAATGCAGTTTGGGGTTAAATATTAAAATTAACAAGTTTATCAGGTATAATGGTAAACGAATTATATTCAATGTGAATGATTATGATAATAAGAATTTTATACCTTCGAATTGCCTGGCGTTTTGACCAGTCACAGGGCGTGGTCACTGGTTGTTTTCATAGATTAATTCAGAATGTGACCACGCCCACGTAATCGTGTTAATTCTAATTTATACAGCATAATTATGAAGGATTGAAAAGTTAGTAAGTTAGTATATAATAAAACACTATAGAATAAAAAACCGGCCAAGTGCCTGTCGGCCCACAGTGGGGTTCCGTAGTCAAATCAAATCAAATCAAACTTTATTTGTTTAGAATGTACCTAGGTGAAAATATAACTTAGATGTTTTGTAAGTAAAGTAAGTAGTAGCTTATTACAACACTTACTTAGAAGAGAGCGTTATATTTTCACGGTTTAACGGTAAATGACTGTTTAAAACGGACTCACGAGATGTAAAAAAACCTAACAGACATCGAGATACAGTTTAAAAAACTAACAAGCAAATAAATTGTGCATATTTTAACTTGAGCGACAATTACTCTTTAAATAAAATTAAAATAACAGAGCTAACTTACCTCATAGTTTTCCTTTAAAATTCGTCATAAACACTACGATCATAAATTTAATATTTCGCAAATGTCCCTCTGTATATTTTTGAAAGAGTTATCCAACGAAACCCAACACTGTAGAATAGCTGATAAATAAAAAATACCTGCCGTCTTTACGTGCATTTTATTTATTTCATTTTAAAACTTTTTGCGATAGTAATAAATTGGCGGACTAAAAGACTTAGGCATTCTCTCCCAGTCAACCATGGGCGTGTACGGGAGGTACTTTAATTTTTCTATTCTCTTTATATACATTTACTGGACGGCTGGACCAAAAAGACCTAGAAGAGTTAACAGAAGAATATCTACAGAAAGTTCAATTGGGTACTGTAAGTAAATCAGGGCGAGAGAAGCCGTGAGATGAAGTCTAATTAAGTATGAAAGGGAAATTTCAAGGCTCAGCTCATACACCGTTGCCACTCGACGTAAACTTATCATAAAGTTAATCTCTTGCGAACTAATTAAATGCTCTCGGAGGCATGTGTAGCGAAAAGTTTTTAAATTACTTCGTTTAAACTTCCATGAAGGCTGTATTAAAAATATATTCTTAAAACAGCTTTTCCCCATTTCTGCTTGCATTTTGGTCGATGTCTGTAATCAATTTTTAAGGGATAAATATGCCACTTAGCTATTCCAGACGGATTCTATAATTTATCGTTGTGTTTTTTATCCTGACCCGTTTAGCCGTTCTGGCGAGTTCGGGCAACAAATATTTGTGTTTAACTTCATGCACTTTCGTTCATCAGCGGACTTAATGCCCCGGGCATTCTCTTACAGTCAACCTTATCGTGGTGTAGAAATCTTGTAAGGTAGGTGCACAGAGGTAACGTCATAATATCAAGTGTTCGATAAAAATATATACGGTTCACTACATACATAAACATATACATACACATATACACACATACAACACTACACATCATAAATACACATACATAGAATTACAATTATATTTATATAGATACATAGACATATTACTTATATAAATATATGTAATGTCAATATATTAAAAGGAATTAAAGTATAATTTCTTGCATACTGATATAGATAGCGACATCAAATGCGCGTGGGGAGCGGGCCTGGGCTGAACGGCAACCCTTAAATTCAACGCAGGTCAACGTTGCAGGTGATTCAAAATCTTTATTTATCATCATAAATAAAGAGACCCGCTCGCCATACGCATTTGATATCGCTATCTACGAGTATATCAGCATGCAAGAAATGCGAAACCCATATATATTTATTAACACTGTATCGCTTTAGCGTCAAAACATCATATAGAAAAACAATAAATCATAGCTACATGATGTTTATGACCTTTGGAATTCAAGTTTCAAACTCCAACTCAACGGCTCACTGTGATTATTGGTGCACGCCCGCCGTCGCAGCGACGTCGAATGGCGCTTGTCAAACTTTAACTTTAATCTTTTATCTTTTACTTTATTGTTTACTTATTGTAGGAATGAAACACCACTTTTTACACGTTTTAAATTAGCTTCACTTGTATGTTTGTTTGCATGTTTGTAACCGACTCCGGGCGTGATTTTGACTGACTTTAAACGGTCAGAATTCGTTCAAACTTTGTAGATATATCGAGGACCGATGACAATACACTAATTTACAAAAAAAAATAAAAAAATTATAGTTTAAAAAAACTAAAAAAACACGTTTTCTATAGAAAACCAAACTAAAAAATAAAAAATAAGTTTGAAAAAAAACGTGGGGTGCTTTTTACTATTGACAACAGGCACCCAACGCTTTTTTTTCAAATTTCTTTTTTTAATTTGTTTTTAAAGCGTGTTTATTGTGTAAATCTAGGTAGCTTAGCATTGATAGCTGTATGCGTAACGAAATTACACAGTGATATAGATCCGGCAGGAGTTTCAAACTCCAACTCAAATATTTTTATTGAGTAACGCGACCAATCGGAAAATACTTCTATAAGAAGAAATGATAACCTCGATAATGATGATAAATGCATCCTTCATCGTCGACAGTGTTTCTTACCCAAGTCACACATCACATCAACAGCCTTTAATAGTCCACTGCTGGACATAGGCCTCTCCTTAGAAAGGAGGTTTTGGCCTACTATACCACGCTGGGCAGACGGGATGGTATTGGGTTTGTGTCAAGTTTTCCTTCTTTGCAGTGCTGGTGTCCTGCGTTGTTTTGCGCCCTTAGTCGGCTCTTACGACACCCACGGGATGAATTGGGGTAAAGACATTCCGTATTCTTAAACCGTCACTACAAGTGGTCACCCGTAATTACTATCTTGAAAGAACCACATCTAAACAGCAACATAAAAAATTAACATATGCACGTGCATTTCCATTCTTTTATTCTTGAGTATCTAAAATGGAATAATCATATTCCATCTATTTTCATAATCCTTGAACTGAACTGATAAAATCAAACGGATCGACGAGCACACCTGTTCCTCGTACGTTCCAAGTGACTCAAGTTAGGTGACTGTGAAATTTTCTTTAAAGATTTCCAAACCACCGGGCCTGAAGTAACCGGGGATTCCATTTGTGTGTAAACCGTGAGACAAGTATTGAATGGTGATATAGTTCATGAAATAGTTTTTTAGAATACTACCTTTTTTTTAGTTTCGTTGAAAAGAAACGAAAAGATTAACACTATTGTACCGTAAGCCCGTGGTATCACTCCGGGCAAGCTAGCCCATTTCATACGGATGAATATTATATAAGTAGGTATACAGTAATTTTCGACGGGCCTATTCGTCTAGTGGTTAGTGACCCTGACTGCTAAGCCAGAGGTCGTGGGTTCGATTCCCACCCAGGACAAATATTGTGTGATGAACACGGTCATTTGTTCCGTGTCTGCGTGTAATGTATGTATTTAAAAATATATTTGTATGTTTATCAGCAGTCTGGTTACCATAGTACATGCTCTGCCTAGTTTGGGATCAGACTGCCGTGTGTGTGATGTGTGAAGTTATTATTATTATTATTTATACAGTGCAGTACAGTATACATATGAGAATCAGCGCGCAATCGTGCTTTTGAATTGTTTGTGTGAATTGCAAAAGAGTGGCCATGAGTTTGTTTGCCCTTTCTTCTCATAAGGCTCAACCCCTTGGAAACGGGCGGTTGTAGATCGGCACAGGCATATCATAGATTTTGTATGGGTTTGATTTTTGTTAAATTTATTTGCTTACTATTTGACAAAACAGAGATTGTTGCTTTTGTGTGTGTTGATCTATGACTTTAGAGTCTACATGGAAGACGATTTCAAACAATTTTGGAAATTTTATGAAATAAAGAAAGTTTGAGTTTGAGTTTGAGTTTGAAAATTTCACTAGTTTGTACTAATCGTAGTCACAGTGACGTTTGACTAGGAATCTTAATACTATTAAAGTTTGAATGAATATTTGTAACTCAATTACACCTGAATGGCTAAATGAATCTGGATGAATTGTGTCACAGATACGGAAACCGACTTATTACTCAGTAATATAATAATAACACAACTTCCCATTAACTTATTTATAATACAATTTACTTTTTTTTGTGATAAAACTTCTATACCCAATATTCAGAAAATTGGCAATCTATCACCATCTAAATCATAACCAATTTATGGAATAGTTTTTTGCCTGCAGTATTTCCGTATCAATACGACCTTCGAAACTCCACAAAATGAATGCGTCCATAGCCGGTGCATAGCTGGTCACATAGATGACTTATCTAATACTTTGTCATAAAAAAGAAAACAAAAATATCATCAACCTATACTGAACACTCCAAGGAACTACAGGAGTAAATCAGACGAGCTGTGAAATGTTTTAAACATTATGTTCAAATCACTGACTTGAAAGAACTTCTGAAGTGTTTTAGTGGTTTTGAAAATTATTTAAGTTACTGATTTAACTTTACATACATACATATATTGTTGTGCTACTTTTTGCCTTACTATAAACTAATAAATTATGAAACAAATTGTTTACTTGGCAGATCATAAATTAGTATCCTGTTCTAGATGCATAATTTGATATTTTCCTAATGTTATACTAACTATTGAGCTTTCGTTTTCTATGATATAGAGTTATGTACGCCAATTAACTAAGTGAGCGGTAACATAATAAGTATTACATAGGTGTGAATTGCCTGACATTTCGACAGAGATACACTCACAGGCTCACTGTGATTATTGGTGCAGCAACGTCGAACGGCGCGATGAAGTATTTATGTATACTCGAATGCTCAGAAAACGTCGTCAAACTGTAATATTCATCTTACTATATTGTTTACTTGTTGTAGGAATGAAACACCACTTTTTTGTGTAAATCTAGGTAGCTTAACATTGATAACTGTATGCGTTACGAAATTTCATAGTAATATAGGTCCGGCAGGAGTTTTGAACACCATTATTACTTCGGTGCTCTTTGAGTCGCTCGGTTTCTCAGCAGACAAATGTTGGAAGAAGTTTTACGTACTGTGCTAGAAGCAGACGCATTATCGGCACTAGGTAATAGTTGCGAAGTAAATTTTTTTAATAAGTACTAATACATTAAACATTTACGTTAGGATACTTACTTCTTTGAACATTGTTTCTAATTTATTTCTTTGTATTTGATAAATAATCTAGTAGTACAGAAGGCACAAGAAGTTGTGGGGTAGTAATGTCTTTGTAGACTATGATCATAAAGCAGACGATGAGAAATCATGTGCAAATCTGGAACAATAACCTAGATTATTCGGATCAGATTACTAAGCTTTTTAGAAAGACACGTGAAAAAACTATATGCACTAATATAATTACGAATTCCGCGTAATCTAGACCTAGTTTAAGATTATTAGAAATCAAGAAAATGATTATCCTGTGGCAGGATTTAGGTAAGTTAAACCTTAACAACAGTTATCTTAACGTTAAAATAATATAAAAACATAGTGTAAAAATTTAATTACTATCATTGGTTTCTTACCCTTATCCTTATTATAAATGGAAGTCATCGCAATAGGACCGCAAATGGTATTCAAATATTATATATATATATAATATAATATGGTGACCAGGTGACCCGTCTGCTCGTTTGCCCCCGTATTATTTTATTCCATAAAAAAATGAAAAAAAAACGTAAAAAGTATTGGACACGACAAGATCTTTATCAAGGGTTGAGATACGCCGTAGGTCGCTACACATATTTGTTTCCTATATTTCTTGAATAAAACCGTGTATTCGTCCATACTTTCCGTACTTGTATTGTAAAAGTGGACTTTGTTTATATGTTAAGCTTTCACCCTTTTTAAAACAATTTTAAAAATTCTTTCAAGAATGGAAAACTACATAATCGGCGAGTATAATAGGCTACTTTTTATATAATTTTTTTTATATAAAGACGCGAGCTGAAAAGAAATGAGTAAAATTGAACTCGATTCAATTTGGAAGTTGGTTTTCGGTTTATTCTGCATTGCACTAAGGGTTTTGAAATCTGTCAACATTGTTTTCGTATAGAGTTATCTATATTTGATAAAATCTCTTTGCATGTACCAATGTCTTAAACTCAATAGATTTCTAGTATTATTCTAAATGAGACGACAGAATTGACTTTCGTCCAGTCTGCTATTCTTGCTTAATTATGTAGAAGGTTTGTAAGTATGTGAGAAAAACCTGTTGCATGTGTTAGATTTGTTGTTAATATACCCACAGTTGGGATAAAAGTCAAGGAATAAATACTGAAAGTCAAGAATGAATTTAAACTAGAAATTTATTAATAAATAAATATATGTAAGAAGTTTTGATTATTAATTATTCAATGTTTTAAAGTAATTATTTTAGCTTCTCGAAATGAACGATGTTATAATTAAAACGATAGATTAATGCTTTAAATTCACTATTATTTATTATCATAACAACTACTAGCATTATTAGTAATTTATATAACTAATCAATTTAATACCAATAACATTGCTATTTATATATTTACTTCTTAGTTACAACAAACACTAACCTTATACATTATACTAATGTCAATGCCAATCTTCCCTAAAATAACTTAAATAGCAGAGAAATACAAATGTACAGACAAAACACTAATATTACACGTTATACTAATGTCAATGCCTGTTTACCATAAAAATAACTTATATAGCAAATAAATACAACTGTACTTAACTTATGTATCGATGTACCGTTCCGTAGCTGCCTCACAACTGAACTGCCAACGTTTTACCCTACCATATTAGTAGTTTGAAATAAATAAAAAAATCAATCAGTACAACTTCCGTTAGCAATATTCATATAAAAATAATTTAAAGTTGATAAGTGCAAATAACACAAAATAAAAATAGGTTTTTAAATTAATAATTGTTTACAAAATAAGTATATCTTGTCACGGCCATACTGACTTGTGCTTCGTTCTCGAAGTACAAAATACTACTAACATTATTAATTATAAAAATAACATTAATAATAATGTTTAAAACTAATACATTTTGTCATTGTTATAGTTTCTTTTCACATTAAGAAGACTATAACAACGGTCAGCTGCTTTGACAACAATATCATCTAGCCTCACACCTGCTGCACATGAGACAGGCTAGAACAAAGCAAAAGACTTCAGCAGTTCAACTCAATCAGTTCACCTCAATTACATTGTGAAGGTACATATTTCCTTAGAATATCAATATACATAGAGGACAATTTTGGAGTCCAAATCAAAACCACATGTTACATATTAATTATTATTAATAATATTCGACAATAAGAAAATACATAAGAAAGTTAAACATTGTTAGGCACTACATCTTCGTCAACCCACTCACCTGGCCATAGCCGCAATTTATCTTTAGCTACAGTAATGTTCCTTAAATTACGAATCCCTCTAAGTGAATATCTATCATTGGGGAGGATAGCAGTTATTTCATATGGTCCCTTGAATCTGGGACTCAGTTTATCATGCCTCCGATGATCTTGATTTACATATACTATATTGCCAATCTCAAAAACCTTATTGTCTCGTCTTACAATGTCAAATCGAGTTTTGAATTTATTTGCCTTTTGACATAAACGCTGATAAGCTAGTTCACGATCTGCCCTTAGGTCTATATTACATTCAGGTATGGGAACATCATTCAAATGTGCTTGAATACAGGGGATATTTGCATTACAACCAACGAGCAAACGAATCGGTGTAAAACCCGTAGATTTTTGGACAGTGGTGTTAATTGATTGTTGGACTTTCCACAACCCGCTTGGCCAATCTGACGAGCCGTTACAAGTGGTATTCAACATATCAATTACTGTCGCTACGTACCTCTCTGCTTGACCATTACCTCTTGGCGTGCCCGTGGCAACCATATGATGCTCTATTTGAAGCTCTCTAAATAAGGATCGAATTTGATTGCTATTAAAATTTGTACCCCTGTCAGTTAACACTTTTGACGGAGTGCCAAATAGAGTTATGGTGTCACGTATAAGAGGCACTAGCTCTTGGGCATTGAGAGTCTTGAGAGGCTTTAGCAAGCAGAACTTAGTGAATCCATCCAAAATGAGTAAGATATATTTGTAACCTTCGTTTGTTTGTGAGAACGGGCCTGTACAATCTAAATGAATTGTGTGAAATGGGATAGGAATTTTATTAAGGGGATGTAAAAAGCCTTGTTTTGGACCCGAGTGACCTTTACGCTCGATACATATTAAACAGTGTTTTAAATATTTTTTGACAAAAGCTGCCATGCGAGGGAACCAAAAATGTTCAGAAATTTTTTTCAGTGTTTTATCAAACCCCACATGACAGTTTTCATCGTGAAAAAGTCTTACTAGGCGGAATCTGAACCCTTTGGGTACATACAACTTTGATCCGTTAAATTGAACTCTATAGAATAACAAATTGTCCCGTAAAAAATATCTGTTTTCGTCAAGTTCACCAGATATGACCTGGCTAATCAAATGTTGTGTTTCCGGGTCATTTTGCTGAGCAACTTCTAACCAAGACTGGGGGTCCTCTATCAGACAAACTTGTTTACTCGTATATACACTTTTGGAATCATTTAAGGATGTGGCGTTTTCCGAAATTATTTCAGATTGGTGTGCTAGAGAGTTTGATACCAGTATTGTTGGGCTGACAGTAACGGGGGACTCTACAGGATTGCGGCTGAGGAAGTCGACGTGGCCTATATATTTACCCTTTTTATATATAATTTCAAACTCGAAATCTTGTAAAAATGTCCACCAACGGGCAACACGAGGAGTTAGATCCTTTTTGTTCATTGTGGCTTTGATGGAATTGCAATCGGTAAAATTTTTAAATTTAAGACCTAATAGATATACTCTAAAATGCTTTAATGCGTTGTAGATTGCTAAAGTTTCCAAATCATAAGAGCAATACTTAGACTCTGCGAGTGAAGTTCTTTTACTAAAGTAGGCTACGACTTTCTTGACATTTTCTTCTCTTTGTACTAGTATTGCTCCATATCCTAATGAACTGGCATCAGTGTAAAGTTCTGTCTGCAATTTTGGATCGAAAACAGTAAGCAAGGGTTTCGTGGACAAATGTCTTATAACATAATTCCTAGCCGCATCCTGTTCAGGACCCCATTCCCATTTTGTGTTATTTTTGGTCAAATTGGTAATACAAGATGTGCGAGTAGCAAAAGCCGGAATGAATTTGCGGAAGTAACTTGCAAGACCCATAAACTGACGTACCTGTTTTACGTTACTAGGGATGGGAGAATTTACTAGGGCGGTCACCTTTGTCTCACTGGGTCTCACTCCCCCTTGTGATATAGTTCGACCTAGATACTCAATGCTTTCAACAAAAAACTTACACTTTTTTAGATTTATAGTAAATCCTGAATTGCATAAAGCCTGAATAGTCAGCTCTAAATATTGAAGACCCTCCTCTATGGTTAAAAAAGGAATAAGAATATCATCTATGTATACTACAATAAACTTTAAGTGATGAACAGCTTTTGTGATGGCTCTTTGAAACACAGACGGTCCATTACAAATACCAAATGGCAATTTTCAGAAATTCGTAATGGCCATCCGGTGTAACAAAAGCCGTGTATTTTATAGAGTCTGATGAAACGGGTATTTGGTAAAAACCATTTTTCATATCTATAGAAATAAAGAATTTTGCTTTACCTAGCCTGTCTATTTGGTCTTCAATGAGAGGGAGTGGGTATCTATCCTTTTCTACAATTTTATTTAATGATCGATAATCAACACATAATCTATCGCTGCCATCTTTTTTCTTTACTAATATTACCGGATTTGCAAAAGAGGAGTCACTTTCACGGATTATGTTTTGTTTCAAAAGTTCTTGAACAATTTTATTAACCTTCTCTCTCTCTATCGGTGCTAGGCGATATGGACGGTAGTTAACTATCTCATTTTTAACCAAAGTTAATCTTAATTCGCCGGTTTTCACAGTACTGGTTTCATCCAAGACAGAAGGGTATTTTGTGAAAATAATTTTTATTCTTTCTTGTAATGCTGAATCTAAATGTTTGATTTTAGAAGTTAATTCACTTAATTCGGTCGAAGTAGTACATATGTTTACTTCTGCCTTGGTTTCAACCGCCTTTCTAGAGAAACGGCTTCCTAAAGAATCGGTGATAATCTCTATATCTGGGTAGTTGACAGCGTTTCTACCTATGAGTAGATTATAATGAAAATCATAATCCCTGACAACATGTACATCAAGTTCTATACTAACACCTTCACATTGAATGACCACAGTAATTATAGCAAAAGCATGGATTTTATTAAGTCCTATTCCTCTTAAATACATGGATATTGGTGAAAAATGGCATCCGAGTCGTTTTGCAATTGATTCTTTTATTAAACTACAATTTGCTCCTGTATCTATCAAGGAATCAATGGGTATACCATTAATAAAAACACGTGTCAGATTTAGTTCGGCTTTTCTAAAAAATTTACTTCCTTAGTAGGGACGACAGTTATTGAAGCAGCGCTGGATGATTCTGCTCGCTGCTTATAATAGCAAACTGCCTCGGTATGGCCAACCCTTTTGCAATAAGTACAGATTTTCGTACGAAATTCAGTAGGTTTAGGGAATTGAGGAGTTTGATTAAGAATCCTTGAAGAAGAGTGACCTGACTTACTTTTTGGACACTGAGATTGCAAATGGCCGACTTGGTTACAAGCAAAACATTTCCTTTCACCGTTGAGCTTTGGGCGTTTAGCTGATGATGGGCCCGAATCAGTATTTTCTAAGGCTCTCTTTTTGGTTTTTATGTATATTGAAAGAAGAGAGATAAGAGCAGAAGTTGTAGTTACGCCATTATTTAGAGAGGCCATCCTTACATCAACATCACTAATACCCCCACAAATTAATTCGATCAATTGTTCATCGGTGAAGGCGATTTTAGTGTTCCGAAATAACCTCAGTTTTTCTCTCGCATATTCTCCGTAAGAGTCCGCGGAGTCTGAATTATATAATACTGCCTTACTGAGTTTTTCGGACAAGTTTTTCCTTTCAGGAAAGGCATCGATGATATCAGCACGAAACTTTTCCCAGGATCTGCCTTCCGAAGGTTCCCATGATTCAAACCACGTCAAGGCAGAACCCTTCAGGGCCTTACCAGCTTTAGCTGCAGTCTTGATACTGCTCCACTTCAATTCCGATGCAAGTGTCTCGATACTGCAGCACCAGTTCTTAGCTCCACAGTCGTTTTTATCCGGGTCAAATAGTGGCAGAGCGATGTCATCATCCTTCTGATGTGTTGTTGAGACAGCGTCCCGGATCGCCTTGAGGAGTTCACTGATCACTTCAGAATCCATCCTAAAATAAAATATTTATTACTAGGAGCTGGAAATATCCCACTTCTGATGTTAGATTTGTTGTTAATATACCCACAGTTGGGATAAAAGTCAAGGAATAAATACTGAAAGTCAAGAATGAATTTAAACTAGAAATTTATTAATAAATAAATATATGTAAGAAGTTTTGATTATTAATTATTCAATGTTTTAAAGTAATTATTTTAGCTTCTCGAAATGAACGATGTTATAATTAAAACGATAGATTAATGCTTTAAATTCACTATTATTTATTATCATAACAACTACTAGCATTATTAGTAATTTATATAACTAATCAATTTAATACCAATAACATTGCTATTTATATATTTACTTCTTAGTTACAACAAACACTAACCTTATACATTATACTAATGTCAATGCCAATCTTCCCTAAAATAACTTAAATAGCAGAGAAATACAAATGTACAGACAAAACACTAATATTACACGTTATACTAATGTCAATGCCTGTTTACCATAAAAAATAACTTATATAGCAAATAAATACAACTGTACTTAACTTATGTATCGATGTACCGTTCCGTAGCTGCCTCACAACTGAACTGCCAACGTTTTACCCTACCATATTAGTAGTATGAAATAAATAAAAAAATCAATCAGTACAACTTCCGTTAGCAATATTCATATAAAAATAATTTAAAGTTGATAAGTGCAAATAACACAAAATAAAAATAGGTTTTTAAATTAATAATTGTTTACAAAATAAGTATATCTTGTCACATGCAATGCAGCAATCCAAAATCCAGTAGATTTTGAAAGTAATGAATTCCTGTGAAAGGTTGCCTTGATAATATAGAATCTAAATTACATTTTTAAACACAAAATGAATGCCTGTGTAAAGTAAATCGATTTTTTGCAATCGCAAATTTTCATCGACCAAAACCCGTCAGACGTTCTTTACTTTATTTTGTACTCGTGGCAAAACCAAAACTCATTAGCTTGACGCTGAGAAGCTGATTAACAGTTATATAGCCCAGAACCACCTAACACTCATTCGATTATCGAATATTGTTCAATAATCGAACCTTCCAATCAAATCATTTGATTTATTGACCGTTGTACTCACCCCAATTCGAATAGGTTCCCTTTAAGGCTTTTATTGTCAATGAATACCGGGGATCAATGGATATGACGCCTATTGTGGTGGACCATAATTGCTACGGTTACGTGTTGAAATGCGTGGATTTAAAACTATCGCAGAACAACTATGAAGGTTAGGGTATAACTGTATTTTATTTTATAGGGTCTTGTTGATACCTTACTAGAAAATAGTACTATCTCCACTCTTACGTCATCGTGAAGTGCATTTTGCTGTCACGTTGAGTTCGACTCCCACCTAATGCACATACTTGTACGAGTATGCATGAAAATATCCATTTGCATTAGATTGAGGTTTTCTAAGATAGAGATAAAAGGCAAGCAGAGCGAGGAGGGAGCGGAGGTCTAGGTCTCCGGTAACCACATTTACTCGGCGAAATACAACGAAAGAATTGCTTGAAATGACACTGGTCTTAGGGCCGTTAATGTCATCCTTTCTATATATTCTACATGCTTATGGTCGTATTAACTTTAGACTGACTTTAAGCTTTTTGTTCTATTATTAATAATGATGAGTACCAATCCAGCCCCATCGACACCGGTTAAACCACCTAACGCTTTCTTTAGTAATCAAAAAAGTTGTAATCTATTTGAAATTATAAGGATATCATAATACTTCGTTATCAAAGTAGTTTTAATCGACTGTTGGTGGAGCTTTAGTTATAATAATATTTACTTTTACAACAAACGCTTTGAAAAAAAATCTCAGAAACTGTTTTTATTCAGGCTTTACTGAAGCAAAAAGAAATGATTTATCTGTAACAGCGCTGACTATGTATTATAATCAGATACCTTTCGAAATACTTTAAATAAGTAAATACTTTTTATTATATGTGAAATAAATAATAAAAATCAAAAGATTTTATTGAACATTAAATAAAAAATGGACGGCCTCATTGCAACTGATTAGGCATAGTAATATATAATAAATAGGTTTTAATGTAATTAATGGTTTGTTTGCATATAGCGCATGCTTGGAAATATCAGTCACCAGAAAGCAGTTACACAGTGTGCTGAATGTATTATGAGTGTCTACAATCATTTGTAACTTATAAATCTTATAATTCATCATCTTCTTCTTATTTTCCCAAATTTACTTGGGTTCTGCGCAGTGCGTTTTCTTCCCATCTATGACCCTACTTCCCCTTTGCTACTTATTCTCTTTTCTAGCCATATCCTTTTTATCCATCTTTTTTTATAGTTGTCTACTTTCGTATCCATCAAATCCATTCATAAAACTTTTTTCACTATCAATAACCCTTCTGTACGCATTGCATATCCATTGTCCATACCATGATAACCTGATGTATTTCTTTCTAGGTGTTCATCCTAGTCACATAACACATCCATTTCAACATTTGCGTCTTAATCTATCTTATAACTGTCTATCTCTCTCGCAGCTTAAAGTCCACCAGTTGCCCGCGTTTCTTAAAAATTTCAGACGATTTTTTTAAACGTATTGTCTCTTAACTAATTGCCATCATAATAAATCATAAGACAAAAATCTTTCTACCTACTAACTCCAATCAAAGACTGCCACTCTTTCTAAAGTAAAATATTTATATTAGCAAATGAAGAGATTTGAAACTTGTTTTCAGAGGCTTGATTATAGAGTTAACTAGAGATATAGCGTTCCATTAGATCAAAGATATAGTTAGAAATATTGAAAATACTAGATCAAACAAAATTACTGAACATAATTTTTGTATACAGCTATGTGGAGCTGTGAGACCGGGGCCGTGGTGATTCTATATACGGGGCAAACCACGTATATAGAATGATCACGGTCTCACAAAAGAACAGTGTTTAGTAAGACTTTTGTTGCATTTCACCGATTAGGTGAGTTTACCAGAGAGGAGAAGGGTTTCAGCCTCTAATTATGGGGGCAATTATTATAATGCTGACGAGTTTGTTTGTTTTATTGAAGACGCTTATCCGAGATTGTGTTTTTTTGTGTTGATAGCCCATTTATCGAGAATGACTATGGACTATTTAACTTTACATTATTCCTTTAGAGAGACTCAAATGAAGTTGCGCGGGTCAACTGGTTATCAATATTAGTAAAAGGCGGATAATCTAATATCTATCAGTTTTTAATAAACTATGTTCGTAATATTCCCTATAATGTCTTACAGAATTTATTTTGCTAAGTAATTTGTTTTTTCTCTCAAACTGTCTAACAGGAAAATATATATTTTCAGTTATGGTTACATTAGGTGATGTTGTAAAGATATTAAACTCTTAAAAAGATATCAACAATATCTTAAATTGCTTTTAAAAATTAAATGATAAAATAACTGCTATTCCAGGATTCAAAGAAATTATTCCGCGGAACGATTCACACAATTTCCTTATTCTCGGATGTTCTGAAACTGAAATTCAAATTTGTCAACCATTTGATTTTGCATTTAAACTTCTTTGATTTATTTTTTATCGAATCGGGAGGAACCGTGAAATATTGGGATGAATAAGTTAATCTAAGCGATGTTTTTGGTAAACTTAGAAGAACAATGTTAACATGTAAATTTTTTACCTGTAAACAAGGAAATAACGACGAAAACTTTTGTTAAAAATATATTTCATTCACTGACTTCTTTACTTAAGAGTTTTTTTTAAGTTTACTTAAAAACAATTACGTAGACAGTCCAGTATGTTAAGAGTATTTTGTTTCTGATAATCTATGCTAAAATACTAGCAGATGTGACTAATACACCTTCACCATTAACCGAAAGAGTAACAGATAAGTAATGTTTCAAGGATTGTTAAAAAATATAACACCGTTATACTCCTTTAATCAGCAAATAAATAAATTATGAACTATTTTGAAATTATTATTATGAAATACTGGTGGACAAACGATGGGTCACCTGAAAGTAATCGAGTTCGGCCATCAAATGGAGACTCCTGACGTAAGTGCGTTGCCGCTTTTCAGTGCCCCAAAAATCATGGAGTTCTCCGAACAAATTAAATTCTAGACAGCGGTTATCTGTGAGGCCTACGGTCCAACCAGTCCTTTCATACCGAAGCATGGCTCCCTCACACCAAAAATACAAACATATATGTATATATAAATATACATGTGTGTGTGTATAGGTATGTATACACCAAATTTTAAAATAGTTGGTATATAATAAAACCTCTATCATTTAGTACCCTCCCACAAATGCACTTACCTCATTCTTTCTCAGCATCGCCCAATCGGTCGACTGGGAGAGAATGCATATATTTGTGCAAAAGTTGTAAAATAAAAATAAATAAACATTACGACATCGAACTGAACTTTCACATGACTTACTAAGTGAATGTAAAGATCCAAACCAGCAGGCTCAGCCAAGTTGACATTTTACAAGCGTAAACGATATTAGAAAACTATTCAAATTTATGGGAATGATATCATCTCAACGTAAAGTCACGTGGTCAAAACAAACGTATATATCTATACTAATATTATAAAGCTGAAGAGTTTGTTTGTTTGTTTATTTGTTTGTTTGAACGCGCTAATCTCAGGAACTACTGGTCCGATTTGAAAAATTCTTTCAGTGTTAGATAGCCCATTTATCGAGGAAGGCTATAGGCTATATATCATCACGCTAAGACCAATAGGAGCAGAGCACCAATGAAGAATGTTTCAAAAACGGAGAAAATTTATTACTATTGAGAGACGCAGACGAAGTTGCGCGGGTCAGCTAGTATACATATATATATAAATATATTGTAAATATTAATCCGATTGATTATTGTAATTAAACAATCTACGCGATAGTTTTAGTCTCTTAGATAAATAATGAAATGAAAAAGATACGAGATCAGTTGAAGAGACATTTCCGGACTCTTTATCTCATATGTATTTGTATTGTACTACTATTTATATCTTATGGATACACGTGCCGGAAAACAGCTAATGACTCAAACAGAGATGTCAGAAATAAATTGACACGTTTCGATGTTCGAGTGTTTCGCAGAAAATCGACTTTATCGTTATTGGATACAGAATTCCTTAAAGACTGATTAATATTATATTCTACACATGAGCTTGTTTAGATAAAAATTGGACAAACATCAGTGTTATAATATACACAGACTGATTTACAAATTGTCCTAAAAACATTTCTAGGAGTTACGTGGATGGTATTGGCAATATGTTTTTTTATTGAAATGTTGTATGGTTTTTCTTTTCTTTCTTTTTTTTGAGACAAATCCCGCACTAGGAATACATCCTGTGTCGCGGGGGACTTTACAAACATACATGAAACGGACACAAAGACCACCCAGACTCAGAACAACAATTTGTGAATCACACAAAATGTCGTCCCATGTGGGGATCGGACCCACAACACTCAGCGTAGTAGTGAGCGGCGTGACGACCGCTTAAACCACTACGCCATCCGTGCAGTCAACTGGATAACACTTATAATCTGTCTTACTTGTGCCAAGTGCAGTTACCAAATCTCTGTGTTGCTCTCTAGTGTATGAATCTATCTACTTTGATATTTCTCAAAGTTATAGACGAAATTAAGTAACCATACTTTTTTTTTCTTAGTCTGTTACGAAAAGACACCTCACACAATGGGAAAGGCTAAAAAATCATTTATTTACGTGTAGAGCCTGAAAAAATTTGATTTTATCTTACTTATTTATTTACTTCTCTTGATTGATATGCATAATAATATATACTGATGCAATGACAGCTCTCTAGTTCAAACAGTCTCTAGGTTAAGCTGCGGACAGACGGACAAACGAACACACATGGTGAAACAACACGGGTTCCTTGTTACGACTACTGAATTCTAAAAATCAGAGGATATTATTTTATGAGTACTAGAGATGCCTAACACTACACTGTGCCATAAAATTGTGCTAACTCCACTGATCCAACTAAATTGACTCATTTCCTCGAAATGTGTTGGCGCAGTTCGCATCTTCACTCATAACAATATTGTGAACATGACTCAATTTTTTTAAACTGCGCGTACGCTTCACAACTCTCTTAGCGCTCTCCATTTTACTGCGCCATGGCGCAATATCATGTGCAGTAATCTGAGTGTGAGCTACTGAGTTACGCAAGGAATTTAACTAAAGTACCCACTCTATGTACAACAGATTATAATCACGAGTATTAACTAGAACAATGCTTTAATACAACAGAACATAAGAAGACTAAACGTCTTTCATATAAACCACAATAGCCTTATCCACACACCAACACAGCAACTGACACCACCCAATACAATCATTTGCAATGACGCCTACCTTTCTTAAGCCCCGTAGCCTCGTCCCGTTCATCCCTTGATAAAGTGTCGCACATAAAATTCTTCCATAACGACTGTTCTGTCAAGAGCAAGGAGGCAATTTATATTTTTTTTTTTCCTCCCTACTGTTGTCCTGAGAAAAATTACGGCGTACTTTATTAAGAGTGAGTAATTTTGACGGAGATAATGTATGTCACTTGTAGGGGTTGAATTAATATTTTTTAGGTGTGTGGATTATTAAAATATATTTCTACCTATGTCTCGCAAGCCTGTATTGTTATGGTAACCTAGCAAATGCTTGTACAACCTCATCGAAACATCTGGCAAAGGAATTTAAAAGATCCATTTCATAATCAAGTTAATTTTATTTCATAAGTATAATTCTATTATAGCCTTTAAATCCGTGTGGTGACGGATTAAGAATACGTGTCGTAAGAGTCGACTAAGGGAGCAAATTACGCAGGACAACAGCACTTCAAACCTATTCAAACTTCAAACATTAGAGGTTGGAAAAATGGTACAGTGCATGTACTGAGACAATTATCTATCATCTGGCAAATGAAATCAAGTTCTTGGTGGCTTATGCAAAAATAGGCTTTTATATTTATAAAGAATTCTTATTACTTTTCTCGAATCTTCTTAAACATTAATACTTATAACATGCCTCGTATTGCAATACTCGTTTTGAGTCTTGTCACACGTTTTCATCGTATCACGTAAGCAATTTCCCTTCATTTAGATTGACGTTTGAGAAAAATGGTTTCACTCTCGGCTAACAGAGCAGCGCGTTCCGAATTATCGATCCATAGAATAGGAACATTTCTTTGACTTACACAGTTAAATATCATGGTTCTACTTCAGTTGATTCTGTGCAACTGTGTGTTCAGCCTGACTGATGCTTAATTACTATTTAAATTAGTTGAATACACTGGCGATATATGTAAATCTTATGTTCCCAATAATGTAATCTAATTGTAAATTAATAAATTACTAGCTGTACCACATTGTGATTACATTGATGAGAAATGCCGAACTAAATGTATTGTGTCAAAATTTTGAACTCAACCGGTGCAGAGCTTTTTGGATTTTTGAATTTGGAAATTAACTTTTTCATTAACAAAGCATAGCATATCTATGGGAGAGCCATGTTTTGTTAATTTACAACAAATGTTAAGTTGGTTTGTGTACGTTTCAAAAAGCCAGAATGGCTTTCCAATAAAGACCTATTTCTTATGGATGGATTGGATTCAGCGTGCGGTTGCCAGGTCCATCGCGTGATAGATGGGGGCAACACATGCGACTACGACAGCGCCATAGGTTTAGGTTATTTCCAAATACAAAAAGATCTGCACCGATTAAATTCAAAATTTTTACACTATATACAGCACGCTTCAAATATTATATATACGCCGTCGAGCTCGTACTGATTCCAAAATCTCACAATAGTGTTAAAGCGTTTATTTCGTTATATTTCACCGAGTGAGTGAAGTTACCGAAGGCCTAACTTATTCAATATTTTGTTAAAATTAAACTTAAAATGACCTTAGAAAGTTGAAATTACGCTATTTTCGACCTTATTTATTAAAAAGAAGTAGAAATTCAAATTACTAAATTATTGGCTTTCTTTGGTGAAGAAAATGTTATGAAAATTATCAAACTATTTTGGTTTTCAATAAATAGAGCATAGATGCAAATTAATTATTCATAACCTTGTAACTTAATTATTTAAATAGAACTCAGCCCTACATGGGATGAGTTTTAATTAATGTAAAATTATTTGAATAGTAAGTGGTTAGCCTAAGCTATCTCCGTTTTACTTAAGAGGAAGTTAGACAAAAAAAAAAAATATCATAACTTTATGATTTCATACACGGCTGTCTGATCCCAAGCCAGGCAGTGCCTATACCATGAAATCTGCTGATAACATACTTAATATTTAATATTTGTAAATATATGAATATATTTTGAAACAAAAACAAATAAAATTTAATTTCTAGTGCTCAGACATTTCTTCACCACCTAAAAGTTCACTGGGAGAAAATGCCTGTTGCATTAAGTCTGCCATTGTACAATTGAGTAAAAAAAATAAAATAAATAAATACAATTGTACATAAAGAATTAAAATAAATAAATATGTAAATTAAAAAGATTTATTATTATTATTATTCATTGCTTATAAAAGATTACATTTTATAATTTTTTCTCTGGTCTCGATCTCTTCTCTTCAAATGTCTTCATTTCTACCACAACTTTATAATATAACCTTTTGACAGTGTGTCTTCCACATAAATGACATTAGCAAAATTGTAGCACGATGAGGCACTTGCGAAAGTTGAAATCAAGAA
This sequence comes from Arctia plantaginis, assembly GCA_902825455.1. Lineage (NCBI taxonomy): Eukaryota > Metazoa > Arthropoda > Insecta > Lepidoptera > Erebidae > Arctia > Arctia plantaginis. The sequence continues at coordinate 11,649,602 of CADEBD010000226.1, read as the reverse complement.
TACTATTGCAACAGTCTAGTGCTGATACGATTTCTGGATCTGATACTCAATTTTTGGATCCATTCAATTCCAGACAAATCTATTAACACCCATTTACTATAAAATTCAATTTACTTTTAACAAATATCAAACTCTGAAGCGTCATATTTCTAATGTTTATATTTTAAAATACACAAAAGTTTTCAACATTACGAATATTACGTAAAATGTCCCAATCCAAAGTTGTATAATTTTTCAAAAGACGTAGATTGTTAAGTGAAGGAGTCTGCCCGCCTCCATTTAGACAACACTTGAAGAATAATGGCGCTACATTAAAAGTTGAACAAGAATATATTGGCGCCCACTTTTTTCTTTTTAAAAGCTTGTTTAAAAGCGACATCTGTTTGGTGATATGATAAAGTGGTGTTGGCAAGGTTTGTTTATTGTTGTCGTGATAATTTAATTTATGTTCATTTTAAGTGAGATTCATTTATTTTAGTAAAATTGAATTGTTATTTATTTCTTAAATTCAGAGAATATCATCAATCATCATCAACAGCCTTTAACAGTCCACTGCTAGGCCTATCCTTAGAAAGGAGGTTTTGGCCTACTATACCACGCTGGCCAGACGGGTTGTTATAGGTGTTTTAAAATAGGTCGGCTATACTTGTGTGCTTTAGTCTCAGTAGTTCAATGTTGCGCGGGTTGATCTGACCCTACCGCCTACATAAAAACATGTTTGGAAAACTAAATTGTAAAAGTAAACAATTCAACTTTCACGATACCAGAACCGAACAACAAATAATGCAGAAACAGCTAACGTTTAATCTTTAAGAATGATGAGAGAGAATATACTTTTACTTTAAACTAAAAGATAAAAGTTTTCAGACACATTTGGTTAAAACCCCTAGTGTCAACGTATAGCGATAAATCAGGCTTACTATAAGACCAACTTGGGCCAACTCAGTTGTACAATAGAAAATATTTTTTATTTACTTAAATTTCTGCTGTTTGAAAGACTTTTAAAAATGTTTCATTTATTATATTTATTTTATTGAAAATAATTTAGACTTAAGACGGCGAACGTTAAGTGTTTTTAAAATTGTCGGATTATAGATAAGCATTCCAAAGTAAGTTTGATTTATTATAAAAAATATTTAAAAAAGTAATTTTAAGATTGTATATGTCTGCATTAGAATCTTTTTTTATGGTATAGGGGCAAAAGAGCAAACGAATAAACTGATAGTAAGTGACTACCGACACCTGTGAACACCTGCAACTCATGGGATACCATTATGTTACTGTCCTTTTAGTGTTCTCCTAACTCCTAGTAACCTACAAAGGCACAGTCATAAGGACTACCGACAGAAGTGAAAAATAGTAATAATGTTTATAATAATATTTTTGGCCATCTAACATACAACGCCATCTAGTTTCAATACGTCACGAGCATGTGGAAGTCATCGGTGACGCTTACCCGTAAGTTTTGCGGTTAAAAAATCGCTCAACGCGGCTAGAGATTACACTTCCAAAAAAAAATAAATCTTATTGTCTATGTTGGTTATCGCGGTAAAAAGTACTCTACGTTACTCGCTGAAAATCCAGCTTTTCATTGGTAAAATAATTTTTAAAATCGGTTTAGTAGTTTAGGCGTGAAAGCATAACAAACTAACTCACTTTCACATTTATAAGTGTGAATTAAAGGCGACATCAGTATTTTTGTTTTTCGCATGTGGTTTTTTTTGGGACCGTTAACACTTCGTACAATGCCGATGGTCCCGAACGACTACTTTGCTCGCTCTACACATGCGCAGGCGCAGCTTACGAATATGACGTCGTCGTCCCAACGTATCTGTCACCTCCTCTGTCCCAAAGTATATTTTACATCATCATCACGTCAAAAGCCTTTAACAGTCCACTGTTGGACATAACCCTCTCCTTAGAAAGGAGGTTTTGGCTAACTATACCACGCTGACGCCAGACGGGTTAGTATAGGGTTTGTGTCAAGTTTTCCTACTCTCTGTAGTACTGTTGTCCTGCATAGTTTTTTCCCTTAGTCGGCTCTTACGACACCCACGGGATGAATGGGGGTGGTGACACTATGTATTCTTTATCCGTTACCACACGGACACGTTTATTTACTAAGTGGTAGAATAGTTCAATTCGCTTGTATGTCACTATCATACATATAAGCTAGCTACATTTCACATCGATTGATTAACCACAAGAACGATACATCGCCGTGCTCTTGTGTCAGTATGAGCTTATAATGGCCGACTCTCACATCGTGTTTAAGTTTATTTAGTTATTTTATTTTGAAAAAATCTACTGATTTGATCATAGCTGTACTTGAGAGTATAATGTGGCCAGGAATATGTACGTAGTATATTTAAAGATTAAAAAACGTAGGTGTATAAAATAACAGCTCTACAAAATTAAATTATTTGAAACTATTTTTTTTTAAATTAATAAATTTACTAACTAAATTAAAAAAACCTTGGTTTTGAGCTCAAAATCTTTGTTTTAAAATGACCTACGAATATTTGTAATTTTATTCACAGAGACTTACTACTAGAATGTTTTGATAATTAGAAATTATTTTAAAAGCCTGAGACAAAAGATTACATGAACCGACAGTAGAAATTTAAGCGACTGTCGGCTTAAAGAAAAAAAAACTTATTTTTAATCTACATTTCCCACCAATTTTGACTAAAATATAAACAAAAAAATGCTTTACTAGTAAATGAATCACTAATTTAAGGCTATTAACTCTTCTTATAGGTGTATTCATTTAATGCGGTGTGATATACAGCCGTATTTCAACGTCACAGCTGACGATATACTACATGCACACTACTACACATGCACTTAGGCAAATCTCATGTAAGTGACATTCTTGATCGGTGTGTCGACAATCAATGAACACGTCGAACTTAGTGTGGTTTAACTACACATTGCAAAAAGAAACTTTATGTAATAAATTTAAGACACTTTGTGGTTTGTGTTAAAATAGTTGTTAAGTCTTTGACACATTGTTATGGTTGCCTCTATGATCCACTATTTCAGATATTTATACTGTCAAGTTGACGTGATTGACTCCAAATATAGACACAGAGAGTTTAAGGTTTTTTTTCTTGGACTGTGGTACATAGGCCTCTCCTTAGAAAAGAGGTTTTGGCCTACTATACCACGGGTTGGTACAGGGTTTGTTTCAAGATTTCTTTCTCTTTGCAGTTCTGTTGCCCTGCGTAGTTTGCTCTCTTAGTCGGCTCTTTTGACACCCACGGGATGGATGATCCGTGGTGGCACTCCATTCTCAATCCGTCACCACACATCATCATTCGGCACTATACTTATTCCTAAACGAAATACGTATGTGGAAACCAAGGGACACACAATGATTAGGGTTTATATTATATCATGTTTTGGTTTCATCGTGGTCTTACATAAGACCAGTTCCGACTTCATGCAGTATAAGATAACAGCATGATACACACACCATTGTTTGCTATATCCCTCAAATCGGCTGGAACCTGTTCGATCTATTGTATGTGATTAATTAATTTCGCCACACTTCCATTATGGTTGTTTGATTAGATGCTTTCAAATGAATTTTATTAGAATATATTTATGCCATAGTAATGTAAGTATGACATAATAAGTTCAATACTAATTTATTATGGAAAGAAAATGTAATTGCGTTCGTTTCATTTTTTTTCTAAATAAACTCTGAATGATAAAATGCAAATTAAAGGATGACATGACGTGGTGACGTGACGTGACGTGTAGAGTAAAAATACGAAGTGTCACTACCCCTATTCATCTATGGGTGTCGTAAGGGAGCAAACTATGTGGAACAATAGCACTGCAAAAAGAAGGAAAACTTAACACAAAACCCTATTGCCAAAACGTCTGGTCAGCGTTTTAATAAGGAGTAAGTAAGACCTCCTTTCTAAGGAAAGGCCCATGCCCAGCATTGGACTATTATTATGGGCTTTCAATAGACTCTCCCCGATCAAAGCAACCTAGTAAGGTGGGGAAAAGCTACTGAAAAGGCTTGTATGATGTGAAGTGCGGCAATAGGTACAGGCACTTGTAAGGCGCTATTAGACCGGGGTCATTATTCACGTCGCTATGATAAGGTACTAGAAATCATACGCGAAGTTATAAGTTTATCACTGGCGAGAGCGAAACAAGGAATAACAACTGTTATCGCGTTTGTAAAGGAAAACTCAACAAAAAAGACTTCACTAAAGCCGTACTCAATTATACTCGTAAATACCGCCAGTGACTGGACATTATTAGTGGACACGTATGAGAATCATTCCAGAATACCGGAGAATACAGAATACCTCGCACCCACTTCCACGGCATACCAGCTGAGCGTCGCAAGGAGTACTGCCTAAAACTATACCTGGGTCGCAATTCCCAGGCGCTGTCGAAATCGCAGGTGTTGCTCCCATCTACCACGCGATGAACCCAGCACCTGTATGGTGAATCCATGGAACGCTTAGAAATAGTTTAAAGCGGATTACAAAGATGTAACGGCCTATAGATCCCAAATATCTAAGATTATACTTATTCATGTATGTTATTGCCAACTAAGAATACTTATAATAGTTTAGGCAGTGAATTGTATTACAGTAATGGGAATATATTATGACATGATTCCTTAATCGATTTCTGCACGATATACGGTTTGCAATTCTATGTAATTTAATTATGCAATTACATTTAAGATTGAATACAATAATAATAATTACTTCACACATCTCACATACATCAGTCTGATTCTAAACTAAAGAAAGCCTATGAGAGCCAGAGGGCCAGACTGCTGATAAACACACTGAAATATTTCTAAATACAAACATATTATAGAAAAATAAAAGCCTGATTTAGAACAAATGATCGTATGTATGACACAAAATTTGTTCTGGGTGGGACTCTAACTTACAACCTCAGGCATAGTAGTCGGAATCACTAACTGCTATACCAACAGGCCAGTCCAATTTCTTTTAAGTATGCTTTAAAAATCAAACAAATAAGATTACGAATATTGGTATCAAAATCATTTATTGCAAAAAACACCATTATCGATAATATACAAAGAAATTTCTTAGAGTAAAGAACTACATTTTAATTATACCTGAATACTATTTATCAGTTTATTTACACAATATTAATTAGTGTACTCGTAAGATAATTACATTTGGGGTCCTTAATTACTCAGCTTACCAATCGAATTTCTGAACGTCATGACGGCAAGACGGTCAATAGTTTAATACTTTAGCCTAATAAATATAAAATGGCGATTCGACAAGTAAGCCATTGTGAAAAAAATAAGAAATCGATTTCAGAACGATGAACGACAAACTAATATTAAATGTATCACATTTATAATACAATCGATGCATAGACGGATAGAATCGATACTGCATTAAAATCTAGTTTAATACTTCAATTTTGGCGACCGAATGGCGTAGTGGTTTGTGTAACGGACTGCTATTCCAAAGGTCGCGGGTTCGATTCCCGCTCAAGTCAAACATTTGTGTGCATGCACATTTAATGTTTGATTTGGTCTGGGTGTTTCTATGTATAATAAGTATGTATTTACAAAAAAAAAGTATATATGTATTTATATCAGTTATCTAGTACCCATAGTACAAGCTCTGCTTAGTTTGGGACTAGATGGCGTTGTGTGAATGTTCTACAATATTATTATTATATTATTATATTAATTGTTAGGAACAATTGAAGCATTAAACTTGATTTTCATTTAAACTAGATTTTTATAGTATTACCTTATTTCAATTCCACCACAGAATTAATTATTTAATTCCAACAACCACAGAATCGGCATTATATTGTATAATCCAGCAGTCGGTTTGGATGGATCTTCTCTTTGTGCAGAAGATCACCGTTTCTTTTCTACATCCATATTACTAAAATTAGCCAAGTGCCTCTTAGACTATACTCGTCTTAGAGCAGTTAGGTCACCTGATGGTAAGTGACTACCTTCACCTATGGACACCTTCAACTAACAAGTCACAAATGAGTTGCTACCTTTTTTCTTCTTCTTGAAGGGGATACTTTTGAGGATTTTAATACGTGAAGAAAAGCATGTGTACACATTAAAAAAAAACGGCTTAACCTTAAAGTTAATCCAACTAACAGCCATTTATAGCGACGCACGCGCTCATTGGTAAAATCAAAACTCGTGCGCTTGCCTGGATTCCTAGTACGCCTAATAAGCGTAATAGGAATTCAGGATCTCCCACATATTGCAGGAAAGGAAGGAAGTATACTTGATGCTTATGTATAGAAAAAGTACAGAAAACTAACATTTCAAAACAATATGTGTTTTTACCAAGTCATGTACTCACAGATGCCAACGTCCAGTATATATTGGCCTATTAGGTACCAAAAAAGTACAGAATGACAGTTCAAGTTGTATGTATGTCTTGTCCAAGGAAATAAACCAAAAAAAAAATTAAGGTTGAAATTCGATCGCGCGGCGGTCTAAATTTGTTATACAAAAAACATTACAATCACCAGTTGGTATCTGTTATAATATAACCTTTAAGTAATGTACTTCACTAGATATGTGTTGAAACCGTCGACACAGATACATTAGATATTCCAGGTTTCACGTGATTGGCGTTAACGTCTTCTGTCTCTTTCGGTCTCCGATTTGGTCCAAGAAGAAGTTTTTGGAGCTGACAAGCTGGAGCTTCAACGAAGAGATGCAGAGGGAGAGCTAAGAGATATGTTGTGCTTACAATACCCGCGTATAACATTATCTGGAAAATAAAATAATTAAATATGTAGATACAGTGTCGCACTACAAAACAATAAAAAACAATTTATGGGCCAACTTAATTATATTCTGTGTGAGCAAATCAATCGTTTATAGCGATAAAATAGCTAACACACAAAGCACCGTAAGACACTATTATTTTTGATGCTTTTATAGTATTGACAGTCTATCTGAACTCTGGTTTTAAGTGTTAAACATATCTTTTCAATAAATTGGTTATGAATGCTTGGCTATATACGTCAATAAGCGTACCATTTTAATTTTAAGAAAATATTCATCATCTAAGAATGGATACATTAATTATAGGTTAAGAGAGCTACCTCCAAAACTTCAGGTCCAATTTCCTCTTCTCCTTTCTCTCTGATCTTTTCCTCTCCTAAACTCATTAAAATCACGTCTTATAATATACTTACAGCAGTATAATCGGTTGCGTAGAACGACCTCCTCAATTGACCGCCATAAGTTCTTAGTACTGTTGCGTGAAGTAACATCGCACAGTACGACATTCTGCCTAAAGGCTGTAGTGGTCCCCACTCGACTGAACCTACGTATATACCTAGGAAAAAAAACCTAAATTAATGGTTAAGCATTGATTGAAGTATATAATTGTACAAAAGTCTGAGGCATCATATCTCTTGAAAGGATGAGATAATTTAAATTTAGTCACTTAATAAGGTCCTCTTAGCTATAAGTCAAGAATTTCTGAATTTATTTTCAGCTGTTTCAAGATGATTGACTCTATTTTAATCGTGAAGGAGGTTCTTAATCTTGAATAGTTTAATTTTATTACTAGTTCCTAAATTTTCTTTCATGTTAGAGGGGCAGACGAGCAGACGGGTCACCTGATGGAAAGTGACCATCGCCGCTTATGAACGTCTCATCAACTCAGTAGTCACAACCAACGGAAATACCGTAGACGATAACCCGTTCCACAGATTGGTTGTGCGGGGCAAAAAGTGTCTCCAAAAGCGCACAGTAGTGGAGCGCCAACTATTCAGGTGATGAGGATAAACCGTGTAAAATTTTCAACCTCATAACGATGGCGGAAAGTTGCGGCTGGTATTAGTATTTGCGACGTAAATTGAATGGAATGGTGATGTAAATAGAATGGATGGTCATATTCAAAATGAACAATAACACATACATGCGTTTTCTTGAATAGTTAAACATTCTAAATAAAATTATATCTACTCCAAATTAATTACCTAATCGTAATAGTGTCTGCCAGAACGCTCAGAGAATTATTTTCTAGGCTTAAGCCATAAATAGTCAAGTAGCTAAATAATGCATAGTTTAAATCATTCAGAATCCGATTAAATGAAAACGTTATCCTACATGAGGTGATGATATATACTAGTTCGTCCAAAACAGAGAAATATACTCACGATTGCATCTGTAGAAGTATCCAATAATGAAGACACAAATAGCCAGAGCAAAGAAGTTTTGATTGAGAGCGTTGAAGATTGCAGATTCGAAGGCAGAAGCCTCCCGATGGTGGAGATCCCAACCCATAAGAACGGTACCAAAAGCAATGGGGATTGAGGATAAGAAGAGGAGTTTCATAACCTAGAAATGAAATAAGTGATAATGTTTCATTTCAAAATATAACTTGAATAATTTGGTTTAACGTAAGTACTGCAATATTTTGGTAGAATTTGAATAAGACGTTTCATAAAAACGTCAATTTTGCAAAAACTTCCTTATATCTTGGGGCTCTATAATACTGACCTCAGCTGCAGAGATGGCAGAATTCTAGCTAAGGTTTGACCTTTAACTGTGCATTTGTGGGGTTAAGAAATCAGAGATTAACTTTTATACATTTAAATAGCAATAAAAATTAAATAATCTCCTGGGACATATTGCACATCACTAAGCAGCAAGTGTAGTATGGGTTCTAGATAACAATAATTCCCAGCACGTCGCGTCGGTCGAATGCACTATCGCCTATGCCAGAGAGATTTTTTATGTTTTTTTTGGAAACCTGTTCTTAGACATCAACAGCTATGGATCTTGATGTCCATGGCTTGTATTGTACGTGCAAGTTTTGGAAGCCTACCATCCACTAAGGGTCATCGAGGTGAACTATGCTCTAAAACCCTATACTTCTGATAGGAGCCTGGTGACCAACTATGGAACAACCTGTCAATAGCCCTGATATCGAAGTTAATGAAAAATAATACAACTTACAATAGAATCACTTAAATTCCATTTCTGAGTTTGAGCTCTGTGGTAGAAGTAGGCAGTCAATACTCCTAAGTGATAACCAGCCCAGTTGCCTTGTGCCGAAATGTAAGCATGGTAGAAAGTATCGTTGTATCCGAAAATATCTCTTATTGACCTGGAAATAATGTTTAAGATTACTTAACCTTGTTCGAAGAAATCACTACAGCCCTATATTCTAGTTTAGAAGTCATTGGATTAATTAATATTTCTAACATACTAGTAATATTATAAATGCAAAAGTATGTCTGTCTGTTTGTCTGTAACCTCTTCACGCTTAAATCGCTGAACCGATTAAGATAAAATTTGGTATGAAGATACTTTGCTTCTTGAGGAAAGACATAGGCTACTTTTTACTGCGATAACCTTCATTTCGCGGGTGATTAAGGGTGGTAATCGTTTTTAAATAAGACAAAAAAGAAGTTAAATTGAGGTACGCAACTTGAACAGAGAGAGGGAGCAAGTAAGAGATATTGAAAGTCTCAAGTGGTAAACGGGACTAATTCTGCATGGAAAGACTAGAGTCGCGTAGGAAGCACCACCAGTTTCATTTTTATCTCCCGCTTTGCTAAGGAGGGAAGTAGCTTTATTACATTTGGGTGTTTCTATGTATAATATTATTTCCCGGGGGTACTCCAGTGTAGTAACTTGTTAGTGGGTCACTGCGTGTGTACAAGAGTTACAGTAGTAAGCGTGTGGAAGGGATTGGTCCCATTAAAAAAAGTCCCTTTCTTTCTTTTCTTAAAAAAAAGTTGGTTGGAATTAAAAAGTAGATAGATGCTTAAAAGTAGCTCATGATTTGCTTAACTTACTCTGGAAATAAGCTGACTCTGATAGGTAAAAGATTCATCAAGTAACTCTGCAGGAACGGTATGAGAAGACTGATGACCATCACTACTGATAGAACAGGAATCCCACTCTTTGGCCAGCGCCAGATGATGAGTAAGACCACAAGAGTTATCATAAAAAGTTGAGTGTCTGTTCCAAGGTACCTGAAAGATAAATAAATTGCTCATGATTATTGCTACATCTGCATCTTAAACATCAAATTTATTTTCAGAAATATATCATGCTTTCTAACAAATGTTGGTCCTCAAATTAGAGAGTACTAATAACACTTTCTGTGTAGTGACGGATTAAGATTACAGAGTGTCACCACCCCTGTTCATCCCATGGGTGTCGTAAGAGCAGACTAAGATAGTGAACCACGCAGTACAACAGTACTACAAAGAAAAGGAAAACTTGAAACAAATCCTATACTAACCCGTCTGGCCAGCGTGGTATAGTAGGCCACAGCCAAGGAGAGGCCTATATCCGGCAGTGTACTATTAGAGGCTATTGATGATTCACACTAGGACTACTACGCCACTTAAACAAGGACAATGACATTGCTAAATGAACTTGATTTATGTTAAAACTTAATTCACAACGTAACGTTCAATTAACTCTTTTTCTTATTACTTTACGCCACCAAAGTGGTAAATAAGTATTGGTTAGATACAACTAGTTTAAAAAAAGTTAAATATTACATAGTGATGTAACCAGCGGAAGAGAATGTTGGCCTACTTGGTTTATACCTATTCATTTGTATTTGAGAGTCTTGCTTTTATTTGACTAGACACTAGGGTTATGTTATAACTGTTCTAGTTGTCGCCCGCTGCTCTTTTCATTTTTATTTTATCTGTCCCATGGTAACAGAAACTTTTTCCTACTGAAAGGTACGCTATTATCTTTTCTGTTTCTCTGAACACGTACGTGAAAAAATTTATGGTGTTTGGTTCATTAGTTAATATTTAAAAGCGCAACAAATATACAATCAAATCAAATCAATTATTTACTTAGAGTACTTTTTATTTTTAAAGATAACTCCCTCATTCGGCATATATCCCGTCTCGCGGGGACTTTACAAACATACATGAAACGAACACAAAGAACATCCAAACTCAGAAGAACAATTTGTGGATCACACAAAGTGTAGTCCTATGTGGTGTATCGGACCCACAACACTCGTAGTAGTAAACGGCGCGACGTGGCGACCGCTTAAACCACTACACCATCCGTGTAGTCAAAATATACAGAATATACAGAACATATATAATAATATGTATGTTCTGTATCAGATTCAGTATGTAAATACATTTAATTATATTTCAGATAACGAATAGTGTCTCGTTGGGTCCTAGAGAGCCTGGGTTCTGTAAGTGTTCCTCAGAAAGGAAATAACTGCTTTAAATTTATTGTCTGATTACCTGTGTGAAAGATGATTAATAAATTCATTTCATCAATTAATTGATTTATAAAATACCAATATTCATTAGCAATCCTCTTAGCTGTATTTTATGGCGTTCGAATATGAACTTTTAAGTTCGATTATTCGGTTGGACATTAAATGTCCAACCGAATAATCGAAACCATGATTTTTGTGCATTGGGAAACATGCCCAGAGGAACCAATATACTTATCCTTGTTTTAGTTGTAATAATGTGTACCTCTGCCTACCCTTTGTGTTTGGAGCCGTGAGTGCACAGGACTGTTAATATAATTATTTTTAGGCTGTAGAAGGTTCTGGTTTGGTCGTGAGCATGTCAGGGCCAAACATCATTACATTACACTGCTTTAAGCAAACTAAGACCAAGATACCATCTTACTACAAATTTCTCAAGACCAATTATGTTGACAACTAAAGCAAAGGCATGACAATATTGTGACAACTGTAATTCATAAAATAACCTTAAGAATTTCACAATAAGACTGATTTTAAATTAAACAGCGCACGTGATGTGTGTTCTTAAATGTTTGCTTGCAATTTCGTATGAAAATTCAATTAGGCAATGCTTGTGGGTCACGACTTTCGATGAAAAACACAAAAAGCCGTTTGTTACGTAATTAAATGTAGGCTAACAAATTATTTTAGGTAATGCTTGCTGCACTCTTGGTCTTAATTTACGCAACAAACATTTGGAATTTTTCTTAACACTTCTTATATCTATAACTTATGTTTAGGCTCTTCATCCACTTGAATAAATTGTGGCACACATTTTCGATCTACTCTAAAACTTCGATGGCATAGAATATTTGGTAAGTTACAGAACAGTATGTTACATTGATCATTATAATAAAATGAGCTTAAAATTTAATCATTTTTTGTACACATCAAAACATGTTGTACGGATTAAGAATACAAAATGTCACCACCCCTCTTCATCCCATGGGTGTCGTAAGAGTTGACTGAGGGAGCAAACTACGCAGGACAACAACACTGCAAAGAGAAGGAAAACTTGAAACAAGCCCTATATCAACCCGTCTGGGCAGCGTGGTTTAGTAGGCCAAAACTTCCTTTCTAAGTTGAGTCCTATGTCCAGCAGTGGACTAGTAAAGGCTGTTGATGATGATCAAGATAATGTCAAACTAAGTTAAAATTTGCTAGTAGGAATCTAATAAATATACTTCTTATTCACGAAACTGTAGTTTGTCCCAAGACACAAACACCAAAAAGTAAATTAGTAATAATAACTTTAAAATTGTTTACCTACAAAAAAAACTGTTTTGATAGATTAACAAAGATTTAAAGTATATACGGAAGGCCTATGATGCTGATAACTCTCGATTTAATCCTGATTTCCGTCATTTATACTTATAAAAAGGTTGGAATGGCTTGTGTAAGATTAAAAAACGTTTAGAGTTCTGCACCGATTGATCTCACATTATATGTGCAGTATTCACACGATGTGCAGCCCGCTTCAACCATAGTTTTTACCTATTTTTCGCTTTAGTTGTTTTCCATATTCCGAATCAATTCAACTACATTGTGCCGTAGCGAAGAATGGCAGGGCACAGCTAGTTATTTCTTTACATTTCCTCATTAAAGCAAGTGAAACCTTGGCTGAATTCATTTTAATGAAGATATTTGCCAATAAATTTAGACATCCTTTGAAAATAATGCTTTTTCTGGATCAATGGCATCTTATTTCCATACATCAGACATAGCGGATGCAAAATTCCATGATAAACAGTTGAGTAAAGGGTCTACCAATAGGAATGACCTGGTTTTGACAGCAGACTTTTCATAAAAAAATGTGTGTTTTATTCAATTTTTAAACCAGGACGTTCTTTTTGGTAGACCCCATAGTTTAAGCATAAAAGCAAAAAACTCACATTCGTATTTATAATGTTAACTTAGTATACGCGTTCCAGTTGATCGCAATCTGCAACCGATAATTTCACGGCTACTGCTAATATTACGACATTAGCTTTACGCGTCTCTGGTCAACCTAAGTGGGTTCCTTTTGAAATTAATGCGCAAGCCCAGTACACTTGATACAGGATATTATGGATTCTTTGTCGGACATTAATCTTTTGCAAGCATTCAGTGAATAATGATAACGTGTACTAAGTATGTAATTGCATTAAATTGGCCATAATTACCATCCGTATGTACCAATGTACCTATGTATTAATGTGTGAGTGTTGAGGAATTCTGCAGCTGAATAGCTATTACGTTACAGATTTTTATCACAATCAGTTACATTTTTTCATTAATAGCTTGACAGACTTGGTAGTTCTTTATGATACAAAGCTGGTCAAAGATTATAATATCACAAAACAGAAAACTAAAAAATCGATACTAGACATTTCTACAAAAGCGCATAAAGTTGTGTAAATAAATACAGAATAAAAGAAACGGAACACTCACCAAGCTTGAGGTAAACATAAATGCTCGAAGGGAAAAAGATTCGGCATCAGAATCACCAGCTGCCACCAATTCATCCTACACATGTCCCGTTCTCTTTTTACTACGGCGTCCCACATAGGTCCGGAGCCAAGGTGAGGTACCCACGTCATGGCTAGACCCATCACTACCAAAACTGCTGGCATCAGTCTGAAACAATAATTTGCTAACTTTTGTAAAATGTAACAATTAACATGTAATAACAAGCTGTTGTCTTAGTTTCTTCTTTTCGTTAGTATAAGTGTAAAAATATACGACCGAATACGGTGTTTAACTCTATGGTGCAACTGGGTATGTTAATAGCAGAAAGTAAGAGTGTTCATAGGCTATGGATAAAGTTAAACGCATATCGTTACTAAGGATGAGTTTTATTACATTCGATTATTTGCGATATGAATCTACATAATTACTTAAGTTAGTGATAACTTAAGTAATTTAATACCTTAGCAGAGAATTTTGCAAAAATACAATTTTTGTTTTAGAAACGTGTAAGTCCTACATTGAATACTGATGAGACCTATGTTGGGGAATATTCATATTACATCAAGTTGGGGCAGATCCGGAGCCTAGATGAAAATCGGTCAAGTTCCAGTAAAACATAAAATAATAATAGAAATACTTCTTTACGAAGTAGTTTATATTATGTTGAGTGTAAAAGACCCACTATTGGAGCATAGACGCGCACGGCCAGGGGATGCCGTCATTTTTTTGGTCTTAGGTCCAATCTGTATTTTGTCGAAACGAGGTGGACTATCTGCCGACCCCATTACAGGGCAATCGCATGAGTCGTTGTTTATTTTAAATCTGAGATGATAATAAAAATGCCCATCAATCCTATCCTACGAGCTCGTGTTCCCAAAACTAGAAATCATGAAGCATGGTTCTTCAAATGACCCATATTTATGAGCCTTAAAAGTATTACACAGTATATCACTAAGAACAAAGTAAATTGTACCAAAAAAATCTAGCCCATTCTACGTAATTCCAACGCACATAATTCCTTATACAACCTCACATGAACCTTTATCAAAACTGGACACTTGTCTGTTTATGGCAAATAATTTTCCAGGCGGTTTTAGATCTTAGAAAACCTTACAGCTCCTTCAACGTGTATGCAAGATGGAGATTTAAAAACTAACTGCTTATCTTTCACCTTAAGTAAGATTCTTAGGTTCAAGGAGAGGCTTATGTCCAGCAGTGGACTATTAAAGGCTGTTGATGTGATGTGAAGGTTCTTAAATTGTTGCTCATTATCAGTCATCCGTATGTCCCGATGTTGTTCGGTATACAGCGGTCTAACTGTCTATCGGCTATTATAAACACACTACTGCTTTATTCATTTACTTAATAAATCTACCATAGCATGCAACTGTTTAGGTCTTTTAGTTAAGCAAATTTTTGAACTTGAACTTTTTTTTAAATAAATCTCACACACGGAAGTCTGATCCCAAACTAGGTAGAGCCTGTACTATGGTAACCAGATTGCTGATAACCATACTTATATATTTTTAAATACATACATGTGGGAATGATGTTATTAATCGATTGTTTTGGTTTATTTTGTCTGTGATTTGGTAGCAACACTAAGATAGATCAAAGAGTAGAGAGAGATTTATGTCATGTGTATGACGTGTGTTGATTTGTGAAAGAAAAATACAGAATAATAGTTAAAACAGACTTTCTTTGGGTAAATATTCCTACAAAATATGGGGGCTCGTCCGGGATACCGAAGAAATATGAAGTTTTAACTATTCGTGAAGACTGAGAAGATTTCAAAATTTTTAATGAGTGAGGAAATCTTCGAGAGAAGACGCCATTACAGTACAGGTACCTACTGTTTTACCGACAGAGCTAAACAAGGATTGAAAAGACGTCATTGTCGTACTACAACTACTGTTTTACCGACGGAGTTACAGACGAACTTCACACCTGTCGTAATAGGGTTGTCATATGAAGAACGAATTGCCCATAAAGTTACGAATGAATCGATTTTCATATCGATCAAAGAAGTAAGATGTAAACTGAAGAAGTTATGTTATGATTTGATATTTTGAAGACTGTTACTTTATATGAAGACGTTCCTATTCTTGGACCAGAGAATATTTTAAAGACTATCTTAAAGACTGAAGATTTATTTTAAAGAAGATGCCGCCAAAGAAAGAAAAGGAAGAGACTACACCTGAACTCTCGTTCAGCGACGTGGAGAAGTCTATGTCTGCTTTTAGTGGAGACAACAATTACTCAATTGAAACCTTTATTAATGATTTTGACGATATCGCCAAGCTGATGGAATGGGGTGAGATACAAAAATTAATCTACGCCAAGCGCTTGCTGACTGGAACTGCAAAGCTTTTTCTAAGAACACTAAGTAGTCCAAAAACATGGCTGGAACTAAAGACTGCATTAAAAGAAGAATTCGGTTCAAAATTGAATAGTGCTGCCATCCACAAAAAATTAGCTACACGTAAAATGAGAAATGATGAGACTTACCAACAGTACTTTCTAAATATGAAAGAATTGGCGTTGCTTGGTAAAATTGAAGACGAAGCGTTGATTGAATACATGATCGACGGGATACGTGATGCAGAATGCAATAAAGCTATTTTGTATGGAGCTGAAAATATAAAAGATTTCCGGAAGAAGCTGGATCTGTACGCTCAAATGAGAAAGAAGATTACAACTACGAGGTATGATAATAACACGAAACAACCGTATCAGAGTACTTCACAGGCGAATAAAAAACATGTAATGAAAACAAGATGCTACAATTGTGGTGAAACAGACCACCAAGCACCGAGATGTACGAAGGGCATTAAGTGTTTTAAATGCAACAATTACGGGCATAAATCAAACGAGTGCCCAACCACCAAAAAGAAGACTATGAAAATTCAAACGAAGGATAACGAACATTGCAAGTCACCTTATAAGAAGTTGACAATAAATGGGGTTGAATCCAAGGTCCTAATTGATACAGGAAGCGATGTGAGTTTGGTCAAAGAATGCCAGTTCAACAAGGTTAATGGAAAGAGGTACAACTATAATCCGCATGCTGTATTGTGCCTAACAGGAATAGCCGAGCACGAAATACGTACTAAAGGCTCTTTTATGGCGAAAATTAAGATGGATGATTGTTATTTTGACACTACCTTCCATATAGTTAATGATAATGACATACCAGTAGATATCATTATTGGAAATCGGATATTGGAGGAAGTCGACGTTCACTTTTCTGCTGATGGGATAACAGCTAAGAGGGTTTTGCACTTAACAACTTTAGAAGATGACGATGAAACCTATAATATTGGTAAACAAGAATTTAAGAGTATTATCGAAACAATGATTAAAGACTATAATCCCCAGAATGTTACAAGAAAATCTAATGTGCAACTAAAAATTATTTTATCCGATGATTCCCCGATATATCAAAACCCACGACGTTTATCACCTCTCGAGCTGGATGTTGTCAACAAACAAATTAAAGAATGGGAAGAACAAGGCATTATAAAACCAAGCTAATCAGATTTCGCAAGGCCGATTGTCTTGACTAAGAAAAAAAATGAAAAGTACAGATTGTGTGTTGATTACAGAAGACTTAACAAGAAGACTATTAAAGAAAGATTCTCACTGCCTTTGATAGAAGATCAGATAGATCATCTAAAACACGTAGATGCGTTGAGTAGACATCCTGTAAAAAACGTAGTGTTACTCACTGACACCATTGCACGACTGAAGAAAGCACAAGATGAAGACCTGAAAATAAAATTAATAAAAAAGGTTTTAGAAAAAGAAGCATACGAAGACTTTATTGTAGAAAGTGGAGTTTTATTAAAAATAAAAGAAGGAAGAAAATTACTGGTGTTGCCAAAAAAGATGCAAAATGAAATAATCAGAAAATATCATGAAAAAGGTCATTTCGGAGTTATTAAAACAGAAGAACTTATAGAAAGAGAATATTATGCTGAGAATTTAAAAGAAAAGATAAAGTGTGTAATAGAAAACTGTGTCAAATGCATACTAGTATCTCATAAAAAAGGAAAGAAAGAAGGATTTCTAAACTGTATTGATAAAGGAGATAGACCTTTGTCTACTTACCATATCGACCACTTAGGACCGTTGACGTCCACTAACAAGCATTACAAGTATTTGTTTACTGTCGTAGATGGCTTTACAAAGTTCACATGGATTTATCCAACAAAGAGTCTGTCTACCGAAGAAGTGTTAGACAAATTAAAGCTGCAACAGAAAACTTTCGGATCACCAGAAAGAATAATTAGTGACCGAAATGCCTCATTTACCTCTAATGCATTTAAAGAATATTGTGATACAGAAGGGATTGCTCATCACACAATCACTACTGGGCAACCTAGAGGTAACGGACAAGTAGAGAGAGTGCACCAAACCATAATCAACGTATTAAGTAAAATGAGCTCTGAAGATCCTACGAAGTGGTATAAGCATGTAAACGAAGTTCAAAGATGCCTTAACAACACATACCAACGGAGTGTAAAGACTACACCTTTCGAACTCTTGACTGGAACAAAGATGAGAGATAGAAATGACGAGATTCTAAAGCTGATAGAAGAAGAAAATATAGAGAATTTTAATGAACAAAGAGAAGAGTTACGCAAGAAAGCTAAAGAAAATATTCAGAGTATTCAAGAAGAGAATAGAAAAGGCTATAATCGAAAACGTAAAGAAGCAAGAGATTACCAAGTTGGAGATCTTGTGGCCATCAAAAGAACACAGTTCGTTCAAGGCTATAAACTGTATCCCAGATATCTCGGCCCATACGAAATTGTGAAGAAAAAAAGAAACGATCGATATGATCTGAAGAAAATTGGTTCAGGCGAGGGACCGATAAACACATCTAGTTCCGCCGATATGATGAAGCCATGGAGTTCATGTGATAATTCTACCGACTCATCTGAGGCAGATGAGTAGCAGGATAGCCGTGTGGGAATGATGTTATTAATCGATTGTTTTGGTTTATTTTGTCTGTGATTTGGTAGCAACACTAAGATAGATCAAAGAGTAGAGAGAGATTTATGTCATGTGTATGACGTGTGTTGATTTGTGAAAGAAAAATACAGAATAATAGTTAAAACGGACTTTCTTTGGGTAAATATTCCTACATACATATTATAGATAAATTCTTATTAGATACATATTATAGACAGAACAAATGACCGTGGCTCATCACACAATATTTGTTCTGGGTGGGAATCGAACCCACGACCTCTTATTTAAAAGTCAGGGTCACTAACCACTAGACCAACAGTCCCGTCTTGTAATACAGTTTATATGTAGTTTTGTACTTGTATTGTACATGACGTCCACTACTGAACTTTTTTAGGCAACTAAGAGCGGCCAATATGACAAGATTCCCAATGTTATTTTAAAAAGATTAAATAACTATGAAACCTACGGATTCAAGGTATAATCGTAACTACGTAGAAACCTGCAATAAACATTGGCTGAATTTAAATAAAAAACTTCTTTTTTTTTAATAAACCCCTTTAAATGATAATTGATTATGATAAATTACACCATTGATTCTCAGTTTTAAAATCCCAACTTTAATAACAATGAAGGATAAGCCTCAATGGTCGAGACAGAGAAAATAAGCCAAACTTCTACATTATTATAATATATGTATATAATTCTAAAACAAAATTCAAAAAAAAAACCGCCAATACATACCTGAACCACCTATTAACAATAGCCATGGGAACAGTCTTCAGTGTAAATGGATGTGACTCAGCATACACCAGCATCTTGTAAGCCATGAGGAACCCTCCCATTACGAAGAAAATTTGCACTATGATGCGAGAATTGAAGAGAAGAGCTTTGAAGAAGTCATCGTAGGACTGCAACAAAATATTTTTGTAATTTAATTCTAATATTGGTATGTATTTCACTACTGCTTATTTTTTATTTTTAAATCATTCTAAATGTGGTTGGTATGACTTTTGTCTCCACCTCCGCCTTTTGTTGTCCAACCTTGACTAATAACAGTGCATTTCGGCCAAAGACCATAAACCATAATTTTGGGTAACCAAAGTTTATGGTCTTTGGTTGTACCTTTATCGAAATTATATTATATGTTAGGTTTCTGAGGTCATTTCATTAGGAGTTTAGCTATTTTTAACGCTATTAGTTCGATAACTTATCAAAATGTTTCTGAACATCGCAACAAGAAAAAAAACTATGCCTAATGTAGTTAGACTTATGGTTAAACCTAAATTCTCTATACTTTGCGCTGCCGTTTTTACATCATTTTCCTAGTGCCAATCACCGTTCGAGATTATTGGTATTTATAAAATTTTACGTACGTAATAAATAATATGTTTATGATACCTAAACACATCATACATTATAGATAGATTTGCCATTTAATACTTAAGAAATATTGCAGTACTTAGACATAATCACAATCGATTACGAAAATTGTACTTTACTGTTTCGTAATCGCCCATCTAATATGAGCACTTTCAAATGTCTCGAAGTGCATATCTATACCAATCTACATTATAAATGTGTAAAGAAAAATCCTTATACACATTTTTAAGACAACACAAAGACAACAAAATTTTGAACACTTGAAGTTTATATGCAGAATGCGTCCGACTATCGGGAAAAAAAATTTTGACAGGTCCGACATAACCAGATGTGCACAAGAACGTCAAAAAAGAGATAAAGCGATCACCGTAGTCGATACTAGTCGAAAATTACCATCATCATATCTAGAAGTTAGAGCACAAGAAGTTAACAATATTAAGCCAGAGTTCTAAAGGTCAAGATCACAGGATCACAGATTACAAGATCTAATAAATTAGACCTGTCATTTCACTACAAAAATCTACAAATTTGGGTGAAGCTATAATGGTCTAAGAAATGAAATAAGGCATTAAAAACGGCTTAACTTAGATTGCCAAGCGATGTCTAGTAGCTATTTGAGTTTATATATTATGTTTTTGGTAAACCTCGCTAAAATTGCAACAGTAAAAAAAATGCAACTTAAAATCACCACATTTTCATTCATTCATTTATAATTTAATCTTACGGTTTTCTATTACATAATCATTTCTAAGGAAGCATTATTTCTAGTTAAGTACTGACCATATTTACTAATAAAATATTCAAACATGTATTGCACCTGAACGAGCCGGTTGTGCAGCAGTTCATTGACTTGTCTAGGTCAAGACTTTGTGGTTATCTTGCGCAAGAGTGGATTTGCGTACAACTTGTCAACCTATACTGATCTTAAAGAAACAAAATCTATTTTCTTAAAACCTACTTCAACATATTATTACGTGGAAGTTGTCTTAGCTCCTTTTTTTAAACGAATTTCGCGAACAAAAGAATGCGAAAGTTAAATTACTTAAAGTTTATTTATCGAAGAAGTGTTAGGAGGTAAGATTTTTAAACAATATGTGTTATAAGACTGCAAATAGCTATCAGAATCATAATATATGTTGTTTGAATATATACAATTACAGTTTAAGGTCTATAAAATAATACTTAAATAGATATATAGACGATAAAAAAATATTTTGACACCATTCCACCATTTTATTTGGACACCATTCTTGCAAGAGCCGTATCACATATATAAAAATGTCAGATATGTAATGTACAAAGGGTAGCCTTCTTGTTCAGTGCAATCTTAGAATGAATCAAAGTGAAACTTAAAATTGAATCATTTTTACTTTGTTTAGCAACTGATTTTGTTGTTTTTTTGTTTTTCTCTAACAGAGCAATGGATTGTATAAACAATTAATTGAATTACATTCAAATGTCAATCTCTGTTGACAACTAGTATCAGTAAATTATGAAACGGACACATTGCGGAGAAAGGTGTTACTGCTGCCCGGCTTTTTTAGTCTCGGAATACTAGTGACGTCACATTTGTTACGAAAAATGAAACAATTGAATGTTTTTTTTTTTAAACTACCGCCGTACTTGGATAACTGCACATAAAGAGACAAAACTGTGTTGCTCTCCTATGTGTGTTCTTAACATCTCGGAAATAAAGGTTGGAATTCCAGTAAACTCATTCACATAGCGAAAAGCAAGAAAAAAAAAAACAGTGGCACTCCGGGAGCGCCGACAGAATTAAAAACTTATATACAGAGGTGTCGGTAACGGTAACAGTGTCGCAAGTTTAATTGTTTTTTCCCATCTCAAAAAATCACGGGTTCAATGGTTTTTAACAACAGATTTCTTTTGTTTGTTGTTCAAAAATGCCCAACGCGCCTAAAGGAGATTTTACTTAAAACATTGATCAACCCTGGTTTTCTGGGCGTAGCATCACTTCAAGCAAACGAGCAGACAGGTCGCCTGATGATAACACTTTAAAGGTCCCTCTCAGATCTAGAGGGGGAAGAGGTTTGGACCTTCAGTAACCACTCACTTGGTGAAAACCAAGAATATAACTGCTTAACACCGATTTTCCTATGTGGTATCACTTCGGTCGAGCCTGCCCATTTACTATATGCCGAAGCATGTTTCTGCCATGCCATGTTTTATTTATTCATTTCATCGGTTGCCAATTGTCATTTGCAGGTGTTCACGAGTGGTGATAGGTATATATCACCAGATAATCGGTCCGCTTGTTTGAAACCTATATCATAAAGAAAATGATGAAAGTGTGAATAGGACGGTTTCTGTTAATAATATTTACGGTTCTGCTGTTAATATCTACTATGTTAGGGGTTGTGAGTTCAATGTGACCACTCGTTCTATATTTTGAGAGTAATTTATCTATAGCATCTTATTATATGAATGATATATTCTTAATTCAGTTAAGGTATATACGCTTAACACGCACTTCATAAAGAACTTCAAACAGGACAGGAGCAAAGGAAAAGGTTTCAAACGACCGTAACATTTAAAGTAATATCATCAGATTAATCATTTATAACGTTGCATGATTCTGCTCTCATTTTCAAATCATTTGTTTTATACGAATACTGTTCAAATTGTAATTATTTACCCATTAATTAAACTATCGGATTCAAATCGTTTCAGTTAAATGTAATTTATTGCATGTTGTCAAATTGGCTGAATGTGGTTTAAATTAAATGCTCTTTCAACTGTGCAACGAATTGCCTGCTAATATACCTAATCTACTTTTGGAGTATTACCAAAATAATTTAATACAGAAAAAAATGTGCCTAAATCCGTAAATTGCTCAATATTTTCTCTTCTGTATAAGTTGTCTGATAAATAAATAAATAATAATAATATTGTACCACATCCACACAACGCCATCTAGTCCCAAACTAAGCAGAGCTTGTACTATGGGTACTAGACAACTGATATAAATACATATATACTTTTTCTTTGTAAACACATACATATTATACATAGAAACACCCAGACCAAATCAAACATTAAATGTTCATGCACACAAATGTTTGTCTTGAGCGGGAATAGAACCCGCGACCTTTGGAATAGCAGTCCGTTACACGAACCACTACGCCATCCGGTCGTCAATAAAATCAATAAGTAAGTAGTAAATCTTTTATTAAAGATACGTTATATTCTGGTATTATTTTATTATGTATATAGAAAGAGGAAACTGAGTTATTTAATAAGACAAGGCACACGTACATATTTGGAAAATAACACAAAATAACCATTACACTTATTACGTGTAAAACACTAGAAGGTATACCTACGACATATAAACTTAACTTCAGGTGACAGTATAATCTGTTATATGCCAGTTTCTTTTTTTATGAAAAAAGTCGTGAGCTAAAAGTAATCTTCTGCTATATCCACAGATTATGTATGTTAACATAGTGACGTAAACTATGTTGAAGGAATTTAGAAAGCTTTTGACAGTTGCGATCATCCCTTAATAGCATGTCAGAATCGAAACTGTAAAATCTATACGCTGTGAAAGTGTGAGGTCAATCAACACAGTTTCTATTATATAGTAAAATGTAATAAGATATAAACGACCGCTCATAAGATTTAACCGAATTTTACCGATTGCCTGAACTAAACAGGCGTAGAGCATTGTAAATCTTTTCACGATTAAATTTGTACCGATAAGAAAATTCAAGAGAAATGAATTAGATTGCTTACCTGTTCAATGAATTCTGGGTTGGCGGTATATCCATATCCGACGAAAATCATAGAGTGAAGACCGAGAATCATCACCATAGTATAGAATCTGGAACAAAAACATTTGTTTCATAAATTCACGCCTATATTCCGGAAAGGATAGACAGAGACGTAATAAACAGGTTATTTTGGAAATTAGATGGGCAAAATTGTTTTTGATACGGCATAGGAGGGGCAGCCGAGCGCAAAGGTCACCTGATGGTAAGTGACTACCGCCGCCTATAGACACCTGCAACTCAAAAGTCATAAGTGCGTTGCCGCCCTTTCAGTCCCTCCCCTCAGAATCAGAGGAAGAGGAAACGACAATTATAGAGCTGCTTAACAGTGGTTTTCAGTGAAGCCGTGGTATCACCTCGGTCGAGCCTGACCTATAATATTAATAATACATTACACATCCCACACACGGCCGTCTGAACCCAAACTAGGCAGAGCCTTTGCTATGGTAACCAGACTGCTGATAAATATACTTTTATATATATATATATATATACTAACCACTAGACAAACAGCCCCGTTGGCCCTATATGTGCCTAAATGTATTGAAACGAATGATAGGTTCGAATGGAAGGCAATAGAAGAAAAGGGATTTTACTTACATGGATGAATCGATGAGTGTAAACAATAGCTGGATCAACTCGGGTTCGCTTTTCTCTTGAAAAGTATTTTATATTGTGTAACCCTTTTGCGATACCTGCCCTATACTCGTGATAAAGTCAATTTATACACAGATTTGTTTATAACCTTTCCATCACCTGTTAGGGTATCGTATCAACATCACGTTGTATTCTGGTAGTAAGTTATTCACGCAGAATGTGTTTAATGTGCATTAAAACAGTTACCGCTAACCGCAATCATTTTAGGTACTTGTACATAAATGTGTATCTAGTACTGGCAATATGTGGTTACCATTACCAAGTTAGCAATGGTCGGTGAAAATTATTTGATTATTACCATTATATATCACACACAAACTATTGGTATCAGCAAAACACCACATACAAAATTAAAACGAAAGATAGAAGTTAAATAAAATATATTAGATGACACTAGGCTATTTGGATAAACCTTACGGTTACGTGTAGTGAAAAGGAAAGATTGATTTTGATTTGAAATAACAACTGTTTTTAGTACAATATTAAGTTTGACGACGGGTTCTTTTCTTGATAGGAATAATGTCAATCTCATGTACTGCTGTGATTTCTGGACACACCAAAAAAACACAGTAATTTCGCAGACTCAACAACGCTTTCGTTTAAACTATATTTGTGGAATATATAGCCAAAGACTTCTTGTATCCTTGGCAAAGTTGCATTAACAAAAAACAGAAAAAATTAAACATACCTAGTTCTGGAATACAATTACCACCTATAAATTAATATTTTTTGTTTCTTTGTAAGTTACATTTGAAAAAATGGCATAACAGTTAAGAATAGCTAACGTACTTTAGATATAAAGTCTAAAAGACATACTGAATATATTTTGCCATAATTATAAACGAGAATACTTAAAAGAAAATTTACAGCATATGTTGCAGTTCAGATGGCAAAGGAACTTAAACCATATCTTTAATTACATAGCTTACCTTAAAGCTTGAAAACATTTGAAGATGCCTCCATCGGCGCGGCCTCCATACTTAAGAGCTTTCCAGTTCTTCTGAACGCAGAAAGCCAGCATGTATTTATTATCTGAAAGAATTCTTTTTTCAAATTCTAAAAGAATGTACATCGCACTCATTTAATCACATTTTCTTTTCTGTTAAAAGAGTTGTTACAAAAATTGTATAAAAGCCATTAATTATCACACCTTTGCCATTCTCCTTGGCGAATAAAAAGTAATAAGCCGAACAACCCAAGTTGACCAGCAAGAGTAGAAGAAGCAATGCTCCAATAATATAGTCTAGAGTATCCGTTGGGATGTAATCATCTTTTGTTTTGCAGTAACGGACTGACGTTGTGTTGACCTGTTGAAAATAAATGGATAAAAAATTAATAATTCTTTTAAATTTAAATAAAGAAGATAAATTATATTTAAGATATCAACATGTTCATTTTTACAATTTTTGGTTACACCTCTTACAGATGCATTTACCGCGGGAGAACCATGCTTCAATACATATGGGCCGGTTCGACTTTAGTGATGCAACGGCCATACAAAAAACCGGAAAACCTGGAAGGTTACCGGTGAAAAAAATCCCTCACACTACTTAGAAGTTCAAAAGATGTTTTGAATGGAAAAAAATAAAAAAAAGACGCAACACACTTGATTGCTGATGATTCTTTAGTTGTAGGTGTCAACAGGCAGCGGTGTCAGCGGTAGCCACTTACCATCAAGTGACACCTCTGTACGTTCGCCTCCTATAACAAAAATCTTACCTGTAATCCATAACCTTTATGTAAAGTAGCATTAAGACAATCCTTGAGTATTTCAACGGTACTGTCACCAGCGTCAGCATGACTGATATTCAAACCGCAGTGCTTAGAGCCGCAAACTCCTCGGTGGAGCTTTGTATGTTCATAATTCTTGTACGTTAAGGATGAGAAGTTCTGGAGACAAAAGAAAATACTAAAGTATAACTGGCAACAGTTGAGAATTAAGAAAAGATACTAACACAAGATCTTCAAAAGGAAACAAAATCCATTGACTTTGTTTATCTACCTCTTGGAATTAATGCTTTGTAGTGTGGATCAAGGTCTTAATATAATTCGAATTACCAAAAAAGATATTTTTGCTTTGTTGTGTTAAATAGACCAGTGCTTGCCAAATTGAAAAATAATAAATAAGTGAAATATTTACCGACTTGTATAATTAAAGATAAAAAAGCTCTTAATTCCATAAATAATTCTTAATATTCCTTTTTCCATGTTTTTCTATTTAATTACCCTACCAGAGGAAGTTATCGTACTAAGTTGCCCATATTTACTAAAAATTAATTATATTTTAAGGCAAAAATCTTTCATAGCTATTTGTAATAACTATTCAAAGCATTTATATAATAAATATGTTTGATGTTTCTCAAATCTATAAACATTTTCTTGTTTAAATATAAGTCGCATCAGACACTAATTGAAACCGCGACCTCAAATACAAGCAAATAATATCAAGTAACAAGTGTACCATTATTAGTTATTCCCGAATCTCTGTTTACCCTCAAACACAAACACGATGAGAATATTATGATAAGTACACAATATTGTGTCAAGGTTATACCTACATATACGATGTTTGCGAACTATTGAAGTGAGTGGGCCAAACAAATTAAGCTTCTGCATATTTGTAGCGACTTGCCTTGAGTTGACTTGTGTGACTAAGATGTTTCTTATTCTTAGTGTAATAAAGTGTAGTATTTATTTAGGATTGAGTTCAAATGATTAACATTATAATTAGTGGCTTCAAACCATAACTACACATTGCATTGTTTTGTGATTAACAAAAGCTAAATACTTAGATTGGAAATTCACTTTATATTTCTAAACAGTTAAAAGCAAAGTAAGTAAGTAACAGCATTCAACTGTTAAAAAATTTATATTGTTTTCATAAGGATATACCATACTTTACTTACCTTTTGTAATATTAGAAAAAAAAACAATGTTTAACATTGGAAAGGATTTCAGCTGTTTTCTTTTTTTGATTTCAGACAAAACAAAGGGAACAGGCTTTTTTTTTAAAGTCATCTCCTGCATTATGAATATATCCTGTATCGCGGGGGACTTTACAAGCATACATAAACAGACACAAAGATCACCCAGACTCAGAACAACAATTTGTGGATCACACAGAAAGTGTCGTCCCATGTGTGGATCGGACCAACAATACTCAGCGTAGTAGTGAGCGGCGTGGCGACCGCTTAAACCACTAAGCCATCCGTGCAGTCAAGAGTCAATTGGGTAAAGAGAAAGGGATAGGTAGAATGAATTAGGGTTAGGGTACAAGTCTCGGATAGGACTGAGACTGTGGTAGCTCGAAAAAGCCGGGGTCGTATAAAGAGACCAGTAGGACATCGAATGACCATTAGAAACTGAATAAATATCTTACCTTAATAAACTGGTACAAAGGTGTGTCATCTTCCAAGATCGCCAAATCTACTATACAGTAGACGGCGTTCGGTTTTCTTAGACAAAGGTCGAAGTCATCCAGCTCGGACAGAGCTGGCATCGAATAGTAATCGATTGTTGCTTCTGCGGATACATCTGTTCAAAAAAGTATTTTGTTACTATTAATAAGTCATCAATATAAGTTGATGTGTTTTATTTTGCTTATAGCTTACTCATATAATAATTAATCAATTGATAATTTATTGTCACGTTTATGTGTAAATGTAAATATTACATACATAACACCGAATACATAAAATAAATTACGGTTTTAGTAAAACGAATGAAAACATGTTTTAACACAAAGCCGAACCTGGACGCATAGAAATATTAGCTGTTATGTTTATGTTAGAGGAGGCATACGAGCAGACGGGTCACCTGATGGAAAGTGACTATCGCCGCCCATGAACAAATGTTTTTATGTATTTATGTTTATGTTAGGAGTTGAGGGTGTATTTTACAGCAATGAAATAATTTTTGGTAAGTGTGAAATAACGATAGTTTTAAGTAATTATGCAATGTATTTCCAGAAAGTATATATAAAAAAGTAAATAAGAAATTAAAAAAAAACATTTTTAGAAAGATAATATTTGTGTTCTACTACTATCCAGATGACCTGTTACTCCATTCAAATAAAATCTAAAATGATCTGTGTCATCTACCATGTCTTTAGAAATTATTTGAAGTTCATTCTCGTTCATACTCCAGATTATTGTCATACCAAATTTATATTTGTTAGTAGTTTAGTCTTCATCATCATCATCAACAGCCTTTAGCCAGTCCATTGCTGGACATAGGCCTCTCATTAGAAAAGAGGTTTTCATTGTCTAGTCTTCATTGATATAAATCTCTTTGTCACGACTCTGTAACACGGTAACTGATATTTCTAAAGCCAACTCAGCAAATTTACCTAAACTACACTTAGTTTACTTTGCGCAATGCATCTGTGAAATAATGTATATTTACACATAAAAATGAGTTAAATATATTTGGTTTAATATTTAGTAATAAGTAAGAGGTCGGTGACCCTGTCCTAGTGACTTCTTCAAACATAGGACGGAGATACAGGTACATAAACCTAACCTTATCGAGGTAGTGCAGTCTCTGTCTTGTTATCCTATCTGAAACTTGCGATGCCCCTAACAATTGCTCTGTTATCCTAAGGAGGGTTGGCATCAAGCAGGTGCCTGAAAGCCCTTGTCAAATTACCCCAACCATGTATAAAATTAGGCTAAGGGTATTAAATGATGATGATTTAGTAACAAGCTTAGATGCAAATTGTAATTCTGCATGGTTATGCGGTCTAAAGGCAGGTACTGTTGATGACTTATCAAGATGTGAGATTACACCGACTGCTAAGAGACGAGAGCTGTCCAATATGACCTCACTCTCCATCTGATTAACAATTGAAAATATCATCATTTTATCTATTCCTATAACATTCAAAGAAACCCGGACAGGGTAATAAATTAACGTTTCCGTATTGGTAAATCACAATGAGAATTTGTCTGAATGTAAAACAAATTTTCGAATGCAAAAAAATTAATCACACATTATTTGTTAATACAACTTTTTTATGTTGCTCTTTGGCCTTTTTCTTATTTAATTATGTTCAAGAAATTAAAGTAAACCCGCACTGTAATACTTCGTAACATCCTCCTAGCCACTTACATATATAATGTGTGTTTACGTGACTTATCATTTTATTCTGTTGTATAGCATTGTGGTTTGGGACTTGAAAGCTTTCAGTCAGATAGTTTAAATGATATTATTAACTTTTAGTAATTTTTTTTTAAATGTTTTTTTATTTATCCTATCCACTTTAGATCTGATTCAATGTTAAAGGTTTGGCTGCATACTAATCTTTCAGCTCCTGCAGTATCTGCTTTAATGATTAACTTTCTATAATAAAGGGCCATAGATATTACTGATTAATTGACTTTTTTTTAGTCAAATCTAGTTTTATTAGAAGTGTATTTAGTATTGTGAGAACATATATTTTTCTTTATCAATAAATAATCGAGAGAAGAAATGTTGTTTGTTTTTATTGCGTGTGTTAATCTTTAGAACTACATTTCGGATTCAAAATAAAGTGCTTATGTAAGTTAAAGTATTTAATGATGAAAGAAGTAACACCGTGCTACCTTAAAGACTCTTAAGAGCAGAACAATGATCATAAACAGGCTACTATATACAATACATACAAGCATTCAGGGCAGAATGCTTTACCCTCCGTACCTATAAATTTGTATTTATCAAATTATTCATTATTGATTGAATAAAGTATCAGTCCTATTTCTTAGCGTTCCATGGATTCACCATCACAACCATGGTGATTCCATCCATCCATCTGTAGCGTGATAGATGGGGCAACACGCGCGGCTTCGAGTGCGCTTGGGAATTGCGACCCAGGGATAGGCGCTCACCTCCACTGTCTGCTGTGTTACCCCTCTCCCTAACTATATTTGATTTACTGATCACTTCTGATTGATTTGATATGAGCCTAGCAATGCCGCTTTGGATATTCGTTCAAGAAAAAGAGTTTACTAAAGCTCTTGGCAATCCAAGGTCTTTAAGCAGGTTATAGAGGGATTCAGCTGGCATACAACGCAACGAAATAACCATTTTCAGTTATTTCGTTGGTTGAGTCAAAGTACTTGATTCTTTTATTATAAAACTAATATTATAAATGTGAAATTTAGTTTGTTTGTTTGTTTCACCAATGGGAAACTATTTATCAAAGAGTAACATAGGGTACTTTTTGGTACGATAACTGACAACAACAAACAAACAACACGCAGGTGGAACCGTGGGCATAAGCTAGTAAAACATAAAGAAGATAGACGAACTAAGAAAAATATAAAATATATTCATGTGGATTGCTACAGCTGTTTAAAATAATCACATCATCAAAAAAAGTGGTTCCATTATATTTTAAATAATGCTGCAAGGTTATTATTATTATTTACTGTTGTTATTAGTGTTGCCATTGTTAATTATAATATGACATTACATTAAAAAAGTGGTTCGTCACGTGCTTAAAACAGCAGTATTCAATATCACAGTGTAATATTTGTTTTTGTTTTACTGGTTATTTATTATTTTGTATATTTATATATATTATTAGCTGTATATATATTTTAGTAGTTTAAGTTTTATCATGCCTGTAAAAGATAACAATTTATTCATTCTTATTCTTTCATTCTCAAAATTTCTTTTGGCTCTACCACAGCTCTTCATAAAATCCTTTGACAGTTTGTCTTTCAAATACATGACATTGGCGAAATTGTGGTTACACTCTACCACAAAGCCATTAACCAAAAGTTGAAGTTGAAAACAGCAGTATACTATAAAAAAAAAATGTCTTAATCTGTCATCATACATAAGAACTACGTGTTGACACTCGCATTGAAGAATGTTTAAAGAACTCATTTATATAAGATAATACGAAGTGATAAACAGACTGTTATTGAAAGATTAACTTTGACGTTTGAGAAATTCGTTTTCTGATAACTTTAGGTGAGAGACGTTTTCAAACAATTTAACTTGTCAAATTCAAATCCAATTATGTTATTTTACATAATTGGTTACCAATTATTCAAAATCGTCTATTACCTTTCTTTTAAATATTATTTTAAATGATAAGTAATGATCATCTTTGTCCGTGTGGTGACGGATTAAGAATACGGAATGTCACCACCTCTATACATCCCGTGGGGTGTCGTAAGAGCCGACTAAGGGACCAAACTACGCTGGACAACAGCACTGCAAAGAGAAGGAAAACTTGAAACAAACCCTATACCAACCCGTCTGGCCAGCGTGGCATATGAGGCCAAAACCTCCTTTCTAAGGGGAGGCCTATGTCCAGTAGTGGACTATTAAAGGCTGTTGATCGCTACAGAAGATTGCTCCGCACCGAAAAACAAGGTAACAAATAACAATAAGTCCGCTTGAATCAATCTATAGCCACCCGTTTCCAATTGGTCGAACCTTGTGAGAAGAAATCAATCAAATACACTCACGGCCACTCCTTCAATTCAACAGATAGTTTTAACAATAACAATTATAATACAGCATTCTTTTCTTGTGTGCTATTATGTTATCATAATATAATAAATAAACTAATGTAACAGACAAATTACATTTTATATAAAGACTATTGCCCTAGTCATAGCACGTCCCAGTTTAGGGGACAGTCCATCGACAGTACACCTTTGTTTCTTGCTTTTGATATCAATATTATAATGTAAGTAAATTCATCATCATCCCTGTCCTGTCGTTTTCACAATTTTATTTGGAGTCGGTATAATTTCAAACATCGCTAATGATTTCGTCCAGTTTCTACCTGCAAGTGTATTCGTTTTTAGACGTGACTATGGAAGACGGCATATTAGGGCCAGGAAAACGGATCGAAGCCCTATCCCTAGGGAATGAGATAAACCAGTGGAACAGCACATCAATTGTTTATGTGAATGTTGCAGTTGGTAACAAAGATTGAAATATATTCCAGTATTTATATTCAATACTTTTTTTACTATTTAATAAGGCTTTTCCATCTTTAGTTTCATAAACGCTATTCCTCTCCATTATAGTATTAGATTTATCCTGTACTAGCTTTTGCACGCAGCCCCGCCAGCCTGTTTGTCGGTTATCGAGGTAAAAAGGCCTATCTGTTCACCTCAAGCGTCGAAAAATGTCTTGATGTACCAAAATTCCAAAAGTATCTAGACTATCCTTTTTTTTTTTGTTAACCGGGGGCGATCCTCATGGTTGTCCTCCGCCCAGGGGAAAGGGCGGAGGGGTCTGACAGACGGTAAAAAGGCCTATGTTACTCGCTGATAATGTATTCCATTGGGGCAATAATTTTTAAAATTGTTTCAGTTTTATAGACATGAAAGTGTAACAAACAAACATAAAAAATAAACAAACAAACTTACTTTCATATTTATAATATAAGTATGTCCGTGTGGTGACGGATTAAGAATACAGTGTCACTACCCCTATTCATCCCGTGTGTGTCGTAAGAGCCGACTAAGGAAGCGAAATACGCAGGACAGAAACACTTCAGAGAGAAGGAAAACTTGACACAAACCCTATGCCAACCCGTCTGGCCAGCGTGATATAGTAGGTCAAAACCTCCTTTTTAAGGAGAGGCCTATGTCCAGCAGTGGACTGTTGAAGGCTGTTGATGTGATGATGATGTGATGAATATAAGTATGGATATTATAATGTTATTTATAGAGTTTTTTTATCATTTAGACGATTTCCCATACGACGCTAATTATGATCATACCTTTTCATAAACACATGGTCCATAATCATCGACGATCAACGGCAAGAAATTACGATAAAGATAAGATCATTAAATATAATAAAGTGGGTATAGTTCATCCATTGATTACTGTCTTAAATCTCCGCTTCTGTTAGTGCACTTAACTGCTACTTAAACTTGAAGTGCCTTAGTTCAAGTAATATTAGTTGGATCACATCTTTGAAAGTTATAATCAAGGCTGCCTGATCTTAATAGTTTCAATTGCTTGTCTAATACAAATCATAGAAATCTTGTTGAAGCTTTCACGAGAGAGTTTGAAATGCTTAGATGTTTCTATTAATATTGTAATAAGATTTATACAACAAATTTAGGTTGGCAAGGACAATGGGTGTTCTACCAAATCCGATCCGAACCGGCCTGAATATAGGGACAAAATTAACACTATACTTTTTGCGTTTATCATCACCATCATCATCATAATCATCATTCATCATCTGCCTACCCTTTTCCCAATTTTATTTGGGGTCGGCGCAGTATGTATGATTTTTCCATTCTACTCTGTCATGCGTCATCTCACTGTTTACTCCCTTCCTAGCCATATCCTCCCTGACGCAGTCCATCCACCTCTTCTTCGGTCTGCCTTTTCTCTTGTACCCTTCAACTCTCATACCTAAAACTTTCTTCGCCACATTTTCCTCATCCCTCCGCATGACATGTCCATACCAAGATAACCTATTACTTCTTAACTTTTCATCCAGTGGCGCTACTTTCAGACTCCCTCGTATATACTCATTCCTAACCTTGTCCATCTGACTCACACCACACATCCATCTCAGCATTCGCATTTCGGCTACGTTCAGGCGTCTGTCATTCGTTCTCTTAATGGGCCAACTTTCAGAGCCATACAGGACTTTAATAGTCTACTGCTGGAAATAGGCGTCTCCTTAGAACCTTTCTATACCACGGTTTTGGCCTACTATACCACGCTGACCAGACGGGTTGGTGTAGGGTTTGTTTCAAGTTTTCCTTCTCTTTGCAGTTCTGTTATCCTGTAGAATTTGCCCCTTAATTGGTTGGTTCTTACGACACTCACGGGATAAATAGAGGTCCCCACTAAGATACGGAGTGTCACCATACTCGTATTCTTAATACATCACCACGAAACCAATCATCATTTACATTTTAACATTATGTGATTACTAATACACCGGTGTACATAGTTGCTATAGATATCCAAACCGATTTTCATGTACATACCTTTTTATATAAATTATTTTTAATTCGGATTTCTCGTAAAATAAAATAAGAAATTTGATCCAGTCAGATAACTTTTTACATAATTAAAGTACAACAAGTCTTCTTATTAATTCTTATTTTATTAAAATATTGTATCTACACAGATTAATTACAATATAAAAAGAAAACGGTTTTTTATCGGTGTAATGTCAATCATTAAAAATAAGTTAATTAGATTAAGTTCATTGTACTTTAAAATTCATTTTCTTGAGTTATTTTTCTTACTTGGTATGTCTTCACACTTAGTCGGATTAACAACTATACTATAGTCAGAGAGAAATTTAATAATATTGATGGATCAGATCGGAATCCGCACTTTAAATGATTTAAATAGCACAGCAAAAGTAAACACTGACCAACGCAATATCATTAAATCCAGTTACGAGAATTAATAAATCAAAAGGATAATTAATATGCATTACAATTGTTAAACTCCAATATAATTTCACTTGGTGGATTTGTACATATTATATCTATGACAATATTTTGTGTAATGGCACACATTTCTAGAGAATTCCCGACACACTTTAGTGATCTCTTACGGGGAAACAGGTTCCTAAATATCAAGATATGAATCTGTACGTTCTCGCGCAACACTGTAGTTTATAGCACCTCTTCACAGCATATTGATTCTAAGCTGAGTAATTGTTTGTTTAAAACTTGGTTATTCTATGCTTATATCTGCAATTTGTTTGTTAAATAGTGAAATCCTGCTTTAATTATCTGAAAGATTCTGATTCACTTAGAATCGACACTAAAATTTAGTTCAGTGGTAGATGCAGGCTTAGTCCAAACGATTTTTTTGGTAGTCATTGAAGTAGGCCCAGTAATACCCGTCCTGAACTGACATGTTCATGACGATAAATATGACTTGAGCCAATCCTTAATGATTCGATGTATTGCCTGAGTACGGTAGCTCACCAGACCCAAGTCCTAGACGGTTTAGCAAGACAAGAAATACAACAGGCCCATACAAAATAGACTAGTCACTATTAATAATCGTAAAATGTCAAATCGTAGATGTAATTTTTTTTATGTTAGAGGGGGCAGACGAGCAGACGGGTCACCTGATGGAAAGTAACCATCGCCGCCCATGAACGTCTGCAACTCAGGAGTCACAAACGCGTTGCCGGTCCTTTAGGAAGGAGTACGCTCTTTTCTTGAAGGTTTAAAGGTCGTATCGGTTCGGAAATACCGCAGACGATAACCCATTCCACAGATTGGTTGTGCGGGGCAAAAAGTGTCTCGAAAAGCGCACAGTAGTGGAGCGCCAACTATCCAGGTAATGAGGATAAAAATTATATCATATGTTTCTTTTTACTAATACTATCGTATGTCGAAGAGCCGAGAAAAACATACGAAAATCATGAACACTAAATATGTAATCATAAGAAAAACGACGACAAAGTAAATTTTAAATCCAGATACCTATTATATGAGGCTTGAATCTACACTACACGGAGCCCGTGCTATGGGCAAAGTCCGTACTTTTTTGTTAAAGATTTAATTAAAGTCATTCAAAGGCACTTAAGTTGATAAAATGTAGTTGATTATAATATTGTCTATTCCTAGAAACGCTAGTTTTGATCTGATCTGACTATTCAGTCTGACTTTACCAATTTATCATTTGTTATCTTGGTAGAATAACAAGAGATCGTAGAGGTAAGTATATCTGTGGTATGGAATTTAAGGACTGTTTTCCGCAGTAACTGTATTTATTTATTACTTAGTATATATAAGTATTTGCATCATGGGTATGTGTATGGGTATTGGGTATACGTATTACGTTACACGACAACCGTTGCGTTCATTACACAATTATTTCTTAATATTAACTTTCTGTCCTTAAAATAGAGCTGAAATTCGTATGATTACGGTCATCGGCGCCTGCATACGAACACTCGAGTTTTTCTTCTACTTCTCTCAAAAAAGATGTAAATATGTTTGGAATTGAGCGCTATCTAAATACACAAATTAGAAGCACAAATCCCGGTGACTGATTATGATGATAAAGAACATACCAAGTTCTTCTAATTTGTGTATTTAGATAGTTTTAAAAAAAATACTTTTAATAAATATGGAATCCATGTCAAAAAAAAAACAAACTTGCTCTTTTTTTTAAAGGGTATTTTCGACAAATTAGTAACAAGGTTTTTTACTACTTTTAATAAAATTATAATAGAATTTATTAAAAGTAGTAAATAACCTTGTTACTAATTTCTTGAAAATACCCTTTAGTAAATACTATTTAATAGTATTTACTGTGAATTTTAAAATGCTAGTTCAAAAAATAACGAAGTTTTAAATAAAGTTCCAACCCCTATTTTGGACCCTTAGGGGTGGAATTTTTTAAATCCTTACGTCATATAATAAAAGAATATTTGTGTAAAGTTTCATGCTTCTGGACCTAGCAGTTACAGCTGTGAGTTGATCGATCAGTCATTGAATCAGTTTCTTATTTTATAAATATAGAAACATAGATGAGTCTGCATCGTGACGTCATATTGCGATTTTTTTTAAGTTATGTAAAAACACTACTTTGAGAGAAGGAAAGATAGGATCGGAATTGGAGGGAAGATTGAGAGAAGGAAAACTTGAAACAAACCCTATAGCAACCCGTCTGGCCAGCGTGGTATAGTAGGCCAAAACCTCCTTTCTAAGGGGAGGCCTATGTCCAGTAGTGGACTATTAAAGGCTGTTGATGATTGATGAAAAACACTAATTAAGAGTTTTTAGGTTTTAGTCCCTAAAATATTTATTCATTTTCTTATACTTAGTTAAAGTACTTTTTTCTTTTTAACACCCTTTATTGGCTTCACTACTACGTAAACCGACTTTGAAATTTAATTTAATTCTACTTATAATAGTTACGAAAGAAACTTTGTTTGCATATGTATTTTGCAAAGAGATGCCAAATTTATAGTGTTATCACAAATAACACTGTGATTTGGCATCTTGAAGCTTATAATACACAAACGAGCAAACGAGACACGTCACCTGATGGTAAGTGACCACCCCTGCTCACAGGCACCTTAAACTCATGAATCACATTAAGTCGCCCTTTGAGTCACCCCCTCCCAAATGGTGGTGGGTGGGTAGTGTGGGTCCGATAGCCTCACTCAAGCAACGAAAGATTTTCTTAACACTGGGTTTCTGTAAATTCAAAGTTTTTCTTTTACATTTATTTTATTTATAATATAATATTGCCAGCAATCGATACAAATGCAGAAAAGGCGAAAGGATGTGGCAAAAACAAGTAGTGTGTATTCGCAATATCCTTAATTATAATGTGCACACAAGCTGTGCAACATTATGAGGTACTTTACTACTAGCTTTCTTTACTATTAGGTATTTGTTACGTCATATTTATAGGTTCAGTAGAGACTATGGTACATGAAGTGATCAAAATTACAAAATGAAAATATTTTGAATAATTAATAGTATTTGACTTGCCTGTTGATTAATGGCTCTAACTGTTAAGCTGGAAGAGGTGGGTTCGATTGCTACCCAGGGCATATAATTGTGTGATGATCACGTTCAATTTTTCTGTGTCCGGGTAATCAATATATACTATGTATGTATTTAGAAATGTAAAAAATGTTTATCAGCAGTTTGGTTACTATAGATCTATGGCTCTGTCTACTTTGGAATCAGACAGCCGCGTGTAAAATGTGTGAAGTTATAATACTATTAATATAAATATATGAAAGTTAGGAGAATTATATGGATCATTGGATAATGGATGAAATTCCATGAATGAAAAATTTTAGGTTCGTAATGAAAAAGGTAGTGGGTAAGATAGGAAGGCAAGCGATGTAGCTTATGCGGATTGGGCATGCAAAAAATGTTTCAGTAGGTTAGCAGTGCATACCTATAACTTGAATTGGTTGTTACTAAGAAATCTGATACATCTTTTATGATTTTTTTTTTTTGTTGTAAATACCTATATATTATACGCAGAAACACCCAAACCAAATCAAAGATTGAATGTTCATGCACACAAATGTTTGAGCGGGAAATGAACCCGCGACCTTTGGCATAGGAGTCAGTTACACAAACCACTACGCCATTCGGTCTAAATATGAAGTCCAACAAGGTTCTACTTTGTGTCCAAATTTTTTCTAGTAAAAAAGTAATTTCAAATAGAAAAGTATAACTATTCAAAAGAAACTTATGATAATTTTGTTGTTTTTTTTCAGTGTTGATGTAATTTCGCCTTAATTTAATTACCATTAAAATAAAAGCTTTGCGGATAACATATAGTAATTTAGGTTAGTCAGTGGTATTAGTTAATATTTGTGTCGGTATGGTAAATTAAAAAAAAAAACGATGATACATTTAACTTTGTTTAAAAAAAAGTAACATCATTGCAATAAAAATAATTTTCTGTAGCATATATTTCATAAAATTACGAGTTTTTTTTTTTGAATACACAAATTAAGAATTGGTTTATATTGAAATATAATTATTCCTACGTACTACTGATTTGATGTTATTGTGGTCATGGAGAAATACGAATTATAAACGCATAACTTAAAAGGTTAATTCAAATTAAATAGTAAATTAACCTGTACCTACCTGTGTGGGTTATATTGTCCCCCAGCACAGAGGTTAATACACATACACAAAGCACTAAAAACCACCAAGACATCGTCAACACGCGGTTACACTGCACTCATTGCGAGTAAACGTCGGACGAAGTTAAGCAAGCGAAAGGAAGGGGCATTTACGCATAAACCTAGAATTTCGTTAGGTAAACGACTGCTAGTACATTTACTTGTACTTAGAAGACATTAAATCTCGTATACTTACTTACTACTTACTTACTTTGATAGACTGTGATGTGTAATAGTTATGGCGCCATAAGACGTACAGCCAACAAAGAAATTTAAATGATTTTTTTATTACAGATATAATTTTGTTTGGTATACGTGTCATACACGTATACATGTCACACAATCAAACTAACCAATAAATATACATGTATTGGTTAGTTTATTTGTAGTAATATTAGCATGAAATTGACATGTATTTTAAATCTTAATTTTAGATTATTTTGTACGTATACACGAATAGCATGGGTCTTTAAGGGGTCGCCATGCCGCTTACTACTGCGCTGAGTGATGCGGGTTCGATCCCCACATGGGATAACACTTCGTGTGATCTACAAATTGTTGTTCTGAGTGGGTGTTCTTTGTGTCCGTTTCATGGATGTTTATAAAGACCCCGCGACATAAGAATATGTTCCTAACGCGGGAATGGTCCTTAATAAAAAAAATATTCTCATTTCTTTTGTGTGTTGTGTCTTTGTTTTATAATTTACTTTAAAGAATAATATTATAGCGCTGCATAAGAGATCTAGGATTATTAAACTACTTTTAGATGATAAAATTTGACTTAATATTTGTGTGCATAACATACATAATATTTTATTATATAACAATGTTCAATGGCAGAACAAATGTTCGTGCTCATCATACAATACTTGCACTGGGTTGGCATCGAACTCATGACCTGTGGCTTAGCCATCAAGATCGCTAACCACTAGACCAGCAGGTCCTATAAATATATATATTAGTTACTTTGATGATTACAATTTTTTTGTTTGAAAAGACAACTCCCGCATTAGGAATATATTCTGTGTCACGGGGGACTTTACAAACATACATGAAACGGACATAAAGAATGTCCAGACTCAGAACAACAATATTTGGATCAAACAAAGTGTCGTCCCCTGGTGGGATCGGACCCACAAAACTCAGCGTAGTAGTAAACGGCGAGGCGACCGCTTAAACCACTACGCCATCCGTGCAGTCAAATATCATATCATATCGCTTATGAAATAATATAAATTAATTAAATAAATTGGGGATAAAGCCATATCCTCAATTTAACCTACGTCAGTGGTTATTATTGTCCAAGGCTGTTTAGTTTCATTAATTTTATTAAACCGTCTGTAACTATCTTCAAGTATTGGTAGAAGAAACAAAATCAACAAAAACAGACAAAATAACTGAAATATTTTATTATAGCCGCGCTTTTGTCGGTCTATGTTACTCGCTAATAATGTAGCTTTCCATTGGTGAAATAATTTTTTAAATCGTTTTAGTGTTTTAGGCGTGAAAGCGTTACAAACAAACAAACTCACTTTTACATCTCATCATCATCATCAACAGCCTTTAATAGTCCACTGCTGGACATAAGCCTCTCCTGAGAAAGGAGATTTTGGCCTACTATACCACGCTAGCCAGACGGGTTGGTAAAGGGTTTGTGTCAAGTTTTCCTTCTCTCTGCAGAGCTGTTGTTCTGCTTAGTTTTTTCCCTTAGTCGGCTTTTACGACACCCACGGGATGAATAGGGGTGGTGACGCTCTGTATTCTTAATCCGTCACCACACGGACCATCGTACTTTTACATCTACAAAATAAGTATGGAAGTATGGATGTATTTTATATTGTTTACAAATAAAGTGTTTATATATATAGAACAACCAACACTCAACTCTCATGTAACCGGGTCAATATATGTGGATACTAATATACAAAGGTGTCGGTAACAGTGTCGCGAGTTCAATGGTTTCAAAAATGCCCAACGTGCCTAAAGAACTTTTGATTTCTATAATGTGAGCCGATTTTTAATTATATATTCTTATTCTGGGCCAGCATAGGGCCAATATTCTGGATGGACGTGGAAATAAACAATTTGAGTAGCCGTCATTATATATATACATACGAGTATGTATCGATAATGTAACAATTTCTAGAATTGTTCGAGTAAAACCAGTATGATCAATGATTATTTGTATATTTTGCGCTTGGGTCTATATCTTAGATTGAGACTTCGGTACTTCATTCGTGGGCCGGGAGAGCATAAAATATGTATTATAGTGTGTTCTGCCTCCATTCAACTTTCATTAAAACATGTTGTGTTTAACACTTGGCAACGCCTGGAAAGGATCCGTCTGAGGAACTGCTCGGTTTTGCATAACTTTAGTTTCAGAAATTCGTTTGAAAGTTTGTGTTCATAGTGTATTAACGCGAGTATCTTAACCCATAGTTCTCTTCTATCTTTTAGTTGCCATTGATGTGAATTGTGGTCAAATGTTTTAACTAAAATATTTGTCTCTCTAGCGAGTGTTTGGCAACTGAGAGAACCGGACCTAAACTTTATTACGAAACAATATGTCATTGTATGTTTGGAGCAAGACATCATCTAAGCAATATTTAGTTAACCGTTTTCTGAGCATGATAATGAACAATGTTTTTTGTGCTAATATGTCATACATTAACATGCTTGGTATATGTTCAAAGTTCAGACAGAGATGATTCGAGTAAAATTCGAATGAACGGATGGGTAGTATTTTAGTGAGTGTTGTGGGTTCGATCCCCACATGGGACAACACTTTGTGATCCGCAAATTGTTGTTCTGCCTCTGGGTGTTCTCTATGTGAATTTGATACGCGTGTATGAAGTCCCACGCGACACAGGAAATAGTCCTAGTGCGGGAGTTGTCTTTTTAAAATCCACACTTATATTTTTTTAAATGAATGTGAGTTTGTTTATTTGTTTGTTACGCTTTCACGCAGATGACACCCTGAAGTTACAGATAGGAAACTTTTTATCCCGAAAAATGTAGTATTCCCGTGGAATGAGTAAAGAATGGATAAACCCCGA
This sequence comes from Arctia plantaginis, assembly GCA_902825455.1. Lineage (NCBI taxonomy): Eukaryota > Metazoa > Arthropoda > Insecta > Lepidoptera > Erebidae > Arctia > Arctia plantaginis. The sequence goes on along the minus strand of CADEBD010000226.1, from coordinate 11,607,392 downwards.
GGGTGTTCTCCGGGGTTTATCCATTCTTTACGGGACGAGGGACGGTACGGGACAGTATTAAAATTATTTTTACTTCGGACAAGCTAGGCCTTGCTATTTGAGGCTAGTTTATTATTAAAACGGATGGTTACATTCTCACAAAAATCAAATCTAATTATATAAATTTACTTCAGACGAGCTCTTTAGTTGTAGTGCGACCCTTGTCATTCCGTGGGTGTTATAAGAGGCGGCGAAGCGCCTAACGAGCAAGAATTCTAACATCACTGAGGAGTAGATATATTTATAGATGAAATACAAGATTTTTAAGATAAGCATGGTCAAAGTTTAGGAGGGTTACGTAACTTTTTTATTTTTGTTCATCTCTGAAATATTATTGGAACGTGTAACAAGACTTTTGCCGACACCTCTAGCTATAGTTGCAGCTGTGTATGAACTGTTTCTAAATTTTTATTTGTTATTATTTCCTAATTGGGACGAAGCTCCTTATCGCGCGTGATACGCCCTGAGTTAATGGGAACGAGACCGAAAAATGTGTAACAAGACACTTTTCTGACATTTCTTGCAGAACTTCGTTCCGACCGGGGTCCATGGACCCCTCATGCCGTTTTTTTAATCTGTTATTAACCTAATTATCCCAGATCATTCAGTGCTTAATTTATCATTGTTAATTTTTTACATAATAAATATCTTGCAATTCATTTCTATTAACTTAATATAAATTATAATAACTGTAGCCAACGGCTACCAAAAGCGAAAGGAACTTCGTTTCGACCGGGGTCCATAGGCCCCTCACACCGTGTTCAGTTAGGACATCCTATCTCTGTTGACGAGATCGTGAGCGCTAGTTGCTTAATCCACTATAATATTTTCATTATTTCGCTAGCAGTTGTGTTAATGTATGATATGTTAGCACAACAAAACTAAATTTTCAGGCTACGTTTAACTAAATATTGCTGTATCGATGTCTTGTTTGGATGCGGATTGCCTAAGACCGGGATGGTTGGCGCTCTTTGGGGGAGGCTTTCGTTCAGCAGTGGTTTTTTTTTGTTTTAAGGGGCAAACGAGCAGACGGGTCACAAAAAAAAGGGGGGGGGGGGGGTTTCTGCTCCGGTAACCTCACTCACTCAGGCAACGACAGAATTGCTTGACACTGGTTTTCTGTGAGGCCGTGGTATCACTCCGGTCGAGACGGCCCATTCGTGCCGAAGCATGGCTCTCCCACGGTAAAAATAGATGGCAATAGGCTGATGATGATGATGTTTTGTTTTAGTTATATGAGTTTTAGTTATAGAGCAAAAACAACAGAGATAGCGGGATCATCACCTCGCTGCTTCCTAATGTGCTGAGTATTGGGTGATGAAAAAATAAAACAACTAAGTGTGTGATGAAAAATTGTTGTTCTGAGTCTTTGTGTCCATTTCATTGTAATACCCAACCAGGTTGTATTCCTAATGCGAGTGATATTTTAAAAATAAAGGGTAAATAAATAACTCACTGCGCTTAGTAAATGCATCAGATATATTAGGCACTTATGCCTTTTTATATTTATGACTATCTATAATACCCGATTATTATTAAGCTGACTGTCAACCAGTATACTCTGATTAGAACGTCAGACAATTCAAATAATTAGTCACATTACTGTCCAAATTAATAATTGTTTAATGTGTCAACAACAACAGATCAAACATGTGTCGGTAACAGTGTCGCGAGTTCAATAGTTTTTACCCATCTCAAAGAATGAGTTTTTTCTTAAACCATAAAATACATTATTTTGTTTGTTATTTAACAATGCCCAACGCGTACTCCTTTATAAAAGGCTGGCAACGCGTTTGTGACTCTGGAGTTACAGACGTTCATGGGCGGCGATGGTCACTCTAACATAAAAAAAAACGAGCCATAAGAAGTTTTCACTTCAAACTTTGTTTTTTGTTAAACCATAAAATGCATTATTTTGTTTGTTGTTCAAAAATGCCCAACGCGCCTTAAGAAGTTTTCACTTCAAAAAAATGTAGAAGATTTTTTTTTACTGCTATACTTTTCGACTAATATTACCTCGGAAGCTTTAGAAAAAAAAAGAGGGTACTTCCACCCAAATGATTTAGTCATAAAAGTGATGCTTTGTAACTCTAAAGAATAATTTAATTATCTTTAGGAACGAATAGTTACTATAAATACGACATTCTAGATGCTTCCATAGTGAATATAACTATATACATAGCTAGATCAGGTTTTATGAGACCTGCAGGATTAATAAAACAGATTGCTTAACCTGTCTCGCAAGTGCCAACGTTCTGATTACCTCGTCTAGCTAGAGACTTACTAAATACAGGTCATACAATAGTACTACTTATAGTATCAGCAAGCCTTATTTTAAATGACTTCAAAGAAGGAATGTTGTGAATTAGATTGAATTTCGCCATTAATGAAAAATTGAATAGATTTTATTAATTATTTTTTCATTGAACGTACAATTTTTTTTTTATTTAGCAAAATTAACATCATCAATAGGTATGCCTGCGAATTTCCTGACATTTCGATCAGGTTGCACTGACCGTAGTCGTAGGGTGTCTACTGTTAAAGGTAGAATACGAGCTGTACCCTGCCTCCCTTCGCTGTGGCATATTGTGGTTGTATTGATGAGAAATGAAGAACAAAACTAACGCAACAAATAGATAAACAAAATCTTTGAAGCGGGTTATGTATCGTGTTAAAATTTTCTGCTCAATCAGTACAGAACCTTTTATTTATTTTTTCCTGTGCGGAAATCCCCTCGCATACCACCCACCGGTGCACCGCACGTAGTCTCGGGTACCATTTGACGGGGAACCAGGTATACCCTAGAAAGGAAAACCCTGATACCCCTACGTACCTCGGGCCATCTACGGCGTGTAAATGACCCCCTCCTGTGTCCATATGTCCCCTTAACCTAACATTTTCAAATATAGATTATAAATATGACGTAGAAGGCGAAATTTGAGGAAGTCAGTACATTTACATTTATGTCTAAACATTTGCATAGAAAGGTCATCAATATATTAATATTAGCAATTTAGCAACAGATGGAAATAATTGTTGCGGAAACACAGGTCGGTGCGTTCGTGCCAAATGTACCCAATATCCTTTAGCATCGGAATTATTTCATCAGACTATGCAATCAGCGTTTCAATTTCATACCAATGTATTAATTTTCAATAAAGAAATTGCACTGTTTCATATCAATAAATATAGAAGCAATGTGTTTTCATAGTCTATACATATAAATATGTTAAGTTAGCTTGAGTACGATTCTAACACTCAAAAGTACCGCACCGATTGAGCTGAAAATTTGGCACGATATACGACCTCCTTCAAATATTGTTCAGTTTTAAAATTCTCTCACAAAAATGGCGACAAATAGTATCGCTATATGTTCCTTATTTGTGTATTTTATAATGTAGAATACGTTGCGTTGCAATATTCTATCGTAATAATAAACAGTAAACTATACAGTGATTGTTTCTATGGATATGCGTTGATATAGTTTGATATCAAAACTGCAATGTATAGCATCTGTTACGTAAAAGGAGACATTTTAGACTAGTGGTATGTTACTCTTGCGAGAATATGACAGGTGAATAAGCGATAAATTTCAAATGTTCAGATAGAAAGGGCAAACGAACAGACGGGTCAACTTATAGTAAACTAGCTTTTGCCCGCGGCTCCGCCCTCGCAAATTTCGAGTATTGCGGTAAAAAGTAGCCATACCAAATTTCATTTTAATTGGTTCAGTGCTTTTCGATTCCCCATGCAAACTTCCACCCCCTTTTCACCCCCTTGAAGGATGATTTCTGGGATAAAACTACCCTATGTCTTTCTTAGGACTCGGATTATATTCCCCATGCAAACTTAAACCTCCTTTTCAATCCCTTCAAGAATGATTTCTGGGATAAAACTACCCTATGTCTTTCCCAGGACTCGGATTATCTCTGTACCAAATTTCATTTAAATCGGTTCAGCGGCTTAAGCGTGAAGAGGTAACTGAACTCCTGTAACTCGTCATCATCATCATCATCAACAGCCTTTAATAGTCCACTGCTGGACATAAGCCTCTCCTTAGGAAGGAGGTTTAAACAACAACAACGCAACGCATTTGTAACTCAAGAGTCACAAATGCGTTGCCGCCCTTTGAGTGGGATTTCGGCTGTTTAACACAGGTTTTCTGTGAGGCCGTGTTATCACTCCGGTCGTGCCGATCCATATATGACGAAGCGTGGCGTGGTTTACTAAAGTATCTAAAAGAAATATTGTTACATATTTTTCGGTCTCGCTCCCACCCGCTCAGAGAGTTCGGATAAGGAACTTCGTTCTAATAAAGTAATTCTTTAAGCTAAGCTAAGCATTTAATAGCTCAACTGGGCATATGTCTCTGGCAGATTTTAAGCGGGCCGAGCAGGAATTGTTTATTGCTTATTATTGTTTTATCTATGCAGAAATCCCTTCGGATACCACCCACCGGTGGTTATGTCGGACATGAACCGACCAAAAACCAAAACCCCACGCTGTCTCGGGTACCAGTAGCCGGAGAACTAGGTGTACCCTAGTAAAAAAATCCCTGGAAGCCCTAACGGACCCCGGGCCATCTACGGCTTGTAGATGACCCCCTCGTGTGTGTTACCCTTCTACAACCGCCGCCGCCAACCCGTCCTGCTTCTGCTAGGGTGACATATGGCCTCACCTGTCACCCGTTTTTTTTTGTAAATATGTAAATGCGAATAAATTAAATTTCATATTGTAGACTAAAGCTTTGTCTGGTTACTAAATTAATCATGTTTGTAGTATATGCTATTGTAATAATATAAAGTAGTATAAAGTTCTGTAGACGTATTTGGTCATAATTTGTTGTTTTTTATAAAGTCATTTTTTTTTAAGACAACTTCCGCTCTAGGAATTACCTGTGGAGGAGGACTTTACAAACATACATGAACCGGACACAAAGAGCACCCAGACTCAGAACAACAAAGTGTGTTCCCATGAGGGGATCGAATCCACAACTTGTCATGACTGTTATGACACTGAATCAATAAATTATTAAAACGCCATTTGTGCTGGCTCTACTGTATACTAAAGCTTTGTCTGATAACTACATTTGTCATGTCTTTAGTATATAGTTGTAGTGTTTAGGTCATTATATTATTATGTTGTTTTTTGTAAAACTCATTATATTTACTATTGTGAATGCTAAAGCTTTACTAGTACTTGAAGATAACATTGAGGCAATAATCTCAAGATGACCCAAAGGTTGAGTATCAGACAAGAGGCATAAAGTAAAAAATGTGATTAAAATTCTATTCATACAAAAGAATACTCAGTCATCCTTAGTTAGCAATGTGTGGTTAGCAAAAACCATGTGTGGTTATGTATAGCAGCCAAGGTCAGCCAGGATTGTCGGGGACTTCCTTCTAAGGTATACCAGAGTCCTTTGCATTAGGCCTATATGTGACGGAACACCGTGTAGCTTTAGTCAGTTTGATTGCAACAGCACTTCACGATGAGCGACGGTAGTGATGACCCCTGAGGGTTCCAATACGAGATAAATATAAATTTGAAGATGAAATTAAGCAGAGAGGCAATTTGTGAGTTAAAGACATCTGTTCTGTTAAGGACGGTCTGTGGGCTCTCGCAAGTCTCAAGCAAGTTCTCGGTGAATTAACGTAAAAAAGCGTTGGTTTTTAGGTAGAAATTTGTAACCAAGAACCATAGTTTTAAATTAAGGGTTTTGCTGATGAATTATAGCTAAAAACACATTCTTAACTCTTTACTGAGTTATGGAAGTTATGAAACGGTTGAGAAAATGATTACACATAAAACTGCACTAAGAGCTTCAAATTATCATCAAAAACATACTAATCATCATCAACAGTATTTAATAGTCCACTTCTGGACATGGGCCTCTCCTTAGAAAAGAGATTATGTCCTACTAAACCACGCTGGCCAGACGGGCTGGTATGGGTTTGTTTCAAGTTTTCCTTCTCTTTGCAGTGCTATTGTCCTGTAGTTTGCTCCCTTACGGGACGAATATGGGGGAATGACACACCGTATTCTTAATCCGTCACCACACGGATATGTACCTATATACATCCAACTATATATTCGTCTGTGGACGACGACATCTAGTACCAAAAAATCAATGAATGATTCAAATGCTCAGCTATTTAATTATGTTCTATTAAACGATCATGTCCGTGTCTGTGTGGTGACGGATTAAGAATACAAATTGTCACCACCCCAATTCATCCCGTGGGTGTCGTAAGATCCGACTAAGGGAGCAAACTAAGCAGGACAACAGCACTGCAAAGAGAAGGAAAACTTGAAACAAACCCTATACCAACCCGTCTGGCCAGCGTGGTATAGTAGGCCAAAACCTCCTTTCTAAGGAGAGGCCTATGTCCAGCAGTGGACTAGTATAGGCTGTTGATGATGTTGATGAACGATCATGTAAGGTGTTACAACTATTATAGGTATACAAGAACGACTGTATGGAACGTTGCTGCAACAATTTCGTAAGGGACAACATTCTAAGTGAGACTAGCCCTTTTGCTCCGTTCAGCTTTTCTAGCATGTAGATATGTACATGGTTTTCGCTTTGATAGACAGTCTCACATACTGTTAAATAATAAAAATAACTTTATAAATTTCACACACGGTCTGATCCTCAACTAGACAGAGGCTGTGCTATGGTAACCAGACTGCTGATAAACATACTTATATATTTATAAATCCATAAATATTTCAGATTAATTACACCCAGACAGAACACACCTCACAATTACTTGTCCTGGTTGAAAATCGAACTCACCACCTCCGGCTTAATGGTCAGGAAAAGGAATAAATATTCCCCGTTTTTGCAATAGTTTGCATTGATTCACGGCTCCTATTAGTAGTGGATGTTATATGGCCAGAAGCCTTGTTCGATAAACGGGCTATCCAAAACCAAAATATTTTTTCAGTTTGAACCAGTAGCTCCTGAGAAACAAACAAAGAGATTCTTCACCTTTCTAATTAGTTTTATAACTAAACAAATCGATAACGCTAAACTACTTATTGGTAGATTGAAAATTCAAATACTTAAAGCTTAAAGATTTGTTCAGTTTACAGCAAAAAGATTGCTGTTTTATGATTAAATAAGCTTTTAAAGCGTAGCATTTTACCAACGCATTAAACTTGACCGAATATCTTTACAGCGAGTACGCAATCACGCAGCAATCGCGCTAACCGTCTTTCGTATAGGTGCAAGTTATAAGCGTTTGAAATGTATCATTATTAGTTCGGGTATCAACGAGATTAATGGGTATTAAGAACGTTTAAATTGCCTGACCTGCCGGGTTGATGAGGCCGTGGTCACAAGCTGACCTGTTCAGTAGTGCACGTCCTCGAGTTCTTGAGGTAGAAGGTTCTTCACGTGCACATTTTTTATATTTTTTCCAACAATGTGTCTATTCTGTAACAAAACTAATGTGTTAATATTCTGGTATGTATCCGACGGTATATAAATGTGAGGCGGACTGGTTTTATCTATATGAAATTATAGATTTACGAATATTTAAAAAAAATAAAATCATAATTATTATCAACTGCCCCCAACAGTGCCTGGCCACTGGCCATTGGAAAGAAACACCTCCTTCGAAAAGAGGTTATGGCCTTCTATATATATATTCCTATTCCTTCTATGTATAGGATTTGTGTCAAGTTTTCCTTCTCTTTCCAGTGCTGTTGTCCTGCGAAAGAACGAATTCAAATCTTAAAAAGGTCAAAATTTTTGTAATTGCAAATTACAAAAAAAATAATATTAGGAAGCTATTTTAAACAAAACATTATTATTCCTTATCCAATTAAAAATATGTTAGATACGTTGTGCATTTAATGTACTTTTTTTTACATAACACACATGGCCGTCTGACCCTAAACTAGGCAGAGCCTGTGTTAGGGTAACCAGACTACTGATAAACATACTCATATACTTTTAAATACATATATATTATAGATAAAGTACACCCAGACACAGAACAAATGACCCTGGTCATCACATAATTATTGGTCCTGAGTGGGAATCGAACCCACGACCTCTAGTCTAGCAATCAGGGTCACTAACCACTAGACCAACCAACCAGTCAGATTAAGATATGCTCTTTACAGCATATCATTAAAATTAATATTTTAGAAGATATTAGAGATTTTAAATGAGGGGACAAATCGGCCTTCCCGGGTGGCAACGGCCGGCAGGATATAAACATGTTCTGTATACTCTTATCAACGTCTAACAAAAAGCAAAGGAACTTCTTTCCGACCGAGGGTCCATATACCCCATACGCTGTTGTAGTAGAATAAAATTGTTTGTTTTAAAGGAAAAATGATTAATTACGATACTAAGCGAAGTAATAATTTCGTATAGTTTCTATAGAATAATATTATATCGGACTCAGGTGCTTATCTTTTACACCACACACTGAAACAACTCACGTTTCCACGAAGGCCGAGTGCAAAAGAGACGGGGCATTAGAAAGTGTTATTGGAGCGAGACAACATTATTTCGCGGCTTGAATAATTGAGTTATTGAATGTTTATTAATTAAGGTGGTTTTTCCATTAATCGTTGTAGAATTTGAAAGTTGACCTTTTCTCTTGGGAGTCATTATTAGGCACTTAAGGGTTGAGAGGGTTCAGGCTGAATTTCCCTGATTTCGAGAACAAAGAGCGGTAATGGAGTAATAATTTATCTATTTTAATTAAGAACGTAAAATTTTCTTACTTGCGGAGTTCTTGTACATTAAAGGCAATATATTTTTAGGAAAAACGAGTTTTTATTTGTATCGTATCTTAGAAACTAATATTAGAAAATTACGTCTGTTGAAAATACAATTTCATTGAGACACAAAAAATAAATAACAAACTTTTGAAAGTAGCAATTTTTTTAAACAGTTCTAGTTTCGTAACATTCTTGCGTTTGTATTCTCTACTCCGCTTTTAAGGATCCTAGCATAATATTTTACCTATGTATATTAATCTTTTTTTTAAATACAACTCCCGCACTAAGAATATATCCTGTATCGCAGGGGACTTTACAAACATTAATGAAACGGACACAAAGAACACCCAGACTCAGAACAACAATATATTCCTAATGCGGGAGTTGTCTTATTTTAAAAAAAACTAGGCTAATTTCTATATTACGTGATCTTTTTCCTTATGATCACAAAATATGATCACATCTTATTGTTACTTTATATATATTATATAAGTAAGCGCTAGAGTATGAACAAAAACAAAGAAACACTTCTGTTACAAGACCTCGTTAGCGGTTGTAAAGGTGTTTCAACAATAAACAATTTATGTTACCTGTTTCAACAAAAGTTATAAAGTATTTCATGTAAGAACAGAATAGTACTGAAAACTGCTAATTGTCTAAAATTGTTAGTTTGATTGAACATTTTTTTGTTTTTTTTCACTACATGTTGTTATTTTTGCCACTTAAGATGATTATTTTAAAAATGTTTTATAATACAAAATTTATAATAAGTGGTTGGTTGCAAACAAAAACGAACGAAAAAAATAACAATGATTACTGGTTTTTATTTATACTCATAACGTCGCTGACGTCACGTTACGTGTTATCGTGGTTTTATTTATTTTTTAACCCCACCACGTAAAAAGAAGGGATGTTAAAAATGAAATTTACTGTGTCTGTATGAAGTTTCAATTCCTGAAGTGTTGCACCGATTTTCATTATCTTTTTTTTTGAAAGGTGTATGCATCAAGAGTGCTTTTAGCTATAGTTTAATCCTTTAAAGATTATCAGCTCTTTCCAATCGTTGGAATGATTTAATTTGGGGTTATTTTTTTATTTGTTCTTGTCTCTTTTAATGTTGAACAACGTTCGCAACGATAATTTATAACTTATTCTAATAACTAAATACAGTTTTAATATACATATATATACGTAAATAGCAAAATATGTTTTATTGGAGCGTAGGTCATATAATATAATAAATTGCAATATTTACAATAACTTAAGGTAAAATAAGCTACTAAGTGAACATCTTAACGTAACGCAAAAGTTAAAGTTACGTCTTACGCTTTTCTACGTTTTTATGGTAGCTGGTCCACCAAGTTCGAGATCTCTTTAACGATCTTCCAAAAGTTTTAATTCCCGGTTTTTCCACCTAACACTCTTATCGTGTGACTGCGTAACACCGTAGAGTTTGGTCTTGTCTTAATCCTTCGGATCGGGTGTGGCTTCAATGTCAGCGGGTTGCTTTATTTTTTACTTTTTATTTATTTCTGTAGATATTTAGTTGATAATACATATTGTTTAGGTGGAAATGAGAACGACTAGTCATGGTTCTGGTCATCAATTACATATATCTTAATCAATGCATTTATTTATTGACTTCAAAAATTTACCATGGGTACCCGTAAAATCTCGGCAGATTTTGGCTGCCATGGGCCACACCACACCATGCCATGCCAAGGGCACTAAAAATATTATATTCCATAGTTGCAGATGTCCATGAGCGAACAGTTACTTAACGTCAGGTGACCCGTCTAATCGTTTTATCAACAACCCTTAATAGTACATTGCTGGACATAAGCCTCTCCTTAGACGGGAGGTTTTGGCCTATTAAACCAGGATGCCTTGGGCTGGGCGCAATCTGCTATGCTGTTGAACTTTCAAGAGGCGGCGCACCTGGCCACCACGGGAGTCTCTCTGGTGGTCGGGCGCATTGAGGCGCTGGGCTTACGGGTGGCCCTGGATCAGACGGAGGCCCTCTTATTCTATGCGCCCCGTCGTGGTCCACCCCCTGGCGCCTCAATCGTGATCAACTTGGCCCTCGTACCGGTTCAGGCCCAGATGAAGTATCTAGTACAGCCACCTCTCGTCTAAGGTCAGTATCCTAGATGGGAGGTGTCTTTTCAGCGAGCATTTCCGACAGCTTGCACCAAAATTTTCGTGGGATTTCTAGGCGGAAGTGCTCGACGAAGTATATCGGCGGACGGCTAATTTCCGGGCGGATAGTGGTAGTCGGCTCCCGCCCGAAGGTGTACTCGCCACGCCACGATGGCTCGTTGGTCGTCCCAGCTGGAGGTTCCACGTGCTGGCTTTGCCGCCATGGAGGCGCTCCAGCCGGTTATCGTCGAGTGGGCAGCGCGGCAGCAGGGGCCCCTTTTCCTTCCGACTGACGCAAGTCCTTCCGACTGCCGCAAGGCACGGCTGCTGCGGTCGCATCCTTCTGTGAAAACGTCATGGCGTAGAAGGAAGAGGCGCAGAGGTCCCGGAAAGATGATCTCCACTCGGACTCCATGCGCCGTCGACGAACCAGGCGACGGAGGGGCGCATACCAGCGTCTCATGCCGCATTAAGTGTGGCCGCGGGTGAACGGGACGGGTTTTCCCTCCACCCGCGATAACGGCCAGCCCCGAGGAGGCGACGTCCGCGTGTGTCGGACGTCACCTCGAAGGTGGTGCCCGTGTCGTTGCGGGCAAGCGCTAGGAGGGGTCCGGATGTCTTAATAACAGCAGTTCCCGGATTCCGGCGCAGAGTGGTATACCGTATGGTTTTCGTCGATCCGATTCCGACTCACTACCTTTTCTCCTGTATAGTTTGCTGATCTGTTTGTCTGATCGTTTACAATATAAAAATCTCTAAATTGCTTAATCTCCAAAAACTCACTACAGTGAGAATAGCAGAAAAAATGTGGTGGTTTGTTGTCTGGTAAAACTCATTATTATTATGTAAGTGATGTATACGTCGCAGATGTAATTATTTCTTATCTCATTACAACCAGCGGTACGTACCTTATGCCACATCTGATAATGTTTACTTGACCTTTTATTTCATGGTCACACCAGATGCCACGTACAAATACGTACACAATCTGTTTAACAGTATCATGTGAAACAACCTTGTCAATTTAGTATTTCACAGATCAGTAAATAGTAAGTCTTTTTCAAGTAATTTTAATGTATCTTTTACTTTTTCCTTGGGAACAAAAAATTAGGTTATATATGTAAAAGCGTCTGCATGGGTAGGGTAAAAAAAAACGATCTAAGTGGCGTGCAAAGGGAGAGGCCTATGTCCAGCAGTGGACTGCGATAGGCTGATGATGATGATGATGTAAAAGCGTCTAACACTTTTTCCACCTGTCTAAAAAAGCGTAGAGACGGCGGAGCGGGACCGGGAGAGGTTTAGGACTCTCCCGGCCCGCCAGGCCCGGGAACGGGCCAGGTACCGCAGGCGACTCAGGCGCCGGAGGTCGCAGAACGACCTCCGTCCTCCATAAGCGCAGGCCTGGGGGTGACAGGTGAGGCCATCTGTCACCCTAGCAGAAGCAGGCCGGGGTGGCGGCGAGCGCGTTGCGAAGCGCGCTCGCTTCCAGGGAGCACAGGGAACATGGGGTTCCCACACGGGGGGGGGGGGGGGGTCGTCTACTCGTCTGTAGATGACCCGAGGTCTGTCGGAGCACCAGGGACTTCCTTTCTAGGGTATACCTGGTTCCCCGGCTATTAGTACCCGAGACGGCGTGCGGTTTTAGTCGGTTCGAGTCAGGTGGTATCCGAGGGGATTTCCGCACGGAAAAAAAAAAAAAAGGCGTTAAGGTATGAAATTGCCTACTTGTACTTAAATATTCACCCTCATTATCTATACATTGCTACCATCTACACGGAAGTTAGTTTATGCCTTTACGATAGAACTCTGGGGATCTAGATCCGACAAACTGTGTAAAAGCATTTTGTACTGCCTCCTGGGAACAACTTTTTTTATCACGTAGAAAATTATCCAAATCACGAAAAAAATTGACCGTTGGAACAAGGTCTGGCGAGTACGGAGGATGACGTAGGATTTCTAAATGCAGCTCCTGTAGAGTTACAACGGTTTCTCGTGCAGTGTGAGGTCTTGCGTTATCATGGAGCAATAATGACGAATATCGAGTCGGGGCTGCTTTACTGGCAGTTTTTCCATCATTGTTCGAAGTTTGGCATAGTAAATATCTGCTGTTATTGACTGACCAGAGAGAGAAAGCTGTAGTGAATAAAACCATGAAGAGACCACCAAACAGTTACCATTACCTTTTTCATAGTAAGCTTGCTTTAGGGCTCTGTTGCGGCATTTGACTTGGGGTCAGTCGTTGCAATTTCGCTTACAGTTATCGTGAACAATCGACTTTTCGTCATATGTCACAATTCGATCCATTATTCCTTCATTTCTGTACCGCTTCAACAAGGCAACACAAGTTTCAACACGCATTTCTTTCTGCAGATCAGTCATGAGGCACCCATTTTTCATATTTTTTATCTTATTGATTCGATACAAATGAGTCAATATTAAGATAACGTTAAACCATGCCGCTAATTCCTCTGTAGTTTGACTCGGATCGGCTTCCACTATCTCCTTCAATTCAGCGTTATCCCCATGTGTGGGCGGTCTTCCACGTGGTTCGTTCATCAATTCGAAGTTTTCATTACGAAAGCGTTTAAACCAAAAACGCACGATCCGTTCATTAGCAGTCTCCTCTCCAAACGCAGTGTTGATATCGTGTCAAAACTCGTATTCAAAAATGATTTGGATTTTTGAAGTACCCACTCAGACTCGGATTTTCCAGTTGCAAACTTACCCTAAGTTCAAATACAACCTAAATCATACTTTGACATAGAATAAAAAATGCACAAAATCAATATTAATTCTCTATTTTTTTTACATTAATCTCTACTACAGGTTTTGGCAGAACAAGTAAATAAAATATATTAACTTCCAAGTAAATGGAACTTACGCAAAATGATTCTCATAATAGAAATTACAAGAATCCTGCTGAAAATAAATAATAACCACAGATAACTTTAACTCTCCTTTAGAATTAAAAATAACCCTGCACTACTTAAACAGTTTAAGTACCCGCTGGTGCTGAGGCCAAATTTCTAAGACCAAAAGTCCACGAACATAAGCCGTTAGTTGAGCTTTATCTCACAACTTGCGGAGAGGTATTAAGAGTGGATGTAAATTAGACAAGGGTTAAGTCAGATTTTTTTCTGTACCTTACTCGTGTATGTGGGTACGTGACTTGCATAAACAGGCGTGTGAGGTCTTCTGAATTTGAATTTAGGTTGTGGAATTCCTCAGGGACTTTCCCGTAACGAGGTTTTGAATGCCAATAAGTATTTTACTGCCAAGGTTAAAAAATACAGATGTGTTTGGCTTTGGTTTTATTTTTCTGTTGCGATCGAATCGTATTAAAGAAATGCTGGTTAGCATGATTGTGGATTTCAATCATGCACAAATATTAAAATGTGTAAAGACCCAAGAAAGGGTATATATTTATGAATCACACCTCTAGCCCGGAACAACCCTTAGGTTCCTTAGTAAAAAGCGAAAATTTAGCAATCAAGCAGAAAAGTAATAACGCAGATATTAGTAGAAAAATGATCCTAATGACTAAATACCAATAGAACTTCTTAAAACACAAGTTTGGGAAGCGTTGCGATGTGTGTTGCGGTGTTGGTTTTATCAGGCACTACTGGCCAAATATTTATTAGTCGGTCATAACTCATAAGTACATGAGTAAAATGGTATCTCTATTTAACAAATTTCAATAGAGCTAAGGGCGTAAGTTTTAAATGGGGCTAGGAAGCTGATACCGATTTGACTGCACGGATGGCGTAGTGGTTTAAGCGGTCGCCTCGCTCACTACTACGAATGGGACGACATTTTGTGTGATCTACAAATTGTTGTTCTGAGTCTGGGTGTTCTTTGTGTCCGTTTCATGTATGTTTGTAAAGTCCCTCGCGACACAGGATGCATTCCTAATGCGGGAGTCGTCTTTAAAAAAAAAAACATACCGCCCATAGACACTTATAATTAGAGGGAACTTAAGCAACGAAATAGTTGCTTAACACTAGTTTTCTGTGCGGTCAAGGCCGTATCACTCCTACCAAAGTTGGCCCATTTGTGTCAAAGCATGGCTCTCCTACGGTATTTATCTGTAATAAACATCCACAAGTAACATAGATATAAACAAACAAGAGTATTTCCTTTATAATTAAGCATAAGAAGTTTTATGTAATCAGTTCGGTAAGTCAACACTTATATATCAACTGTCCACAACTCCAAAGTTACTAAATCCAGACTTCAGATCAACAAACAATGTCACCAAATCAGTCTGATTGGATCACAGTCTGTTTGTCGATGCGTAAACAGATAGGCAAATTGAGCTAATAATCTAATTTGCGAAATGATCATCGCTATTCAGTGTAATGAGTAGTTAAATTATATATAAGTATAACATTGATGATTACAAGTTTAATCTATGTCATAGATGAAAACTTTAGTAATTGCTATGTTCAATATATTCTGATCAAAATTTATCTTGCAAATATAATTTAATAATAATATTGTACCACATTCACACAACGCCATCTAGTTCCAAACTAAGCAGAGGTTGTATACTATATTATTATATACTATGGGTACTAGACAACTGATATAAATACATATATACTTTTTTTTTGTAAATACATACATATTATACATAGAAACACCCAGACCAAATCAAACATTAAATGTTCATGCATTCATGCACACAAATGTTTGACTTGAGCGGGAATCAAACCCGCGACCTTCGGTTAGCAGTCCGTTATAATTAATATGAGTGTGACTTTGTTCATTTGTTTACTTTTCTTATGGTAATGGGGTTGAAAACGGGTACTAAATGGGACTATTTCCTCCCACACGCCAACCAATGTAACTCCTGTATACCAGGATCAACAGGAGTGATTCACAAACACACCGGGAAGTCCCAGGTAAAAAAACTCTCTTGTACCCCCTACGAAATTAATCAGAAGAAAATTGGAGGAGTTGGAAATACAGTGAATGAACTTCCCTCCTTAGCAAAGCGGGCGACAAAATAAAGTAAAACAGGCATACACCCTTCTAAACAGGAAAGCACCACGGCCACAAAATATTATGGGTCCTAAGTGAGCTATATTTGATTTCTATAATATGTATGGCAGAATCGCCTAAACGCGCGGCCTAGTTGACACAAAATCCCCATAGTATACCGCCCAGATGCAAACGCGCAAACGGGTAATCGGGTCACCTGAATGTTAGTGACTACCACCGCCCGTGGACACCTACAACTTAAGAGTCACAAATGCACAATTTCAGCCCCCCCTCTCCAGAATTAGCTAGAAGAGAGGTTTAGGGCTCACAGTATGGTGAAAAGCGTTAAAAGATTTGCTCAACTCCTCTTTTCTGTGAGGTTGTAATGTCACTTAGGTCAAGCCGGTTCATTTATGTTGAAGCATAGCTCTACCAGAGCAACTTCAAGCCTTAAATTCTAAGTAATTATGATGGAATTTTGCATGCACCTTGTCCAGAGTGTTTATAGGATCGTAGAGTACTTTTCATACAGTATCTTGCATAAAAAATTTTAGTCATATAATGTCATATGAAATTTTTACTTGTTCATTGCTTTGATAGATAATCATAATTAATTTGTAATAGTGTTACAGTTTTGTATGTAATATCTTGCTTCTTAGGTTCCTGCAATCTTTGGGTATCATTGCGTGAATAGGAACAGAAGAGTCTAACATGAAGCCGAAGAAGAGCGTGTAATTTTATTTGACTAATGAGCACTGTGCCAGAGTTGGCTGTCAGCTGGTAAGTGAGGTGTTAGATGGTTTATCCATTAGTATGAGACTAGAAGAAAACCTTGACACTAACCCTATACCACACGTCTGGCCAGTGTGGTATAGAAGAACAAAACCTCCTTTCTAAGAAGGCTCCTAAGCCTAGCAGAGGACTATTAAAGGCTGTTGATGATTGTGCAACTACTAAGGCTCACTCTTTCTTAATATCTTTTATTTTCAACTAAAGAAAAGAACAATTACCGTCTCTACATAAACTTTAAATAAGAAATACAGTTTTAGATCTAACCTTGTATACGTAGGGACCTTCGAATTGTAAGTACCTACGGTTTCTGTGAATAATAACTATAAAGAGAAAGAAGTTGTATCCAATAGCTGGTTAACTTATAAATAAGGTTTAAAATGTTTATGATCACAAATATAATAAATATATAATAATATAAAATAAATAAAATTGGAGTGTCTGTTTGTAATATTAAAATAACCGCTTTTTACTAAATGCATATGTATGTTTACAAGGTACATACGGCCAAAATAACATTTTTTACAATTTTTGTCTGTCTGTCTGTCTGTTTGTTCCGGGTAATCTCTGGAACGGCTGGACCGCTTTCAACGGGACTTTCACTGGCAGATAGCTGATGACATAAGGAGTAATTTAGGCTACTTTTTTTAGACTAGCTTAGCCCCGCGGTTATAACAACAAACGCGGGTAACACCGCGGGTCTCAGCTAGTCACTGTAGTAGTGTACTGTTACCTACACAATTTGCTCGCTTTACTTATAGAAAGAAATAAGTAATTCTAAAAACCATGTACATACTAAAATAAATACAGGTAAAATAACTAAATACAGCCCTATATTTATATAGCCCGTATCTGTATCTACCAAAAGAACTGTGACATATCAGATACATGTCGATCGTTTTTTCGCTCCATTCGTTCAAAGCGAAGGTACGAGTTTTCTCACACATAATAATATCGTAAGATTATTTATCACAAGGTTAATATTTTGTGTAATATATGTATGTAGAAATAAAAGAAAGTATGTATGTATACTTTTATGTATAATAATATAATATTTCCGGACATCTGAAACACAACGCCATCTAGTTTCAAACTAAGCAGAGCGAGTTCTATGAGAGCTAGATTTACTTATTTACTTTTATTTTGTGAATACATACATATAATACATAGAAAACACCTAAAATGAGTAAATAAAAACAAAAAAATAATTATAATATAGATGTATCAAAATATTCCCATATATTATTCCCAGTTCCTTACCTTTTTCTCTCTTTATTATGTTATAGTGTGGCATGCGAGTAGAAGGGTCACCTGATGGTATTTTACCGGACACTCAAGACACAAGTGCGATGTCACACTCTGAGTGACCATCCCACGTGACCAGAGACGGGGAGTTAGGGGCGGGGGGGGGGGAGGTTTGTCCCCTAAGACCTTACTAACTAAGAATTGTGTCACATCGATTTTTTGTATTTACGAGTATTTGTCTATATTGAAAGTTTTAACATCGAGAAGTTGAAACTCGTACAAAATCTACAGCTATGCGTCAATACAAAATTCTGAACGATTGTTATAAATTTCATTTGAGCTCATTCAAATGAAATCACAGTCCAACAGTTTCGTCAACGGTAAATGAAGCGAACTGGAAACCAATAAAGTAGGAGTGATTTCCCGCAGGGCCGATTATATCCGACGTTTTGAAACTTCATAGGTCAACCATTTTGCGTTCAAAATCTAATTGCACCTCCAGGATACTGTTTCTGATAGCCAATCAAATTGGTTGTTTTCGTTTGACGTGTTTATACGAGTCAGGAAATTGGTCAAAGTGGGTTGCAAACGATATGATTTTATATTCGGTGCACTTGTTTGTGGTTAGTGTCACTTCGATGTGGAGCTGTTCTTTTATTATATTTTAAACTAGCTGAGACCCGCGGTGTTATCCGCGTTTGTTGTTATAACCACGGGCAACGCCGCGGGGTGAAGCTAGTCTAAAAAAGTACTCCTTATGTCATCAGTAAGTAAGTTACTCCTTATGTCATCAGCCTTCTGCCAGTGAAAGTCCCGTCGAAATCGGTCCAGCCGTTCCAGATAGTACGAGATCCCGCTGCAGGATTGGTGCGTTCATCGATTTTTTGTTTAAAACCAAATTTTTATGTTTATTTATAATTAGAAGAATATACATTTACTAGGGTGCCTATCAAAATTTGGCCGCATTATTTTTAATTAAATTATTTTTAACTGATTTTTGGTTAAAAATTTCGTTTATTTATTTTTTAAATAAAATAACGTCTACATCACGGTAATTAATATGAAGATTCTAAAAAATCACGGTTGCCGTTGCGCACCTGGCCGCACCTCTTTGCAGCCTGGTGTAAACAGGTATGATTTCGATAAATTTATACGTTTATAACGTATATTTATTAATTATATGTCAAATTGAAGCTAATTTTTTTCTATTAATTATCATATATGGTTGCTTAATTAAATCTGGCCGCAAATAAGGGTTACTGGCTGTTAAAGATGATAAATATTTAAGGTAGAGTGAAAGAGAGTTAGCGCGTAACGTCATTTGTCAGACAAGGACAGCGGTTGCCGGCTGTGCGACGCTTTTAAGCCATTGCGCATGCGTAGAATGTTAGTGTTCTCAACCACCGGGGAGTAATAGAGAGGACTTATAATATTTATCATCTTTAACAGCCAGTAAATTTATACGTTTATAACGTATATTTATCAATTATATGTCAAATTGAAACTAATTTTTTTCTATTAATTTTCATATAAGGTTGCTTAATTAAATCTGGCCGCAAATAAGGGTTACTGGCTGTTAAAGATGATAAATATTATAAGTCCTCTCTATTACTCCCCGGTGGTTGAGAACACTAACATTCTACGCATGCGCAATGGCTTAAAAGCGTCGCACAGCCGGCAACCGCTGTCCTTGTCTGACAAATGACGTTACGCGCTAACTCTCTTTCACTCTACCTTAAATATTTATCATCTTTAACAGCCAGTAACCCTTATTTGCGGCCAGATTTAATTAAGCAACCATATATGATAATTAATAGAAAAAAATTAGCTTCAATTTGACATATAATTAATAAATATACGTTATAAACGTATAAATTTATCGAAATCATACCTGTTTACACCAGGCTGCAAAGAGGTGCGGCCAGGTGCGCAACGGCAACCGTGATTTTTTAGAATCTTCATATTAATTACCGTGATGTAGACGTTATTTTATTTAAAAAATAAATAAACGAAATTTTTAACCAAAAATCAGTTAAAAATAATTTAATTAAAAATAATGCGGCCAAATTTTGATAGGCACCCTAGTAAATGTATATTCTTCTAATTATAAATAAACATAAAAATTTGGTTTTAAACAAAAAATCGATGAACGCACCAATCCTGCAGCGGGATCTCGTACTAAGAGATTACCCGGAACAAACAAACAGACAGACAGACAGACAGACAGACAAACATTGTAAAAATGATATTTTGGCATATGTACCGTGTAAACATACATATGCATTTAGTAAAAAGCGGTTATTTTAATTTTACAAACAGACACTCCAGTTTTATTTATTTGTATGTATAGACTAGCGAATGCGCCAACGTTTGAGTTTTGTCCGGTTCTCTTTTTTTTGTGAATATAAGAACTCCCTAGAACCGTCACCTCACTTGAATTTTGGGTTGTTGGTTGGGGTCATCATATTGGAATGTAACTGACCAGAACCATTTAGGAAAGATACAGAACAGCTTTAATTCTGACATCCAAAGAACTAGTAAAACCCTCTGATCCTTAAACAAAATGGAGCCTGAACTGTAAGGTGTAACTAAACAACAACTAACATACTTACAAAGAATCTAATCCAGGAAATCTGGCTCATCGGACCGGATCACTTACTAGTAGACCAATAGACGAATATTATTTAATTATTTAGTATATTTACCCGTAATATAAAAGCATAATACAAAAAATATTTTATTGGGAAATTAGGGGAGATTGGGTCACAGTGAATCGCGGGGTACAGTGGATAATTCAGTAAAACTCAATATATGTTGCACTTGGATACACAAACAAACGCGTTGTTATTGCTCGACCATGCCCCTCTCCTCCGAACTAGTCGCCGTCGCGGTAGCCATGCGGGTACACGCGCTGTCCACTCTGCTTAGTAGGTAAGTAACGAAACTATTTTTTCACGTGATTTTAAATTTTGGTTTATTTCTAGGGATAGAAGAAATATGAAGGTTTGTATTTTGTCGTACGTTTGTTATTTCCTAAATTTATTGTAAATCATGTTGTTTTGTCATTGAGATAGGTAGTTTTTTTTTGTTATATTGTTTTTTTCATAAAGTCCAATGGGTCACAGTGAATCATTTCGTTTTGGGTCACAGTGGACTGCTGATCCATTGTAACCCGTGAAGCTGAATTACATTCGTATTTTTTTGTAGGTAAAAATGCCTCGCAATCGGGTAAGGAAGACTCTTATCGGACTTCACACTGAAGATTTCTTCTGCAAATGTTAATAAGAAATTCCTGAGTCCATTCCAATTTCGAGGGCTACCTAAAGCAGGGCCACGTAAATAGGGAAGAGCACTAAGACGTAAAGGTAATTCAATGATTGCAAATGACACACCTAATAAACATGAAATAGAAATAAGAGGAGAAGAAAAGAAACGCAAACAAATAAAGGCAATTGTAAAAACAAAGAAAAGAAAAACTTTACAAGATAGTTCCAGCGAAAGTGAAGATCAAATAAGTGTTTATTCTGAAGAGGAACCGATATTTGAAGATGATTATGAGTCGGTGGATCCCAACAATTTTCCTGCATCTAGAAGTTTGCCAAAGGAAGGCGATTTTATGATTGTTGAATTTCAAGTAAAAGAAAAACGAATTTATTATGTGACAAAAGTTATTGGAAATCAGGAAAATGACACTGAGGTGTCTTTTCTAAGAAGATCAGATAAAATACCCAATAATTTTCACATGCCAAACATGCCGGATATGCCACGGTTGCACTACCGGATATTAAGATGATTTTACCAAAACAAATTTTTTCTGTTCTGGTAATACAAAGAGAAAACAATATATGTACCACTTTGATATTGATTTTTCTATATTAAATTTACGTTAATTTTAACAATTTCAAAGTAAACACGTTATTGATAAAAAATTATCAAAATTTTAATTTTATGGTAAGGGAATTTTATGTTTGTTCTCAGAGCACAAAGTGATTATATTTTCGTTTATTCATAGCTTCACGTTAAATGATTACTATGGAAGTAAATGTTTTTGTTTTTAAAATTAAAGACATAAGTGGATGAAGGTGATATGTCGCATTTTCAGATTTGGTCATTTTTTGCATATATGAAGGTGATATGTCGATACAAATGACTTCAGACCTTAAAATAGTCCAGACTTTTTTCTTTAAGACTATTTTAAGGTCTGAAGTCATTTGTATCGACCTATCTCATTCATATAGTCAAAAAATGTAAAAATCTGAAAATATGACATATCACCTGCATTCACGCCTTCAATCATAATTGTTGATTTGTTAACAATGTTCCAATTAAAATGTTATATGGCAACTACACTGGAAGATTGTGTATTTAAAACTTAATATATGCAGTTGATTGAGTCCCAGAAAGGTCACCTATATTTAAGTTCATTAAAGTGACAATTCATAACTTTTTACAAGACTGATTAGTTTTACGTAATAAAATACTGTCAATGCGTAGAAATAAATGAGGATTAACATGAAACTTATTGTCTTTTACTGTATTTTTTTGTATAGATCCAGTGTACCCCAGTCGATTCATTGTCACCCATGCTTTGATCCAAAGTGACCCAACCCCGGGTCGCAGTGGTTCATTTCCCATTTTTGTTTAAAGTGGTTATAACGCGCAAGTTTATGTAATTCACGGTACTAAATGCCATTTTCTTTAAAGATTAGATACCCACCTTATGATTTACTTTCAGAGATTTATCATTTGGCCATTAACTTCTGAGTAGCACCATTAAAAAAAAAAAATATCCACTGTTACCCAATCTCCCCTACGTTTAAAGATTCTGGATTCTTACGGTCCAGCTTATTTTTCGATTAAATGCTTATTATTTAAGTTATAAATGTGTAATTTTGCAGATTTATTCTTTAATACTATAAATGGCCATAAAAATGAAAATATAAATAACTGCCATAAATTATAATTGATTGAAAAAACACTATCAAGTTAAGCCCATATAGTACAAAAAATTAGTAGATCTATTTTGAATCAGACCCAAAATATACCAAATTTTGTATAATATAAAGACGCAACAACAAATTGTCCCATATAATACAAAAAGTTTAGAACAAACTCACCTAGTTTTTTGAACAAACACGAATAGAATAAATTTTTAACGTTTCGCATTCGGCAAATATGGACGCGTTACTGCTTGTGACCTTGTAGTGCCACGGGGCGAGTGTGAGAGAAGCACAAATATATTTACCGAGTCATTATTATAATTTTTCTTTCTCTGCCAGTGCTAACCGGGTGATAATTAAATTTTGTGCCCTTAGCATTTGAAATCATACTTAAAAAATTGACTTGATCCCTTATATTACTGAGGGTGCGATATATCATTTAAAAACAATATAGATCCATTAACTACCTTATTCGACATCTAAGTATTTCAAATATGACGTTTAAAAATATGCATTATTACAAATATTTTTCCAAGTTAATCCAAATATTTTGATCTCTGAGCGAAATGAATTTAAATCTAAATTAAAATAAAATACAATCCAAATATCATTTCCGTTCAAAATTCAAATTTCAAATGGAAAGAGAATTTGATTAATTGTGACAAAAGAAAATCGACACAAATTAATATTTCAAATAAAATAGCCTTTCATTCATCCATTTGTGACGATTTAGATTTCTTGAGTTACGAATAATACTAAAGTGTTTTTGAATTGAGTTCGCTGTTCAAGACAGATATAGTTTAGGCTAAGTATTATTTTCAGCGGTATAGGCAAGCGTTCCCCAAAGGCATGAGATTGTGCGTCCGTGCACCAATAAGACAAATCAAACCGTCCAAGTGAAAGACTCACTGTCTCCCTATATTGGACAGGACCCTTGGAGACAGATCATTCACTCCAGATGCAACCCTAACGCTGACCACGATATTTAGACATGAAGGACAAACCAGAGAGAGAGAGAGATAGGATAAGCAGAATAAATTTTATATTGCTGTGCACTACAGGAACAATAGGCTAACTTACAAATATAATCATTTTTAGACGATAGCTCAAATTCAGGATTGCAGCAGTAAGGAAGTAGTGAACGTCAGTTTAACACTGAAATCTAAAATTAACATTTTGCCATAATTTTAATTCGTGTGGTGACGGATATAGAATAAGGAGTCTCGTCACCGCTATTCATTCGGTCATTCGGAGTCGACAGGCGGGCAAGGCAGCAAACTATGCAGGACAACAGCACCACAAAGAGAAGGAAAACTTGGCACAAACCTTATACCAATCCGTCTGGCCAGCGTAGCATAGTAGGCTAAAACCTCATTTCTAAAGAGCAGCAGAGGACTACTAAAGGCTGTTGATGTAATGTGTGATGTGATAATTTTCATGTGACAAGGAGCGTGATAATATTCGTTAATTGTAATATGTATTATTATTATATCATTAAAGATTATTTTTTGACAGGAATTGAACATAAAAACCACTTTAAAAATTAATAACAGTAGGTATTCTCGAAAATATAAAGTATCTCAAAAGGTAGTACGTAAGTATAATAAATACCACAACATTTTTTCTAAAACTAAACTCAAATTCATTCTAGGACCGTTTCTTTTTGCCGATATCAACATGTACGAGTATATGCCCTCGAGACGTTTTGTTCCTTAATTTTAAAATTATTTTTTGTATGTTTATAAGAATTTTGCTATTTAACAACAAGCATTACAATATATTAGATTGTTTTTCTTTGTAAACACTTTCAAAAGGACTTGACTGTGATGGTAAGTAGGGTGTAAAATGCGACTAGGTTGTGTTCCTCTGAAACTTTTTTGATTTTCAATGCTTAGAAGAGAAATAAGTCTAAATAAGTTGTTAGGTATATTACCTAACAACTTATTTAGACTTATTTCTCTTAGCGAAATAAAAATTAAATGTAATGTACAAACGTTCTGGAAATTTTGACTTGAAAAATGAAGCTCGTGGTCGTCCGGAGACTTTGGTTAACAATAATGAATTAAAGGCGATTGTGAAAGCTGACGAAACTCAATCTACAGCTGAGCTAGCAGCAGCTTTTAATGTAAGCATCAAGACAATATTGATCCATTTGCGACAAATTGGCAAGGTAAAAAAGCTTGATAGATGGGTGCCCCACGACCTTAACGATCGCCAGCGCAACGTACGCGTCGAGACCTGCCTTGCGCTGCTCAACAGGCAAAGAAATGAAGGAATTTTGAAACGAATTGTTACGTGCGACGAAAAATGGATTCTGTTCGACTATCGAAAGCGCTCAGCAAGTTGGTTAGACCCTGGTTCAACATCAAAGCAATGCCCTAAACCAAAAATGACCCCTAAAAAGGTGATGGTCACTGTTTGGTGGTTTAGTGCGGGTGTGATTCACCACAGCTTTTTACAAAACGGCATAAGCATTAATGCAGATGTGTACTGTGAAGAACTGGTGAGAATGATGGAGAAGCTTGCACATCTGCAACCAGCTTTGGTCAATCGGTCGTCCCCACTACTCCTTAACGACAACGCGCGACCCCATACTGCGCAACAGACAGTCTCCAAGCTGCAAGAGCTGGGGTTGGAAGCTCTCCCTCATCTGCCATACTCACCAGACCTTGCACCTACCGACTATTACTTTTTCCAAAATTTAGACAACTTTCTAGTGGGTAAAAAATTCAATGCCCGAGAGGCAGTACAAAATGCCTTTGAAGAGTTTGTTGCCTCCCGTCCAGCTGATTTTTACAAGAAGCCCTTCTTGTAAAAATCATAAACTGCCAATGCGTTGGCAAAGATGCGTCGATTGCATGGGTGATTACTTTCGAATAACAGAAATAAAAAAGTTTGAAAAAATAAGTACTTTCACTTATTGCATACATAACGGCAATTTCATAGGTAAAGACCTATTATTAATTGAAATCTCTAATTAATATCCTTAAATTAATAGTATACACTTGGTACACACAGTTTTGCAATACCCAAAGGTTTGTTTGTAAGAAAATGCCTGTGGCATCAAGTCCGCCTTATAAAATATGTTTGCAGGAAGTTTCAATAAATAAATATCCCTTTATAATCATCGCCTTCTCTTTTTATCTACCTTTCTTTACAATATAATCCACATATTTCCATCTAATGCCTAGAGTGCCCCGTTGACGTCAATAGACGTGTTCGGGGGCTTACGTGGGCAGGACTTAAATTACAGCTAAATATGGGCGTTAAACACGCCTCTGCTTACCTCTCAGCGATATATTGACATAAGTATGTACATAAATAATAATAAGAAAATTAAATGACGTGTAATAATTTTAAAAAGGTTTAAATTATTATAACAACTTAGTACGAGTCTTCTCTCTTCTTTCGAGTCTTTTTTCCAAACTTGGTTAGAGTCGGCTTAAGTCTACTGCAATACGTCTGAACTTCGATTTCTTACGCGGAGCGACGGTACAGCGCGGAGCACATAGTACTAGTAATAGGCGATATCGAAGTTCTGTAGAAATACTGTTATCGAACTTTTTAGCTCCAACTACCCGTAACGATTGCCATAGATGTTCATATGGCAACCGGGATTGCTCTCCAGGGTCTCAAATTCTTAATAATAGTCGCCCATTCATAGACTGACCTTCCTATGATTGCTTAACCTTAACTCGGATACCACTTAGTCACGAACGTTTTAGATTATATGTAGTTCAAAATACCGAAGTCAAAAAATATGCTCACTTAATTTTTCAAAAAAGAACTAAAGAATAAATTGCTCACTTTTATCTCTTTCACTTACAATAGACACTAAAACGACACAATTGATCTTTATTAGTTATCTTTCAAACCATGGCCCCTTCTATATTTCTATACGAATTATTTTTCTTACTTATCAAACAATTGGTTTCGGAAAAGGAATTGCTTGATTTAAATACTACAGATATGTAGGTCAAGAAAAATAAACAAAATATTCTGGCGATACTTCAATCAATGGGCTTCATCAATTATCATCATCAACAGCCCTATCAGTCCACTGCTAGACATAGGCCGCTCCTGAGAAAGGAGGTTTTGATCTACTATACCACGCTGACCATTTGGGTTGGTATTAGGTTTGTTTCCAGTTTTCCTTAACTTTGCAGTATTATTGTCCTGCATAGTTGGGAGCAAACTAGTCGGCTCTTACGACACCTACGGGATGATGGGGGGAGGTGACAATTCGTATTCTTAATCCGTCACCACACAGACAGTGGGCTTCGCTTCGCTAAAATATTCGATACTACAAAACAGAGCATTAGTTTTTGATGTAAAGAGATGATGAGATAGTTTGCACATTAAAACTACGAACAATATTCGCCTATCTCTGCAGGCACGGTGATGACTTCACAAGAAGCATGAAAGAATAAATTTGCATATAAATCGAAAGGCCTTGGTGTGTCGAAACTTTTATTAGAGACTCGATAAAAAAAACTTATTCAAACTTGAAGCAAAATGAAAATGAGTTGAAAATCCTTTGAACGTGGTGCCTAGAAAGTTCCCGATGCTTCGATAACGGCTGATTAGGATCCAGATGATTTTGGGCTAGAAACTTTATGGTTTATTTTGTAAAGTTTTAGTTAGTTAGTTTAAACATTTAAATTAAAATAGTCTTTTTCTTGAATACATAGGTATCTTAGAATAAGTCTTTTGTCATTTTATTTTATAATATTAGGTTAGTAGAAGTTAACAGTACTAGTATGAGATGCTTAGCTGTGTGGTTCTTCTTTATTCAACTGAAGCTGCTATACCTCCGTCCTTAGGAAGACGACGCTGCTACTACTCCTTAAAAGTTTGCCAAGTTAGCTGACTACAATTTGGTTATTTCTTCACGTGTCCCTCTGCGCAGCAGAATGTCACGTGAACTATTTTAAAGTGGTGAATTAATGGGATGAATACGTTTTTCGTGTTTGCTTTTCTTCGGTATAGCAATATTTTTTCCCATTTCGCAATCGCATTGAAATAAACAAGAGCGATAATAAAAAATTCCATTTAACTTTTCTTTAATTATGTAACGATTACTTCTATATATGTACCTAGTTCAGAATAAAATTTACTTAAAGTAACAATTATAACAATATGTTAACAAAAATATATTTAAAACAATTTTGTTAAGATAAAACCAATAAAAGTGGCATTACTTTTAATGTCGAAACAGCAAAAAAAAAAAGGAAAATTTGACCGATATTGAAGAGAAAATATCAAACAGATCCCAATTATTGACATTTTCCCTTCCGAAACCATTATACGCTTGAACGAACAAATTAACCAATCGCCGTTTATTGACAAACGAAAAACTTTGTGTACAATAAAGACATTTCTTGAACATTGGACCCAGATACCCGATACAGGATTCTCAGCCTTGCTGTCCGCACCTTAGGGAATTGTTTCCTTAAATAATTAATTCAGAAATGGAATCTTGATGTATTTCCCTTGAGTTTACACGAATTAGTTTTGCAAGGAACCCATGTTTTCTAAACCAAATCAGTCTTTGAAAATTAAAGCGGTTTATGGGTTTTGTTTCTTTTTCCTTTTCACCCCTGTAATGCGTGGATATTCAAATGATTTTTGGTCCATTTGATTGAAATTTATGTCAGATTTTAAAAAAATCGTTTTCATTACGCATTTATATGAAGACTTGTATGGCTGCGCACTGCCTGGCGATGCACTTGTTTACAGTGGGCTCCTTATTCACATGATGCACCATACGGGTATACCCTGGGATCTTCGACCTATTGCAGGCTTATTCCTGTTTCCCATTCATGACCGTTATTGTACCTTAGCTCTCTCATCCTATTTGTTTTTCTTATTCTAATTTACCTTTTTCGTATATTGAATCTAGAAACGATTAGATTACTAATAAGTGTTGGCGTCTCGAAGTCGACTAATTTCAAATATATTTGAGAAAAGGCCAGGAAAATGATGATGATTAGTCAACCAAAACTAACTTTTAAACGGTAAATTTGGCACTTGCTTTTAACTTTAAACAGCACATAACACTTTTAAATCTTACACAAATCACATCTTAGATTATAGGTCTTAGAACACGTGTGAAAATCATCACATCATCATCAACAACCTTTAATAGTTCACTGCTGGACATAGGCATCTCCTTAATATGGAGGCTCCGGCCTACTATACCACGCTGGCCAGACATATTAGTATGGGGTTTGTGTCGAGTTTTCCTTCTCTTTGCAGTGCTGCTGTCCTGCGTAGTTTGCTCCCTTAGCCTTATAATATGTATTGGTATAGTATATGATAGGTTTATAGCTCAAATTGCTTTTAGTATAAAATAACCAAATAACCAAAATGCACCTATTTCCTGTTTTTTTGCATCACCCAATGGTTGACTGGTAAAGAATGCCTTTGGCATTAAATCCGCCAATACATCTAATGTGCATGACGTTTAAAATTAATAAATAAATAGGCTTAGGTATAGGATATAAATGCCTAAGATCAAATATACCTACCAAAGATTTAGATTCGTGCCGTTAGTTTGTGAAAATACATATTTATAGAAATAGAAATAATTATGCATGCAAATTTTAGTGCTCACTGCAACCTCTGATGTTACAGTAAAATGCTCCGAGTAATAAAAATGTATACTCCTTCGTTTCCCTTCATAAGAAGCACTCACTTATATTGCATACTAGCTTTTAGAATTTTAAAAAATCTTAGTGGTTACGGTTATGGATTGCAGTTCATGAGGCCTCGGGTTCGATTCAGATTCAGACAGCTACCTGGTAGTTAAATATTATTAAAATCATTGTGAAGATTACCCGGAACAAACAGACAAACTGATAGACAGACAGAAAAAATATTTGAACTGATTTTTAGGCATAGATATCGTGCAAAGAACCGTGTAAGCATGAAAAAACCTATTATTTTGACATTACAAACAAGCACTTCAATTTTATTTATTTTTATAGATAAAAAACAACATGATTTGACAGCATATCAATAAGTCGTGGTACACCACATGGTATTCTTACGTTAAGTGCACTTTAAAAGCCTGAGTGAAAAAATGAAACACCATGAATAAACAAAAAACTTTTTTCCTAACAATGGTATACTTGTAGCAAGTTACATTAAACGGTCTGGTCTAGTTTTCATCTGTGAGGATCTGGAGTCTGTGATAGGTATGGAATACCTGTGTTACAAATCACTAGGTCCTCATCCAACGGATTTACTGTTAAATTATTAACCGGTATGTTGTAACAGTCGAGTTTATTAAGTACACGTAGCAAGGATAAGGAATAAATAGTATACATTATAATCAATAAAAAAGTTAAAAAGGAACAAGTTACCGTCTGCGGTATTGCCGGACCGATCACATCACATCAACAACCTTTAACAGTCCACTGCTGGACATAAGCCTCTCCTTAGAAGGGAGGTTTTAGCCTACTATACCACGCTGGCCAGACGGTTTGGTATAGGGTTTGTATCAAGTTTTCTTTCTCTCTGCAGTGCTGTTGTTCTGCGTAGTTTTTTCCCTTAGTCGGCTCTTACAACACCCACGGGATGCATAGGGGTGGTGACACTCTGTATTCTTAATCCGTCACCACACGGACAATACGACCTTCAAACCTTCAAGAAAAGAGCGTACTCCTTTCTAAAAGTCCAGCAACTCCTGAGCTGCAGGAGTTCATGGGCCTGCATTCCTTCTCTATTCTCTTCAATAATAAAAAATTAAAACATGATATCAAAAATATAAAATCAATATTTCGATAATTGAAGGTTTTTTTACAAAACACTTTTTTATAACTTCTGGGTTGATAATAATTCGTTATAATTAAAGTTATATACGAGTATTAATATTTTGAACATACATTCGTAATATTATTATTTACCATTATAATAACTCTCACTTGGAACAGTTAAGATATAAGTTCCTATGGAAAGGGTAGTATTTAATACAGCTGTTAGAATGAGAGAAATGCTGGCTCAACTTTCATAAGTTCCCCCAGAATCACAATCAATCGAAACGTCCAATTTTTTATAGTAAAGGAAGCAAACGAGCAGGTGGATCACCTGATAGTAAGTGACTACCACCCACGGATACCTGCAACTCAGAAACCCCCCTCCCCGAACAAAATCTGGGCTAGGTTTGAGCTCTACTAACCTCACTAAATAAGTGAAAAAAAAACAAAAGAATTGCTTAACATCAGTTTTCTGTGAGGCCGTGGTATCACTGCGGTCAAAGCCGGCAAATTTGTGTCGAAGCATAGGTGTGCTACTGTAAAGACAAAAAGGTCTTGTTATGAACATAATAATATTCTCGCAATTAACTTTCTAATTAGGACGTTGGGTGGTTTAGTTAGTAACTTACCTTTGGCACATGTAAAATATTTCAACACGTAATGAAGTTTCTTGTCTAGATGAAGAGAAATTTCATTCACTCTAGTCAAAGTATCACTCTAAAAGGGTTCTTTTAAAAGCCATTTGAAATTCTTAAGATAAGCTTTCTGGAGAAACGTAAAAGTAATAATAACAATGTTATAAAATCGTTAGTAGAGTTCCAATAAACATGTCCTGTGGTAGAAATATGGTCTAAAATGCAAGCCGATCTAAGATCTAAGCTCACCTAAATAGTTGATGTGTCTTTATCACAGTTGGTCCAGTAGATTATGGAACGAGCAATAAAAGATTTCTGTAGAGGTTCTGTTTTTTTTTATTTGGACGTACGAAACCCTAGAAAGTCCTCAAATCTTGCAATTCATCTTTTACCAATTTTCACACTTTTTACTGGAAAGAAAATGTCATGTAGATATCTAAAGACGCTTTATGTTAATATAAGTAAATCAAAAGCGATGTTTTTTTCAGGGATGTCTAAAAAAGACAAAACACTATTTTTCTGTTTTATCTTATTTATTTGTTATTTGTTTTCTATGATAATCTTCTTACCGTGTGTTTATCAGCAGTCTGGCTACTAAGTTACAGGATCTGCTTAGTTTGAAATTAGACGGTAGTAGGTAAGATATGTCATTATTTCATTATTTTTCATTATTATTCTATACTAGCTGAGACCCGCGGTGTTACCCGCGTTTGTTGTTATAACCGCGGGCTACGCCGCGGGGCGAAGCTAGTCTAAAAAAAAGTAGCCTTAGTTACTCCTTATGTCATCAGCTATCTGCCAGTGAAAGCCCCGTCGAAATCGGTCTAGCCGTTCCAGAGATTACCCGGAACAAACAGACAGACAGACAAAAATTGTAAAAAATGTGTTTTTGGCATATGTACCGTGTAAACATACATATGCATTTAGTAAAAAGCGGTTATTTTAATATTACAAACATATACTCCAATTTTATTAATTGGTATAGATTTTGTCTTTCATCATACTTGAATGGGTTGAAATTGTTTCTGTATCCTCTCGCTCGATCTGCTAACTTATACTGCTGTCAGAGAGACACGAGAGATAAGCCGACTTCCGTTTCCCGTTGCCGTCAAACAGAAACCTTGATGCGTTGATATGTGGCTCTGTAGAAAATGACACTAGGTTTAATTTTGTTTATCTGGGAGAACAATAATAATAAAGCTTTTTCATTTGTCCTGTTTTTTAGTTGTTGTGGTTTTCAGAAATATGCAGAGAAAATGGTGATATGAATTCTCACAGGCTTCCTAATGAGAAAAATAATAATATTATTGGGTTTTGAAATTTAAAATGAAAATTACTTTGTTAATAACAATGTCATGGCTTTATTTTCGTAAACTTCAATATTAAAAAATTAGACAATGTCCTAAAGTGGTATGGAAGAAACGAATATAACTGCCTAATTATTATTGATATAAAAAAACATCCTATATTTTCGTCGATTCGTTATATTTATGTAATTAAATAACTAATTTTAGCAAATATCGCAAAAGTAAATATCAGCACAGCTTCAATAAATGTATAATTAGTACGGTCAACTTTCAGTAGTCTTAAAGTGTGTAGTGGCTGCACGGATAGTGTGTGACAGAATGACAAGATTTAATAATTGGGACTTGCGGAAATCAAACTCATGACTTTGGGCTTAGCAGCCAGAATCAGTAACTACTAAGTCAACAAGTCTGATTGATTATTATTAATTATATTTTTTTTCCACAAAAACAAAATACCGTTGGATCTAAGCAGTACGGGATCAGTTGCTGTGGCGATTCATATTTACAAAAAAAAAAAGTATATATGTATTTATATCAGTTGTCTAGTACCCATAGTACAAGCTCTGCTTAGTTTGGGACTAGATGGCGTTGTGTGTATGTGGTAGAATATTACATTATATATTATATATTATTTATAGGGGAGGCCTCCAGCAGTGGTCGCCCTACGGTTCAGGGAGAGAAATCAAATTTTCGTAATCTGAGTCTAAATAAACCGCCAGCCATTTAAGAAGTGAGCCTGTAGTGTTTCTTATCAGTGATAATATTATTTTACTAAATAATATACATACTTTTTATCATAATCATCTGAAAAACTTATTTGATATGCATGGGACATAAATTCGGAGTATAGCGAATATTGTCGCAGGCAACTTTTGGACTTAGAATTTATTTTAAAATATCAAGAGTATGAAGTCTACCTCGAGTTCCAAAAATTGTTTTAATATCATATGGAATAAAATAATAAAATCTTTAGCGAGTAATGTTCATATAAAATTTATACGACTTTAACACTTGACGCTTGACAATGTTTCAGAAAGACCCTTCACTCCATGTTAAAAGCCCCCCTCGGAAGTAAAAGTAGTCTGCCATCCTGGAAATACTCACGAGACTAAACCGCATATCTTTAATACACATTTGAAATCTCCCGAGTGATTATATTTCACAAAGGTATGGATTCACAGAGAACACAACTCATGCTGTCAAAGAACCAGATCATGTTTGTTGCAAAACCAGAAAATAAAATAGGACGCTCGACATAAGTTGGAAACAAAGTATTTTTCCATGTAAGGTGAATTTGCTCATTGTCGGTAGTGTTACTAAGCTTTTAAGGATATTTCTCGCTTGTTATTTTAACATGTTAGGTTAGAATTCCTGAGCACTTTGTAAGACTTCCTTTGAGCTAATTTTAACATTTAGACAAGCTAAATGATTTCTTCTTGGTAAGTGATATTAATGGAATATCATCATCATCATCAACAGCCTTTACTAGTCTAGTGTTAGACATAGGTCTCTCCTCTGAAAGGAGGTTTTGTCCTACTATACCACGATGGCCAAACGGGTTGGTATAGGGTTTGTTTCAAGCTTTCCTTCTCTTTGCAGTGTTATTGTTCTGCGTAGATTACTCCCTTATTCGGCTCTTATGACACCCACGGGATGAATAGGGGTGGTAACACTCTGTATTCTTAATCCGTCACCACACGGATAATAGACCATTTAAATTAATCTGCCTTTTAATACTTTGCTAACTTACCTTACTTATACTTTAACTTTGGTAGTAAGCATAGAAGACAAACTGTTACTGGTGTCTAAAATTATACCTGACACCAGCCCGTAAACGACTTTATTATTACTCTGTAAAATAAAGTTACCTAATGTCGCAAAAACTCATTTTTAATTGGGAAGAAGGAGCAAACAAGTAAACGTCGTCACATCGTTGGAATTTACACACAAAATCCACAAAGTGTCGCTAATTGTTTTATAAGACGCATGATCTCTATAATTACTTTTTATTAGTATTGAAGAATTTAACTTACTTTAAACAATAGTCACAAGTGGGTTGAGAAAGTGCTAGCTTCGAACCCAATATTACATTGCTACAATATTCTGAAGAGAATAAAACCAAGAATTTTAAGAAAATTGCGTAGTTGCAGAATTTTATTAACATGAAAAGTTGTTTTGTGATATAGGTATTGTTATAACTGAATAGCATAAGAAACCTGTACTCAGTTCAGGGTTAATTGTTACTACGGAATAAGAATTAAGTAATTTCATATTCGAATATCGATTGAATAGTAAGTCGATTATTATGTGTTTATTGTAATTGGCTTCAGAATCAAATTTAAACACTCTAAGATTACCTACAATACGTGTTTAGGGTCACTTCTATTACTATACGAACGATAACTGCATGTTCCATCCTGTCTTCGAAATCCTAAGCTGCATTCATACGACATTTCAGCCTAATCCAAGCGAAGTAGTTTATCTAGACATCTCATTGTATAATGCATTGCCTAAGAGCTATTGTTATGGGAATAAACTTTATCTTTTCCAAGACTTCCTGACAAGAACTGATGACGTCATTCGAATAGTATTGCTGTAGGAATTGATATGATTGTCCACTCAGATAGAATGAGCATTAATGTTTTTGTAGTAGTGCATATCCATGAGAAATAGACGATATTTTTTTTTTTTTTTTAAAGAGAACTCCCGTACTAGGAATACATCCTGTGTCGCGGGGGACTTTACAAACATACATGAAACGGACACAAAGTACACCCAGACTCAGAACAACAATTTGTGGATCACACAAAGTGTTGTCTTATGTGGGGTTTGAACCCACAACACTCGGCGCAATAGGAAGCGGCGTGGCGACCGCTTAAACTACTACACCATCCGTGCAGTCGTTCAGTTAATACGTGTGCTTGCTCAAAGTAAAATGAACATTAACTTTTATGAACATTAACTTAGACTGGTCATCTGATGGTCAGTGACTATCACCGTATATATGTAGATTCCTGCAATTCAAGACACAAGTAGTTTATTAGATTTTGAGTTACCCTCCCCAGAATTTCCTCCGGTAACTGTTGTAGCACTCCGGTGTTCCGTTCCATGTGTACCGTATTATGTTTACAAGTGACACTGTGTGGTGTTTAGGTTCTTGTAAATACAATATTTTATTAGATTGAACTATAATATTATATTACTACATCAGCACATTAAAGATACATAGTTTACAGTATCATAGATAGAAGAACAATAATGTAGAAAGTATACGAATTCCTTCATTATCATCGGCCATAGTGCAATCCATATTAGTGATGTGACATATTAATCTACTAAGTAGTGATGTTACAATTATGACGGAAATTTATATTTTGTTGTCTAGTGTAATATGGATGAAAGCATATTACAACAATAACAAAAAACCAGTTCCATTTAAGAAAATTGCAACAAAGTCTACAAAGAAAACTGTTCTAAAAATTCAAGTCTACGATAAATCTTCGATATGCCAGCCATCTGAGCAGTCTCGAACTTTGAGCAAATTCTTGCATTCCTTTAATATGTTCGAACTTCGGATTCCAAGTTAAAGTTCCTACATTGAAAACAGTACGAATTATTGATACGAATTCCTGAAATACAGCATTTTATATCAACCAGTATTGCGGAATATCTTGGAACGTATTTCTGTATGTGTCTCTTGGAGTTTGTATAATAATTAATCGATAACTCCAGAAAACGAAATAGAACAGAATATCACATAAAACCTTAAATGAAAAAAGTATTTAATCTTCAAAATGACTTAAACAACATAAAAAGTTAAGTAAAACTGCAATGTAATAAACATGGCATCTGCAAACTCATTGAGGTCGTGTAAAATCTCCAAAACAATATCGTAACGTATGTCTTTTTATTTGTATCGTTCTTTAAAACTACTCAAATAAAGTATGATTTAATATAACTTATTAACGATCCTGTTTATTACATTACTTTAAAATGTATGGTTTATACTTATAGTGTAGTATAAACGTTACTGAGATCATTAACAGCGTAGAACATACGACTTATTTGTTTTGTTCTTCGGAACTACTGGTTCTAATTGAAAAATTTTTTTAGTGTTGGATAGCCTATTTATTGAGGAAGGCTATAGGATAATAAGATGATCTTATTATCCTATAGCCTTTATCAATAAATAGGCATGCAATGCAGCTAAGACCAATAGAAGAAGAGCATAAAAAAAATGTTGTGAGAACGGGGCAAATTTATTTCTTTTAAGTCAGCTAGTCTAGTATGAAAGGATACTCCCATGGGGTGAGAGAAATCTTATGAACGTAAGCGTGTAATACATACTTAAAACTTTATTTTTTTCTTTTTCTATTCCAAGCTGTTGCACAGTAGACACAAAAATACAACTCGTTAACGTAAATCTCAGTATTCCAATACGTTCTAAAACTAATATTTGAGTGGAGTAAAACCGAGCGCACCAGTTTATTTCCAATAAACTCGACAAACGTTCACTGAAATCTGAAGCGGGACTCAATTTCTTCCTGGAATTTTCCAATATCATTATATTGCATTCGAGAAGATCACTACATTGACTTCTATTGTAACTTTAATATGTACAATCATGAATTCTCAGTTAGAATTTACGTCAGGCTTTGCATACTCGTAGAACACATTTTATTTTTAATTTGTTTGGAACGAGATAGACATTTCTGAAAATTTCGTTAGCGATATGAATTTATTAGTGATGTCACAGATGTCAAAGGTTGTTAGATTACCTAGCTTCAAGGTACGTTTCACAGAGTAATTAAACAACCGTTAGATGCGAGCTCATAAAATTTATTTATTGTGTAGCTTACATACTACGGCCGGAGAATCTTAACACCGCGATTCAGCCGACCGGGACAACGCCATCTATCGCGTGTTGCAAAAAATAGAAAATGTTAACGTTCGATTGAACATCCCGCCCACCATGGACGGAATGTCCATAACTTATATAAAATTAATCACAAACATTTGTAGCCGCCCACCATGACGGAACTCTTAAGAATTATATATCACACAAATTAAGATGGGCATTACAAGTTATAAATAGTGGACTGTAAAAAATTTAGTAGTATAGGTTACCAATGTAAAAGTTTTCATAAACAATGTTCTTAAAATTAACAAAATAAAATTCACACAATCTTACAATTAAGACGTAACAGGCAGTACTATTAGTTTCGAAACGGGCCTTTTGATTATAGACCCCTTGCAACGTAGTGACACAACCCTTGTGACTTTGTCTGAACCAGTATGTTTTTCGGTTATTAAACCGTAGAGCCATCTTGCAGGAGGCAAGTCATCTTCCATAACCAAAACCACATCGCCTACATTCGGTTCCAGAGTTTGATGGGACCATTTATACCGATGGTGAAACTGAACGAGATATTCATGAGACCATCTACGCCAAAAATCTTGAACCAGACGCTGAGTTAAATGCCATCGCCTTAACGTGCTTACGTTTGAATGCTCAAAGTTTGACTCAGGTGGGAGCACGATCGGTTCGCCAACCAAAAAATGACCTGGAGTTAACGGATACGGATCATCGGGATTGCCACTAAAAGCAGAGAGCGGCCGTGAATTCAGGCACGCCTCTATCTGAACGAGAACAGTAGTTAGTTCCTCAAAAGTAAGCGTGCTGGTCCCCACAACTCGTCTGAGGTGATGTTTTGTGGACTTCACTCCAGCCTCCCAAAGCCCTCCAAAATTAGGAGCGTGGGGTGGAATAAAGTGCCAATTAGTCCCGTTTGTTGCTAGCCAATCAGCGATGTCTGAAGCTACGCCTGACCTTTCCTGGTTAAACAAAGCCCTCAACTCTCTATTGG
The DNA here is from genome assembly GCA_902825455.1 of Arctia plantaginis. Classification (NCBI taxonomy): domain Eukaryota; kingdom Metazoa; phylum Arthropoda; class Insecta; order Lepidoptera; family Erebidae; genus Arctia; species Arctia plantaginis. The sequence continues at coordinate 11,568,943 of CADEBD010000226.1, read as the reverse complement.
CTCCGACGAAGGTGGTGCCGTTGTCACTCCACATCTCACTACAGTGGCCCCGTCTCGATGTAAAGCGTTTAAAGGCTGCTATAAATGCTTCCGACGTCATATCACTTACAACCTCTAAATGAATAGCACGGGTCGCCATGCAGACAAATAAACAAATGTAGCCTTTAATGGAGTGATAACCGCGCCCCCTTGTGGGCCTCACATTAACAGAACCTGCATAGTCCACACCACTTTTAGAGAACGGTCGGCTAGGGTTGACTCTGGCTGACGGTAGCTGGCCCATTAGCGGAGGTACAACTCGCGCCGAGTAACGCATACAGATTACACACTTCCGCACATGTTGACGAACTACGCTTTTCGCATTGATGATCCAAAACTTACATCTCAAAAAATTAAGGACTAATTGTGGGCCGCCGTGCAAATTGCGTTCATGAGCATCAGCTACCAAAAGGTCTGTCAAATGCGACTTGTGAGGAAGTATAATTGGATGCTTCATTGTGTCATCAATATGGGCTCTCTGTAACCTCCCGCCAACTCTCATGATTTGATCCTGGTCAAGGTAGGGATTTAGTTGGGCGAGTTTACTTCTTTTGTCGACCTTGCCTGTCTTGTTTAAAGCATCTATGTCATTCAAAAAATATTTACGTTGACACATTTTGATGCATACTAACAAACTTGCATTAATTTCGGCAAACGATAAACAAAGAGATGAATTAGGTTGATTATTTTGCTTATATTTTGATTTCAAAAACCTTCTACAGTATGCAATTACTCTTGTTAACCTTCTTAAAGATGAAAATTTTGACATTATATTATTCTCTTCATCACTTTTAATTAGTATATTGCACGATGTTACATTTGTTTTCTTTTCCTCTAGATTTGTTTGATTTATGCTACCCTTACTATAATTTACTACTTCGTCTCTGAGCCAGCTAGGTCCCCTTACCCACAAATCCAGATTTACGCATGCAGAAGGCTTTACACCTCGCGATGCACAATCGGCGGGATTATCCTTCGATTGAACATGCGACCATTGATTCCTGTCCATAACGGTGAGAATTTCAGCAACTCTGTTGCCGACGAAGGTTTTCCATCGGCTAGGGTGGCCTCCAAGCCAAGCGAGAACCACTGATGAGTCAGTCCAGGCATGACTATACTTTCTTTCTATTCCCAAGGTGTCCGAAACTTCACAGAGAAGTTTTGATAGCAGTACCGCGCCGCACAACTCCAAACGAGGTATTGAAACCTGTGTGACGGGGGCCACCTTGGTTTTTGATGCCACAAGACTGACGAAAACAGTGCCGTTGGAATCTATGGACCGCGTATAGACTACTGCTGCATACGCTTCATTAGAGGCATCACAAAAGCCTTGCAGTTCAGCATGCTGGTCATGTCTGCTTGTGTGAATCCACCTAGGTAGACGGAAAGCAACTAAACCTTCGAGGGAGTTTCTGTAGCTAAGCCAATCCGTCAGTAAGTGATGTGGTAGTTCATCATCCCATTCGATTCCAGAGAGCCACAAGCGTTGTATAAACACCTTGGCTGTTATTATTACTGGGGCAAGCCAGCCCAAAGGATCGAACAAGCGGGCGATATCAGATATCACTCTACGCTTTGTCACGGGAGTCTCCAGCGGAGGAAGATGGACAGTATATTGAAATTCATCTGATTCTCTATTCCAAGTTAAGCCTAATATTTTCATAATCTTATCCATTTTAAAATGTATTGTGTCATGAGTTGTATCCGTTCCATTTTGTATTTTAGTTAATAGTTCGTCACTGCTGCTGGACCACTTCTGAAGCTGGAAGCCTCCGCGTGCCATTAACTTGTTCATCTGATGATAAATTTCTTCACCGTCTTCTACAGATTCACAACCTGACAAGAAATCGTCTACATAAAAATCTTTAAGGGCAAGGTCCGCGACTAGAGGATAATCCTTCCCTTCGTCACGAGCTAGTTGTACCAGAGTACGCACCGCCAAGTATGGAGCTGAAGATACACCGAAGGTGACACGCAGCAGACGTAGATGTTGCAACTCAGAATCTGGGTTATCACGCCATAAAAACCTTTGGTAATCTACATCGCCTTCAGCTATCTTAACCTGCCGGTACGTTTTCACAACGTCTGCTACTAATGTAATGGGATGGCATCGCCATCTCATGATGATATGGCGCAAATCAGGTTGTAAGGTTGGGCCAACCATTAATTCGTCATTCAACGATACACCATTGCTACCCGAACAAGAGGCATCGAAGACGACCCTAACCTTAGTAGTACTTTTATCGTCGCGTACTACGGCGTGATGTGGTAAATAAAAGGCATCGTTCCTTAACAGTGCTTGAGGAACAACTTCGGCGTGCCCACAGCGAACATACTCCTGAACAACTTCAGAGTACTGCTGTCTTAGCTCAGGATTTCTCGACAACTTTCTTTCCAGCATGTAGAACCGTTTACGAGCTATATCCTCGGACCCCCCGTAAACGCAGCTAGGACGTTTGGTTTTGAATGGCAACTTGACAATATATCGTCCTGTTGCATCTCTTTTGGTAGTGTTGGAAAAGAACTCTTCACACCTTTGCTCTTCCTCGGTCAAGATGACCCTGTGAGCAGAAGACTCCGATTCCAACTCCCAAAAATTTTTCAAAAGCCCGTTTACGTCTATGCTTGCATTGCAACATACTGGTTGAGTCCTGCGCGACGTGTGGATCTCGCCAGACAAGATCCACCCTAACTTGGTCCTTTGGGCTACTGGCGTTCCAGGTGGGCCCTTGACCAAGCCGTCCACTAGAACTTCACCGACCACGCGAGTACTCAGTAAAAGGTCTATCTTACCCGGCATATCAAAGGACGGATCTGCAAGTTCTAGGGATGAAATCGACGGCAGCACATTAACAATCTTCCTCTCAGGAAGATGTGATGTGAGTCTGTTTAATACATACGCATCGACATACAAAACAAAAGTAGGATCTAGGCGTGACTGCAATTTGAATCTTACTACCCACTTAGAAGGCATAGAAACCCCCTCATCATCGCCTAGTCGCAGTATGTCGGTGTGAGCAGGTGTTTTCTTTAAACCGAGCAACTGGACCGCGGCCTCTGTGATGAAAGAGACCTGAGAGCCCTGATCCATCAGAGCTCTTAAAACAATAGTGGAACCAGTTCTCGACTCAACGTTGACCAAGGCTGTGGCAAGTAAACCTTGGTTGTGCACATCTGCAAAACAACAAATAGTGGTGGACTCGCATTGGTTAGAAGAAGCAGCTGCCGTAGCAACTACTACATTCGTTTCCCCTGAACCGTTTGCTGGTTCAGTGGCATCGACGGTTGGTTTTGGATGGAGTAATGTGTGGTGTCTCTTTTTGCAAAGATGGCATTTGGTTGATTGACGGCAAGAATATACGGAATGATTTTTTCCTAAACAATTATATCATAATTTATTGGTTCGAACAAAGTCACGACGTGCCTCACAATCTTGCCTTGCAAACTGTTTACAGTGACATAATTTATGATCGCCGGAACATAAGATACATGTTAGAGAAGCGACATGGAAGGATTTGACATTGCTATTTACATTATTATTCTGACTCTTGGATTGGTTATTAGGCTTAGTGCCTAAAAATTCTAGTGAACGAAATCTCGATTCCAAAAAAACCTTAAACTCAACAAATGTGGGTAGATTATCATCAACACTGATATTTGATTCCCACAATTTTCGAGATTCGGTGTCTAATTTTTCACAAATCAAAAATATAACAATTGCATCCCAAGAGCTTACATCAATGCCTAGAGTACCCAAACCATGCAAACAATCGACAGTAGTGTCTAAAAGATTTTTTATAGAAGTTGAAGACTCCTTTACAATTGCTGGTTGCTTGACAAATCGCTTTAGCATGCTATGAGATAGAAATTTCTTGTTGTCGTATCGTTTACATAAAATAGACCAAGATTCGTTGTAATTAGCGGCCGTTACTGGTCTATGTCGCAGTAGCTGTTCCGCTTCTCCTGACAGATGAGTTTTTAAATAATGAAGACGTTGTACATCGTCTAATGAGTTGTTATTGTGTATAAGAGACGAAAATAAGTCTCTGAATGATGTCCACTCAGTGTACGAACCAGAGAAAGTAGGTAGACTAATTTTAGGCAATCTAACAATTGACGACATTTTTGCCTGTTGATTTTGTGGTGTTATATTCTTCATGGTGCTTACATTCATTTGTTCTTTAAGTTCTGATTTATATGATATGTACAACTCCTCTGTATTGTCGTATACCTCATTTGAAAAATACGCGTTATCTAAATCTGACTCATTTGCCTTTTCGATGATATTTCTATGTGTGATTACAAATTGTTTCCACTGTTCTTCCAACGATTCTAATCTTGTTTGCAAATATGTTTGTGTTATACGATCTTTTGGTGACTTTTTAAAATTAGTTCTAGCCTTTTCAATTATAGTTTTATTGTTTAATTGTAATTTAAGTAATGATTTCATTGTAAATATTTATAATTCCACACAACAAAGTACACAATCTATGGTAAATTTCTAAGTTACAAGCTGTCTACACTAAGCACAGCGAAAAAATTCAAAGATAGAATTTGTAACGACAAGCAAAATCACAAGTGTATGATAAAATCTAAAAATTTTACAAGTGTTTTAGCAACTTTTGCACCGGGGTAAAATCGGGCATAGGTTCCCCGTATGAACAAAATTTGCTTAACTATTCTAAGTCTAAAACTAAATTCAACACTACAACAATTATAACTAAAATATTACAAGTCCCAAAATCTTCTACTAAAGCAATTTTTCTAAGTTCAGATTTGTCACTGATATTCTTGCAAATTTAATAAAAGTCAAAAGTTCACTACTTACAGTTTTCGTTTCTGTCAAACCTCTTTGCGCGTCACTGCCGGTATGCACATCACTTTCCTTGACGTCACAAGCTCCAACAACAGCCAAGTAGGAAATCCAGTGGCCTCCACTGGCAACACTGGCGCAACTTCAATAATTTTACTGTCAGCGCCCTCTGCCGTTTATTCGTCGCAACTCCAAGCGATGACTTCCGCTATGTCGGGTCCTTAGCTTCAAGTTTTTCACCACACAATTCTCGTTTTAAACGTACACTATTACCAGCGTGGCAATAGCCTAGCCAAGAAGCCAACGGATCAAAATGCTGGGGATTTATTGACGATCAATAAACCCGTCCGGCTCCGATGGACCAAAAAAATGTTAGATTACCTAGCTTCAAGGTACGTTTCACAGAGTAATTAAACAACCGTTAGATGCGAGCTCATAAAATTTATTTATTGTGTAGCTTACATACTACGGCCGGAGAATCTTAACACCGCGATTCAGCCGACCGGGACAACGCCATCTATCGCGTGTTGCAAAAAATAGAAAATGTTAACGTTCGATTGAACAAAGGTTTTCATTTCGATGCTGGATGGAATTTAATGAAATGTGGCGGTACTTGAAGGTCATTGCATACACAATGACCCATTTAAAAAGTAAGAATGGATGAGGTCGAGAAGATACTTTTTATTGCAAAATAACTTTGAAAATGTTTTTTTTTTTTATTTTTTTTAAATGCAATAGTTGTTCAGTTGATGATTTTATTTTAAGGTATTAAGTATTTTAAAGAATAACAAGAACAGAAATAACAATAAAATTAATTGTTACAAAATTTGAAATTGTACTTTATCATCAGCTTATCGCAGTCCACTGCTGGACATAGGCCTCTCCCATTGCACGCCAATTAGATCGATTTTGGGCTTCTCGCATCCAGCTCCTGCCAGCCATCTTGCGCAAATCGTCACTCCACCTGGCCTGTGGGCGTCCTACACTACACTAATATTTGAGTGGAGTAAAACCGCGCGCATCAGTTTATTTCCAATAAACTCGACAAACGTTCAAATTTTACTTACTTAATGTTAATACCGATAAAATATACTATTGTATTTGCACGAGGCTTAGTCTAAAAAAATTACTTTAGATGTCTGTGATTTGATCAGTTATCATGGTCATCATTTCCCAAACACATATTCACACAAGGATGAATCCTTTTTATTAATAAAAAGTTGAATCGACTTCTAACAATACTAACAAAGAGCACTAAAAACCGAGAAACTTCAACATCAGATCTATATGAAACATAAATGGGACCATTTCGGAATAAACCCCTTTCGAACAAAATAATTATTTTGAAAATTTGTCCATATATGACAGATTTATGCTCGAACATACATAAAAAAAATATATAAACATCCGATTTGATAACTTCATCCTTTTCGAAGTCGGTTAAAAATTTTGATAAATTTGCAAGCATAAATTTAACAAAATTACGCAACTACCTATCATGACTACGTTCATTCTTCTTGTTCAATACGTTTCTTTTGCTGTTTAAAATAGTAATTAAACAGCGAGCTGAAAAGATTCCGACTTCTATTTTTTTCTTCTTGACATTAAAGCTTTTTAGTAAACAAGTACTTGAATTATAAATTAAATAATTTTGAATAAATAAACAAAACAGTTACTTCTGTGATGTTTTATGTTCAAAAAAAAAAAATAAGCTTAACCGATAAACTTCTACATTTCCTTTATTGTAAACACATATGTTCTTCTTCTTCCTAGCCCTTGCCAACTTTAGCTGGGGTCGGCTCTTCTTATTTCACGGCGCCAAGTTATTCTGTCAAGAGTAGTCGGCTCGGGTAAATTTTCCTTCTTTAGAAGCTTTGTCATACTGGTCCACCATGTCAAAGGAAGTCCTCGTCGATCTTTTCTGCCTTTTGGCAGGCTTAGAGCAATCTATTTCTTTTTTAAAGACAACTCCCGAACTAGGAATAAATCCTTTTAGTATCCTATTTCATTGGTAGTTTTGGCAGCTAGTTTACTTATTTGACTAAGTATATTTGAACTACTTTTTGCTCCTGACTTCATCCGTGTGGAACAGTTACTACGGGACGCTTTTTAAAATTTTTAGGATACTTGTATACACATTCGTGGTTTTACCTAGGACAATGACAAACTTCCATACAAAATCCATCCCGTCGCAGCATCTGAAATTACACAAATATTGTTGATCATTATTGGCTTTCTGAAGGTCAATTCTCGTAATAAAAATTCAGTTCCCATCTACTGTCAATCTCACAAATGTTATAAAATATGTTCTCGTAGTACTAGTAGAATACCGATTTAACTTTTGGTCACAATACACTATAACCATATTACAGTCAAGATGCATGTTTAGTACTTTACTACGAGAACATATTTTATGACATTTGTGAGATCGAGAGTAGATCGGAACTGATTAGCGAACGATTTTTATTACGAGAATGGACCTTCTGCATTTCCTCTAAATAAATCATCATCATCAACAGCCTTTAATAGTCCACTGCTGGACATAGCACAAATGAATAAACATTTACAATTGTGTTTGTATATTTATATATATACGTAAGTATTTTCCCCTTTTTGTATTACCTACTATTCCATTACGTATTACGTATTCCAAATGGTCGTTATACACATGATTGATCTAAAAATAAACACAGTTCACAAAACTACTTCAACGATCAACCGTCAGCAAATTAAAATGATTGATCATTTCTATTTATTGCAGTCAGGTCAAGGAGGAATACTGCCTACATAATTTTGTTGTACTGTTGTTGTGCCATTGGGGCTTGGCGATACTATTATTCTAGTTAGTAGTTTCTGTAGTACTCGCAGAATGTATGAAATGGTTTTCGTTGTTTTTGTTCGAGTGCGGAGCTGGTGCTGAAGCGATGAGGTTCCGCTTCGTGCCCGCGCTGCTGGCGCACGTGAACCTTCTGCTCGTGGTGAGTACGCCTAAGCCAGGCTCTCTTCCCATGCTAGTAGTAAAAGGGTTGAACAGTAAATTGCAGAGTATTTCTAGTTGGGCAACAGTACAGGTAACAGAGTCGGTCATCACAGCATGTTAATAAAACAGTAACACTTAGATGGCTAAGAGTATATCTGCTACAAGTTCTTGTATTATAAAGTTTCTGGATTCTGATAATAAGACTACATATAAGACTTACGATACATTTATTGTTTTCCTAAGTATATTCCCTCGCAATTAATGTATTTTTGCATTCGCTGGAACCACTGTACAAAGCAGTTGCACCAGTCTTCGTTAGGAACCTCTTTAATGTCTTCAGGGCTCATAAAACGTGTGCCTCTAAGTTTGTCTTTAATTTTAGGACACAACTAGAAGTCGCAGGCAGCGACATTCAGACTATAAGGCTGATGTGTCAGCAGTTCCACATTTGAAGCCTTCAAATAGGCTTCTGATACCTTAGCGGAATGTGAGGTTGTGTTATCGTATTGAAAAAGGGCATTGCTTTTCGCGACTTTTTTCTAAGACTCTGGGCAAGCAAGTGTTGACGTAGCAACCTGCAGTCACTGTCCTTTGATCTTCAAGCGACACTGTGGTGGAATGTCCTGATTTGCCAAAAAAAGAAGCAACTATTTTTTTACCATGTTACGACTTTTCTTAACTTCATGGAACGCATTCACCTTCAAGCAATACTGTAGTGTAATGTCCTGATTGCCAATGCTTCGACTTTTCTTAACTTTCGTCGGCAAATTTTCAAAAGGAAAGACCCACTCTGCCAACTGGCTTTTTCTGTCGGGTTCAAAGCAGTTCGCCCAGATTTCGTCACCTGTTACGATATTATAAACTTTTTATCATTTTACGGCACCGCTGGACACGTAGTCGTTTCTGGTCCTTCGTTAAGTCATGCGGTATCCATCGCGTGCAAAGCTTCCCAACCTTCAGGTGCACGTATAAAATATTTTGCACTTGGCTCATTCCAATGCTTAACAAAGGACGAATTTGCTGGCAAGTATTTTTTTTCGTCAGTATCAATAAGTTGTCGTACGTTGTCAATAATAGAGTATGTACCCGCAGTTGCCGGCCGACCTTCACGTACCTCGTCATGGAGATGATCACGTCTACGTCAAATTCTTCAAACTACGAATACACAGAACTTGTCATGCTTTATCACTAAATGCCAATTGAAGTATCTGGCAACTCTCTTCTTGACTCAAGCCACAATGAAAATCATAAAAAATCATTAAACAAAAATGTTTACGAATTAAATTCATTTTGATAGCGACACACAATTTTCGAAAGGATTTCACAATGAAAAACCAAATGACAGTCTCGCAATTTAAAAAGTAAGATATTCCCAAAGAGTTCCATTTTCGAAATTCCTTAATTGTTTTATCATTATTTTATTGTAAGTGGCCAAACCCAGAGACTTTCAGTATGCCCCACGTACTAAACTGTCATTTTATAGAGATTTGTATCATGAGAGGTTAGAATACGTGTGGAATCTCATGCAAATCTCGGATGTCGAGATTAGATCTGCCAATAAGATTGTCAATATTTGATTGTTAATTTTTTTATTGATTGTATTACATTTCTTATACAAATAAAAAGGAAAGAGAGGATATGATAATGATGATGATACAAAGAAGTAATTATAAATGAGCATAGTGCCAAACTAATTAGTGATTCCATTGAACGACGTATCCCTTCATAATCTGGGCGGACAATGTAGGCACACAATCAAACATCTTATCTCTACCCGAGCTAAAGTTATAATGGGAGAAAATTGATTGCTTCGAGGATCGTTAACAAGTTTCCTGTTATAATATTACCCCCACTGCTTACCCAGGAGGTAGTTACCGTACTATATAATAAAATATTACTGATAATTGTCGTGACAATTTTAAATTTCAATGATTTTTATCAAAAGCAAACAGCAGAAATATATGTGTTTATTATCATATATTCTACATTTTATTTATAGAATTTAAGAGTATCCATACTTACATATATTATATACATGTGAAAGTAAGTTTGTTGGAATCTTTGTTTGTTACGCTTTTTCTCCTAAACCACTTAACCGATTTTAATATTCTTTCACCAATGAAAATCTACATTATCAGCGAGTAACGTAGTCCACTTTTTACCACGATAACCGACATAAACGCAGGTGGAGTCGCGAACAAAAGCTAGTTTTAAATCATCTCATTTATATCTTATAATAGTAGAAAAAAAATTAACATCATCGCGAATTGGTTGATTTTACTATGACGCAGCGCAATCCACAGCCGTAAGGTTCTTGCTGAATGGAGAAAAAATATTTATACAAATATACACTTACGTCTTTTATCTCTGAAAGAATAGACAGGGGCGTAATAAATGCCCTACCATTGTCGCCTCTAATTTTAGTGCCATTAATGTAAGAGTGTAATATCCTATAGCTATCTTATTCTATAATATATGTTAGAAATATTATCAGTAAGAAATACATCCAAAAACCAATGATACCAAAACCACGAAATGTTGCAACCAAAAATTTATTAGAGAGCATTTTTTAGACCTCTGAAATCCTTTCTCCTTCTGTAAGTATTTTAACTGGCGGAGTAATCTCATTTAATGGTAGAAGTTCGCTCGTTAATGTCAAATAGCTACGATTGTTATGTGGGGACCGTGCCCAACCCGGCCACCCACCTTAGACTGTGGCCCAATATAAAATTAAAGCGGACAAAAGATTTATATTACAGCTTTTAAGTTCCTCTTGCATATTTCTTGAGTAATCTTTATCTTTGACAATTATTTATTGGCCTAGTCTATTAGGGTGGTTCGTCTTGATCGTTTACCTATAGGTGATTGCAAGGTATTTTTTTTAGAGTCAAGTTGTAATCGATATATTGTTATTTCAGTTATGGCTAATTAGGAATATTTAACTTTAGTTGCTGTTACTTTAATAGATTGTAATATTACGTGTGGTGACGGATTAAGAATACGGAATGTTACCACCCCTATTCATACTGTGAGTGTCGTAAGAGCCGACTAAGGAAGCAAATTACGCAGGACAACAGCACTGCAAAGAGAAGGAAAACTTGAAAAAAACCCTGTAGCAACCCGTCTGGCCAACGTGGTAGTAGACCAAAACCTCCTTTCTAAGGAGAGGCCTATGTCCAGCAGTGGACTGTTCTAGGCTGTTGATGTGTGATGAACTAGGTATTTTTATCAGAATTCTGGTTACCACAGTTCAGGTGTTTGAATCGGCCATGTATGATATATCGAAAGTCCATTTCTCGAATGAGTTTCGGCTTGGAAACTTATGGCCTTTTTAATTATGGTAATCTATCATAAAGGTCTTTTGTTCATTGGTACTGGTACGAGTAAATCTTGATATTAAACAGGACTATTATTACTATTATACGAATCTGAACTTCGTCTTTAAAATGTTTATGACTATGAACTATTACGTGATTTAACTCATGTCATAAATTTGTTTCCTCGAGTTCACCTCGCAAGGTAAAAAATTTAGACTGTCTAAGAAATGGATGTTTGAAATACTAAATCATGTCCAGCCGATTAAGCTATCCAAAATTAGTATTTTTAATAATATATAACATTTAAATTAGAATTATACGATTTACACTAATATCATATCCATAAAATTTACAATATTTGTAAATACAAGTTCAAACAAGGTGTTCAAGGATTTCACACAAAAAAAATATCTTAAATTTTCTAATACCTTTAAATGGGCAAAATTTATAAACGATTTTTATGAAATTTAGAATGCAGGGATGTTGATAAATATTTTTTAGTTATAACTTTCAATTTATAAAAGACGACTTTAGGTAACTTTTAAGGAATTCCATGTAATAAAAAAAAAACGTTGTCTTTGAGCAAGGTATAGTCTAGTAATCGGCTCCCAGATCCCTCCTTAATACAATTTTTGTTAAATAATATAAAAACGTATGATAAATAATTCCTTACACTCTTTTATTTTTGACTTCGGCAGTTTTTTAACCAGCCACCAAACCACCACCAAAAAAAATCAACCATATCTGCACATATCTTATAGTTTGAGCCACAACACAAACCTAAACTCTAAGCAACGAATTTGTGAGATTAAAACTCGTAGTTTCGATAATAGTTATCTATATGGGTTCGCCAATGTTATATTGATGTTATCATTACGAATAAAAGCTACCTAAACGTTCAATATACATATAAATTATTGTCTTCTAAATTAAGGTCATGGAGTAAATATTTACAGGATCATGTTTACTACAAATTTGTGTAACAGACCCGTTAATTTATTGTCCAAGTGGCTTTTTCAATCACAGGAAAGACATATGGCTTATTCTATACTAGCTATATACATATACATACTAGCACACATCAAAACAAGGTTGTGGTATATTTAATAGAGCCATTGTATCTTTCTGTGAATTGCAAAAGAGTGGCCATGAGTTTGTTTGCCCTTTCTTCTCATAAGGCTCAACCCCTTGGAAACGGGCGGTTGTAGATCGGCACAGGCATATCATAGATTTTGTATGGGTTTGATTTTTGTTAAATTTATTTGCTTACTATTTGACAAAACAGAGATTGTTGCTTTTGTGTGTGTTGATGAAAATTTAGACTTTAGAGTCTACATAAAAGACGATTTCAAACAATTTTGAAATTTTTATGAAATAAAGAGAATTTGAGTTCGTTTGTTTCGACTATTATTGCAGCCTCAGTCAGTCAGTCCTCAGTTGTATCCTATCCGTTTTTTACCCAATTTACTTTTTTCCTATGCTCTTTTTGAAAATGGTTATATTCTTAAGAGAGGTTGGCATCAGACAGTCGGCAAGGCAAGAAACCAACAAAAACTCTTAGTACTGTTACAAATTGCCGACCCCAAAATAAATTGAAAAGCCTTCTTTAATCATAATGCACTTATCATTGTTAACGAATAGCCTTAAATATTGTCAAATTGTAAATAAATGTTGTCTATTATACGTTATTTTTACGTAGGAAGCAAATAAGCAAACATAAGGGGGAGGGAGAGGGAGAGGCCGGCCATTGACCTGCTTGGGATTCCGAGGATCACGACCCACGACACACGATGGTGATGTGCGCAGCATGAAGTGGACAATTTCTATCAATGAGAATGTCATGTGGGCATTTCTATCAATAATATGCGGTTATGCGGCATAGGTACTATCGGGCCACAGAACTGGGAATGAACCTTACTGCGTACCGTGTTCGACGAGTCCCTTTGTTTCAGGAGCTTGAACCAGCTGTCAACATATATTATTAGATAATATATATAGGCTCTAGATAATATTAAACGGTCAGCGTGAAAGTGCATTTTAATAATAATAATATTTCGGACATCTGACACACAGCGCCATCTAGTTTCAAACTAAGCAGAGCTTGTACTATAAAAGTAAGATTAACTGATAAAATACTTATATACTTTTCTTGTAGCATTACTTATATGATTTATAAAAGAAATTATTTAAAAAGAACTGTTTCAAGTAGTATTTAAAGGTCATGAGGGTTTAGTCTACAATTTTATTAAAATAGTTTTTCTCTTTATTTTCCTTAAGCTTATTTTCTAAACTGCTGATCCTGCGTTTCAAATATTGATTCTGAATTTGTACAACCAATAAATATTCTACTCTACGTTATCAACTTTAAATTGCTTAAAGGCTTTGTCTCAAAGGGTTATGTATCAGAACGAGTTTGAAAAGAATATGCAGACTGTTTGCAATCGACTAGAAACAATCGACAGTCATTGTACGATTAAAGAATGATATTTTACAAGCTGTGTTGCTTTTGATATTAATGCAACACTGAGTACAACAAAGGATCTTCAGGTAATCTTTTACTGATAGTTTTGACTCATATACGTAAAAATGTTAAGTCGGTTGGTGTAGGTTTAAAAAACTCCAAAATTTCTGCACTGATTAACCTCAAATGTTGACAATAATCTTTGAAGCGCTTTATAACATATCACTGTTATAACGCTCTTCAAATATTGTTTTTTATGTATTTTTCGTGTCGTTATTTTCTCTCATCTTTTATCAATGCAACCGCAAAGTGTCACATCGAACCACATCACATCCATCGTGGCAGGGTACAGCTAGTATAGAATATAAATTTTGATGTTGATGTAAGCAATTTTTTTAATGGAAGCCTGAACATCAACATCTAAAAACACAAATATATTATTTTCATTTATGATGAGTGGCGCCTTCCTTTTTATGACAAGGAACAGAAGCATGTAATGGGATATCGCTGCAGTTCGCGTTAATCGATTTGATCAACGAATGGTTGACCGTCAGATGTTAATTGAGACGTCAGATCATTTATGCGATCATTTAGCATAATCATTTATGCGACTAATGAAAAACAAGCGCATTTTTATCATCATTTTATGATTAAAGCATTTGTGGATCAACGACTGTTCCGTTCCTCCAACACGTAGAGAGGATTCTCCGAGGATACCCCAACCTCAACAGAGCTTGGTGGTAACAAGCCATGAGGTTGATGTTAGAAACTTATGTGTATGCTAATCGGGATGAGAATTTTGATTGCGAGATGCAGGATTAGTAGTTCCTTCGTAGTTTGGTGACTTTTCGTTAGATCGTACTTAGGAATATAACAAAAAAAAAAAAAAAAAGAAACAAAAGACAGTATATATGTACGTTCTAATATTGTATTTGCAGTTCTAATCTACAGACATCACTTTTGAAAATACAAATACTCATTTAGCTCAGTCTTTTGTTTCTGATTGCATTGCTTTAAGTTTATCTATAAAGATTCTAATCTGTGTGGTGACTGATTAAGAATATGGAGTGTCGCCACCCATTTTTTGTCTAGGGAATTCAAGTAGAAAGAGCGCTATTCATCCCGTTTGTATTGTAAGAGTGGACTAACGTCCTGGCCTCGGGATATTCGCTGCAGCGAAAATCCGCGCGGTGCGAAGGGCGGAGCGTATAGTGACTAAAATAAATGTACGTTTAAGTGCTGGGCGTGCGTAGCGGTGACCAGCGGCCGGGCGACCGGCGAAAATTGCAGAGCAGTGGGCGTCGGGCGGTGCGGCGGGACACAAATATTTTCTTGATACAGTACGGCGCATACCATGGTATCGAGCCGCAGACGCAGCGACTAGTATAAGAACCAAAAAGTTTAATTGTATTCGATACGAAATAATGATAACATATAACACCGAAACACTTTATTGCAGAGACATTAGTGAGACCAGCTATCTGGAAGTCTAGGCATCTACAACGTAAATATAAACATCGAAGGGACACAACACAACAAACTTCGAAGGGATTGTGAGAAAAAATAAAAACACAATTTTAATTTGATAATGAAGACATTTTACTCCTGTTCTATAATGATTATGGCAGCAAACGCAACCACCCGTGGCGTTCAAGGAGGCGTACGCAGGATTAAAGCCATGCATAGAGAAGAAAAAACTTGAAACAAACCCTATACCAAACTGTTTGTCCAGCATGGTAGAGTAGGCCAAAACCTCTTTTCTAAGGAGAGGCCTATGTCCAGCCAGTGGAGTACTAAAAGCTGTAGATGATTGACGGTAAAGGTTATACACAATTCGCAACAATATCAGACTCTTTACAGAATAAATAAGTATGCAGAATCCAGAATAAATACGCCAATGTTCGCCAATCGCGGTTAAAAATGGTCATAATTTTCCTCTCTTGGGTAATGGATCCATAATTCTTAAGTGTTTGGGTGGCTTACATAAATTTAATGGCAGATTAAATTTTATATAGCTGCCCTCTTTAACTGAGTTCAGAAAAGAAATAGATTTTTATTTTGATTTAGTATTTTTAATCTACTTCAAAATAAATATGGTTAAAAAAAACAGAAATTTATCTGTATTCTACAGAATTGACCTGAATTTACTAATTTTAATCTGCTTGAATCTTTCGTAGTCTTGTGTTTCTATTTTTTTTTGGATTTCATGAAAATAAAAAAAGCAAGTATAATTAAGCAAATTAAAAAGTTTGTCGAAAACAATACAGGCTCTTTATATATTGATATTCAATGGCAAGTTCGTGTGGTGACGGATTAAGAAAACTCAGAGTTACCACCACTGTTCATTCCACGGCTGTCGTAAGAGCCTACTAAACCCTATACCAAAACGTCTGGTCAGACTAAATTTCCTTACTAAAGAGACGCCTGTATAAAGACTGTTAATGATTATCACGATGATGCAATAGCAATATAAAATCCAAGAAACTTTCAAGTTATAATTGTCTACATTTATAAAAACCATAACCGTAGGCAGTAAAACGCTTTTCCTGCCTACAATTGCCGAAGTTTTCTTCGCAGACTGAGGATTGCTTTACAAGGCTCGCCGTATAATTGTAAGCTTTCAGCTCAGTAAACAGATTGTTTAGCATTATTTGTTGGTCTTTCGCAATATCGAATGATAATTTTGTTGATTTCCAATCAATTATGTCTTTCTTGTTATTTTATTATAAAATAACAAAAAGACATATTTTTTTATTTTGTCGTATATATCATGGAGAGTGCTCCGCTGCCTTGTTCGGACTAATACCGGCCGCAACCTTCCGCCTTCGTACGGCACAATTTATAATATACACGGCAATTTTTTTATCTCCACCACTTGGATAATTGGCGCTCCACCACTGTGCGCTTTTTAAGACACTATTTACCACGTAATACCATTCTGTGGAACAAGCTATCGGCTGCGGTATTTCCGGACCGATACGACCTTCAAACCTTCAAGAAAAGAGCGTACTCCTTCCTCAAAGGCTGGCAACGCGCTTGTGACTCCTGAGTTGCAGGCGTTCATGGGCGGCGGTAGTAGCTTTCCTTCAGCTGACCCGTCTGCTCGTTTGCCCCCTTTTCTATAAAAAAATATTGTTGAAAACATGCTTTTTAGTTATTGAACGGTATTTGTTAGAACTTAAACACGTTAATTTAATAGCGTGAATGTAGCGATACATTCACGCTATTAAATTAACATTAATTATTTAAAAAAAAAAAGAGTTAATTCAATAAAATTAACTCTTTTTCTTTTTTTTCTTTCTTGCTATTCCTCATAATAGAAAGAAGTGTTCAAGTTATCTATTAGGAAAATCTCAGTATAGCAGTTTATCTAATGACACGCTCAGTAAACTGTTAGGGCCTTACCCTGTTGGTTGACCTAAACATATGTTAAGTGTTACTGCTAATACATTTCTAGTATGTAAATCTAATATATCTCTAAATAATAATAATATTTTCAGACATCTGACACACAACGCCATCTAGTTTCAAACTAAGCAGAGCTTGTCCTATGAAAGGTAGATTGACTGATAGAATACTTATATCCTTTTTTTTTCGAACTACATATATATTATACATAGAAAATACTCAAACTTCGAAACTAATATTAGCAGATCATATAAACATTTGGTCCGACCCGGGAATCCAATCCGAGACCTCAGCACAGCAGTCGCATTCGCTACCACTGCACCACTGAGGTAGTTAAATACTACATATAATAGATAAATTACACCCTGACACAGAACAAAATGATCATGCTCATCATACAATTACTTTTCCTGCGTGGAAATCGAAACCACGACCTCTAAGCTTAGCAGTCAGGGTAGCTAACCACTAGACCAACAGGCCCGTCAAATATCAACGAAAGTAGAACAAGAAATATTCTTCAAATTTTACCAGAATTTTTATGTACGTTAATTTAATTACAAAACTCCAATTGCATGTAAAATAAATAGCTAAGGTAATAAAAAAGTTGCTTAAACTGGCTGAATGCCAAATTTACCTCCTCGCTTTTACTACTAAGCCTTTCTTTAATACTTCCGAAAATGGCTGTCTCGAGAGCCACGCTTCGTCATATATACGGACAATGGCCGGATGGCGTAGTGGTCTGTGTAGCGGACCGCGTTCGATTCCCGATGAAGTCAAACATTAGTGTGCATGAATATTTAATGTATGTATTTATATCAGTTGTCTAGTACCCATAGTACAAGCTCTGCTTAGTTTGGGACTAGATGGCGTTGTGTCAATGTGGTAGAATATTATTATTATTCTCTTTATTTACTTAAGAGGACGCATAGGAAATTTTGGCATCAGTGATCTCAATTTTTGTCAGTAATTACGAAACGAATGAAAATATAAGTTGGTGAACTGAATAGTTCATGATGAAAACTTTATTTTGTTAGTTTTCAATACACGATTAGGTAACTTTTGTAACAGAGAAAAATATATCAAACATACCTCTTTTTAAAAAGAGATTTACATTTTATGGGCAAACGGGACCGATTTAAGCCTCTTAACTTTCTCTGTAGACGAGTCTATACATACTCTTTAAAATTGTAGAAGGAATTTCTCAAATTATCATTTCTAACTAATTAAAATAACAAAAAGCATTTTGTCGTTTACGTCCTTTAGTTATAAGCTAACGTGCGTATGCAATCCTCGCCCCGCTGAGACGCTCAGTCCCCTCTTGACCATTGTCAGCGACGGGTCTGTCACACTTGACACTGAATTTATTTAGCGGTTTTATTAGAATAAAAATGGAAAAAACAAAACAATGGAGTCGTCATCTTGCAATAAAAATCAAGAAATGTCGGCTAGCTTTTTAGGGTACGTATGAAAAATTCCTTAACCTATTTCAATTATATAACGTTTTGTAAAAGCTTTATTATCTATCACTGAAACACTTTTTCTTGTATCTTCTAGAAATCAAAACGACACTACCAAATTATGCAGAGTTGCAAAATGTGTTTCCCGCGTAAGTTTTTGTTACTATGTATTTATCAATATTGATTATGTGGTACAATCAATATAATTATTTAATGACATTGCAGTTAGAATTAAAAGAACTTTTTTTTATTTTAGATCTGCTGATACTGATGACAATTATATCTCACATAACGAAGGCATTCCTGTAGCTATAGTGAGTATATTAAACAATTTTGTTCTTTATACATAACCGACGTATTAGTCGAAATATGTTATCTATGAAGTACTAGGCCCTATTTTTTTTTCAGATAAGCAGACAGTGTTCGAGTGGTAACGTTTCTACAGAAATGTCAGTTGAACGCCCTACTGAGGCACCAGTAAGTACTCGGTTTATATGTATAAGAACACAATAGATAAGTAAATAGGAGATTAGGCCGGAGAAATGTTTTAGGTGGCACTAGACTCACCACTATTAGAATAAAACTCTTGCGTGTTCGTATACGTGTATATTACTACACTTATTACTTAGTACACAACAATACATTTCCACTTAGCTATTAGCGCGTGCGGGCACGTCCTTCCTACCTACCTACGTACCTATGCGGAACTGAACCATCACAACATAATGAAAATAAAATAAATAATTAATAATATTTTTTTTCAGATTAAGAAAGAAACACAAAATGTCAACCATTTTTTTAAAGAAATTTTGAACATTTCTCAGACCAAGTCTTCGTTTGAATGCACTTCTCCATGATAAACTCTCGAAGTTACATTTAGGAGAAAAGTAATGTTAATACCTAAGTAAGTAACTTAGGTATTCACATTTCTCCATAGACCCCCGCGCCATCACATTCTATGCACGATATTGATATTTATTTTTTATATTTGTTTCAGATTGAGCGGGAAGTGCAAGATATAGGCCATAGAATTATAGATGTGAACTATTTTGTAACAGAACTTGTAAAATTCTCCGAACACAAGTCTTTGTTTAATTGTGGATTAGCCACATTAAAATTAGAGTCTGAACATCGCGTAGGCTTGCAATCTGAATTTACATATGTTTGTTCATTGTGTGGTTACAAAAATAAAATGAAATCGTCATTGGCTGATGTAAACAAAGACGCCGTTGCTGGAGTAATGGCTGCTGGTTGTGGTAAAGCACAGCTCAGTCAATTTTTGTCTGGAGTAGGTTTACCCAATATATCTGATTTCACATACAATAAAATGCATAATGATATCTGTGATGACTGGGAAGAGACTGCATGGGATGAGATGAAAAAGGCTGGCGAAAGAGAAAAATAAGCTGCAATAAAGGAAGGGAGAGTCAATAAAGACGGTATACCGCTAGTAGATGTCATTGTAGATGGCTGCTGGTGTAAGCGATCTTACCGGACTAATTATACCGGAAATTACTATCAACTGTTCAGCGAAAAGTTTATGGGACAAGCCCCAGATTGTCCATAAAAAAGCATGAAAATGCAATAAATGAAAAAAGACTCAAGGCCAAACTCAACATTAGAAAAAAAATCGTACATTGGTACCAAGAACGCTAAATTTGGATTATAGCGAAGTAGTCGACAAACCAGACTTGGACAAAGATACTTTA
The DNA here is from genome assembly GCA_902825455.1 of Arctia plantaginis. NCBI lineage: Eukaryota > Metazoa > Arthropoda > Insecta > Lepidoptera > Erebidae > Arctia > Arctia plantaginis. Next base: position 11,548,759 of record CADEBD010000226.1, on the reverse strand, counting down.
GAAAAAGCAAAAAAGACTTTTGTACAAAATTTATTAAAAACGAATGAAGAACGGAAAGAAATCGAAAAAAGGACCATCCTACAAAGTGAAACTGCACAATGGCTTGAACTACGTCGCAACATGTTAACCGCATCAAATTTTGGCAAGGTTATAAAGAAAAAGCAGACGAATTCTTGCCAAAATATAGTAAAAAATTGGCTTTACAAACCCAGCTTCGACCATGTTCAATCTATTAGTCACGGAAAAAAATATGAAAAAATAGCACTCGAGCAACTAGCTTCAATGCATTAAATCAAAATAAAAAATTGCGGCTTGTTTATAGACGACAAATATCCTTTTTTGGGTGCTACACCTGATGGGATCACCACAAGTGATATGATAGTGGAAATCAAATGTCCTATTGCACCATTTAAAAATGGCATAGAAGACGCAATACAAAATAAAAAAATGCATTTTTATAAAAACGAAAATGGTGAGGTGGTTATTAACCAAAGATCCGACTGGTATTTTCAGATACAAGGCCAACTTCATATCTGGAAAAAAAATTGCTGTTTGTTGGGTATATGGTATGGCAATAATAAAATAAAAACTGAGGTTATTGAAAAAGATGATGCATTCTGGAAAAAAGAGATGGAACCAAAGTTGTTAAAATTCTATTACGACTGTCTTCTTCCCGAACTTGTCGACCCCAGGCACACCAGGAATAATCCAATTCGTGATCCGGATTACGTGATTGTTCATAACAATAAAAAGGCTGTGCCCGATACTTGCAACAAACAATTAGAAAATGCAACTATTTCGCAAAAAAACCATAACAAGGAAAATACTGATTCAACTTGCTATGAACAATCAGAGGCTAACATTGAATATGAGGCTGATAATTATATTGAAAATTTCAGCCATGTTGTTCCATTTTCAGAATTTTAATTTGTTTTGTTCTTAATTTTTTTAATTACTTCTTATTACGATAGTAAATATTGTATACATAATATGTGTTTTATTACACACACACACACACACACACACAATAATTTAATACTTACTATGAAGGTTCCACCCCTTTTTTTTTCCTGTGCGGAAATCCCCTCGAATACCACCCGCCGGTGGCATGTCGGACTCGAACTGACTAAAACTGCACGCCGTCTCGGGTACCCGTAGCCGGGGAACCAGGTGTACCCTAGGAAGGAAATCCCTGGAACCCCGACGGACCCCGGGCCATCCACGACTTGTAGATGACCACCTCGCGTGTGAAAACGAACCCGGCCTGCTTCTGCTAGGGTGGCAGGTGGCCTCACCTGTCACCCCCAGGCCTGCGCTTATGGAGGACGGAGGTCGTTCTGCGACCTTCGGCGCCTGAGTCGTCTGTGGTACCTGGCCCGGTCACGGGCCTGGTGAACCGCGAGAGTTCTAAGCCTCTTCCGGTCTCGCTCCGCCGAGCGGTCATGCTCCTTCGCAAGCATTACTTGCTCGCAGAAGGAGACGGCAGAGTTCCACGCGCTCTCGCTCCGCACGATAGCCGCAATCATGCTACCAAGCGAGAGAAATCCCACTCCGATGGCCACCACGAGGACGCGCCTCTGCTCCACCCACGCCGTGCATTCTGCCAGCGTGTGGAGCGCCGTATCCACGGTCCGGCCATCACAGTGGTGGCACTCAGGCGTTGGCTCTTTGCGGATGAGACACAGATGATCTCCGAAGCATCCTTTGCCAGTGATGACCTGCGTCAGCCGATATGAGAGCGTTCCATGGCGCCTCTTGAGCCAATCCTCCATAACGGGTCTTACCGCCGCGATAACGGCGTGCCCGGTGCTTGGTTACCCAATTCGTTCCTTCCACTCCTCCACGAGGACCTGGCGGAGCTGGGATTTCTGGCCCTCGATTTCTCGAGTCTCAGGACTCCGACCCAACTGAAGGTTCCACCCCTAGGTTATAGTTTAAGCAAACTTATGTTAGAGTAAATAAAGATATTTTGATTTGATTTGATTTTGAAATTTTTTAAATATTTAACTGAAAAATTAAGATTTTTGTTATTTGAAAAACACTAACAAGTGTTAGGTTATCTCCGAAAAGACAAGCAATAAAAAAAAATTGATAGGTAAATCATAAAAAAAATATAAAGACACTCCAAGGATGTCTTTGTTCCGCGCCACCGCGGCTCGCAGTCGCAAGTCGCAATCCACGTTACTTAGCGGGGTGTGTGCGGGTTGGGGGGCGCTTGTGCCCGGTTTTAGAATTATTGTTTAACAATTCGTCGCCTTAATATACATATTATTTACATTTTTAAATATTCACTTTATAAAAAAATACATTTAAAAATATAAAAAATAGTACACCACCGACATCGGGTACAGGGACCAAGACACCGGTGGTTAGGACTCCAAAGATAGAAACCTCCTCACTATACGAGCCGTGTCAAGGAGGACTGCCTTCTGCATCAGACCCTTGATCCAGCCGTGAGCCTCTTAAGGTGTTGGTCGAGGCTCTTGGCTATCAATCCGTGAGCAGATACGACTATCGGAACAATGATCACTGAATCAACATTCCACATATCGACAATCTCGTGAGATAAATCCAAATATTTGTTTTTTTTTTCTTTTTCAACTTTTACGAGATTCTCGTCATGAGAAACGGCGATATCAACAATCATTGTGCGGCGCTCTAATCGATCTATCAGCACAATATCAGGCTTATTGGCAACAATAGTCCTGTCTGTGATAATAGATCGATCCCAATACAACGTGGCCCGACCATTCTCGAGAACTGGGTCGGGCACATACCTGTAGTATGGCACCTCTAGATTCACAAGATGGTGTTTAAGGGCAAGCTGTTGATGTACGATCCTGGCTACTTGGTTGTGCCTGTGCAAATATTCGCCGTTAGCAAGACGAGAACAACCAGAAATAATATGCCTGATTGATTCGCCAGGACGGTGGTATGCCCGACAGATGTCAACCGTACCATCTTTCAGGATATATTTCCGATAGTTATTCGTCATGATAACTTCGTCCATAATCGCACAAACAAAACCTTCAGTTTCTCCAAAGAGATCACCATACCATAGCCAAGTCGTAGATGCTTTTATTATTATTATTATTATTACTTAAAGCCGATCCCAACCTAATTTTGGAAAAAGGCTCGGAGGTGACTCAAACTCTTTACTCAAAATTTTTAAAATTATTTGAAATCGTGTTTTATGTAGACTCTAAAGTCATAGATCAGCGCACACTTCAAAACAGAAGCAACAATTCTGTTTTGTCAAATAGTAAGCAAATAAATACATAATCATAAATTTAATCACCAAAAAACTAACATTACCAAAAAGAAAACAAATAAGCTCAGACTGTTATATTTAAATTCAAATGAAACCTATTTGTACGCTACAGATATGATGAAAATAAAATTGCGAAAACGCAAAAAAATACAATACTTTATTCAAATCACGGTTGGTGTATTTGCATAATACCCGACATATTAACGGTGTTCTAAGCAAATAACTTTTCAGTTTTTTATTGTGAAGCATAATGTCAAAATACGACGCACCATTTAGGTGGTAGGATTTACAACTCAATTGTGGAGCAGAATTTTAAATTGTATAATTTGGTAATACGCGCTTCGTAATTCTTTTGACAAATGACAAATATAATACATAATGTATTTGCTTTATGTCATTTGTTTTATTTTCAATGACAGATTATTTTGCGTGCAAGAAAAATCAGACTGTTATTGTCAGGTAAATGAAAGGGCGACCTTCGGCCGTATGGGCTTACGACCAGAGAAAGGTAGCTGGGATTGCATGGATGCAGGAGGCGAAGGACCAAGAGTTATGGCACGAGTTGGGAGAGGCCTATGCTTGTCAAGAAACTGATTTATTGATGAGTATTTACTCTATTTGGTAGCTAAACATAACCTCTTTACTGTAGCAAATTGTTACTTCATTGTTACTTCTTAATATTTTTTATTCCAAAATATATAAAAATAAGATGTGTCTGGAAGAAGTATTTATGATGGACATGTTCTCGTTTTCGATTAAAATCTTAAATTAATGTGATTACATATAAATAAAGGCAATTTTTTGTCAACTTAATATCCATAGGCTTAAAATTAAAGATAATTACAGCATGATTTTTCACAAAAATTTCAATAGTTATCTTGACACTAATAGCACCACCAATAGCAAAATCACCACTGACAAAGTCAGAAACCCCCATGCTTCAGATCAAAATCAGTTTTAATACACTTAAGACCCCCGACGCCATCTGACACGGACTAGTAAGCCTTAACTAATTGCTTAAGATCTTAATAAAGACAACGGACTCTGTGACCAAGTTTCAAAGAAAATACTTAAGGAGAAAGGTTTTAAGTAAATGTTATCTCCATTTTTTAGGGTTCCGTAGCCTTAACAAGAGATAATAATTGTTTTGCCACGTCGGTCGGTTTGCTGGTCCGTTCATGCTCGGTGTAGCTTAGAGATTATGAATGCTAGACAGATGGAATTTTGAATGAGTATATATAATAATCATACCGACAAAGGCTATTCAGGCTTGCCGAAATTGGACAAAAAAAGGCATTATTAAAAAAAAAAGCTACTTGCTTGAAGATGTTACTTCTTTTTAATGGGTAGTAATAAATTAAGGAACCCAACACTGGTTGTGGTCCAAATCGACCTTATCCCGTTTACGTTTTGATTCTTTCTTTATCTATATCTATATTATATAAGAGATTTCCATATATATAGTCACTCATCACGATATCTCTGGAACCATAAAAGCTAAAGACTTGAAACTTGGTAGGAATATTCTTTTCACCGAGTAGAGGTCAGCTAAGAACGGATTTTAAGAAATTCAAAAAAATATATTAAAAAAATTTAAATAATGTAAATAGCAAAACAAAGTTTGCAGGGTCAGCTAGTAGTATATATTGATAGTAGTTTAGGTAATTACCTCTAGAAAAAGCAGTAACTGTACTCGACAACCACTGATTAATTGATTTTTTTTTTTTTTTTGTTTTTTTTTTTTCAAGCAGAGCTTGTACTATGGGTACTAGACAACTGATATAAATACATATATACTTTTTTTTTGTAAATACATACTTATTGTACATAGAAACACCCAGACCAAACCAAACATTAAATGTTTATGCACACAAATATTTGACTTGAGCGGGAATCGAACCCGCGACTTTTTGGAATAGCAGTCCGTTACACAAGCCACTACGCCATCCGGTCGTCCAGGTCGTCCAGGTCGTCGATTGATTACAGGTACTTCTGAGACCTGAGGTATTCAGTGCCCGTTGAATAAAAATCATTGTACTTAAATTTTTCTATTGACATATTAAGATTTGTCAAGTCATTAGAATATTAAAAAAGAAAAATTGCAATTTTATTTTTTTGAATTATCCAGGTTTATTTTTCCATTATGATAGATTAGTCCAAGTCTATTATGATAAATATTATATATTTTCTATCTCATGTTAAAGTGTATACTATAAAAAAATTATGAGACCTTTCGTGGAAAAAACATTGTTCGACAAACAAATGTTTTTACGAAAATTCTCAGGACTGACGAAAATAGAATGTATTAGCATAAGCTTCATTAAAATATTGAAATATATAATGTTCTGTAATAAGTGATATATTTAAAAAAAGTAAATTGAGAACCTTATGTATGCATAAGTTTCTTAATTTACTTTTTTTTTATATAAATGAGTGGTTTATTACAGTTAAAGATGCTTTTACGAATATTACTTATTACACATTGATAAATATTCCCTATTTCTTTCAACTATTGGTAAATATTTTTAAAGACTACAAGTACTCGTACCATCCAATTATATTTTTATAAATATTACTAATTCATTAACACGATAATCTAGAAAATTGTGTCTTATTTTAGGAATTCTAGTCAGGCCTTTGAATACAAACGGGACATAAATATGTTCCTCACCAAGTGTTATCTTTAAAACCATTAAAAAGATAAACTTTAATCTAAATACGCCAAAAGCTGCAAAGAGTGTCTACTGATTTATTTATTGTCTCAGTGTCTCAAAGACACCTAGCTCCAATAATTACATTTCGTAGTCCATTTGTAGAAATTACATTTAGGTACGTATAATTTGGCATTAATATTAATGTGGACTCTAATCAAAACCAACCAAAGCAATTTGAAATTCTTAGCTAGATCTAATCTAGAATTCAAAAACAGGACACCATTACTTTTGTTCACGAAGCACTTCTCGACACTGAAGGCATTCTTGAACACCGAAATCTGAATAGAAATTAAAAGCATTAATTACCATCAAGTCAACATCTCTAAAGAAACAATGACTGTGGAATTTGAAGACACAAGGGAGTTTAAATGATACCCAATTCTTTTGAAAAAGAAACTTTGATATAGTCCAGGCCGCTTCGTGTATTATATAATTATGTATGTAATGTAGGCGTGGTAAGTGTCATCTGTCGAACGAAACGTCAGCCGATTGAGAGGTAAACCAAACAATAATAACCTACTAAGAGTGAACAACGAATATAATTTTTCACACGCTAATCTTATACTTAAGTTTAAAAGGACTGTTAAACAATTTGTTTAAAAAAAAATAAACAACCAATGCATTAGAATCAATGCATTGGCAAAACTCAAAGAATAACAGATGTATTTAGTTAAAATAAATAGAAAAAAAGGGGTTTGGTGCCTGTTGTCAATAGTAAAAAGCACCCCACGCTTTTTTTCAAATTTATTAAAATTTATTTTCTATTTTTAGTTTGGTTTTCTATAAAAGCGTTTTGTTTTTTAGTTTTTTAAACTATTTTTTTTAAATTAGTGTATTGTCATCGGTCCTCGATATATCTACAAAGTTTGAACGAATTCTGACCGTTTAAAGTCAGTCAAAATCACGCCCATAGGAGTCGGTTACAAACATACAAACAAACATACAAGTGAAGCTAATATAAAGCGTGTAAAAATTGATTGAATGTTGCTTTTCAATACAAATTTTCTAAAGTTAAATTTAAATAAACCAAATTCAACCAAAGCGTGGGATTAGCTAGTTTTTATTAAGCAGACAGAAACAGCTGAAACGAATGGAGCCGTAAAAAATAATTATTGAAGTAGAAAATTGATAATACAGTGAGTGTAGGCTTATATTGGCATTTTACATAAAACTGAATGTTAATATCTGGTTCTAAAACGATTATAAAACGAAATGTTTAAAAGAGAGACGTAAGGTAGCGAAGTAGAACAAGAATATTATAGTTCCTTTTTATGTTACTGCTATTCAGGCTTTTGAAATTACTCCTCAAGTTTGCTACCTAATGTTAGGTTATACTAATTACATTCTTATAATATTAGTTCGTGCAGAGAATTTTTGTATTCTTTTTTAAACAAATTTCATGGACAAAGAAATAAGAAAATTGAATTAGATAAAAAGTATACATTAGATACTAAGGAGAGGCCTATGTTCAGCAGTGGACTATTAAATGGTGTTGACGATGATGATTGATGCACAACATTACGTTTGGTATTATACAGATCAAAGCAGTACTCTTTGAAAAATTTATTGAAATGACTGCTCGCTCAAACAATATGGTTGCAGATTGATTGCTGCGGTAGCGGATAGAATGGCAGCCTGATTGCATTGAGATGCAATCGGGCCGCCACGCCTCGATTGAGGGGGGAAGTGTTTTCCCCTGGGATAGGGCTTGATAAGGCATGGTGTCAATTCGGGCAGGACCTGAAATAACATGGTGCGGGTGCTTCCAGAGGAGGGCACCTGAAGCTGGCCGTCGGGGTGGTTTTTAGTGGAATCATCACATACTCCTGGCTCCTGAGTCCCCGAGGAGCAGGAGATACGAAGGGCTTTTTCACCCCGTCAACCAAAAAAACACTTTACTTTTACTGTTTTAATTGTTTTAAACATACTCAGTTCATCGATTGGTCACTGTCATTTCCGTGTATTTCGATGTCCTTAGTTTAAATTTTTTTAAAAGATTCACTTCTAACCGTTATAAAAGTGCTGGACTAAATTATTAGAATTGTTTTTGGTTGTTGTACACATGCGTTCTTGTACACATACATGTTGTATACAAGTTGTACACATGCGTTTAAGGGTCAATAATTTAGTTTCTTAAAAATTAATGTAAGATCCTTGATATACATTTCATAAAGGTAATAAGTTTATTTACGCTAAGGAAGATTTTGTTTACTTTATAACGTAATATAGTATTAAATTATTAGCATAGTGTTGTGTTTCTCTCCTTCGTTATGAGGGTCGCCAGTGGGGTTTAAGTGAAAGGATTAGGCGACGAACGCGTGACACACTTGACCTTGCGAATATTTGTGAAGATCTCTTAATCTTGACTGCACAAATGGCGTAGTGCTATACGCGGTCGCCACGACGCTTTCTACGGCGCTGAGTGTTATGGGTTCGATCATCACACGGGACACCATTTTGTGTGATCCACAAATTGTTGTTCTGAGTATGGGTGTTCTTTGTGTCCGTTTCATGAATGTTTGTAATGTCCCCCGCGACACAGCATATATACACCTAATGCGGGAGTTGTTTTTTTTTTAAATAAAAAATAATAATCGCTGAGCAACAAGCAGGCTGTGAGAGATTTGTTATAGTTAATCGTTTCTAATTGCCAAATACACAGGAATTTGTAAATAGTAACTTAAAATCAAGTCACCATCAGTCCATCAGTCACATCTAGTCATTTGCCCCCATAAAAAAAGCTGGAATGGATTTGATGCGACAGGCGGAGGTTGAGTTACTATGAAGCACAATGTGTGTGTTGCCTATCGAGGTATAGACTTCTCGTTTGAATCTTTAGGAACAAATAATATTAATTTACCAAATATATACGAGTAAGAGAGATTACATTAGGGATCCAAATTATCAAAAACCATCGAAAGTGTCAAGCTTAAAATAATCGTGTTTAAAACCTAGTTCTATTTTCTAGTTCTATGTTCTATAATAAATCAATCCTTATACACACCAAACACACAAATACTTAAGGCAAACTCATATCTACGTTCAATATTTTCCTTCTAACTTCTAGATAAACATAATTTATCACGACGTACCACGAACAATACAAACAGAATGATATGCAAACTCTAGTCGAAGTGGAAAATACGTAAAAAGTTACAGTCGTATCAAATGTTTTTGTGAATTGACGTGTATATGTTTTCTATAGTCGGAGATATAGCGTGATATTCTTAGCGGGTGATAAAGTCTTCTATCATGATTTAAAAAGTAATTGTATGTAAAGAGTGGATTTAATTCCTAAGGCATTCAATGTTTGTCAAACTTTGGGTGATCCAGATATACTTATCAATATTATGGTTATTTTGAAAGTGCAACACCGTTTGAGAGCCATGCTTAGGTACGAATGGGCCGGTTCCACCGGAGTGATACCACGGCCTCACAGAAAATTTTAAGCAATTCTTTCGTTGCCTTTCACTGAGTGAGTGAGGTTACCGGAGCACAAATCCCCCCTCCCGCTGACTCGAGCGGGAGGGTCTCCAAGGGCAGCAACGCATTTGTGACTTTTGAGTTGCAGATGTCCATGGGCGGCGGTAGTTGCTTACCATCAGGTGAACCGTCTGCTCGTTTGCTCCCTTATGCCATAAAAAAGTTATTATAACAATAACTAAATATAATTAACTGAATACAAATTTACAAATATTTTTTAAACAAGTTTGAGTTAAAGTTTGATTTCACTAACTGTGACTGCACGTATGGCGTAGTGGTTTAAGCGGTCGCCACGTCGCTTCCTACTACGCTGAGTGTTGTGAGTTCAAACCCCACATGGGACGACACTTTGTGTGATCCACAAAGTGTTGTTCTGAGTCTGGGTGTTCTTTGTGTCCGTTTCATGTATGTTTGGAAAGTACCCCGCGACACAGGATATATTCCTAATGCGGGAGTTGTCATTTTTAAAAAAAGAAAAGAAAAAGAAAAAAAAAGTTATTTTAAGTGCTATTGGAATCCAAAGCTTACAATTAGTTAAATTGTTTTCTTTATGGTAAACAAACCAAACATATTTTTATTAATGAAATAAATAATATTCCATTCTATTCTACTTTGAAAATCATTTTATACCTACGAGTATAACTAAATATAGTATAAGTACCTCACAGTAAGTTACAAAATATAGTTGTGATTATCATAATAAAACTTTTAAAAAACTTTTGTTTATATACCTATTAAATCCTTTAAGTATTTGTATTCAGCAACCATTGATATGGTGAACTGTCTCTGTAGCGTGCCATCAACATGGTGTCGTGTCGACGGAACTACCGTCGATATGGTGTCCTATTGATGTAACGTACCGTAACGTACTATCAATATGGCGTACTCTCGCTACAGTAACCTGAAAGAAAGAAAGAAAAAGAAGTCTTTCTTTCTTCTTTCTCTCTTTCAGTAACCTGTCGATGGAACGTTTTCGATATATCGACGATCGATGTAGTGAGTGGCGATATTATTAACTAGAACCGAAAAATATATTAGTTCCATAATAATTGATTTTAATCCTTTGACTTCAATTTAATCCAATGATCGGATTCATTTTAATCCGTTCGAGTTTAACATAATAATTGGACAATGTGCTTATCGAATAGGTATTCATAGTTTTCTTTTCATAAAAAAAAAACAAAAAAGGATTTCTTTTTGTTTCTAAAATACTTTGTTTTTGTTACTTGTTGTTGTTTGTTTTGTTTTTAAAATACCAAAATTATATTAATACTTAGAACATAAATCGAGTTTCCTCCTTCTCCATACAGTTTATTTTGCCCTTGGCTATGATATACGTTTTTTCTAGTTATTTGCCCGTTGATGTATGTTTCTGAAAATATTATTTGTAGTTATTTATCCTTAATACTGTATTTTTTTTCTTTTATGCTTAAAAATTGTTGTTCATACCATTGAATATTGAAATTTTGTTATTCAATCTGTTCTGTTACACACACTAATGTCACACGGACATTAATTAATTATGTTGTGATAAACAACAACTTCGAGGACGAGGTGAACAGAAGAATTCGGTTGGGTTGGGCAGCGTTTGGGAAGCTACGTCGAGTCTTCTCATCGTCAATCCCACAGTGCCTTAAGACGAAAGTCTTTAATGAGTGCGTCCTACCCGTCATGACATACGGAGCTGAAACGTGGACACTTACGGTACGGCTGGTCCACAAGTTCAAAGTCGCTCAACGTGCTATGGAAAGGGCTGCTCGGCGTTTCTCTAAGGTCACCGACATAGCCTACCGGATCAGCAAGCTGAAGTGGCAGTGGGCTGGCCATATTAGCCGCAGAACCGACAACCGTTGGGGAAAACGGGAGAGGCCTATGTCCAGCAGTGGACTGCGATAGGCTGATGATGATGATGATGTGATAAATATGTGGCCTATATCCATCAGTGGACGTCTTTCGGCTGACATAAAATAGCGTACTCCTTCCTAAAAGGCCGGCAACGCGTTTGTGACTCCTGAGGTGCAGACGTTCATGGGCGGCGATGGTAACTTTCCATCAGGTGACCCGTCTGCTCGTCTGCCCCTTTAACATAAAAAAAACACAATGATGATTGGGGTGAAATCGTAATTATTTTCATTTGAATACTAACCATTGAGTTGTCCGAAAGAATTGATAATGTGTGTAGTGACATGTTCGGTAGATACTAGGTGGGGTTTCGGTAACTTCTTTTACTCATTTAAAAGCAACAAAATACACACCGAACTTCTGTCTGGCCATGGTATCGTGGTATGCCGAAGGATGGCTTTTAAAGCCACGGTGAAAAACATAAATATAAAACGTATCAATTAGTTAAAAAACATTCATGACATTCATGTTTCCTTGAGAAAGTTATTTCATTTTAAAATATATTTTGTTAAAAGTAATTGCACTTTAAAAAACTTTGGACGTATAAAATATGTGGATGTTAGAATTTCAAGCCATCTACCGTGGATGAAAAATATTGAAATGCCAGATACAGGTGCGAAATTTACTCTCAACAGTAAAATTTTCTCCCTCGTATCGTAAGAAATGTTCAAAACTCAATATATCTTCTTGCTCGGTGTAAAAGATTTGGAATCACGTGGCGTAGGTGCGAAGCAGGAACAATATCTCTCACTGATCGTAACTCTCGTGTTCAGGATTTCAAGTTTTATAATTTTTTGATGGTAATACGTTTAATTTTATAGTCCTGACTAACATAGACCTTCTAATAAAATATAAAATTTTGCATTCTAATGCAGATTTATAGTTTATCTTAATATTGATAAATCTGGTTAAAATTTAAATGATAAACAAACGTGATAATAATTGTATGATGAGCACGGTCATTAATTCTGTGTCTGGGTGTACTTTATCTATAATATGTAGTGGTTTAAGCGGTCACCTCGCCGCTTCCTACTGCGTTGAGTATTGTGGCCCCAATCCCCACATGGGAGGACACTTTGTGTCATCCACAAATTGTTGTCCTGAGTCTAGGTGTTCTTTGTGTCCATTTCATGTTTGTTTGTAAAGTCCTCGCGACACAGGATATATTCCTAATGTAGGAGTTGTATAAAAAAGAAAACTTAGGATTTAAAATAAATTAGAACCCAAAACAACTATGTTCACAATTGACTCGTTGCTTATATCTGAAGATAATGAAGAGGAAGAGGAGAATCTGGATGTTTTTTTTGTACACCAATGTTATGAAAAGGTAAAATTGTAAGTGTTTCCATAAAAATAGCAATTTTTTATAACTAATTATCCGTTTATAAAAATTGTTTCATGAGAGCATTATCGTTACCCTCTAATTATTTTTTTGATAAACTACACTCTCATCGAAATTTTGCGTATACTGTCAGAACTGATTACAATTTTAAGGAGAACAATGCTTAATTAAACATTAATGTCAATTAAACGCAAACTCGTACAAAGTTGTGGCGATTCACTAGTTCGCATTTTTTTATGTCTTTGGCTATTCTACTATATTTGGCTGGATTGTTGGTTTATTGGTTAGTGATCTGGACTACTGAACCAGAGGTTGTGAGATTGATTCTCACCTGGGACAAATAATGGTGAGATGACGACGGCCATTTATTCTGTGACTGGGTGTAATTTATCTGTGGCGACTTCCACATACAACGAAGAATATACTTCAATCCCTTTAAAAGGCTACACGGAATACGGAGTAACTATTAATCCTGCATCGCGCTAAGAAAGTTTTCATGGATTATAATGTCTGACATCGGCCTACGTTTCATGAATCATCCGGAAGGCCACGCTCGGGACCTCATTTTAGCTTCCTTATGCAAGACATCAACATTGGATGAAGACGTTGAACCGTTGACCTTTTGTAAGCGGCTTGTGGGGCCATTTGTGTGGTCATATCATGTATATAATATTTTTGTACAAAAATCTACTCCTACGACACCCACGGGATGAATAGAAAATATTTAAGCATGTTTAATAGCAGTTTCGTTATAAATACAGGCTCTGGTTGATTAGAGATCAGGTGATCGCGAACCGCTTTCGTTTTCCTGCAATCTATAGGAGTGATTTCTTGAAAATGAACGGAAGCGAGCAATAGGGAGCGAAGGAGCTCATGGTGCCAGAATCGGACGATTGCCTGCATAAAATATGAATTGTTCCACCTTATTTTCTCCTTAAAACTTTTTTATAATAAATAATCACATCTCTGTATGTGGTACGGATCGATTAAGACAACAGCTTTAATGTACGAATGAGATAGCAAACTAAATCGTCCATTATTTCATTTTGGGGTTGAAAATTTAAATCCGTCCCTAAAAATAGTGGCACATGAAAAAAATAATGTACGTACATACATCGCGCGCTTAGAAACTTTGTACCCAAAAGTGAATTTCCTTGTCTGAACTTATACGTTTCACCTGTTACAGTGAAAGCACCAATTTATCACCCTTAGATGTCCATGCATCTGTCAGTGACACGACGTGATTTCGACATGTAATACAGATGGAAGCTGTCGATTTTGGGTGGATGGATTTATTATTTACTGGTTGAATGGTTGACAGTGTAATGTGCATATTTTATTTACCTATTCATTCAAATTGTTCATTTCAGACATAGTCCGTATGACCGCACTTTAGGTTTTAGAGATGAGTATTATAATCATCAACAGCCATCTACTAGTCCACTGCAGGACATAGGCCTTTTCTTAGAAAGGAGGGTTTGGCCTACTATTAGTAGTATAATTGAAGGTATATCTAGGGAAATAGACATTCTTTGTAATAATAATATAATATTCTACCACATTCATACAACGCCATTTAGTTCTAAACTAAGCAGAGCTTGTACTATGGCTACTACACCACTGATATAAATACATATATACTTATTTTTTTGTAAATACACACTTATTATACATAGAAACACCCAGACCAAATCAAACATTAAATGTTCAAGCACACAAATGTTTGACTTGAGCGGGAATTGAACCCGTGACCTTTGGAATAGCAGTCCGTTACACAAACCACTACGCCACCCGGTCGTCGAGTAAAGGTCGTCTTCCGTCGTCGCCCTTTACTCATGCTCAGGTAGATGTGAGTAAATATTTTTCTCTTCAGGGTGACTTGGTTTAGGTTAGACAACATATCCCTCAATGTTTATTTAATTATTAGACAAAGATTAAATTTAGCCATCTTTTTTTCTAGTTAATCATTTTAAATTTTATTAGAATTTTTTGGGTACAATCAGATTTAAATTCTAATTTAAGTAGGTACACCATGTATGCGAATAATAGATCGTGGTTTAACTTCTGATTGCTGTAAGGAGTTAGTAAGAAATATTAACCTCTTTGGGCTACTGGGTCAACGTGGCTTCCTACACACCACTACAATAATACAGAAAAAGAAATCTGGTGTAAAAAGATTTCAAAACTGATTCTGGTTGTAATATTTTATTATTAAATTTATTCTGCAACCAAAGTGGCTAAAATCCAAATTGTCCACAACTATATCTCTCACTTATAAGACAGCAATTTCACACGAAGGAATATCTTAATCCGGTTTAGAACATCGATTTGCCTCGAAGCAATTTAGCTTCTGCTGAGCAAATATCTAACCTACCGTCTTAAGCGACGTTGCATCACTGACTTGCGCCTGATGAATGGTTTTCGTAATTTGCATTTAAGCTTCCTCGATCTTATGACTTTAACTCCTATCAGCCAATAAATATTAGCTTCTATCATTTTTCTGAAAGTTAACAATCTCCTTTCCCCCCTAAAAAGCTAGCAAAGATGTAGTACATTCTTACTTCTCCGACTGTAGCTTCAGCAAATTTCCTGACTTCTTTTTAATAATGAGGATTTGTTAATAATAAAACTAATATAAATTTATCTGATCCTAAAATGAATCCAGGACATGACTGGAAACAAATGTAAGCGGTTACTTATGGAAAAGAATAAACAAAACCTTCTTTTATCACCTTATTGTATTTAGCAAAAGATTAGAAAATGAGATCTATTTAGGATGGACAAACCTAAGAAATATATATAATAATTTTAGATTTGTACCTTAAATATAATGTTAGATTATTCGCAAATAACAAGTAGGTTTTTGAGCGTTTAACTTTAGTCTTGTAATACAAACTAGATTAATCTTCAGGGTGATAACGTCAAAGGAGTATATTTTAAGGGCATGGTCATGAGACCTCAATATGAATTTTACCGATTTTATGTACCTCTTACACAATATAAGCACTCACGTAACTTTTCTTCATCTACACATTTAAATGGGGCGTGACTCACAAGTTACCGCAATACCTATTAAAGTCGCCGACATGGGTGTGTACCGAGTGATAGCGATCCTTGCCGTAGTTTAAAAGGCTTGGTAATTGGCGAAAGAAAACGAACGAAATAAAATTATAAATTATAACCTCCAGGATCATAATTTTCTAAGATAAGTAACGTTAAGAGGAGTACTCAAAAATTGTCATCCCATAACATTGACCCCATTGCATCTCAAATTTTAATAGTAGTACACTCAATGAACCTAATGAAAATAACAGCAGGATATTTTTATGATTTCAAGACTAGTTGAGCTAGCATAGTTTATCTAGTTATGGCTAAGTCTACTACAGAGCTACACGTAAGATAAATGAGAATTGGAAAATTACTAATAGCCTATAGAATACCATTGTCATATGATCAAACGTCCTGATTATAATACGTCTGTTGAAGAATAATAATGTCACTCAAACACGTTCACAAATGAGTATAATCATCATCATCATCATCATCAACAGCCTTTAATAGTCCACTGCTGGACATAACCTCTCCTTAGAAAGGAGGTTTTTGATTCGATATATTTGATTTGATTTTTGATTTCTATACCACGCTAGCCAGACGGGTTGCTATAGGGTTTGTGTCAAGTTTTCCTTCTCTTTGTAGTGATTTTGTCTTGCGTAGTTTGCTCTCTTAGTCGGCTCTTACGACACCCATGGGATGAATAGGGGTGGTGGCACTCCGTATTCTAAATCCGTCACCACACGAAATGAGTATAAAAGTTATGGTAATGAATAACTAACTATTTGTTTAAGGAATTTAAGTCGATAACTTTATAAGGCTCTCTCACCATTGTGGGAACTGGTTTACGAAAATCGTAATAATTTTTTGTCTAAAGTTAAATCTACACACCTTGATTTTCTTTTTTTTTTAAACAACTCCCGCATTAGGAATATATCCTATGTCACGAGGGACTTTACAAACATTCATAAAACGGACATAAAGAACACCCAGACTCAGAACAACAATTTGTGGATCACACAAAGTGTCGTCCCATGTGGGGATCGGACCCACAACACTCAGCGTAGAGAGAGCGAAAGAATATCTTTTACCTTGACACGATAAGCTATGTAGCAAAATATTAAGTTTAATTTATTATATAAATATTAATACACCGCGCTCTGACACTGAACCCATCTCCGTTTCTCCGTTGAAATTAAAGCGATGACAATGACAAATTAACAGTTCAAGTTCTACCTACAACAGTTTGCGAAAATGCGAGCTGTTTGCGAGAGGAGCATCGAATTTTCGTATATATCTTTTAAGAAGATCTTCGGAATGATAAATATTAAACAAGAAATTACTGTGAGATGGTCTGAAATTTCGCGGTTTCAAACTTAACTTTCACGGGTTGCATATGACTTTATGACATAAATGGGCATTTTGCCAACTAGCTATAGTAGGTTTGATAAAAATACAAAGTTCCATTCTATGATTGGAGACGCCTCTGGAACAACCAAGAAATAATAATAATATCACACATCTCACACACGGCAGTCTGATCCCAAAATAGATAGAGCCGTACTAGGGCAACTAGATCGCTGATTAACCTCTTATTTACATACAATTATTTGTCCAGGATGGGCATCAAACCCGCGACCTCTGGCTTAGCAGTCATCATTACTAACCACTAAACCAACAGGCTAGTCAACAACAACAATTATATCAGGTCTTTTCCATCTGGTATATTCCTAAGTAACTAACAATACTGAGAGAATTAAAGAGTAGTTTTAATTTACTCTATTAGTAAGTCTGATGGGAATGAATAATTTACTTATGTTTTAAATAACCCTATTCACCTTAACTAAATTCTAATTTAATTTAGTGTTAACTTTAGGACAAGATACATAAATTAGATGTTAGTTTCTCTCTTCACGTCTTTTGATACAATTTAAAGCCATTTATCATAAGTTAGACGACATTCTTGGAACTGAAGATTGTCGGAATCATCTAATATTTGAAAGTAAAAACTTTCAAATTTAACTTAATTTAAAATTTGAGGAGTTTGTTTATGTTGTAGGGAATAACACTTACTTAATTAATTATTTCGAGAGTATTAATGCAAAGAGAAGGAAAACTTGAAACAAATCCTATACCAAACCGTCTCTCCAGCGTGGTATAATAGGCCAAAACCTTCTTGCTAAGGAGAGGTCTATGTCCAGCAGTGGACTATGATGATAATGATATTTGAATTGCCTGGCTATGCGACCAAGTTTTCAAGGTATTATGTATTTTTAAGGTATTCAATTATAATTAACGTAAGTTTACGTATATTATTACTGGTCTGGTCATGAGTTCGTTTGCCCTTTCTTCTCATAAGGCTCAACCCCTTGGAAACAGGCGGTTGTTGACCGACACAGGCATATCATACATTTTGTATAAGCACAATTTTTGATTTAAAAGAATCCTTACTATTTGACAAAACAGAGATTTTTGCTATTGTGTGTGTGTTGTTATACGACTTTAGAGTCTACATAACAGACGATTTCAAACTTTTTTTTTATGAAATAAAGATATTATATTTTGAATTTGAATTTGAACTGAGATAGACATAAAGTTATTACCAACACAAATTTAAATCATACTTAAATAGGAGAATTAAAACACTGTGGTATAATATTAATTAATAATTATAGTAACTATGTTTCACATAATAAATTTAGTTACGGGACCAATAATGAAGTTTACTCTAACACGTGTAGATCAAAATTATGTAGGTATATTAAAAGTACTCGTGATTTATAGTCTCATCAACAGCCTCTACTAGTCCACTGCTGGACATAAGCCTCTCCTTAGGAAGGAGGTTTTGGCCTACTATACCACGCTGGCCAGACGGGTTGGAATAGGGTTTGTATCAAGTTTTCCTTCTTTTTGCAGTGCTATTGTCCTGCGCTGTTTATTCCCTCAGTCGGCTCTTACGACACCCACGGGATGAATAGGGGAGGTGACACTCAGTATTCTTAATCCGTCACCACACGGTATTTATAGTCTACCTATCGGTTTTATTTACAAAGACCGTAACAACACAAAATTTAATATGATACAGCAAATAGTTTTAACAAGTCCTGTAACAACCTTACTCAAGTCTTGACGTTTTCACACTTTTAATGGCGATCCGATCGACAAGTTTATAAAAATCTTTCATAGATATGAATATAATACTTCTGAAATTTATTCTGGATACCAGTCAAAAAGCCAACTAAAACTGGATAATTGTCACATCAAAATTATACATACTTTAAGACTCCTGGATCAATCATTATAATGATGTCAAACACTCAAAAACAATATAAATATTAATAACTAGCTGACCCGGCGAACTCTGTTCCGCCTTAAAGGCAACAAATAAGAAGATTTTCGAATTTAATAAGTTATTTTTTTTCTTAGAAAAAAAAATGAAGTACATTAATCATTTATTATTGTTTCTGCATTTCAGTACATAGGTTGCTCTTCACTTAAGTACCTTGTGATACACGACATTTTTTGTTTTCTTATCAGGCGCAAAAACAAACAACGCAGATGGTCTTCCGACCCGTGAACATGCTACATATAATTGACCATGGGAAAAACATGGATGTTCTAGATTCAAACCACAAACTTTTAGGGATTGGCCTTGTGATTTGTTGATGGTCATGGCAAATGCAAGGCGGATCGGAAATTGAAGTCTTTTCAATTCAAACGGCAAATCGGTTGGGATCATCGGGATCCTCGGAATGAGAACTTCCTCACCTTTGAATTTTCCTTTCAGTATCGTCGCGTAAATTACATTGTTCATCAATTTTCTAACCACCAAACGCGTACCGTTGCACAGTTTTGGTTGGTTTATGTTTCGAAGCATGATTACTACGGAGCCAACCTTTAGGCGTAAATTGTGCGGTGGTAAGCCAGGCACATCCAAGGAGTTTAAAAATTCAATTGGATAGTTGGTGGCTTCATCTTCATTTGTGACGCAGTCAATAGATTTGAATGAATGCATTGTTCCAATGATCTTATTTTGAATTACATAGTTCAGGTCGTCTACATCTTTATTCTTAGGCGCTAAAATTGCTCGCTCACTCAACCATTCGTTATTTTTGTAGTTAGAAATAATGTCTGGAAATACATTGTTGATAAGTTCGTCTTTTGATGACACAAAATTACAGAAATTATTTGGAAATGATATCAATCCGCTCGATTCATCGACAGATACTTGACCATTACCGATAGTCAGCAATTGCTCAGAGAATTCTTCAGCAGATGTATCATTATGCAATGCAACTCTCATGTTTGTTGTCAGCTGCAGTTTCTTCACATAGCGCCATAGATTCGACGATTTGAGGCAAGCGTTTATTTCGTCCGCAGCCGTAGATCTTGGAATTAATGGCAGTGTTTGGCGGAAATCGCCAGACAGTAAAATCATTGCTCCTCCAAAACATCTCGAGTCATTCCGTAAATCTTTCAATGTTCGGTTAAGTGCTTCTAATGCACGTTTATGCGCCATTGTGCATTCGTCCCAGATGATGATTTTCGATGCCGATAAAACTTTGGCCATTGCTGAATTTTTCGTAATATTACACGTTGGTTCTTCAATAGTTTGAAGATTTAACGGTAATTTTAATGCTGAATGAGCCGTACGGCATCCTTCTAACAATGTGGCTGCTATTCCAGAAGAAGCAAATGCAACCGCTATGTTGGATCTCGCACGAACAGTGGCTAAAACTACTGACATGAGGAATGTCTTACCTGTTCCACCAGGGGCATCTAGAAAATATAAACCACCACTTCCATCATCGCTTGCCTTCATTAAAGTATCATAAACTTCCTTTTGTTGGGAATTCAACAGGGGTACATTCGTTTGCACTACTAAATCTAATTCCTGGTGATCATATTCACGTTCCCGTTCCAATTCTCTATTAAATGCGTCATTCATTTCACGATTGGGCGCTGGCATTCCTAACCTGATTAATAAACTACCGCACATGAGGTAACACATATCTTCGATCATGAGTAAAGCATGATTATGTATCTCCTCATTCATCTCAACATCGTGATTTCTGGAAGTGATACGAATTTGATGTAAAATATCTTCTGACATATTATCCTTATATTTGTGCCACAGGTTACATGGGTTTGATGGAAAGCATGTCGAAATTATGATAGCGAATAATGTGCGTATCTGACTTGGAGATGCAGAGATAATGGCTTCAGCGATTGTCGTATCCCAATGTGTATCGTTTTCTAATAAGTTCAGTTCTTCACATGCAGCACGATATGTTGGGAATATTACACCATTAACAGTCCGTAGTGTCTCAAATGACGTTGGCCCACGCACATTTACCAGCAACAACCGCAAATAGAAACATTCATCATTCTTTGGATGAACTGTATACATGCGACCAAGAGCATCAGTAGAAAGCACATCCGGATACCCAGGAACCGCATCGCCTTGCTTCCGTCTTTGAAAATTCTTCGATGAAGCATTCCAAGTATAATAACGTGGCATCTCCGAATAAAGCAAAGTTCGTGCAAACGGATCGCTTTGGCAGATCGCAAAGAAACTGGTCAATGTAGTTGCTGGAGGTGTTTCAGCACGTTGCATAGCATTCGAAGCCGTGAAATATACTCGTTGACCATTCTCCAGATGCACCGCCAAATGCACAACAGTAGGATGACGTTCGTGAATTGGGAATGAGAATATACGCCAAATCGCTTCATTACAGTTTACATAACGACCAACTTGATAGCGTGAAATTTCATCGTTGGTATTTGAGGATTGCAATCCAAAAACCGCCATATCGCTGCCTTTCGTGACATATTTGCAAATATATTTTATGGACTTTACTGAATTGCAATACTCAGCGTTGCAATGTGTCTTGAACGTTTTAGAAATAAGTGGCGAATATGGAACAATTCAACTGTTGTCGATAACGAAATCCATTCTTTTCACTTTTGTTGTGACAGTTCCACCGTTGTCATCTGGTGATCGACGCCGATACAGCGGATAACCATCGTTACCAGTGACGGTCTCCGCCGTAAATTTCCGTGGATATCGTTTAGAGCACTTTCCATCGACCATGCAAGGTAATTGGGGATTGATGGCGCCACACGGTCCATGAATCATATTTGTAATAACAACATCATGTAGGACTGGATCGGCTTCATGATCAGGAATCTCGGCACATATAATATCATCTATTTGGTCAGGTTGAATTCTTTCGGAATTCTAACCTAACCTAACCAAATAAGAATATGTGCGTGCGGCAGGCCTCGCTTTTGCCATTCGATTGAATACATCCAGCATCGAGTATCTCCAAAGACGCGTTGTTTAACAATGAAGTTCATCAGGGACCGAATTTTTTGCCTGAATATACGTGCTGTGATGTCGTGTCTATCACTTGATGTTTGTCCGGGAAGCAGCAATTGAATAATTTCTATCCATTTTGGATTACAGGTAAAAGTAATAAATAGATCTGGCCGACCGTAATGACGAACATATGTCATTGCATCTTGCGCATATTCATGCATATGACGTGGACTACCAATGTACGTCGCCGGCAGAATAGTTAATCGACCAATATTATCTGCATTTCCTTCAGTACTAACTGCATCACGTAAATGGATGTACTCCTCAGAACGCAGTTTGGCTTGATTCAACCTAATGAAAGTTAAACGTTCCGTTTCTACTTTGACATACATGTCGACGCAATACTGCTGAAACAATCGACGAAACCGCAGCAAATAGTTGTCAGCATTTTGACGAATCATCAAACGATATGCGTAATAATTCATTGAGCTAACTTTCTTTGTAGTTTCTTCACCTGAAATTAAAACAGTAGATTTAATATTTCATATGTAATTTTTTTTTCATAATTAATTACCGTTTGCCAGTCATTTATCTAATAAATAAAATAAATTATGATATTGATAATCACCATTCAATGGATTTATCATTTTGATATTAAAATAATATCCATCTTCTCCTTGACAAAACATCAGCGGGTATTGCAATGCGTCATATGATCGATGTGTTTCAGATATTTTTTGCAGTTGCCCAGTATCGTATCGTATCAGTTTCCAATTGTTCACCAACAATCAGGATGGCAACTTCATCTATTGTTGGAGCGTTATATGTGCGTTCATGTGTTCCAGATGGTCGTTTATCTGCTTTGATGACAACTTTATAGTCATCATTTGGCATGCGCTCTAAAGCACTTTTAAACAACCTGACAAACGCATGATGTTCATGAAGTAGTTGCTGCAAGTCTTGAAGAATTGCTCGCTTCATTCCTGCATTGATCTCTCCACGTCGATCAAGTTGTTCTTCCATGTTGCCCATGAAATATATTTGTAAAAATTTATGCTGTGCATCTTCGAGTGGTAGTAATGATCCAATTCGATGATGAATCTGTCCTTGTATCTACAAAATAAAAACCAGTCCGTATTAACCGAGTTATATACACTTTTTTCGGTTTGAGAGTAGAGTTCAGAATTAGCAAATATATTATTTCTGTAGATTGGTGAAAATCATGCTCAAAAATTCCATTACATACATACATACAACCCAGGCTTATAAAAGCGTATTAATAAATACCTTAAATGACGGATTAAATCCTCGCTCTTCGATAATATCTGCCCCAAATGACGTCATTTGGAAACAACCATTATATTTTTGAGTGTTTGCAAGAAAGTGGCGTGATTCTGGTGTTTCGCCACAAAGCAATGAATACAATGGCTCAGGTGGAAGAGTCAACAATGGCAACTTCACTTTACCACTGAGGCAGCATAATCCTGGCGTTTCTCCGGCAAACTTTAATGCACCACAATACTTGCAAACAACGTCCATTTGCCCAATGCAAACGCTAGGATGCAAGCTGTAATCATTGCTACAATCGTATCGAAACGCTGCTCGATTCAAATCAGCACTTGATAAATCTCTTGTTCTGCGTCGTAAATTATCTATTTGTTGACCTCTGTTGTTCGCTCGACGATTTTGCATTGTCGACCGAGCCGTTTCACGGGCTGCCTCACTTTGCTCTTGTGATTGAGAAGCACGAAGTCGAGCCATACTAACGCGGCTGTTCACGTGCAATTTCTTGTTCTTCTTCTGTCCTTTCATTTGCAGTGTTTCGTATCCTTCTTGCATTACGGCTTTGTCGGGAAAGATTCGATCGTCTTGGTCGCGGCATTAGTAATTAAACTTCACTTCACTTCAATTCACCTAAATATTTATTTAAAAACTCAAATTTTCAACCATTCATTCATAGACAAAATTACTTAGCTTTTTGAGATAGGCAATGGCTCTATTATTACATTATAATTGTTATTTATTTAGGCAATGGCTCTATTATTACATTATAATTGTTATTTATTTAACAGAAATAGTTTTAATATTGATTTCTTATAAAAATCAAATTGTCATCCATACGTCCATTACATAGCTGTCATTTGTGTTTTGTTATGCCAAGTCTGATTATTTTTTGTTATAAAAAGTTTTATAGTGACTGATGTTTTATGTCAAGTCACACGGGAACACTCTGGAACGAGATAAAAAGTATCCTATGTCCGTCTCCTGGTTTTAAGCTACCTCCCTACCAATTTTCAGCCAAATCGGTTCAGCCGTTCTTGGGTTATAAATAGTGTAACTAACACGACTTTCTTTTATATATATAGATGTAATGTAAATAAATACATTAATAAGCACAATTTAGTACGGTACAGTGTGTCTTTTAACTTTTTACAAAGATAAGGAAGTCAATAAAAGAGAAAAAAAAACAAGATAATTCAAATGAATAAAAACATGTCTGAAATCCAAAAGAGCGGAAATGAAAGGAAACTATTCTTTATAACAACGCAGCGGGAGGGGATCGTAACGAGCACTCCAAAGTTGAAAGTCTGCCGGAGGGTTCACCACATCCGTATACGCTCTCTACAGATGACTTCCGTTGCAAACTCAAGATAACATATGTAGTTACTTCATAATATCTTCAAGAATAATTATTATACAATAATAATTATTTAACACTGGAATTTTACTAATTTTACAGTTTTCTTTAAAGTTGGAATTAATTAGATTTAAATATTTTTTGTCAGCAGCCTGGTTACCACAATAAAGGGTCGTTAGCGTAGTTTAAGATTAGACTGTGTTTTGAATTAAATCACAAAAAAAAGTGTTTTAGTTCTACAGAAAGTAGCACAACAGAAGGAAGGTTTCCAATAATACAACAAACACTACCTTGGGACATATGCAAATAGCTCGCATAGCCTTTGAGACGTCTTAAATCGTAGTCTATGAGTATAAAATGATTTGTCCTTGACTGATTCATCAATGCAAAGCCTTAACCGCTGAAGTTACAAAGATGGAATTTTGGAATCTGAACTTCTTGTGTTGAAAGCCAAACCAAATGAGAAAGGATTTTTGGAAATCTCTAACGGGGTAAAATAAGCGATGAAATGTTGTACAGTAGTTTATCATTTATAAAGTAAAAAATATGAAATTGTGAAAACACTGATAAATGGACCCATGTGTTCTCAAAATTTTATCCATTAAGTAAATTAGGGGTTTAAGGTAAGGTAAGCTAAGGTAAGCGTCATTTTCAAAGTAAGGAACATGAAATTTTGTATACCTACTTCCGGTTACAATTAAATAAACACATTAATCGGTGTTTTGCATTTAACCCCCAAAGGGGTAAATTAGGCGTTGTAAGTTTACATACAAAATTCGTAAAGTTTGCAGGAAGAGGCATTAAATTTCTATTAAAGGTTCTTAAATACAGTTTCAGAAAAATCGATGAATTTTATTATTATACGTATAAAAGTGGCCTGACTTTTTATCTTGTAATCACTCACTAACAAAGGATTGTTGAAAATTTCTCTACATGGGGAAAATAGGGAATGAACGGTAACACAAAATAAGAAGTAATTACACGAGTGACGTCACGGGCAACAGCTAGTTTGATTCATAAAACATAGTACCGTGGGACACGTTAAGAAAAATACCACTCCTACTAGTGGAAAATGAAGTAATGTTTAAAACAATTCATTTTCTAGTTCAAAGGAGACCGAACGAATTCGGCCATAAGACGGGCAGCAATTTTGCAAAGAAATTAAAATAGTAATAGCTTTATTTTTTTATCAAATAAAAATTGCTGAGAATTTGTTTATTTTAAATAAACGTAATATATTAAAAAGGATTTTAACATATTTACATTTATTATAACGTATGACGTACAATTTCATTCAATCTGCAACAAAAAGAACTCGTATTTGTTGCACACTACAAAAGCAGTGGAAAAAGAAAGCAAAAAATGCTCAATACATTCAGTATTGAGCATTTTTTGCTTTCTTAAAGTCTTATTTACAAAATATTTCACAATCTGTATTTTACTTTAAAATGTATTTTTTATAAGATGATATTTTTATAAATAAATTGTTATGCAAACTTGGAAAATGATTTTGGTATTTCTGATTTCTTATTCTAGTACCACTTGGACCAATTCCTGTCATCCTGTCATCTCATGTCAATCATTCCCTTACTCGGGTCACCGTTGAGCTTTCTTTGAAATATATTAAATTTTGTTTTTTGGATAGCATCTTAATAACATTTAAAAGATCACCTTCAAACTTTCAAAAAATGCAAATTTTCATTATAATAAAAAAATATATATATTATTTTATAACTATTTTTGACACTAAACTATTTTTGGTTATAACATAGCTTCAGCTACAAAATAGAAATATTGTTATTTCAATATTAAAATGCCCGCGCCTTGGCCGAAGTCACTTACAAAGCAGTCGGTATCCTTTAACATCTACATATGAGTGCCTTATATAAATGAAGTACAGGACTTATTAAACTAAATTTAACATAATCTGACATGCTACAGTTTGGTAATATAGGTACACTATAGTTAGTAGGGTTTTTAATATCATATCGACTCATTAAAAATGTATCGTACACTAAAAATGGTAAAAAATATCCTTTAAAAAAATGTTGAACCGACTTCAAATGATATTAAGAAAGAGCAGTTTTTGCAGTTAGGTATGTAATTATTATTTTTTATATTTATTGTGCTCTTACTTAGTATTATTTGAAATCGGTTCACCTTAAAAATATATATATATATATACTCGTATTTACTATTGAAATAAATTTGTAATATGACAGCCAATAAGAGTTATTTACTATTCTAAATATGAAATTTATTCATTTTTATTCTTTATTGTTATAACAATTTAATTATAGTTTATAATTTATTCATTATTGCTGAAGGGTCCAGGGGGACGTAAATAAAATGGCATTGGACTGTATTACTGGTAGTTTATACGCCAGGTCTTTACACGTATATCAAATGTAAGAATTAAATATTAAGAGGTCGGACCGTCTACGGTGATCTCCCAAGGCGAGCGACCGCCGTTGGGTGTATTGCGCTGCTTGGGCTTGGTCCCCCACTCCCGTTATAGTGATGCCCGTTATAGTACGTTTAGTTAATTCGCAGTCGCAACATTATAAACAGTCCTCTAAAAACATTATGAAATACTAAAATCCCAGGATACCAAATGAATGGTTCGAAATACTAATATTAAAATATTTAAATGCTTGAACTTAAATCAATGATTTACTGGTTTAAAGCCACAGGGATGGAAAATGGTGATGCTATTTAGTACAGCATTAAAATGCAACCGACGAAGTTGTGGCGACTACTGGGAAACACCAAGGCAAAAGGATAATAAAATACTGGAAGAGGCAGTTACTGATAACAGTCATACTTGTCAAAATAAATCTCTAGAAAAAGTTCATGCACTGTAGTAAAGAACTAGCGTGTATAGAGTTACTGAAAATATTATTTGTTTGTCCTGTTTATTGATTCAGTACACGACACAGGTACTTTCTTTACCTCGTTTACTTTAAATTTCTACTCGTTATACTTATTCATTGTCGTTTTACATTTCTTTCATTTTATTTCAATCCTGTTTATTGAAATTTCTGTCTTATTATTTTTATGGTTAGGTAAGGTCAGTAATTAAAACGCATGTCTGCGATGCGGCCATGCCCTGCATTCCAGGTCGTCGGCCTCCAAGGAAGGAGGTCTACTGGTGGTCCCGGGAGCTGGCGGACCTCCGTGCGGCCTGTACACGTGCCCGGAGGTCCTACACGCGCAGTCGGCGGCGACACCGTGGAGACGGTGAGGAGGACCGGCTTCATGAGGAGTACCGACAGGCGCGGAAAACTCTGAAGCTGGCCATTAGCCGCGCCAAGGAAGAAAAAAGAGAGGAGATGCTGGAGGGTCTTAATCGTGACCCCTGGGGTCGCCCTTACCGCGCGGCGCGACAAAAGCTCCGCGCGTCGGGCCCCCCCCTTACGGAGACTCTCCAGCCCAGCTTCCTGCGAGAAGTGGTTGAGGGCCTTTTCCCGCAACGAGCGGAACACACTCCCCCGGCGATGGCCTCCTTGGCCGGAGACGACGGGGAGCACGGGGAGAATAATGTTACGCCCGTCCGGGATTCGGAGGTAGGGGCGGCTGTTCTACGGATCCGTTCCAAGAACACCGCCCCTGGGCCAGACGGGGTACCGGCCCGAGTGCTGGCCCTAGCCCTCAACCACATGGCAGACCGCCTCGGGGAGGTGTTCGACGGTAGCTTGGCATCGGGACGTTTCCCTGAGTGCTGGAAGAGCGGGAAGCTGGTCCTATTAAGGAAGCCGGGACGGCCTGCCGATTCGGTCGCGGCCTATAGGCCCATCGTGCTGCTGGACGAGGCGGGTAAATTGTTTGAGAGGGTTCTTTCTGCCCGCATCGTCCGGCACCTCTGCGAGGTGGGCCCCGATCTGTCGAACGCCCAATTTGGTTTTCGGGCGGGGCGTTCGACAGTCGACGCCGTGTTGCGCCTGAGGGCCGTGACCGAAGAGGCCGTGAGCTGTGGCGGCGTGCTGTTGGCGGTGTCATTAGACATCGCCAACGCATTCAATAGTCTGCCATTCAGCTGCATCAGGGAAGCACTCCACTATCATGGGGTGCCAAAGTACCTGAGGCGGCTAGTGGCAGACTATTTAGAGGAGCGTACCGTCGTGTACGAGGACCGAGAAGGTAATCTGAGGTGTCGGCCCATGTCGTGCGGTGTTCCACAGGGGTCTGTTCTTGGACCCCTCTTGTGGAACATAGGGTACGACTGGGCCCTTCGCGCCGATTTCCCCCCCGGGCTGGGTGTAATCTGTTACGCAGACGATACCCTGGTGACAGCCCGGGGGGCAAACTTCCAAGAGGAGGCGCGGCCACAGGGGGAGTCTCCCTGGTTGTCGGGCTCATTGAGGCGCTGGGCTTACGGGTGGCCCTAGATAAGACGGAGGCCCTGTTATTTCATGGGCCCCGTCGTGGTCCACCCCCTGGCGCCTCAATCGTGGTCAACTCGGTCCTCGTACCGGTTCGGGCCCAGATGAAATATCTGGGCCTGATCCTCGACGGGAGGTGGCTCTTCGACGAGCACTTCCGACAGCTTGCTCCAAAGCTGGTCGGCGCTGCGTCTGCCCTACGACTACTACGACTTTTGCCCACACGTTAAAAAAAAAAAAAAAAAAAGGTTAGTAATTAAATCTCTAAGGTGTAATTAATTGTTACGTTCACGCTAATTAGTCTGTTAGAGCATTAGGATAGTTTTGTATGCCTAGTATTGGTTTTGCTGTTTTGCCTTTGGGTATAATAACCCCAGGAGGGACACCAGGGAACCCCTATCATGTTTAGGTACAGGATATAGGTCTAGTTGTTTTTTGGGTTTTTTATACATACTAAATTACGCGAGAAATTACATTGCGCTATACAGGATCTGTTATTGAATTTGTTTATAGTCTGTGTTAGATGTTGTTCTTCGATGTTTTTCGTGTCTGTCTGGAGGTGTGTCACCATATTATTAATTTTATTAAAATTCATAACAAATATTCACGTATGTGAGTGTTGTACTTAATTTTGAAGACATAAATAAAATTACCCTTCGTGCCGATGATTTCATTGGCATTTTTTACAAACATAAAAGTTGCCACATAAAGTATAGGTAAACTAAATTATTTCTTAACATTTTTCTCCCAATTCACATGAAAATGTATGTAGTGAAATTAAGGGCTATTTTATACCAAATTTTCTTATTGTAACTAAAGTTGGTACATATGATATTTAAATTCATAGCTAAACAATACGGGTACTTTAGTGCAGAGACCGTCTGGAGAATAAGCTAGGCATTAAATAATAAGATCATTAATCAAACTGCCAAGCAAGATTTGTGGTGAAATTCGAAATAAGACCCGTTAATTGTAGCCAACTGGTATTCGATGCCCCTCAGTTCAGTTGATTCTATGTGCTTCATATCTAATAAGTAATTGGTTACTGAAAATGCAGTTTTCAAGTGATACTATAGTTTAGAATTTAACATAAATATGGAGGGTCCCAATTTATCAAGTAATGTAGAGATTTAAATTTGACGCATTTACGAATCATTTGTTTTCATTAGAATCGTCTTGCTGTTGAAGAAAGTGTCGTCGTAGTAGATCGGGTAACGATTTTGCAGCCCTCTAGATGAATATTTTTAGAATGGATGTGTTCTATATCAAATGATAAGGCTTAGTCAGCATTTGCATTAATATGATAATTGTTATGTAAAGTAGATGGCACTTCGAACGAGGTAGGTCGAATACTTAAATTTATAAATGTGATTAACAGTCGGTTATTTTTAAAAATATTGTAATTAACAACTCATCACCTCAAAAGAAATTAAGTAAAATAAAATTGTAACTCAAAACTTAAACAGATAAAAACTTTAGTGAAGAACAATTCTATAAAAAATATTATCATAAAACGATAATTATTGACGATAATGTATTTGATAAAATATTGTGTAAATTTAATTCAGGTAGATGCTTTTCTATCAAAACTTTATATCCCAAACTAAGAGTCAAGATCCAAGTTGAAGTTCGTGAATCCGCAACTACAGAACGGTGGTTTGCACTTCGCCATGGAGCCACGATATACTGTACCTATTCAAGCCATACTCGTATTTTTATAACTTAATCGTATGAAAAACTTAACGAAGTTTGTAGTCAAATGTGAGTATTTTGCAAAACTTGTCGAAAATGTGGGAGGATTTTAAGAGAATGTATGTAAACTAAGGCAGTTTATTTTTATTTCAACAGTAAGATGTTTATTTTATTAAGTTTGCGAGTACGTTTCTACCGCTACTTTAACCGTTTTCTTTTAACAGTAATCGGAGGTTTTCCGTAATAATTACAATAGGAAGAAGCTCGTGTTTCACTAAATGTACCTTAATTTCGGTCTACCTGACACCAGTCCGCCAGTATAATATTAGGGGCTAAAGTATGAAATTGCCGATTTTCTAAGATGTAACACATTTATTTAATAAAGTATCTACCCTCTACATATCTACCCCTGGGCAGAAAAAAAATTATCACGTAGAAAATTGTCTGTCTTGAGCAACGTCTGGCAAGTGTGGAGGATGACGTATGGTTTCTACAGCTCCTGTAGAGTTACAGTGATTTCTCGTGCAGTGTGAGGTCTTGCGTTATCATCATTATCATGATCAACAGCCTTTATTAGTCCACTGCTGGACATAAGCATCTCTTTAGAAAGGAGGTTTTGGTATAAAACGCTGTCCAGACGGGTTGGTACAGGGTTTGTTTTAAGTTTTCCTTCTCTTTGCAGTGCTGTTATCCTGCGTAGTTTACTCCCTTAGTCGGCTCTTACGACACCCACAGGATGAATAGGGGTAGTGACACTGTATTCTTAATCCATCACCACACGTTGAAGATTACGAGTCACGGCTGTTTCATTGCCAGTTTCACCCACATTGTTCATAGTTTGGCACAATAAACATCTGCTGTTATTGCCTGATCAGACCTGAGAAAGCTATAGTGAATAACACCATAAAGAGACTACCAAACAGTTACCATTACCTTTTCTTGATAAGCTTTGCTTGCGGCATTTGAACTGGGGTCAGCCTTTGCATTTTTCGCTTATGGTTATCGTAAACAATCCTTTTCGTCACATGTTACAATTCGATCCAAACAATTTCTGTACCGATTCAACAAGGCAACACAAGTTTCAATACACACTTGTTTCTGAAGATAAATCAAATCATGAGGCACCTATTTTTCATAGTTTTTTATACTATTGATTTGATGAAAATTAGTCAATATTGTTGGTATTGTAAAGTTAAACCATGGCCCTAATATGGCTTCCACCATCTCCTTCAATTCAGCGTTATCCACCTGTGTAGGTGACGGTCCTCCACGTGGTTCGTTCTTCAAGTCGAAGTTTTCATTACGAAAACGTTTAAACCAAAAACGCACGTAGTCTTCTCTCCAAACGCACCGTTGATATTGCGAGTCGTTCGTGCGTCGTATTTGTATTCAAAATGACATGGATTGCCGAAGTATACATCTTTCACGTCTAAGCTGAATAAAAAAATAATTGGAAGTCGAAAATGTTGCAAATTTTTTTAAAGAAGAACCTCATCATGTGAAAAAAGTTCCACACGAAAATCTCACACCATGAAGCTTTTGTGTCAATTCAAAGTGTCTGTTGCTATACAACGGCAATTTCATACTAAGGTATGAAATTGCAGTACCCCTATTAGAATCATTTTTAGACGGAACAAGAGACAGTAGTCTAATAGTTCTGTAAATAAATTATTCGATTAAAAATAGCACAGCTTTAAAGACAATCGTGTTTTTAATATTTTATTGACTTTCGATCATTCTCAATAGTGTTCTTAGGTTTCAATTGTATTCCAGAAATTCACAGCTAAAATATGCAGCAAATAACTTTCCAATTTCAATTAGTTATTATTAACGCTCGAAACTTAAACCCTCGAGCAAAGTTTGGCAGTTGGCAACTTCGAAATCGGCATGGGATAAGTATAAGTATAGTTATTATTAATTCTGTTCCGTTGATAATAATAATAACATTTTAGGATATGCAACACTGCAATTTGTAATCTAAACTAAGGAGATAGGTCAAATGGATAAACTTTATAGTATGATGAACGAAAAATACTTCCTCAAAGCTGGATGTTCATCCAAATTTTTTGGGAACATTTTGGGATGCTGAAACGAGGAAGGTATCAAATCGCAATAACGTTTAACAATAAATAAACACTATAAAAACAACAACAAGTAGAAGAATATTTTGCTGTTAGTGTCTAATAGCATCTACAAAAGGTTACTTTTGGATATTAAGGCTCTGACTTTTTACATAGAACATAATTTTAATTTCAATCGTACATATTCAAAACTTGTTGTCCCTAAATCATCGGATTTCTTTTGACTGCTTCGGTGGACTTATCTGATTTGCAAATATTTGTTTCGGAGTTTAGGTGTTTTTTATTCATATTATGTGTGCATTTAAAAAGAAAGCTATTCTAGCTTACATAATACAAACTCTGCTTAGTTTGAAACTAGATGGCGTAGTGTGTCAGATGTTCGAAAATATTATTATTGTTAAAATCGGTCATGCACAAGAAAACACCTACCGTATAGGAAGTCTATTTAGCAAGGTAGCAACGCAATTGTGACTCTTGAGTTCCACGTGTCCTTGGACGCTGGTAGTCACTTATCATCAGGTGACCCGTCTACTCGTTTAGTTCCTATGCCATAAAAAATATGTGTAGAGGAGTGAACCTGCCAGAGCTAAATAAAAGGGAGAGAAAAAATTGGCATTTCATAAGTGATAACTCTGATTGGTTGATGCCGGTAACCGTTTTTTTTTTGCCTCTTTTTTCTTTTTATTTCAACAACTCCCGCACTACGAATATATTCTTTTTCTATAACTTTACAATCATACATTAAACGGACACAAAGAACACCCAGACTCAGAATAACAATTTTTGGATCACACAAAGTGTTCCCATGTGGGGATCAAACCCACAACACTTAGCGCAGTAGGAACTAACAAAATTATCGCTTAAACCACTGCGCCATCCGTGTAGTCAATCAGGCAGGTGGTGAGTTTATTTTAATATTATTTAGGTCGAATATTCTGTAGCAAACTTATACCAAGATCTAGTATTTCAGTATTGACAAGTTGTGCATTGTTTACGTTAGTAAGAGTAACTCTCAGCAACTCTAATTCAACGAGCTTCTTCTCGGAAATGATCCTATGTTTAAGTTCATGCCGGTATATAATGTCTTGTTGAATGTTAAACATGGATCAAGTTAGTTTATACATTTTCAAACTACTTAAACTTGTGATTTCTAAAGATAAACAAATAATAGAAAGGAAGTATTGCAAAGGTTCTTGTTGAGTTCTTGTCTTTTATTTAGAATAGATTATTTTAGTTAGTGCGATAACAAACATAACAGACATTTTGTATACTAAATAGGTATTTAAAACTTGTAAGGTGTTGTGAAACCTTGTGGTTTTAGTAGGTTCGATTCCGATACACTGCTCCGCCGCGATCCCCGTTGGGGTGACAGCCCACGAAAATTTTCACACGCAAAGAAAAATAAGAAACAATAAGTGATCGTGTTTTTTAGTTTCGAGTTACAAACAGAAATGAATAATCAAAAACATCTCAAATATTTAATTTATTTTTCATCTCTGTTTATGTTTTTCAGTTCTGTCCTAAAATATCCGAAATGCGAGCCGCCAGGGCATTTCGTGGTCAAATCTATTTTCTTATATATTTATATAGGTATATTTTCTTTCAATTTAGGGTGCAAACAAACAGACATGTCGACAGATATCTAACGTTTTATCAATTTATGGTTAAAAGAATTAATGTTTTGAACAATTCGTCAAGAGTTTTTTTCTTGATTTTATTATCTTAGTATAAAGTTAATAACATTTTTTGATAAGATAAAAATTAACACTAAGAAAAACAGTCTATTAGCCGACTTTGATGAAAAAATCTATAAAACTTCATTCGTTCTCTTAAATACAGTGACAAACAAAAACCTGTTTACATGATCAATAATGCAAATAGTTTTTACCATTCATCAGTACGATACTGTTATATAAACAGGGCATTAGGACGTCACAACACATTCGGTGTCCACAAATAAATACGGGCGCGCTATCAGCACTGCATCCAATATTTATTGTCTCTGATAAACTGGAAAATAGCTGATCCAAATATCAGTCCAATGATTGTTATTACCACTGAAGCTATTGGACTAATCGTATTGAATAAGTTGATTTATACATTTTAGATGTATCAATTGAGAATAGTTGTTTGTTTTGTTTATTTGTTTTTAAAAGACAACTACCGCTGTAGTAATATGTCCTGTGTCGCGGACTTTACAAACACACATGAAACTAATACAAAAAACACCCAGACTCAGAACAACAATTTATGGATCACAAAAAGTGTTGTCCCATGTGGGGATCAGACCCACAACACTCAGCGCGGCAGAAAGCGGCAAGGTGACCGCTTAAACCACTACGCCATCCGTGCAGTCAAGTTGTTTTCCGGTCAAATCTGAATGCTGAAATATTAGCATGTGTTTCTCCAGGCGAACTGATGGTCGCTGGAGCCGACATGACACATTACGTAATTGTGTTATAAATGTTATCCGTACAGTTCAAACAAAGATTTTAAAAAGAAAGATTTTTAAACGATTAGTAAATGTTATGAGTTCATACCCTTTTTTTTTTTTTTTTTTTACGTGTGGAAATCCCCTCGGACCGTCACCCCGCCGGGGCTCTCGTTCGGCGGGGCGGTGTGTCGGACTCGAACCGACTAAAACCACACGGTGTGCCCTCATTGCGCTTCCAGTTTAGGAAGGGTCCAGGTAGCTATCTTTATATCTTTATATCTTTATTGTTACACTTAGAAACACTTATTGTTACACTTAGAAAAAAAAGAAACAGAATACACACAAAATCATTGATCAATGACCCCATGCTAGGAACATCCTGTGTTATGGGAGTCATCCATCCGTCTGTAATGTGTTCAGGTGTGCTTTAAATGTGATAGCTGTTTATATATATTTATTTTTAATGATACATACAAGAGAAGGAAGTAAGAAAAGAAAATAAAAATAAAAAGACAATATATATACATGTAGGAATGTGTGTGTTAGGGTGGGTAAGTTCGTTAGGTTGGTTCGTTGGTTGGTTGGTGTGGTAGGTAGTGCAAGTGTGTGCATTATTGTCAACCTATAATAACGTTAGGGAATAACATTTACCTTGCATAATATTTGATTGTGGGTAAATATTGATTGGAATAAGTGTAAGTGTAGATATATTTGTGGGTTGGTGAATAGAGGATAGGTTTAGAAATCAAATGACTGTTCATTTAATCAGATCTTCTGTTTCATCATAATTTAGGGTTTGGAGGTACTGTTTGATTCGGTCTTTGCAGTGGTGTGTGTTTAAAGTGTGTATGTTAAGTTTAGTGTTTAGCTTGTTATATATAAGCGTACTTAGGTATGGGTAATGTCTACGTGCAAATGTTGTACGTGTGTGAAATTTGGGAAATACCGGCATTGGCCTCCTTCTTCTATTGGGGCTATTAATATTAATATTTGGGGGGAAAGTTACGTGCTTGCGCAGGGCGGTGCGGTGAATAAAAAGCTGTCTGACCGTGAGAACTTCATAGTCCCTATACAACTGCTGGGTAGAGTAACGAAAGGGCTTGTTAAGGAGTACTTTTATTACAGCTCGTTGAGCTCTTTCAGCCTCAATGATGATGGTTTTTGCTGCTCCTCCCCATGCAGTTATACAGTAGCTTATAATTGATTCACACAGTGCACTATAGACCATTTTTATTATCTTAACGTTAGCTGATGTTCTTAACTTCTTGAAGATAAATATAAGTTTCCTAATGCGTGACGACAGCGACTGTATGTGGAATTTCCAGGACAGACAGGAGTCCAGTAGCAGTCCGAGATACTTCACCACCGAAGCTCTGGCCACTGTAGGACATGCGCAATTGTGAATTGGAATATCACATTGATGGGATTTGATAGTAAAAGAAGGCTCAGGTGGCAGGGTAGAGAGACGCGATCCAAAAGTGATGAATTTCGTTTTCTCAACATTTAGCGTCAGGCTATTACTGGCCAACCAAGTTCCCACCTGCTTCAGTGCAGATTCTGCTACATTCTTTGCGATATCCCAGTCACGCCCATATGTTACCATTGCTGTGTCATCGGCATACGCGATTATGTGGGTAGAGGATATGTTAAGGTTACAGAGATCATTGACATAGATGGAGAAGAGAAGAGGACTGAGTAAACTACCCTGCGGCACACCGTACTCCATCTGCATGTCGGTACTAATGTATTTTCCAACCTTAACACATTGCGTTCTTTCAGAGAGAAAGCTTTTAAATAAAGAATAAGTTTTCCCACGTACTCCTACTGTTTCTAGTTTGTTTAGAAGAATAGGCACAGAGACAGTGTCAAAAGCCTTAGAGAGGTCTATAAAGATAGCCAGACACTTGAACTGTTTGTCAATTTTATCTGTAATGCAATTAAGCAAAGCAGAAACAGCGTCCTCCGTGGATACACCTTTCCTAAAACCAAACTGATTTTGAGAGATTAATTTATATTTGTTTACATAATTGTTAAGGTTTTTGTAAAGAATTCTCTTTAAAATTTTTGAGATCACTGGTAGGACCGATATTGGTCGATAATTATTGACACTGGCTCTGTCACCAGATTTGTAAATGGGATGTACGATGGCTTTTTTTAGGGCTTTAGGGAAAATACCTGTAGATAATGCGAGATTGCAGATGTGTGTTATAGGTGGTACTAATACATGACTCGTGGTTTTTAGGAGTTAAGGAGAGATACCGTCCCAGCCCGCGGCGCTATCCATCCGGAGATTTTTAATAATGCAGTCCACCTCTACTTCATCCGTCTCTAATAATACCATGGAATTGCACACGGTAGATGAGCAGTCAGGAGATAAATTAGTGATTTTTTTGGGAATTTTATCCGCCAGCTTCCTACCAATCGATGCAAAGAACGAATTAATGGACTCAACTGATGCCTGCGGTGACGGTTCTATTTTTAACAAATCACCGGGTGGAGGGTTTTCACGGTTTGTTTCGGTGACCTTTCTAATGGTCTCCCACATTTTTTTTGGATTATTTTTTGCTTTTAGGAATTCGTTTTTCTCATATTCAGTCTTAAGTTTTTTTAGCAGGCTATTGCAAAAATTTCGGTAACGTAGATAGGTAAGTTTAAGAATTAGGTTATATGGTTCCTTATTTAGTTTCCTATGCATCTTGTCTCTGTTGCGAATGCACCTGAGTAGACCAGTTGTTATCCAGGGCTTAATGATCCTGTGTCTACACGGAATAGTTTTAGTAATAGTATTTTTTGATACAACTGATGATAGTATGTTAATTAATTCTTCTGTTGCATGGTTGGGATCGTTCATTAAAAATATTTTTGAAAAATCACACTCTTCAATTTCTCTCGCTGCACTTGAGAGACTAAAGTGAGAAGCTATAGTATTACGTGGTCTAGTTATTGAACGATCAATTTTTAGATTTAATAAAACGGGATAATGGTCTGTTATTGCTGCGTGTAGTACTAAAGTTACAGCTTGATTAGTTGTTCTGAGTAACACATGATCTAAGCAATTATTCAGGCGTGTGGGGAATTGGTGTGCTGGAAGAAGTCCGTGACAAGCAGCTAAGTTTAAGTATTGAGCTGAACGAGCGTCAGTACCTGAAGAGCCAATATTTATATTAGTGTCTCCGATGACTGTGACACTTTGGTAATGTGAGTATTTTAAAAGTGTGTTGTTAAGACTATCTAAGAAATATTCAATATTTTTGTTTGAAGGAGGTCTATACAACATGTAAATGATCCCTGATGTACATTACTATACCATCATTCTGGTTCACTAAATTCCGTGTTTGATGTGATGTGAAGCCTGGGAGGGTTGGTACTGAGTTGGAATTTTTAAGCCAACATTCTGATAGGATTATAACATCACATTCTAACTTCATAGCTACCAGAAGGCATCTTAGTTCATTGAAATTTTTATTTATACTTCTAATATTCAAGTGAAGTATATTAAGTGAATTTAACAAGTCGATATAATTACGACACTGATCTGGGGAACATGCATATGAAAGTGAGACTGATACGCTATCTAGATCGTTACTTATATTGGTTAGGTCAGCCATTGGTATTTTTATTAAGGTACCCAAGTATGTGAACAATTAGTGAGTGTTGAAGTCTACCATTAATTGTGCGGGGTAATTTGTGTAATAGGTTCACAATAGCATTGTGAGGGTATGTTGGTATTGCGTAAAAACGATTATAATTAGGTGTTGCAATACAAGTATTCGGGTGTGTTAAAACTATGTGAAACTTTATCAAATCATAGTGGCAAGATAAAGTTGTGCGTCTTTTGTTATATGTAAATGTATATTTGTAATTAGTGAGTTTTAATAATAAATATTCCTTTTGAAATTTTATAATTATATATATATTTAGAATTATAATATAAAATGGCCGTAGTGGAAAATCTGTAAATAGTAGGGTGTAACGTATCGCTATAATCTTACAGTTTAGGTAATTTACATTTAGAATTAAAATATAAATAAACAGAAGTAGGCTTATCGTATCAAAATAGAAACATGAATGAAAACCACAATGCAACAGTATTAAATGATAATGGCAATTTAAGATTGTCCGTTTTTTGTTATGGTTACGGTTTAAAATATAAGTAAATTGTAATAAATATAACCTCGCTAAACATAAATAGAAAAGAAAACAACAATTAAATGAGATAGACCTATAGTGGTCAGTTAATGTTATGCGTTTTTTGTTAAGTCTAGAAGAGTTTGCTCTGTTTTCACAATTATTTGACGTGCACCCTCCTCTTTCCGAATAAAAATGTTTCCGTTTTTTGTCCAACAGAACAAATAATTGTTTTGTTTAGCAAATTCACGAGTTTTGTAGAAAAGCTTTCTCGTACTTGCTGGTAAATGCTCCGCCACGTATATAGGCCTGCGATCACCAGGCATCCCAATGTTACTGGTACTAATGCAATCGTCTTTGGATCTTATTTTGTTGTAGCTCCGGACTGAGGTGATAAGGCGACTTTTAGTCTGGACGCAGTTAAACTCGACCACAATAGGACGGGCCATGCCCGGCTTGCCAGGTAGACGGTATACGTCGCGTACCTGTGATTCCGGTAGGGATACTTTCACCACAGCTCCCACTTTAGTGACTAAAGTAGATAAATCTGCGAATGTTTCGTTTTCTTTCACAGGTACATTGCGTATTTCCACACATGAGGAACGTGAATACTGCTGCAGGTCCTGAATTTTATCCTCGAGATTATTGATACAGTTATTATATACTTTTTTTTCTTTTTGAATTAACTCAATTTGTTGTTTTAAATCATCAAATTGAGTATTTACAAATACCACGGATTTTTCAATCTCTGAGTTTGACGTTTGTACAGAGCTTATTTGTAACTTAAGTTGTCCAATTTCAGACACCAACTCAGCTACCGCAGACGTGTGCTGGTTATACATCTTGTTAAAGTATTCATCTTGTTCGGCTTTCCAGTTTCGCAGCATATTTTTAATTTCTAGCTTGAACTCTTGGAATGAGCTGTTAGGAGAAATATCAGGGCGGGGGCGTTTATAACGCATAGTGGTATTAACATTATCGGCATCATTGCATATTGTACGTGGAATGTCCGAGTCTGACTGTGTTATATCGTTGTTTGAAGCGGCGGGTGGTGTACGCTGCATGCGGGACATTGTATGAAATATAACCCTATATATTTGTTTATGAAATATAAATTTAGGGTTAAAGATTGTTTTCCTCGTCAGACTATGTTATAATATAAAAATTAGCGGGTAGGGGTAGGTATTTACGTATTCACACTTAGCGAAGCCGGCGCAGCACTTGAAGCGAGACAGCAATTATGCGGTACTTCTCTTTTTCGCAGAGGTGAGGGTG
This sequence comes from Arctia plantaginis, assembly GCA_902825455.1. NCBI lineage: Eukaryota > Metazoa > Arthropoda > Insecta > Lepidoptera > Erebidae > Arctia > Arctia plantaginis. The sequence continues at coordinate 11,508,044 of CADEBD010000226.1, read as the reverse complement.
AGTGCGCGGGCGGGAACCCCGATCTTGTTCACTGCTAACCGATGCAAAGTAATTGTTTCCGCAAAGTTAAACTTATTCACGACCGTTCGGGTTAAAATCCTTTAAGCACAATTATAAACTTTTAATATCTCCTTCTGGACCCCTCCCAGCGCCGGCCCGCTCCTGGCGCGGGCTCCGTCTCAGTGGACCCTCTCTTTAGGCGGCGTCCGGCACACGCGGACGCCGCCCCCTCGCGGCTGGCCAACTAATGCGGGTGGACGGGAGAACCCATCCCGTCCACCCGCGGCCACACTCAGGGCGGCATGAGGCGCAGGTGAGCGCGCCTCCGCCGCCCGGTTCGCCGGCGGCGGATCAGGTCCGAGTGGAGGTCGTCCTCCCGGGCCTTCTCCGCCGCCTCCTTCTGCGAGATTACCTCCTCGCAGAAGGTTGCGACCGCGGTAAAACAACTGTCGCTACCGGCCATGGAGCTAATTACGGCCGGTAGCGAGAGATCTGCTCCGATGACTGCAGTGAGGGTCCGGCGCTGCGTCGCCCATGCGGGGCAAACCGCCAGCGTGTGCTGGGCCGAATCCTCACCGCAGTCGCAGTGGTGGCAGGCGGGACTCGATTCCCTCCTAGCGACCGAGTACAGGTACTTTCCGAAGCAACCGTGCCCGGAAAGCACCTGCGTCAGCCGGAAGGAAAGGGTCCCGTGCTGCCGCCCTGCCCACTCGGCGATGACCGGCTGGAGAGCCTCCACGGCGGCGAAGCCAGCGCGTGGAGTCTCCAGCCGGAACGACCATCTCACCATAGTGGCTCGGCGAGCGGCTTCGCGCCACTCGCGCACGTCTTCGGGCGGAGGGCGAAATCCGCTCTCCGCCCGGAAGTCAGCCACTCGCCGATAAACTTCGGCGAGCACTTCCGCCTCAGAATCCCACGGGGGTGTTCCGGCCAAGGCGCAAGCCGCCTCGGTGGACACCGTGCGGTATCCGCGTATGGCTCTGACCGCCAATATCCTCTGGGGGCGCCAGAGGCGCGCCCTATTCGGGGCGGTCAGAGCCGCCACCCACACCGGTGCACCATAAAGCGCCATGGATCGGACAACCCCCGCGTAGAGCCGCCTCGTGGGAACACTGGCCCCGACCAAATTGGGCAAAAGTCGCCCTAGGGCGGAGGCAGTATCCACCAGCTTCGGACCAAGCTGTCGGAAGTGCTCGTCGAAGAGCCACCTACCGTCTAGGACCAGACCCAGGTACCTCATCTGGGCCCGGACCGGTACGTGGACCGAGCCGACCTCGATTGAGGCGCCGGCGGGCGGACCACGACGGGGCCCATGAAATAATAGGGCCTCCGTCTTATCCAGGGCCACCCGCAAACCCAACGCCTGAATGCGCCCAACCACCAGGGAAACTCCCGTGGCGGCCAGGCGCGCCGCCTCCTGGAAGTTAGCCCCCCGGGCCGTGACTAAAGTGTCATCGGCGTAGCAGAGTACACCCAGCCCGGGGGGGAGACGCCCTCGTAGGGCCCAGTCGTATCCGATGTTCCACAGGAGTGGTCCTAGGACAGACCCCTGCGGAACACCGCACGACATGGCCCTGCGTCTCAAGACGCCATCTCGGTCCTCGTACATGACGGTTCGCTCCTCAAGATAGTCTGCCACCAGCCGCCTCAGGTACTCCGGCACTCCGTGGTAGCGGAGCGCTTCCCTGATGCAGCTGAATGGCAGACTATTGAAGGCGTTGGCGATGTCCAAGGACACCGCCAACACCACTCCGCCGCAGCTCACGGCCTCCTCGGTCACGGCCCTAAGGCGCATTACGGCATCGATCGTCGAACGCCCCTCTCGGAAACCGAATTGGGCGTCCGACAGATCGGGGCCAACCTCGCAAAGGTGCCAGACGATGCGGGCAGAGAGCACCCTCTCAAAAGTTTGCCCGCCTCGTCCAGCAACACGATAGGCCTATAGGCCGCGACCGATTCGGCAGGCCGTCCCGGCTTCTGCAGCAGGACCAGCTTCCCGCATTTCCAGCGCTCAGGGAAGCGTCCGGACGCCAGGCTAGCGTCCAACACCCCCCTGAGGTGGTCCGACATGTAGTCGAGGGCTCGGGCCATCACTCGGGCTGGAACCCCGTCCGGCCCGGGGGCGGTGTTCTTGGATCGAATCCGTAGAACAGCCGCCCCCAACTCCGATTCCCTGACGGGCGGAACATCACCCTCGCTGCCTCCGTCGTCTCCGGCTGATGCAGCCATCGACGGGGGCGTGTGCTCCGCTCGCTGCGGGAATAGGCCCTCGACCACTTCCTGCAGGAAGCTGGGCTGGAGAGTCTCCGTAAGGGGGGGGCCCGACGTGCGGAGCTTTTGACGCACCGCACGATAAGGGCGACCCCAGGGGTCACGCTCGAGACTCTCCAGCATCTCCTCTCTACACGCATCCTTGGCGCGGCAGATGGCCAGCCTCAGAGTTTTCCGAGCTTCTCGGTACTCCTCATGAAGCCGGTCAACCTCCTCACCGACCCCGCGGTGACGTCGCCGACTACGGGTGAGGGACCTCCGGGCACGTACACAGGCCGCACGGAGGTCCGCCAACTCCTGGGACCACCAGTAGACCTCCTTCCTTGGAGGCCGACAACCACGAACGCGGGGCATGGCCGCATCGCAAATCTGCGTAATCGCATTGCAGAAGCGACCAGCCCCCATGTCGACCTCCTCGGTCGGGGCCTGCGGAGACAGCCAAGAGTAAATAATGGCCGCCTCCTCTAGTAGGTCCCTGTCGAGCTTGGCGATAGCCCACCGCGGGAAGCGGGAAGGGCGCCGCGCCGCGTGACCCCTACTGGGGTCCTGGGACCGGGAGAGCTCGAATCGGATGTACAAATGATCCGAGAGCGTCTCGACCTCTTCCAGGACACACCAGTTCCTTACTCGTGCGGCGACTGCAGGGGTAGCGAACGAAAGGTCCACTATCGACCCCCCCTGCTGTCGCACGCACGTGTTGGTGGAGCCCCTGTTCAGCAAACAGAGGCCCACCGACGCCGCCCACTCCTCGACGGCTTCACCCCTGGCGTCCGTCGCAGGGGAACCCGACGCAATGGACTTTGCGTTGAAGTCCCCCAGCACGAGGACGTGCCCAGACACTAGTCGCCGCATCGAGGCCTCCAAGTTGTTAAGGAAGACCTCGAAGTCGTTCAAGCTCCGGTTGGGGGAGAAATATACACCATAAATGGTGATTCCCCCCCAATCGGCGGCAACATATCCAGTACCCTTGTCTCTTAGCGACAAGGGCGGGGAATGAGCCGCCGTGGAGCCGACGACTGCCACGGAGCCGTCCCGGTCACCCATCCAGTTTGGACGGGGAGGGACAAAATAGGGCTCCGCGACTACGGCAACACCTATCGACCACTGTGCCATGGTTTGCAGGAAGAGATCCTGCGCCGCAGCACAGTGGTTCAGATTCCTCTGGACCAGGAGGTTTTAGACTTGATCCATTACTGGATCGTCTCTACAACCTCCTCCATGGGCGTCGGCGTCGACGCAATATTGACGTCGGGGGTAGCCTGGGTCGGCAGGCTAGACCCCGGCGTTTGCCGAGAAGCGCGGGGAGGCTTGCAGCCCCCCTGCCCCATCTGGTGATTGGCGGGCTTTTTAGCCGCCGCACACACGGGGCAGTGAGGGGCAGCAGAGCACTCTGCCGCCTTGTGCCCGGGTTGACCGCAGCGAAAGCATAAACCGCTGCAGTCAAAGCAACTCTCGCACTTGGTGCGAGTGTGTCACCGAGGCCTCCCGGACCCGGACGGACGGTGCCGACTCTCATGGTGTCCGCGGTGCACCCAGTCTTCTCCATGACTGCATCGCGGACATCCTCCGACGTTATGGTGTCGTCCAGGCCCGAGATGCGCAGTTCCGCGCATTTGGTGGGCCTGGCGATCTTAACACCGTCCATGAGTTCATACCCTATACCAACCCGTTATGCCAGCGTGGTATAGTAGGCCAAAACCTCCTTTCTAAGGAGAGGCCTATGTCCAGCAGTGGACTGTTATAGGCTGTTGATGATTCATGAGTTCAATGCTGGTTCTGCACTGATTGGATAACTGATTGGATTTTACAAACCTGAAAATATTTTGTTTGAAGTGGCACTTTTGGCATTCTGTTTAAAATCCAGTATCGCCAGTCACTCAAACCTAAATCATTATTAAATTTTACACACATACAAGGATTTCTTAAATGTGAATCATAAAGGTCCTATATTATAATAAAGGAATAAAATTTAAATACAATTTAGTGTTTCGTAAACACACTTGCAAGCCATTACGCCCGAGACAGCGATACGTGAATAGAGAGCTGTCAGTTTACATCTAGACCGTTAAGTACTAAATTTTTTAACGCAAAATGTGTGGCTTATGTCTTAGCACTCTTGTATACATAGATGTTTGCAAGTATTTTCATAAGTTGTGAGCAAACGCTCTCACCTTGCCCCACCTACAGCGATGTTCTAAATAATTCTCAATTTTGTGACGAATGTTGTATGTTGAAGAATATAAAGGTATCCAATTAATTTACAATTCAGTTTTTTTTGTGTTGTTGTTTTAAAACCATTTGCTTAATATAATGCACTGACATGTAAAATTTTATTACATGTCTAATGTTTATTTGTATTGCTTTTAGTGAATATTAAATATTTAAATTTTGTCCCAAACATAAATAATAGATAATTTATTTGCAAACAAACTTAAATACTTAAATTAAACAGAGTCTGGCAACTTTAATTTTAGCTATAATTTTAGTTTGACTACAAAATGGCTTCTTAGAAAAAACCATTTATCTAATATTCGATTACATTAATTTAAACCATTTTTTTTTTCTTAAAAAGACAACTCCCGCATTAGAAATATATCCTATACCGCGGGGGACTTTACAAACATAGATGAAACGGACACAAAAAACACCCAGACTCAGAACTACAATTTGTGGATCACACAAGTGTCTTCCCGTGTGGGGATGGACTCACAACACGCACTCACAATACACGGTGATGTGACCGCTTAAACCACTACGCCATCCGTGCAGTCATGATGGTTTCAATACATTTTTTCTTATAATAAATAAGTAGATGGTATAACACTATTGCATTGGGCTAAGCCTGTAAAAATAGTTGTTTTTAAAGAAAATAAATAAATAAATAAATAAATTTTATCTGTCATATAATACCTACTTTTAAAATCGCTTAACATTCTTCACCACGTAATATGTCAGATATTTCAAATGGTCTGGCAAGATATTTGCCACATTTGATATATGAACAGCCAAACGCACGACTATTTCACGATAAGATCAAGCATTAGTGGTAGTATCGTAAAATTGGTTCACATTATCCACAGTCAGAAGCGCTGCGTTGTTTGCAGACCATGGCGTTAGTTATTTTCTTTTAAAAGTGAGTGATAATGTTTAAAAACAGCCGTACAATGTTTCAGGAAATGGTCGAACATATTATAAAATAGTTAATTATAAGATTTGGCCTTGACAAATATACAAATTCCAGTTTTTGAAATGAAAACTTCTTTAGCCGCGTTGGAATTTTTAGATATTGGAAAAAACCGTTACCGACACCTCTATATGGAAAGAACGAACAGACGGACCATCGGTATTGACAATGATCACCTTTGGTTAAAAGAGCATTACCCGCCTTTGAATGTCTCCCCGGATTCAGTGGAATGGCGTTGGACCTCCGGTAAACTCAGGCACTTGGTTTAAAGCAATAAAAATAAAATGAAAAAAAAATTAAATCGGTTTTCTGAGAGGCCCTGGTATCTGGCCCGGATTTTAAATTTAAAAACAGAATCATGTTTTGATCATAAAAATAATATTATGATTAAAATAGGTTAGTAGTTTTCGCTTGCTGAATAACCCACAATTCGCTTAACTTTATTTGCGGGATATTCGAAGCGACTGTACCATATATAATTACAATAATGTAGGCGGTGAATTATAAATTGCATTTGAAAATGGTAATATCTAGTGTATAATCGGAAACAACGATGATTATTCAGATTGAGCGTCAACTTTGTTATAAAATGGTAATATGGTTATTATTAGTACATAGTACTACAGAGTTTTTTTTTTTTTTTTTTAATATATATCATAATATAATATATATTTTACCACATTCACACAACGCCGTCTAGTCCCAAACTAAGCAGAGCTTGTACTATGGGTACTAGACAACTGATATAAATACATAATATATATTCTTTTGTTTTTGTAAATACATACATATTATACATAGAAACACCCAGACCAAATCAAACATTAAATGTTCATGCACACAAATGTTTGACTTGAGCGGGAATCGAACCCGCGACCTTTGGAATAGCGGTCCGTTACACAACCACTATGCCATCCGGTCGTCAACAATTTTAAACAGTATTATTATATACTATTAGCGAAACACCTCAGCTCTGCACATGTGTAAGTACATCAGGTTTTACTATTTTTTAGGGTTCAGCCTTCATAAGACATCTTCTATTTTTGATGACTTTATAAACTGTAAAAAATAAAACTTTTAAAGTATTACTTTAGTAACCTGATTTGTTTCCAACGCCTTCGATTACAGGTTCAGTTCCTACGGATATATTCACGTATGGTATTCTATCACTGAATGGTCCATTGTATCACTGTTTTTTTTTGTATGTATCATCGCATGTATTCTAATTTTGGTGTGCAATAAAGAGTACCTATCTATCTATCTATCTGTGTGTAATATATATATAAAGAAAATATAATTTATGTAAATAATTTTATGTATTGTAAAATAATCACAAAATAATAAATATATTCAGAGTGATTGTTATACCTTACTTTTACCATTTTCTCAAGATTACACGGAAATATATATTTCGTTCGTTTACAAATAGCTTAATCCAATATTTTTACTGAGAATGAGAATGAAACATCGGCGGTAATGTTTAGCAGACCTTAATAAGATGTAGGTCAAATTCAATTCAGCGATGTTCATGAATCAATATACTAGGAAAAAATATTCCTTCTGTTCTAAAAGAAAGTCAGTTACGACGTTTGTTTGTTCATTGTTGATAGATGACAGTTGAAAAACAGACAGAAAATGACATTTAAATGCCGTACATTGGCCAGTTGTCACTTTAAACAGATTTGGTTTTTTACTTATTTGTTCATACACCTTTAGGCAATGTCTATTTAATAAACTTGTGATAAAAGTACCCCCAAAAAACATCAAAGCAACATTTATCTACTATACGAAAATTTGATTACAGCTTTGGAAGTTCTGGTACCTTACTATGATAACATTATATTGTTACATGTAAAGAAAGGCAGCTTTCATTTGTTCTATGTCTAGGTGCAATGTATCTATAATATGCATGTGTTTAGAAGTATTTAAGTATGTTTATAAGCAGCCCGGTTACTATAGAACAGGCTCTACCTAGTTTAGAATAAGATTACCTAGTGGAATGTGTCAAGTTATTATTATAACTGCGTCTCTTTGACATTTACCAGAGTATTTCTTACACATTTTCATGCTTCTTAAAATAAATAAATTGATATAAATATTTAAAACGAGAAGTATTCTTCAACAGTATTCACGGGAGGTGGAACATAACAGCACACTTTCTGTTCGAATCGAATGAGAATATATGTGAATTTTCCACTTCAATGCACCTTGGCTTTAGTCTAATGAACTGGAACATTTTTTTCTTCATAAATATCGCCAACTCCTATATAATGTATATATATTTTGAATAATCCATTAGAATTTGATACAGGAAACTTCGTAACATTTTTGGTAAAAAATGAAGGTTTTTCCCTCTCCTCAGTATTCTTCCCAGAGCCTACTACGATACGGCTGAACTTTGATTTTTTAGCGGAGTGTCTGCCATCAGACCTTCACAACCCAAGTAGACACTAGGCGATCTCAAAGTTCTGTAAAAGACTGTTGTCCGACTTTTTAGAGCTCCAACTATCAGACTTCCCGAGTGTCATAACTCGGTGTGTTCGTGGGTCACTGCTGTGGATCCTGGTGTACAGGAGTTACAGTGGCGGGCGTGTGGGTGGGATTAGTCCCAGCTCCAACTATCTGTAAAGATTGCAACAGACCTACATGTGGCAATTGGGACCAACGGCTTAGCAAGGCTTAGGTTCCAAGGCGCGGAGAGGTCTCAATGTGTTAAGAATGGTCACCCGTCAAAAGACTGACCTGGCTAGGATTGTTTAACTTTGCAATGTATTGAGATTAATACATTGCAGAGTTAAACAATTCTAGCCAGCCGTACTTTGGAGAGCACGTTAAGCCTTCAATCCCAGTGGTTACTGAATACTCAGGGTAGATACTCTGAGTACTCAGTATTATTACAGACACAACATCATAACACATTCATCATACAATTATTTGTCCTGGGTGGGCAGCGAACCATGACATGGCTTTATTAGGGTCACTAACCACTAGACCTAGTATGCGTCAAAGAAAATGGAACACGGAAAGTCACGGCAACAACAGGTTGCTTTGTCGTTTAAATTTAATAAACAAGAAAGCAGATTAATACTTAAAAAACAATGCAAATTTAAAAAAATAAATACAACCTTTATTGTTAAACATACCTTCTCAATTAAACACAAAAATGTTATGTGCAGACATAAAAATATTAAAGCAAAACAAAACTAATTTACGTAAAAGGTACAAGTCCATTAAAACTCCAATAGAGCAACAAAATTTTAAGATCACTTTTTCTCAGAATTGACTTAAAACAGCAATTTAATTTCTCGCTCGAATCTCCTATAAAGATAAGTCCTCTGTAGAAAATGTTAAAAGTGTCGAAAATCCTATTGGCCTTCAATTATCGCATAGCGTAGTAGATTTGGCCTCTGGCCAAACAAGTTTTAGTGTAATGCCAAGGTAATCACAAAGTGAGTGCTTTTACAACCTGTAAAATTTAAAATTTTCTTTCTTTTTCGTTGGAGTCATGTCTCAACACACCATCCGTCCGTGTGCTGGTTCGACCCATCCAACTCGTCTACCAGTTTACTCTTTACACCATTAAAGAAAAAAATACATTCTATTTCAACGCAAAATTTTGAAATGTGATATTATTTGTTGAACGATTCCCTGAATAGTCCAAAGCATTTTAAATTTTCTAGCGCTCATAAAAAGTTAATCAGGTTAGGCAGTCAAGTTAGCCAGTTAACTTTCAATCATATTATCACATCAACAAACTTTAGTAGTCTACTGCTGGACATACGTCTCTCCTTAGGAAGGAGATTTTGGTCTACAACGCCACGTTGGCCAGACGACTTGTTATAGGGTTTGTGTCAAGATTTCCTTTTTTTGTAGTGCTGTTGTTCGGCGTAGTTTGCTCCCTTAGTCGCCTCTTGCGACTCCCATTGGATGAATAGGTGATGGCAAACGGTGCATTGCGTATTCTTAATCCGTCATCACACGAACAATTTCCACAAATGAATATAATATTTATTTATTACTTCAAGTCATTCTTTACATTTTTTTACAGTTTAGAGAATTATCGCCACCCACCATGTGTGGACAGGTTAACTATGGTTAACGCTGAGGATCTACCATAACATTAATACAAAAAAGACTTATACAGTTGCTACAGAAAAACGGCAAAGCGCTAAAATGGACGGATTTTTTTTATTTGTAAAATAAAAACTTGTTTGGTAAGTGACAAATTTAATGAAACAAATTTTCTTAACAAGCGAATATTTTATAAACCAATAATGAATATCAAGAATAATGATAAAATTCTCACCTTTTCTGAAAATACCCGCATAAAATTAATAAAAAATACTAATTGAAATTGACCTGAGAATTTGTATTGTAATTTATATTATAAGAAAACTATTCGGATAGAAAACTTCAATATCCATATCGAATGTGATTCAACTGTTTGTTCGCTACACCTAATATTTAACATATATTTTCTGTAACTATTTAAAAATTAATCAGCTGTATAGTTACAGCTTTAACAAAAAAGATGAGTCGAAACGTAGGCAATCACTAGTATACAACTCTGATGTTATTCTCAATCAAAATTTCATTCAGTAATAGCGCACGTAGAATGTTGAAGGCACTCACAAAATTGAATTCTGGTTTACTTTGAGCTTATATCAATTACCAAATTTACACTTTCTGTGTTAACTGAAAGTTGACGTTGGTTTTTGAAGGTTTCGTTTTTTTTCAAGATTGATATAAGCATTTCTTTTGGTAGGAGTGCTATTGATCAAACAAAACTTTTTTATTTATAAATAATGGTTTTAGTTTAAGTTCAGATGAAATTATTATTAAATAGGTGACGATGGTTGTGCCTTCATCTGTTTATCTTTTTTTAATATTGTTAAAACCGTAAATGAAGTCTTAATATTTCTCAAAAGAGCACTTTTAAGAATTAAATAAAATATTTTTACTATCTTGTCACTCATGGTAACTAATCCTTCTTGTTCACCTACTCTTCTGATCAAATTCTATCAATGCCACAGACATGGTCTATAGGGACTATCATAATCATATTTACTATGAGCTCAGCGTTATCTATGTGAATCGTTTTTGATAACTCTTTTTTTGCCTGGAATCTTTATTTTAATAAAAGGATTATCAGTTTGTCGGAATATTTTTTTGTATGTTATGTCGATGGATCCAAGATTGTTGAACCGTTTTGAAAAAAAAAAGAAATGGGGAATCTGAAAGAAAAGAATCAAATATTGTTCGCACACCTTAAAAAGCGAGAATTGCAATCGTGGTAACTTTATGTTGCTTGATATTTTCGCCCATTGCGGACTGTTTTTAATAAAAGAAAACTATTTTTATTATATTTGGATATGATCGTGAATCGCTTGACTTATTTAATTTAAATTAGTCAATAAAAAATTCGCTACCAAAATATTTGTTCGAGAAAATAGGTAGAGTCAAATGAGAATTATCTAAAACGAAAATCTAATATCAATTTATATTATGCTGCTAGTAGTAGTAGTAGTAGTAGCTGAGAGTTGATAAGTTAAACACTTGGAACGAATGGTGCAATTAAAACTACTGATATCACATTTAAACAAATGTAATCAACATCTTGTTCTAGTTTCTAACTTCCAACAGATGATGTACGCTAAAGTTTCTAGGTTCTCTAACAGTTTTAAAGCAATTGAAACTTAAATTACAGCATCTCTGACAAACTTTACCTACACGCACTGGACGTCGACAAACACATTTATCACTTCAGATAGTCTGATGTTGGAGAGAAATTTCTATCTTGATGATGTCATTATTTTTAACCTTTAATTGATTGATCACAAATTTGATTACGTTCGATTAGAAATTTATTTATTAAAATGAATAATGCTTGAAATATTTTTATAAGGTGATTTATTTAAGAACTATTTATATAACTGTGGCGATTGCCACGTACAGTCAAAATAGAATAATATACTCTTGAAAAGACATTCTTCATACTGTCTATGCTAGTCAACATTTATTGTATCAGCCATGCTTAGGAATACAATATACTGATAAATAAACTGAGATTTAATGCTACTCTGGTTTAGTTATTTTTTGCAATCAACATTATCATCCATCCTTAACACCTTCTCTTTATTGATACTTTATTTGTGGGATGTAAGAAACTTATAATGTACAATTGCAAAAATTGAACACATTTGAACACTTCCTTAAGATTTTTGCAAAAATTTTATACTAAAGAAATAAAAAAGTTATAGTTGCCAAAGAACTTAAAACATAAAACTATGAGCAAAGTTATGACAGCTGGGTTTGTTGCTCTCGGTAAGGTGGCGAATTCAAAGTTTATTTTTTAATTAGAGATATAAAGTATTGGGGTAAGAAGCTAAACATAATCACAGACATCTCATACATAAGCAAATCACATAAGTTTTTTAAAATAGAGAACTTATTTAAAGATCACATTTATAATTATATCATCATCAGTATATCGGAGTCTACTGCTGCACATAAGCCTGTTTCATTGCACGCCACTTAGATCGATTTATGCAAGGTTTAGATAAAATAATAGTAAAGTAATTTTCTGATAGCTAAAGATATCTGTACCTGATAAAATATTATATTAATATATAGTAGGCAGTTTAGAGGTGTCACACTTTCTAGCAACAGCCTGTTCAAAACCTTATGAGCTTACAAGCAATAATGTATCTTTCCAGCAAATGCCGTTCCATCTTTTTCTACCTTTACTTTTAAAGTATTGTCAATTTGCCTATCTGATTCCCATAGTGCCCGGCTGACTGCGATAAGATTAACTTCTAATATGAAATTGGGATTAATATTATGGCGTTTATAATATTGAATATGTCGCATACCTCTTTTAATTTGTGATTTGTATTATCATGTATCTATGAAAATGTTATAACATTTCGGCCTATTTAAATCACCATATTTACAGGTCCCATTATAATTGTTTGCAACCGCAAGTAATTTAATTGTAAAAATATGATGTAATCAGTTGAAATTAAACATTTTTAATAATTTCGTGTTAACCATTAACTCAACCACACAATCTCACTTAACTTCTCATAGTACCCACAAAAGTTACAATTTTATTGAATTCCACATAGAAACAGACATATATGAGCTAGCCCCCGTCAGACGTAAAGTTGGTCTTGCTTCTCGGAAACTCACCTGAGAATAACAATACATTTTTAATACCGTTGAACAATACTTACAGAACAGAACTTACGTTTTAAGAATTGAGATTTGGACTGCATTGTATAAATTTAACGTAAATAAATATATATAACGTAAATAAAAGAATATATCCTGTGTCGCTGGGGACTTACATATATTAATGAAACGGGCACAAAGAACACCCAGGCTCAGAACAAAAATTTGTGGATCACACAAAGTGTTGTCTCATGTTTGGATCGAACCCACAAATCTCAACGCATTAGGGAGCGAAGTGGTGACTGCTTAAATTACCACACCATCCGTCCCAATTACTAATGCTGGTAACTTCTTCAATAATAACTGTAATGGAAAATTAATTTAATATATATTTAGCTGAGTGACGTTTTTCATCTCGCTTTCGATTAATCTATGGGAGTGATTTTATGAAAAGGGATGTAAGTGTGTAACAGAAAGATGTGGAAATGCGTTCTATTCGATTTTACCAATGAGTGTTCGGGATGCTAGAGTTGGTCGTCAAATCGTAAGTGAGATGTCAGTTATTACACATATTTAATTATTGTCAGGCTCTCTCGTTTTTGTTATAAATTGTAATACGTGATACTTACTATGGACAGATGGGATAGGAGGAGAAGAGGAGGCTCATGCTCTATGAGCGACATGTCCTCTTTATATAAAATTTTGAATGGCTCATTTAATGGTACTCTTTTAAGTCAGTTACACATTAAGGTACTTACTCGATCTGTGCGTAGTTTGCAGCTATTTCGTATACCAACATGAAAAAATAATGTGTCTCAAAATAATCCACTGTTTCGAAGGTGTAGACAATATTATTGTTCTGATATTGATATAATTGTTTGTAGTCACAGCAGATTTATGGAATCCTTGCCGAAATTGAATGAACCTTAACATGTACTTGTTTTAGCTACGTACTTAAATTATTTATATCATTTTTTTTGCATTATATTTTTATTTGTAACCTCCACTTACTCTGAAGCTGTATAAATCCTGGAAGCTGTGTAGCTCGTGACTACTAGTCATAATCACGAGCCACTAGACCACCAGGCCCAAATGTATATAACATTTTCTTTTCATATAACTTTATATTAATATATAAGACTCACACCAATGTAAACAAACTGTATTTTTACTATGCTTTTATTGTACAATAAAGAGTTATCCATCTATAATAAATACACAAATAGTAAATAGACTAAACTACACTTTATTAGTAATTTTATGATCATCATTTTGTATATGGCCGAGTAGCTACAAAAATTGTAAACCATACCCTGACTCTCTGACTTTAATCTAAACTATATGTAATATAATATTATGAGCACAACCCCAAGATGATCAATATTTGACTCCAAAATCAACTAACTTATTATTTCTGGACTGAAACTTTAAAAGATGGATAATTAGCATACGCTTTTATACATTCGCGAATACGAACGCAATTTTAGATATATCAACGGAAAACAGCTTGAGATAGCTTTAGGCGTTGTACACATACTATGAAGTGACGTGTGTGTATTTCAGGCAGTGCTGTAATGAGATGCGTCAGTAAGTTTTAAACAAGATATTAATTAAGGCAATTCAAATTCTGCTATCCTTGTTCATTTACTTGAATATGTGATTGAAATAGGCGTAGGGACAAATTTGTAAAATTAAAATAAAGTACTAATAAAATGTTTTATATTTTATGGATAATTTTACTTGTAATGAAATTTATTGAGACGGAAATTAAAACATCCGTGACAATTAGACCTTGAATTAAATCAGTGGGCAGAATTAAATACTTGGCATGACTTTCTTAGTCGTGTATTCTTAACAATATTTCAAGACTCATTCGAGGAGAATACACGAGAGACTCGTGTAACGTTAGAAATATTGAATCAGATTGAATTAAAATTTGTTTGGCTACCGTAACTATTATTTAGGATGCTCTCATGACAATGAGTTTTTCTTTACTGAGAAGAGTACAATTATGAATCGGCTCGAAAACCAATATAACGCAATTGAGAATGTAAATCGCGAGTTACTGAATGGCTGCTTGGTCTAACTTACGAAGACACCGAAGACTTAGTCGCATCTATTATATAACGCAACACGCAGACTCACATGCACTCCCACACGCAGGCACGCTCACACAGATACACACACATACACTCTCTCTCTCACACACACACACGCTCGCACAGACATACACACACACGTGCACACACACACACACACAACACACATACACTTTCAAATCCTCAACGTTTTACTCCACATGCTTAGTTTTTGGAGTTGTAATGTGGTAGAATAAAATGGAACGTTTGCATCAGATCCAAAGGTGGGCGTTAGTGACTGCGCCACAGTGTTTCACTAATGCAGTCATTATCAAACACATTTGAAATATTGTAATCTGTGTTTTTAGTTTTAAATAAAGAATTTTTATTTTTATTTATTATAATTCTTTTATGGCTTTTTGTCTAAATCTGGGGGGGGTATTTCATGGCTTTTTCTCTAGGGCTTCATGGCTTCTGAGGGGGGGGGGGGGGGGTAGCAAAGCATTTGTGTCTCTTGAGTTACAGGTATCCATAAGTAGCGGTAGTAATTTACCATCAGGTAACCCGTTTGCTTGTTTGCCCTTTATATAATAGAAAGACGAGTTAAATCTCTTCGACAGAAAGTTTTCCTAAGGGCCCAAATCCCAAAGACATTTATCAGGCAACATTTGTCGACACAATGTTATCTTAGCCCAGTGACTCTCTTGCATTTTTATTTCTTCACGTACACCGTTTGTTTTTCAACCTTCCCTTATAATATGAACTTGTTTGCTTTGGGCGAAACGTTTAATTTAGGACTGGATTTCCGAGCACTGTGTATGTATGAGAATAATACAAGAAAAACATAATTTTGACGAACGTTTTAGAATACAAAAACAAAGTGAATATTGTGTACTATTTTTGAGTGAGATTGGATAAAAGTTATTGGTTCAATAGAATATTACAATCTGTATGAAAATTATTTCAGTTTCATTCTTAGGTTTACGTTAGTGCATCAGGAAAAACAGACAGAGAAGACAGATATTCATCATCATCATCGGCCTATCGCAGTCCACTGCTGGACATATGCCTCTTCCATTGCACGCCACTTATTTTGACAGAGACAGAGCTTATTTTGATTTTTATTTGTACTTTCTGTCTTTACAGAAATCGATGTCTATTGTAATCTTTAAATATTTAGTCCAGGCACATTGACTCATTTACAGAGATAAAAAAAGAAAAATGTTATCCAGATACATACGTTTTCAAATGGTTAAAAGGGTTAAAGTCAACATAAGGAAAATGTGTTATGTGCCCAAGAAAGTTAGGGGATGATTTTAGGGGTTGAAAAGGGGTGAAAATGGATACATCTCGTGTTTTTTGCAATTTCACGCGAAATTTGATGTCCCACTGAAAAATGTTAAATACAAAAGTTGTAGATCTTGGAAAAATCTACAACTTTTGTATGGGTCATTTTTTAATATAAATCCAAAATTTTAGAAAAAATGAAATAAATCAAAAAAAAAAATTTATTTTTGTTTTTTACTTGTCAATTTCTCAAAAATAAATATTTTTAAACCAAACTTACTGAAAGTGCTCCTTTTTGTGTCCCAAACAACACAAACAAAATTTTAGATTGAAATATTAAAACCTGTTTGAAAGATTCATTTATTTCGGTCCGAGACACGTTGTTTTCAAAGTTACATTTTACTACTTACAATCATCGTAGAGAGGTCATGCAGGGCTCATTTTTTTCGTTTTGACGTCTACTTTTTAATGAAATAATAAAACAATACAGCTTCCATTTAAAAACATGTCTAAAAATTGAAAAATATAAAAAAATCATTTTGCAAAAACAATTTTTTTGGTTTTTGTTAATAATTTGTTATAAATAAAAAAAATAATTCAAAACTAATAAGACCATAGAATTGTACGGGAAAAAACACGAAGGAACATATATTTTCCTATTTAAATTCATTTTTTATTTTTGTACAATACTGCTATAAACATTGTAATAGCATATTCCGTGTAGTTGAAAGATGTCAGGTAAGTACATACAATGCGATCGACTTTTACTTTGATAAGAAAAGTTCCTCATTTCTCGCGATGAAATTAATTAATTCAATTGTTGCTCTTCTGCATTGTTTTACTGGGTGTGATACAACATCCGCTTTTGCTGGCAAAGGAAAAACAACAAGTGTTAATTCGTTGATTAATGCTCCTGAGTTAAAAGAATTAGCACTGCCCTTTTATCAAAGTAATGCAGATCCCAAAGTCATTGCTCGAAATGGTTGTAAACTGATTGCATCGATTTATCAATCAAAAAAATCTAAAATACCACTGGATGATTTAAGATTTACACAGTTTAAATTATTAACTGCAAAGTCGACTTTTAAATTCGAAAAATTACCCCCTTCTGTTGGAGCAGTTGTTAGTTTTGAATTATTTTTTTTATTTATAACAAATTATTAACAAAAACCAAAAAATTTGTTTTTGCAAAATGATTTTTTTATATTTTTCAATTTTTAGACATGTTTTTAAATGGAAGCTGTATTGTTTTATTATTTCATTAAAAAGTAGACGTCAAAACGAAAAAAAATGAGCCCTGTATGACCTCTCTACGATGATTGTAAGTAGCAAAATGTAACTTTGAAAACAACGTGTCTCGGACCGAAATAAATGAATCTTTCAAACAGGTTTTAATATTCAATCTAAAATTTTGTTTGTGTTGTTTGGGACACAAAAAGGAGTACTTTCAGCAAGTTTAGTTTAAAAATATTTATTTTTGAGAAATTGACAAGTAAAAAACAAAAAACAATTTTTTTTTTGATTTATTGCATTTTTTTCTAAAATTTTGGGGTTATATTAAAAAATGACCCATACAAAAGTTGTAGATTTTTCCAAGATCTACAACTTTTGTATTTAACATTTTTCAGTGGGACATCAAATTTCGCGTGAAATTGCAAAAAACACGAGATGTATCCATTTTCACCCCTTTTCAAACCCTAAAATCATCCCCTAACTTTCTTGGGCACATAACACATTTTCCTTATGTTGACTTTAACCCTTTTAACCATTTAAAAACGTAGGTTTCTGGATAACATTTTTTTGTTCTCCATATTCAACGTGCCTGGACTAATTAGTCACGGGTGGGTTCTAAAATTAGAAATTTACAAAATAAACAAATTTCTTTGTTTCTTTGCTATAAATAAAACCCCATACCAATACTAGCATTTATTGTTCACTATATATATATAGAGAACAATGAATGATGTAAATTATGAATTTGTAAATATGTATAATACCAAAACCATCACTTTGATTGCCGCCATCACACTGCGTGGTGACGGATTATGAATACTATAAGATTATGAATAGAGTGTTACCACCCCTATTCATCCTGTGGGTGTCGTAAGAGGCGACTAAGGAAGCAAACTAAGCAGGACAACAGCACTGCAGAGAGAAGGAAAACTTGAAACTAACTCTATACCAAGCCGTCTGGGCAGCGTGGTATAGTAGGCCAAAACCTCCTTTCTAAGAAGAGGCTTATGTCCAGCAGTGGACTAGTAAAGGCTGTTGATGATGATGATGATCACTTTGATTTTCATCAAAGTATACCATGGAACTCGAATGTTTTAAGCTAGTGTATTTGGGAAAATATCAATTTAATCTAAAATATCTAAATCTACTAAAAAATCGTTACTTAAAAAAGCCTAATAATTATAAGATTTATTAAATTATCGAACACTTACTCAGTTTTTAATTAATTAAAAAAAAAACCTTTTGACGCAAATTATAATAAAGAACTGGTTTGGAGTGTAGTGTTTGTGTCTATTAAATTACATTATTTTCAATCAACGTCAGCAAGTAAAAAACTAAATAAACTTGGAACGTTCAAGAGTTTTTTCTGCAGTTTAACTCGGAAATAATAAACCTTCCTACTTTTAATTAGTTTGTAAACAAAACAATTTTATTGTTTTTTATGAAAAAACAGTAACGTCTTCTCTGTTCAAGAGTTGTAGTTACTTTTCAACAGTTCTTTTACACAACGGCCTACAATAACCAATTATAAAACTTAATTCATACATTGATGAACTTCAGGTTTCATCACACATCATCACATCAACAGCTTTTAATAGTCCACTGTTGGACATAGGCCTTAGAAAGGAGGTTTTGTTTCAAGTTTTCTTTCTCTCTGCAGTGCTGTTGTTCTGCGTAGTTTGCTCCCTTAGTCGGCTCTTACGACACCCACGGGATGAATAGAGGTGGTGACTCTGTATTCTTAATCCGTCACCACACAGCTCCAGGTTTACCACACTAATTTTATAAAGGTGTTAGTTTGAGTGTGTGTGTTTGTATGTTTGTTATTTCTTGACGCTCAAACGGATGGACCAATTTTAATAAAATTTTGATATGGAGGTAACTGACATCCAGGGTTAATACATGGGCTACTCTTTGTCCTGAAAAAAAACTACTATTTCCTTGGAATGAGCAAGCAATTGATAAACCGTAGATAAATAGAAGATAGAATTAAAGAATTTTGTGTGTTTAAGTTTGAAATATTTTTTATAAATAATGCAATTGAAATGGCATAATTATCATAATACATACAATGACGACACCCAAGTGGTAAGCAGAGGCATTTTAAAGGCCCATTTTAGCTGCACTTACGTCAAAGGACACGCCTAGTAATGCCAACTAGGCACTTTAAGGAGTAGGTGAGGAAATTAATAATGCATTATCAGAAAAGGCAACTACTTCAATACACCTAGACTATCCCTGTTTCTTCTTATCTACTGTCGATTTGTCCATCCAAAGGTTGCCTGTAAGAGATTGCTATTAGCAATAAGGCCGCCCATTGTACATATCCATCTGTAATATTTAACCAACTTACTGTAATTGGTGTACAATAAAGCATATTCTATTCTTTTCTATTCTATTCTTTATACAAACGGATTTAGGAATTTAAGCGATAGCTCAAACAAGTAATAAGTTCAACTTGAATTGGCTTCAATATTAATCTGTACTAAAATTATACATTTAAAGAGTTAGATTGTTTGGTTGAACGCGTAAATCTTGGTTCGAATTGAAAAATTCTTTCTGTTGGATAGCCTATTTATTAAAGAAGGCTGTAGGCTATGTAATATAACGAAAAGGAAAACAGTTCGAGGTCGCATTTAAGACATTCTAGCAGATTCAACACATCCGTAACTTTTATATATTATTTGTGTATATCTGTATGTAACTTAGCAAGTATATAAGTATGTGTATTTCAGCATATATGTATATCTGTTCTACTGTTACAGCCCTTCTCCTCAATTATCTTTTTAAAACAAAAATATAATAATTTCTGGTGCATCTACTTTTGACGTTTCCCTACTACCCAAAGGTTGACTGTGAGAAAATTCCTGTGACAATAAGTCCGCCATTGTACAATTAAGTTGTATTTTGCTCATAAAGTAGTAATAAAATAAAATAAATGAAACAAATCCGGGCATCAATGAAAAATGTTACTAAAAGGGAGAAAAAATATTCCTTTTCCATCCAGTTTTATAATAATTTCAAATGAGGCAACCGTTAAAAACTTTATTGAGTACAATTTCAACTACCTAAAAAAACGACCCAAAGAATAATCTTTTACTCGCAAACGTATCAGATACGTTCAGAAGTACACCGAAGTAATCCCATTAAAGGGAATGTTAAAGACACCTCACACTGATATACCCCATTGTACCCAATTTCATAAGCGACAGGCCTTTATCATTACTATAACATAAAGATTAACATTTGCGCATGCCCGGGGTAAAGACGAACTTAGATTTGAGGCAAGTAAATAGTTCTTGTGACCCTTTGGTTTTAGGTAAGAATGCCAACGTTGTATGTTTTGTCTACAAATAAGGGTATAAGCTCCCATAATAGTATCCCCACATTCCTTGGCAGAGTGAGATAGCAATATTAGAAGATGTTACTTAAGTTAACGGTATGTTGATGTTTGATGTTTAAATTTGTTTTTGTTCATGAACAGTATTTATAGTATGGTTGTAATTCCCTTTGAATTCCTGCATTCTTCTTTGCCTGTGAAATTTATGAAAGAGAGTGTGGCAGAGAGTATTGTTTACAATCTTACAATTTCACTGACCGATTTTTTTTTATAAAATTACGCATCATCAACAGCCTTTAACAGTCCACTGCTGGACACAAGCCTCTCCTTGGAAAGGAGGTTTTGGCCTACTATACCACGCTGGCCAGACGGGTTGGTATAGGGTTTGTGACAAGTTTTCCTTCTCTCTGCAGTGCTGTTGTTCTGCGTAGTTTTTTCCCTTAGTCGGCTCTTACGACACCCACGGGATGAATAGGGGTGGTGACACTCTGTATTCTTAATCCGTCAACACACGGCAATTACGCATGGTTACATTAAAAATGAGCTTTCATGGTGACAATTTACAGGAAACTAATTTCAAGCTTGCTTAAAAGCCATAGGCGGTGATGCCGTATTCAGACGTCCTAGTGTGAGTTAATTTAATTTCTACTCGATTGTCACGGTGACCGATGCACGCTCGATCGCTGTATTTACTGCTAACGTGGTTGGACAAATGTTTGGAATGCACAATGTTTTTAAATTACCCTCACTATATTTGTGTAAGAAATTGTTTTGTTGTTATTTTGTTTCAATTATTTTTTTCTGTATCACAGTTAAATCAATGAAACTGTAAGCTGTGAGTAATAAATGATCCTAAACCTGACCGCGTTGCGTTTGTCCCGCACTAAAATCTCCATCAATCGCACCACCGAACTAGCTTGCTGTTGAGAGCGAGTTGAAATCAAATAAGGCGTTGAAGGGCATTTTAAGTGTAAAAAGCTAATATTTTTCGTGGTTCAAACCTATTGTCGTATACATGCCGCTTTAGATAATTAGAATATGGGATACTTCGTGTCAGCGAAATTCTGGAAAGATTGTCCTTACTGAAAAGTTTTTAGAGAACATGCTGTGAATGAGTAGGGAGACAGTAATTTTGGTATTCTTTAACTGAGTTACTCTTTCTGTTTCGCCACTAAAGTGGATTTCAATACAGACAAAGATTTAAAAATATATTGTTAAAATAATGAAAGAACTTCATAAAATACAAATATCGTAATAAATGACGACGACCGAATGGCATAGTGGTTTGTGTAACGGACTGCTATTCCAAAGAAAGTCAAACATTTGTGTGCATGAACATTTAATGTTTGATTTGGTCTGGATGTTTCTACATATAATAAGTATATATTAAAAAAAAAGTATATATGTATTTATATCAGTTGTCTAGTAGCCATAGTACAAGCTTTGCTTAGTTTGGGACTAGATGGTGTTGTGTGAATGTGGTAGAATATTATTATTAAATTTAAAAATGAAAAAAGCTTCTGAGTCTTCTGATCAACTAAAAAATTGTTAACTGATCCGACGTTAACATTTTAAATTCGTTTCATACAAAAGTATTGCACCAATAATCGTAGTAAATCTTGTCCTATTTCTATCCAAATTTATCTGCGTAAAAAAATGCCATAAGGTAAATTTATGTCGTTTATACTTTTTTTTTTATTCTTTATTTATTGTTAAGGACTTTATACATGTACATGGTACATGTCAGTTCCATCGTTACTCATGCAGATTCTTACATTACAATTTAATCAAATTTAAATAAACCTTAGTGATACGAACTTACAAAGGCTAGAAGCGGATTTTGAAGTCGGCGCAGACAATGTGGTGGAACATACCAACATTATTACTATTTATATTTAACTCTTACATCAGATATTCCCTTTCAGATTGAAATCTGACACACTCATTTATACTTGAAAATTGTAGTTTCACATGATCTTATTTTTATAAATTTTCAAGAAAATTCGTCTTGAATTTTGTATTAAATTACATCATTGATGGTCACCCCGGACACCGCCATTTCTACTTGCGAATTTACACAAGCACCAAGTTCAGGCCTCTATAACTTCTTTTTAACAAAAAGGGAACGTTTTTATTCGTATTCCTTAATTCTGAACTGCGACCTCTCGCATCATTATTCTTTTTATTACTCTCTTGAATTGTCCGTTTCAGAAACCTCCAAATGTCATTAGGTATAAATTCACCATTATGTTTATTTAAAAAGCTTTCTTCTTAATTTTATAATTTAATGTCAGCGGTTGAAATCAATGAAGTTTTGTTAGAAATTATATATGATAAGTAGGTACTACTAAACATGTGTTTTAAATTGTAAAATTTCACTTAAATGTTTAAAATGGACTGCAAAGAGTATAGTAGGCCAAAACCTCTTTTCTAAGGAGAGGCCTATGTCCAGCAGTGGACTATTATAGGCTGTTGATGATGATGATGATTTAAATGTTAGACGACTACCATTAGTTGTGCCTTTTCACAAATTAGGTTGGGGTCAGCTTTCAGTTTACTACAGCACGGCTCAAATTCGTTTCTTTTTTACGTGGAGTGACTGCCTTACTGGAGTGGAGTGAGTGACTGACCTTAACAAAAGTACTAAGCAATATCGAAGTTCTATAGATATATTGCTAGCGGAATTTTCAAGGCTCCAACTAGTCGTAACAGATGTTGGTATGGCATCAGGGACCGATGGTTTAATGTGCTTACTGCGGCTCGGGGGTCTCAATTTGTTAAGAATGGTCATCGATCCATAAACTGACCTGGCTACGATTGCTTAACTTTGTAATGTTCTAACCTACTCGGCTACTACGTCGTAGGAATACGTATGTCCATGGTTTATTCGATGTATTTCTGTTCGGACTCGGTCGTCTTGAGCTCGCTAATCATATTTTTAATGATTTATACATTACTTAATAAATGTTAACTGGTTAAAATTGTAGATTTCTGTTTTTCTGCGCACAGCAGATGAGACTTTCACCGCCCATGATGTGTGCAATTCAAGGATCTGTTGCCGCCCTTTGAATTTCTCCTCCAGAATCAAAAAAATAATTGTTTAACACAGATCTTCTGTGAGGGTGTGGCATTACTCTGGTCGAGCCGGCCGATTTGTGAAGCATGGTTTACCACGGTAAAATTTTATAAACACCATTTTTTTATGAACTTACAAAGAAAAAAAAAGAATTTGTGTAACAAAAATATAAACAGAGACAATATCACTTTCGACTCGTGAGTTGGAGGTGTCCACAGGCAGCGGTATTCATTTATCATCATCAACAGCCTTTAATAGTCCACTGCTGGACATAAGCCTCTCCTTAGAAAGGAGGTTTTGGCCTACTATACCACGCTGGCCAGACGGGTTGGTATAGGGTTTGTGTCAAGTTTTCCTTCTCTCTGCAGTGCTGTTGTCCTGCGTAGTTTTTTCCCTTAGTCGGCTCTTACGACACCCACGGGATGAATAGGGGTGGTGACACTCTGTATGCGGTATTCATTACCAGATGGTAATGAATACCGTATGACCCGTATGGCCATTTCTGCAGTGCGACTGCCTCGGTGGTGCAGTGGTAGCGTATGCGATTGCTGTGTTGAGGTCTCCGGTTCGATTCCTGGGTCGGACCAAATGTTTATATGATCTGAGAATATTTTTTGTGTGTTGTGTTATTTTTTATATGTGCGGATTTACGAAAAAAGTAAACAGGTATTCTATTAGTCAATCTAGCTTTCATAGTACAAGCTATATTTAATTTGGAATGAGATGGCGTTGTGTGTCAGATGATGATGATGCCTGAAAATATTATTATTATTTGCAATCTACCAAAAAAAACATATCACCGTATTTTAAAAGTAATTAGATTTAAAAATCAGTGATTAATTAATCTTGGTCTTGGCTGAATCTAAATTAAACAGGCTAAATTATGGCCTAAGATAATTCGTAACGACTTTTAATGAAGAGTAAAAATATATTAATTTTTATTTTTTGGGCTTTCAAGAATGACGTAATGGTTACTCGTGGTCGTGGTCGTACTCGTAATGAGAATTTTTCTACAATCATTATTAAGCAATGCAAAGTCCTGATCCCGTTGTTTCATATATTATTCAATGCCTCTATTTTGCCTTCATTATAGCTCAAACGAATGTAAGTAACCAAAAATGTTACAATTTTTTGTTTGCTGTTTCCATTTAAAGGTTGTTTAGAAAACATCAGTGTTTGCAATATGACCATTAACAGTTTCTAACTATGTGTCTATCTATTTATAACATTTTGTATAATCAATAATATTCTATCATCTATCGTTAACAAGTCGTAGCGCATGCCAGATATTCACATTTCAACATGGATAATGGGATTTAGAAAGTCTTTAATAAGAGGGGGGAGTACTCTCACTTTGTACTTTAGGCATACTGAAAGTTTCTGGATTCTGATAAATAAGACTAGATATAGGAGTTTATTTATTGTTTTTCAAAGTACTGGGTCTACCAATAGGGATGACCTGGTTTTGACAGCTCATAGGGGCCATGTTTGATGATGGATCTTTGACGTCTCTTGACATTTGTGTTCAGTAAGGTTAGCCATTTTATTATGTCACGTTTCACTTTAAACCGACGCTTGGAAATTGTCCAAAATTATTACGCAAATTCGCGTTCTCCTACTGCTACAGTAAGAGCGCTTCGCACAAAAAACGGTCGTCATAGTGCTCCTTCTGTGCGCGCTATAAATCGCATAATAACAAAATTTGAAAGTGAATTCACTCTCATTTGGCCGATATATTATTTAAAACATAAAATTGCATAAAAGGATCTATCAAATAAATGAATAGGATGCATTTTTCATGAAAAATTGTGTGTTTAATTGAATTTTTAAACCAGGACGTTCCTATTGGTAGACCCCATATATTCCCTCGCAAGTAATGCATTTTTGCATTCGCTGAAACCACGTTACAAGACAGTTGGCCCAGTCTTCCTTAGGTACCTCTTTAATGGCTTCATGGAACGCATTTACCTTCGAGCAATACTGTGGTATAATGTCCTGATTGCCAATGCTTCGACTTTTATTAACTTTCGTTGGCAAATCGTTAAAAAGAAGGACCCACTTTGCCGACTGGCTTTGTCTTTCGGGTTCAAAGCAGTACACCCAGATTTCGTCACCTGACAATATATTATAGACAGCCAATTACTGTCATCCGTCCATCTTTTATCTTTTTACGGCACCACTAGACACGAAGTCGCTTTTGGTCCTCCGTTAAATCATGCGGTATCCATCGAGTACAAAGCTTCTGAACCTTCAATTGCACATGTAAAATGTTTTTTGCCCTTGGCTCATTCTAATGCCTAACAAAGCACGCATTTGCTGGCAAGTAATTTTCTTGTCAGTTTCAAGAAGTTGTCGTACGGTGTCAATATTAGAGTCTGTAACCTCAGTCGCCGGCCCACTTCACGTACCTCGTCATGGTTGTTGTTTTTTCTTTTTTTTTTTTAAGTGGCCAAATCCAGAATCTTTCAGTATGTCCCATATAAAACATAAAATGAATACATTGACAAAAGCGAGCAAGTAATATTGCTATAACAATACCGCAAGGTGTGTTTGTCTGATAGCGGAGCTGTATGGTACAGCAGTTAAATACAGGCGCCAACTGGTGCATTTCCTCTGAAACTAACCAGCAATTTGTCTGTCTAAAACTTCCACTTATGAATTATACATGTGTGTATGATTTACGCTTGTGTGCATTTATGTGCCTCATATTCCAGATCTGTAGGGATTACAGAAACTTCAGAAGAGCAACATCATTTAAGATGTGTTTATGGCTTTTATCGTTTTATTTGCTTTGTTGTTAACAGTTAAAAGTTAGTGGAAAGTTGTTTAAAGATAAAAGAAAGTTATTTTTGATTTATTTCAGAAATTGGGAAGAGGACATATGAGAACAGCGTAGACACTTAGAAAGTTGATTTTTAAATGTTATTCGGCAGTCAAAATTTAAAAATTATCTTCACCTAGATATCTTGTCAATAATAGTGTAGTTTTTCGACTTCAATACCGGTGAGCTTGACTTGGCTTCGTTCTTCATGGTTATGAAAGAGTGCTATTTAATTGGTCAGGGCTGGTCATCCCTAGGCTGTAATTATTTAAACATAGTAGCGATTTTGCTCGAATACTTATATTGTTTAATAAAATGTTCATCGTACTCAAGTTTACTCAAGTCAACAGGAAACTTGTAAAAATATGATGGAGTGTCGTCGGATTTGAGTTGGATCTTGAAACTTTGCACATACATTGCCTTGAGTCAAAAAAGGAGAAGAGAAAAACTAGAGTAAGGCCGGGTTTATGTGTTGTTCTTGTTAGATGTTGTATAATATTAGCATGTGCGATTTAGGCATGAATAGTATAACTAATATTCGTTAGATGGCGTTGATCACTTTTAACAAGAGGCAGTTATTTCATATTCATGAAAACAGTAATACCTATTCTATTAAATTTTCTTCTCAAATATATAATTTTGGGACATAAATAGTACTACATGGTTTTAGAAATCTTTTTTACTTCCTCTATTTTAAATTTAGTATTCTGGTTGAAATTAATTTATAAGTTAGAAGCGTCTTCTTGCGTCGAATATAAAAGTCAAAGAGATCAGTGTGCCTTTGTGGAGTCAGGATTTGAGTTTCAACGATCAAGTTTTTAGTCGTATATACGAAGTAATTTAACTGTATGGTCCAAATAATAGGATTCTGCGAAAATGAAATTAGCTTGTTTCTGTAAAGATCTTTCAAACTCAAACTCAAACTCAAACTTTCTTTATTTCATAAAATTTCCAAAATTGTTTGAAATCATCTTTCATTTGTTTCAATTGTTTGAAATCATCTTTCATTTTAGCAATATGTTTTACAGCTAGCCTGATAGTATCATTTTCAGACAACTTTAGAGACTGAAATACTAAAGCTTCAGCTAAGACAGACAGCTTCAGATAGTCTCGGATCATCATCATCACGATCATCCTGGTATCCGTATGGTGACGGTTTATGAATACCGAGTGTCAACACCTCTTTTCATCCCGTGGGTGTGGTCCTTTATTAGACCACTGCCGGACATAGGCCTCTCCTTAGAAAGGAGGTTTTCGCTTACTATACCACGCAGGCCAGACGGGTTGGTATAGGTTTTGTGCCAAGTTTTCCTTCTGTTTGCAGTGCTGTTGTCCTGCGTAGATTGCTCCCTTAGTCGACTCTTACGACACCCACGGCATGAATATGGATGGACACTCCGTGTTCTTAATTCGTCACCACACGGACAGTATGATACACGGATATTATTTTTGTGTATATACGTTATGTTATGTCAAACGATTGCGTAATCATGATTTCTTGTGGACCATACGTTAAAACAAGAGTAAAATGTACGAGTATCTAAGCTTGGGTCTGCCCCAGACTGCGTCCCTTGGTTGTATTATAAACTATTTTGGATATTTATAACTGCGTGCTTAAGATTGTTCCACTTTTACAACTTTGGGTACGTTTCAAAAACAAAGTTTTATAACCTCAAAATTATTATTATTTAAGTATTTTATCCAACATAAATTATTTTTAAGAATGCTCATTAAATATTTAAAATGTAATTCTCATAACTTTACTTACATTGTTAGCCAGTTTCATTCTGGGTTTTGAAAATAGGGTAAATATTTCAATTTTGGTTTAAATTGAGCTTGAAGTGAGAATTATATATATATATATAAAATTAAACATTTTAAATAGTGTGTATCTGTATTGCATGCGTGCGTGTGTGTGTGTGTAAGTGTGTGCAAATGCGTATGTACATGCATTTGAACAAGAATAATTTTACCTTTAAAATTGTTTTTCTTTTCGATTATAAATATATAAGGATACTAAGAGATTAATCAATAAACCGAATAATAAAAGGAATATTTCCTTATCTTAATCATTATCATATAATTGGACGTTCAAAATTCAGGACAATGTCGCGTTGTACTGCATTTCAAATGCTGAGTGGATTTCAGAAATGGAAATTTTCCTTCTGCGGTCGTTCATATTGTGGAACGAGGATCCTGCTGTAGTTTACCCAAGAGACTATAGGTTGAGTTTTCAAAACATTTCTGGTTGTGCAAGCTTTGTAAAGACCGTTGCTTATTTTCATATTTGCTACCTCACTTAGGAAGACAGTACGTGACCAAGTGGTATCACAAATATAGTTATGTTATTCTAAACATATTTCTTTGTCTAAAGACGGCACTTGTAACGTAATAGGCAACTCTGTGTCTCATTAAAATCTTTAATTTACCTACACTTCAAAATGACTGCCTCGGTAGTGGAATACGTAGAGTAGTAGTATAATGTTTGCATTATCTGCAAATATTTGTTTCCCAATGTTTTCAGTGTGTATGTAATTACAAAAAAATAATATAAAAGTATTCTATCAGACAATCTAGCTTTCATAGTACCAGCTCTGTTTAGTTTGAAGTTTTGTGTTAGATATCCGAAATATTTATTTATTTAAATTAAGTTTTTATACTAAGTTATTTATTTATACTAAGTTGAAACAGTCATCATTATATAGTAGCCCCTCAAATATCTAAAAGAGAGTTACCTCACTAAAGTGCCTCCTATGGCGAGAAATTCTGTTTCCACCTTGTTAAGAATAATTAATGATTAAAATTCAGTAATTTACATAGAACTGTTTAATAATTACTCCAACAATATAATAAGCGGCAGAGTTCATAGTCGCTCCGCCATGCCAAAAAAAAAGATGTTACCAACTAACAAAAATAAAATTCACACAAAATAAAGTGGCAAATCATTGCCATTTAAAATATATGTTCTGTCCTGAACACACCTACTAAGAATTAAACTATTTTGTCTAAATAACCTCTAAATCTAAGTAAAGTTTAAATATCTGTAAAAAACGCTTACCTCACTAAATACTTCGGACAAACTTTAACCTTGACCTTGAAAAAGTCGTATGTTCATTGTTCTGGACGTTTCACTTTTAACCCTCAAAGTGTTTTCAAAGCTTTGCACTTTGCTTTTGCTTTGAATTGTCTTTTGAGATGCAATGATACGGTCTTAATGCTTCTTTATGTGGAAAACTGAGCACAGATAAAAGCTGTGGGAAAATTATATAAAGTCGTGAACGTGTGTTTCATGAGTGGAACTAGCTCTTCAATGGTCATATTTTTTTATATTAGTATAATATTGTATCACATTCACACAACGCCATCTAGTCCCAAACTAAGCAGAGCTTTTACTATGGGTACTAGACAACTGATATACGAGTAAATACAAATATACTTTTTTTTTGTAAATACATACACATTATACATAGAAACACCTGGACCAAATCAAACATGAAAAGTTCATGCACACAAATCCAATCCAAAAAACCCACTACGCCATCCGGATGGTCTAGATTTTATGGTTTCGACAAGAAATCTAGATAATCTTATTTCTCGTGGTTTTGTTTGTCACAGTCAATTTGCTTTAAATCTAGTGAAATTTTTGCATTTTTAAGTATTATATGAAAGGGTTACCTATGTAGTTGGAAATTTCATTTATACAGTTTTCAAAATTTACACTACTTTTTTAAGTTATTACAAAAGGCTTTCGCTGACTTCACTACCTCCCGTCAAGCAGACTTTTACAGTAGAAGGACAAACAAACTGCCGTTAATAGTCTACTGCTGGGCATAGGCCTTTATACCACTCTGGTCAGACAGGTGTCAAGTTCTTCTTCTCTTTGCAGTTCTGTTGTCCTGCGTAGTTTGCACTTTTAGTCGGCTCTAACAACACCCATGGGATGAATAGAGGTGGTGAAACTCCATATTCTTAATCGTTCTCCACACGGATTATAGGCACCTCTATTGTTACCATTTAATATTTTGAAGACCAAGTTATGGTTTCCATTTTTTGTATCTAGCACTGGTCCTTGAAAATTCAAAACAATGAACATAAACAGCATCATCACTCCCTCTTTATTGCCTTTATTAGTTGTATTAAGAGAGGGGGAAACAAAATTAAAGCAAGTTTATTGCTGTTTGTTCTCACATATGCTCATATTTCAAGCAATACGTAAAGACAGTATCAGATGCTTTTACTGTTTTGAAATATTACCTGTTGTTGTCTAGTATCTTGGGTTCGAGGCAATCTCGGTATTTGTGCTTTGACTTTAATTATGAGTTTGTTTGTTTGATAAAATTCCACGCCTTGCCTGCTCAAAAGATTATAATCAAAATTTGTATGGGGTATTGGGGATATTTATGCTTTTGCTTGCTCTGATGCCATGACAAGCTATATAGTTTTAATTAAAAAAAGGGTAAAGTTACGTAATGAAGTTACTTACTGTAAGTAAACTACCTCATCGACATCATCATCAACAGCCTATAACAGTCCACTGCTGGACGTAGGCCTCTCCTTAGAAACGAGTTTTTGACCTACTATACCACGCTGGCTAGACGGGTTGGTATAGGGTTTTTTTCATGTTTTCCTTTTCTTTGCAGTGCTGTTGTCCTGCGTAGTTTGGTCCCTTAGTCGGCGTCTTACGACACCCACGGGATGAATAGGGGTGGTGACATTCCGTATTCTTAATCCGTCACCACACGGATACTCTACCTCTCTATCTAGTAAACTACCTGATTAGTGTTTACTATCTGTACTATCTTAATTTATTCATGGTGAGAATGTGCGTTAATTTGTTTAACAGACAAGCTTTTGAGCTTTAAATAAAAAACCGCTTGTCATTAAGTTTTGCATATCATCACTTAAAAGGACATACAAGTATTTTATCTCGAGCAAATCACAAAATCTATAAGTGGAGCCTCGGGCACAATCTATAATACGTAAAATAAGAATAATTTACCAAAAGGGATACAATTATAACGAGATGTTTTGCTTTATCGCACTGAAATCATAATATTGTTGCAAGTTACGGTGCAGTTCACTATAGTGCAACAAAGCACGCTCGATAATTGTGATCGCCGACGTTGTCATGAACAATGTATTGTGTAATGTATGTGTTTGTAATAGTGTCTTTATTCGAATGATTTTATTTGGAAAAAATACTGTTTATGTATGTATTCATATTTATATATGTATGTAAGTGTATGAATGTATATTCGTGGATGCGTAACTATGTTTGTAAACATTAGTTAATATACGGAAGTTGTAAATTCGCACCACACGCTACATATTACTATATAGTACTCGTATAGTCCATCTAAAGGTTGCCTGGAAGCGATCGCAGGCCGCGATAAGGCCACCCATTGTATCATTGTTTATTTGTATGTATTACCGCATGTATCCTAATTATGGTGTGCAATAAAAAGTATCTATTCTTTAATGGTAGAAAAAAACTGTTGGTTTATAAGTTCTTAATTTGGCTGAAAATTAAAATAAATTTAAAATACTACGCTTGGTTAGTTTTGTCAGTATGTAAAATTTAAAATCGTAAAACAAGCCAGCTAGACTTGTCTCTAAAAACAAGTTAAATGGTCCGTCATTTAGGTCACATAGTTCGTAAGACAAAGCGAGAAATGCTTGTAAACTTTAAACTGGAAGTATTTTCATTTTAGCGATATTGGACAAGTTGACATATTTGAACATATTGTGTGTGAGTCAACGCGTCACTTCAATTTATACTTTCAAGTGTTATGTTCAATGGTTCGGATATTCTAAGTGAAATACCTAACAAAATTTATTTTAATAATATTTCAATACATGTAAAGATATAAAAATGTTAGTGTTCTATGGATTCACTGTGCGGGTACCGAGTTCACCGCGTGATAAATGGGGGCAACACATAGGACTTCGACAGCGCCTGGAAATTGTGACCCAGGAATAGGTTTAGGAATAGCAAAATAGTACGTTAATTTTAGGTTCGAATTATAATATTTATTAATAATAAAATATCGCAAAAAAAGGAAAATATTGTAATCCATATTATGCCTGTGTAAAAATTTAAAGGACCTGTCTTTGAAAAGTTTAAGATATATTTATCGGTATTCACATTAACATTTTTTTTTATTAATCTCATGTTTTTAAAATGTTATGTTTCTTTACTTCAAAGAGATCACTGTTGACTGATTAATGTCCTACCTAGGCAGAAAAGACCATTTGCATGTTCCTTTCATTACCAGACAGTTTACACTACCAAATTCAAGGACATAACATGACATATTGTTAAGTTGTTACTTTTTAACCTCTTAAGACTTAGCGGACTATAACTTAGTCCCACTAACGTTATAGGAGGCAAGCGTTTTGCCATCGATGCTTTACGAAATAAAAGAAAGAATTGGAAGTACATTAAAAGAGCATGGGAGATAATGAAAAGAGTTAGAGCTTACAGATCTTGATAGAAGAGTGTAAGTAAGAAAAAAATAGCCAGGGTCGCATACCTTGAACTAGCTGTTGCCGGATAGTATGAGTCTTCTAACATAAAAACACATAAAACTGTAGTTTATCTATGCATATAAGTATAAAATTACTAGCCCTGGCTTAATTATTCATCAACGCAGAGCATAAATCGCTGGGATTACAAACTTCAAATTTTGACATTTGATGCCTTTTATGTTCTTAGCATCCACTAAGAAAGGATTTTTAGAAATTTCACCCTTAAGAGGTTAAAATAAGGTATGAACTGTTGTATGAAAATTCGTAATTTTAAAAGTTAGACGAAATAAGAAATTATCACGAGAGCGAAGTCACTGGCAACATTTACTTATCAATAAAAAAAAAACTACTTATGGTTTTTAATTGTACTTATTTTTAATTGCCACTCTTAGTACTAGATCACAACTAAACTCAAATTGCATTAAACAGTCAAGTGATAAACTTGGCAGTTCATCGGTCGTTCGTATCATAAGTCACTGGACTTATGATACAAATGGCCGTACTTTTACTATGTTATAGCATTATGACTAGTTTTACTTAGGTCCTTAATCTCAGTCTCAGCGGCGGTTTATGGTTGGTGAATATGAAACAAATGGTTTCATACCAACTAGATCCCAATTACGTCGACGTTTTGAACGACGTAATGCTACCTACTGTGAACAATATTTATCCCGTGAGAGACATTAGTGAAAGTGTTTTGTTCTAGATAACTGTCTGGTATACCGTGCTATTTATTAGTAAATGGTTTCGTAAACATTCCGATATTAAGGTTATTCCATGGCCAGCGCGATCCCCTGATCAAAATATTAAAGAAAATGTATGGGGTTTAGTGGCTTTAATGCGTAAATGTCTTTTTAGTTAGTAGCAATTAAGGTCGCATCCATTATCCACGGCCTTTACTAGTCCACGACTGGACATAGGCCTCTCCTTAGAAAGGAGGTACCGGCCTACTATAGCACGCTGGCCAGACGGGTTGGTATAGGGTTTGTTTCAAGTCCACGGCGGCTCATTCCCCGCCCTTGTCGCTAAGAGACAAGGGCACTGGATATGTTGCCGCCGAGAGGGGGGGATCACCATATATTTTGTTTATTTCTCCCCCTACCGGAGTTTGAGCGACTTCGAGGTTTTCCTCAACAACCTGGAGACCTCGATGCGGCGACTAGCGTCTGGGCACGTCCTTGTTCTGGGGGACTTTAACGCAAAATCCACTGCGTGGGGTTCCCCCGGGACGGACGCAAGGGGCGAGGCCGTAGAGGAGTGGGCGGCCTCGGTGGGCCTCTGTCTTCTCAACAGAGGCTCCACCAACACGTGCGTGCGACAGCAGGGGGGGTCGATGGTGGACCTTTCGTTCGCTACCCCTGCCCTCGCCGCACGAGTAAGGAACTGGCGTGTCCTGGAAGAGGTTGAGACGCTCTCGGATTATCTCTATATCCGATTTGAGCTCTCCCAGACCCAGGAATCCAGTAGGTGTCACGTGGCGCGGCGTTTATCCCGCTTTCCGCGGTGGGCTGTTGCCAGACTGAACCGGGACCTACTAGAGGAGGCAGCCATAATTCACTCGTGGCTGTCTCCTCAGGCTCCGACCGAGGAGGTTGACGTGGGGGCTGGTCGCTTTCGCGATGCGATTACGCATGTCTGCGATGTGGCCATGCCCCGCATTCGAGGTCGTCGGCCTCCAAGGAAGGAGGTCTACTGGTGGTTCCAGGAGCTGGCGGACCTCCGTGCGGCTTGTACACGTGCCCGGAAGTCCTACACGCGCAGTCGGCGGCGTCACCGTGGAGACGGTGAAGAGGACCGGCTTCATTCCGATCTGTCGGACGCCCAATTTGGTTTTCGGGCGGGGCGTTCGACAGTCGACGCTGTTTTGCGCCTGAGGGCCGTGACCGAAGAGGCCGTCAGCTGTGGCGGCGTGCTGTTGGCGGTGTCATTAGACATCGCCAACGCATTCAATAGTCTGCCATTCAGCTGCATCAGGGAAGCACTCCACTATCATGGGGTGCCAAAGTACCTGAGGCGGCTAGTCGCAGACTATTTAGAGGAGCGTGCCGTCGTGTACGAGGACCGAGATGGTGATTTGAGGTGTCGGCCCATGTCGTGCGGTGTTCCACAGGGGTCTGTTCTTGGACCCCTCTTGTGGAACATAGGGTACGACTGGGCCTTTCGAGCCGATTTCCCCCCCGGGCTGGGTGCAATTTGTTACGCAGATGATACTCTGGTTACAGCCCGGAGGGCGAACTTCCAAGAGGCGGCGCACCTGGCCACAAGGGGGTCTCCCTGGTGGTCGGGCGCATTGAGGCGCTGGGCTTACGGGTGGCCCTAGATAAGACGGAGGCTCTGTTATTTCATGGGCCCCGTCGTGGTCCACCCCCTGGCGCCTCAATCGTGGTCAACTCGGTCCTCGTACCGGTTCGGGCTCAGATAAAATATCTGGGCCTGATCCTCGACGGGAGGTGGCTCTTCGACGAGAACTGCCGACAGCTTGCTCCAAAGCTGGTCGGCGCTGCGTCTGCCCTAGGGCGACTTTTGCCCAATTTGGGTTGACCCAGCGTCGCGACAAGACGGCTGTACACGGGGGTTGTCCGGTCAATGGCACTATACGGTGCACCGGTGTGGGCGGCGGCTCTGACCGCCCAGAATAGGGCACGCCTCTGGCGCCCTCAGAGGGTATTGGCGGTCAGAGCCATACGCGGTTACCGCACCGTTTCGACGGAGGTGGCTTGCGCGTTGGCCGGAACTCCCCCCTGGGATTTGGAGGCGGAAGTGCTCGCCGAAGTTTATCGGCGAGTGGCTGACTCTCGGGCGGAGAGCGGATTTCGCCCTCCGCCCGAAGACGTGCGCGAGTGGCGCGAAGCCGCTCGCCGAGCCAAAATAGCTCGTTGGTCGTTCCGGCTGGAGACTCCACGCGCTGGCTTCGCCGCCATGGAGGCTCTCCAGCCGGTCATCGCCGAGTGGGCAGGGCGGCAGCATGGGACCCTTACCTTCCGGCTGTCGCAGGTGCTTTCCGGGCACGGTGCTTCGGAAAGTACCTGCACTCGGTCGCTAGGAGGGAACTGAGTCCCACCTGCCACCACTGCGACTGCAGTGAGGACTCGGCCCAGCACACGCTGGCGGTCTGCCCCGCATGGGCGACGCAGCGCCGGGCCCTCACTGCAGTCATCGGAGTGGATCTCTCGCTACCGGCCGTAGTACGCTCCATGGCCTTTAGCGACAGTTGTTTTACCGCGGTCGCAACCTTCTGCGAGGAAATAATCTCGCAGAAGGAGGCGGCGGAGAAGGCCCGGGAGGACGACCTCCACTCGGACCCGATTCGATTTTAGCATCGCTTTCAGATAGATGCTACCACCGAGTTCGATATGAAGAAAACCTGTAAGTTTTATCCAGTGTTGTGCACACATGCATGTGACCAATCAACAACTTACGTATACGGGGAATCTGGCAACACCAGAGAAAGTAAACATAGCTTTTGTTTTTTGAAAATGTTTTTTATTTAATATGTATTTAAATATAGCTAAAAAGTGTCTGTGAGAAGTTTGAATTGGTTTAGTATTGAGTGATATCGTTTGCCACTTACATTAACAAGTTATACGAACTAAAACTTGTAGTGAAAGAAGACGCCACTCTTTATCAAAATTTTCAATTATTAGCAGCGCTTGACTGAGTGAGTAATCATCATTAAAACAAATAATTTCGTCTGAATCAAATCAGTGCATTGTAGTGGCTCACAAAATAAAATAAAATAGTAACGAATAAACAACTTTGTGTATGATTATAGTCGTTATTTTTCAAAACAATAATATTTTTGTGGGGTATTTACACTTTTACCAACTTAAGTGCATTTAGTCTGGGCGCGTTCCAGTTCACTGTCTTAAGAGATTCTGCATCGTGAGCTAAAGTAACCCGCTATATGAGCGTTCCTAGCGGTGCGTTCCAGTGCTTTGGCAAATTGTTTGGTAGAAATATCGAGAAAAAGGAAAAATAATCGTCTGTTTATAACTTTAATGCGGAAAAGCTATTATGGATTCTATTATGGATTCTCTGCAAAACAATGTAACGTTCCGGCGTACACGAACACGCACATTTTCGGACTCGAACTACATAAATACTTCTAACGATACCCTTGATGAAGACACAGTTAATGATACCAGCCTAACTAGTTTACCCGACCTAACAAAACAACAGCAGCAGGATTTAATAATAACTTTAAGAGAACAAGTTGAAAAACTAAAAAGCGAGTTAAGTAGTGCTCACCACGAAATTGAAAATTTGTCTCTCGAAAACACAAATTTGAAGAAAGCAAGTCAAGAATTAATTAGAAGAAATGACCTGTACAAATCGATCACTAGTAGTCCTGTTAAATCTACAACACCCAATAAAAAGAGACAAAAGGTACATAAAAAAACACAAACCGAAACATGCCAAGAAATAAGTAACAGCTCAAGACACCTAGAATTAAAACAGAATTTACATAGTGAGCCATCTCAAATACGAATATGTACAGAGGATACTGCTAAAAGTAAAATTTGCATTATAATTAGTAATAAATATAATAAAATTACACCAATTGCACAAAATACATTTCGAGATACTCGTGATACGTTATGCCATTATTTATTGAAACACTACAACACAGAGCAAATGCTACATCGAATAGAGACTAAACTGTGGGATTTCACAATAAATGATTTTTGTATTTTATTTGTTGGGGAAGAAGATTTTAATACAACACGTAATTACTTGAACCTGGTTTTTAATATTCGAAATACTCTGAAAGGAATTAAGCACACCAATATTATAATTTGTTCTCCAACCTATAAATTTGGATATTACCATAAGATGTATAACTCTAGAATAGAAAATTTTAATAATTTATTGTATCTAGACATATTAGCTCATGAGCATGCTTATTTCCTTGACTCAAATAAAAATCTTTCTTGTGACTTTAAAATGTTTGACAAGCACACAGGCAGACTTAACAACTGTGGCATGCATGTTATATTTAAGGACATTATTAATTTTATATGTGACATAAAACAGTATGATTTTAACAATAGTGACATGTTTAATAATGATGATATTAATTCTTCACATGACATAGGTACTAATGAACTTTTTCGTTGATACATATATTAATATAATGCATCAAAATATTGCAGGTTTAATCACTAAATCAAATGCACTTACATTACATTTAGATGAACTGTCGAATAAAAATTTAGACATTGACATAATATGTATTACGGAACATTTTATATTGGAGGGTCATGAGCGATATCTTTCAATACCGGGTTTCACTCTGGCAACCAGTTTTTGTCGCAATGATAAAAAGCGGGGTGGTGCCTGCATTCTAATTAAAAACAAGTATCGATGGAAAGAATTACTTGAAATTCTGAATTTATCTACAAGTCATGCAATAGAATGTTGTGCGATTGAACTTGTTGATTACAAAATTATTATTGTTTGTATGTACAGAGTGCCTAAACGAACAAACTTGGTCAAATTTTTTGAATGCCTGAACCAGATCATAATAATTTCGAAAAGAAAAAAAATAATAATATGCGGTGATTTAAATATAAACGTTTTACAAAGAAGCGCAGAATCAGTTCAACTTCAGGAAATTTGTTCAAGTAACAATATGAATATAGCAATTCGACAACCTACAAGAATAGCAAGTAAAACATGCCTTGATAACATAATATATAACATTGATGGATGTAATGCCAAAAATATGGAATTAGCTATGTCTGATCATACAGCGCAGATATTACAATGCCCAGTGGATCGGGTTTACGGTGCGGATTGGTGGTATGAGTTTAAACGAGACTATTGTGAGGAAAATATAGTAATATTCACTAAATATCTAAAGCAACTTAATTTTAATGAGGTATACACTATTAGCGATGTTAATGTTGCGTTTAATAAATTTTATGATAATTTTACACTAATATATGATTTATGTTTTCCGACAAAGAAAATAAAACTATTCTGCAAAATACGGCCAAAATGGATTTCAAAG
Organism: Arctia plantaginis; assembly: GCA_902825455.1. Classification (NCBI taxonomy): domain Eukaryota; kingdom Metazoa; phylum Arthropoda; class Insecta; order Lepidoptera; family Erebidae; genus Arctia; species Arctia plantaginis. Next base: position 11,469,040 of record CADEBD010000226.1, on the reverse strand, counting down.
GGACTCAAAATATGCAGTAAGCGTAAAAGGGCTCTTTTGTGGCAATATAGAAAGAGGCGGACGTTAGCTAATAAAATATTGTACCAAAGATATGCAAAAAGACTAAAATGTATAATAAAGTTAACTCAAAAAGCACAGAATATACATGCCATTAAAACTTCAGATAATAAGTCTAGAACAACATGGAGAATAATTAATGAACATAAATATAGTCACCCAGTACATCACATAGCTAATATTAAGTATAAAGGCAAAATAATATGTGACCCAAAAGACATAGCAAGGCACTTTAATAATTTTTTTGTTGATCAAATCAGGTCAGGTACGAACCATCAAGCACCCAAATGTAAGTTTCCACCATATAATGGGAACTCTTTATTTATGCTACCTACTACGCCTGATGACATTTTGAAAATAATTTCGTCACTCAAAATGACACGTAGTGTGGGGTTCGATGGTGTTGATACCTACATTGTGAAAAGAGTGTGTCATATAATCGCTCCCCTATTGTCGCATATAATTAACCTCTCAATAGAAACGGGTATATTTCCAACATGTCTTAAATTATCAATTATTAAACCGCTATATAAAAAGGGTGACAAAGACAATTTAAATAACTACCGACCGATAGCATTACTTTCCATATTTTCCAAAATTTTTGAAAAAGTTATTTACAATAGCCTTTACAATTATTTTGAAAGTCATGAACTATTTGCGAAAGAGCAAATGGGATTCAGGAAAAATAAATCAATAAATATGGCATTATATAATTTTTGTAATAAAGTTTTAACGAACATGGATAAGAGATGCCCTACTATTGCTCTCTTTATGGATATGACCAAAGCATTCGATCATGTAAAATTTGACATACTGTTAGAGAAATTACATCGTTATGGTGTGCGAGGCAGTGCTCTCGAATTAATTAAATCATATTTAACGGATAGACAACAAATGACTGACATAAGCAAGATATGCAATACAAAAACTTTAACGACTTATTCATCTAGTCTGCGACATATCATATGTGGTGTACCTCAGGGCAGTGTTTTGGGACCATTGTTATTTTTAGTTTACATTAATGACATTCCAACAGTTACGACTAACTCTATGACTCTTTTCGCCGATGACAGTACTATACTTTTTGAAAAATACAAAATAAATGACATTCTTGACAATATTAATCAGACATTAGAAAATACAATTAACTGGCTAATGAGTAATAATTTAATAATCAATCTCGATAAAACCAAATCTATACATTTTAGGAATAGGCAATCACCACAAAAAATAAATATCAAATATAAAGAGCAAGTAATAGAAGAGGTACAGAGCACGAAATTTCTAGGAATTTACTTAGACAATAAAATGTCGTGGAAGCAGCATACAGAGCATGTATGTAAAAAATTAAATAGTTATTCGTTTGCTTTAAGAAACCTCATTAAAGTTGTCGACATTTATACTGCCTTAACATCGTACCACGGATATGTATCGTCTACTCTTCGCTACGGTGTTATACTGTGGGGTAACTCCACCAATGCGGACTGTGTGTTCAGAGCACAAAAACGGTGTATTAGAGCTATTTCCTGTCTTAAGCAAACAGATTCATGTAAACCTTTATTTAGAAAGCTAAATATTCTAACTTTACCTTGTTTATATGTATACGAAACAGCTATATTTATTAAGTGTAATTTACATTTATTTGAACACCGTACAAGGCAACGTCATATTAACAAATTATGCATTAGACCATCTAAAACTGCACTACTTCATAAAAGTATATTCTGCATGGGCCCAAAAATATATAATAAGATACCATCAGATTTGAAAAATGAAAAGAACTTAATTTTATTTAAGAAAAAGTTACATGCTATTCTAGTTGGTAAAACTTATTATTCGGTAAAAGAATACATGGAAGATAATATGTAGAATGATGTAAATAATGCACTACTTACATCTTCCTTTGACATACATCAGTACAGAAATTTTGACGTATTAATTTGACATATTATAGTTTGTATTTATTATTATTTGTTTATTATGTATTATTTAACTTAAGAACTGTATTATTATTTAGAAAATGACAGTATTGGATATTATTTTGTTATAATCAATAATTATTGTTAATTTTTGCATGCTGTGACATTCGGCTTAATATGGTGAAACTAGCTGTATCTTTTCCACCTGTTTTTTTTCTTTTTGTATAACCCATATTATCGCAAATAAATTGAATTGAATTGAATTGAATTGACGTCAGTATTGTCTGGTTATAATGTGTGTGCTTTGAAACATCATACACCCAAAGATGGGCACAGAACCGGCGCGAGCGAATATAAACATTACCATGGTACCGTACTTAAGACCCTTGACTGTACCTACCGTATTTCAGCCAACATTCGCTTTGTATGTTTTCGAAATGCTACGTACAGGAACGGATATGTTAGGTCGCTCTGGAATTTCGATTTTAATCCTAACATGCCTATGTGAGTTTATTCGTTTGTTTTTATAGTTTAAGTGCCCAACCAACTTTCATTCAAATGTGTCACATCACACATTACATCAACATCCTGTAATAGTCAACTGCTGGACATAGGCCTGTCCTTAGAAAGGAGATTTTGGCCCACTATACCACGCGTTTCAAGTTTTCCTTCTCTTTGCAGTGTTGTCTTGCATAGTTTTCTCCCTTAGTCGACTTTTACGACACCCACGGGATGAATAGGGGTGGTGACATTACGTATTCTGAATCTATCACCACACGGACGGACGGACAAATTTGTCAGGTTTCCAGGAAATGTCATGAGGTACTTTTTAAGAACAAAAGTACTGTTCCTAAGTAGTAGGGTAGAAATTAAAAAGGAAAAGACACACGCACAAGAATATTAGCTCTATTAATCACATTACCGCATATAAAGTAAAGACTACACGCGTTGAGCCCAACACAAGATAACGGTTACAGAATCACATTCCCAAGCGTGACATTGAATTGCAATTTCGTTACACGTATAGTCTGTTTTTTAATCTCGTAGACTAAATTGACACATGCAAATGTCAAATTTACAAATAATGTTGCCAGCTCTTTTGTGCAGTGTTGTACCTACGATACCGGTTAGTTGAATCGTAACTTTTTATTTATAATAGACGAATTTAATTTTCATTCAAAGTTTTACATTTAAAATTCACGTACGTACACACGGCTGCACGACGTGCTACAAACTGCCAGCGAAATCTGACCACGCAACGCCATGCGATAACCCGACCATGTTTCGATGCCTTTAGATTAAACAAAAAAAAAATTATAGACGCCATCAGTGTTGTTCCCGTACGCGTTAAAACGGCAATCTTAACCCTTTTCTCTTACGAAACGGCAGAACTTAAAAAATACGGCAATTATGGAACTTGACACCATACGAACAATTGTACGAATACGTAATTCGAACGATTGAGTTGGTCTGGGCTCAAGTAAAGGGGCATGTCACTAAAAATAATAAAACATTCAAAATGAATGAAGTACGAAGCCTTTTTGAAGAAGGGCTTCGTCAAGTGACCCCGCAGCGGTGGAAAGACTGTGTAGTCCATGTAATTAAAATTGAAGATCAAATGTGTCATCTGGGCCATATAACCGACGACATTACTGATAGGTTTATCATAGAAGTAGGTGGCGATTCTGATGACTCATAATATTCCTCAGACATGGAGTCATTATCTGAATCAGATTAACGCGAATACCTGTAATTAAGTTATTTAATTAAAAATATATGTTTTACATTATTAATTTTGTATTATTACGTTTTAAATAAGTACCTACACATTATTTCAGGATAACTTATTGTAAAAAAACGATACTTGATTTTATTAACGCTAAGTTTCGGTTGTGCCACATCACTATTTAAGAATTGCAATAAACTGACAACACTCGTAATGTCAGTTTAGTCTACGAGATTAAAAAACAGACTATAGTAACTAAATAGTTCGGTAATTCGGTCGGGACTATGGAAGGACTCCGGACGGACTGCCCGAAGAAGTAGGAAGAGAAGTATGCAATCCAGGCCCCGTGCATCATTGGCCCCGCTACATTATTCATTCCCTGTGCGCAAACACCGAAAACGCGGGAGTATATAATGAAAAAAAAACATAGTCTCTTATAAAAATCTAAGTCATGCTACTTACAACGCCTAATTATCGATATTTCTTATTTCAAGTAGGGCCGTCTGATCCCAAACTAAGCAGATCCTGTACTATGTTAATCAGACTACTGCATACAAACAAAAATATTAATATCGATAAATTACACCTAGATACAGAACAACTTGATCGTCCTCATAACATACACCTTAGATTTTTTTGGCTCCAATCCTAAGATGACAAACTATGAGAATAAGCTTTTTGGTCTATGTATCTTTTTTTTCGTACTTTCTCTTTATACCTGATTTGTGTTAATTTCACATTTGGAACCTATTTGCCAATACCTGTCACTAGCAACGATGTTATTATCTTTAGCTTATAGAAAGTGTATTTTATGCCAAAAATAATAAAATAAATAACACTGAGTTTGTCCTGAGTGGACCTTTTTCTTAGCAGTCATTATCACCATATCAAAATACCAGTCATCAGAGTTAAACCTATTAATTTAAAAAAAAACCGGTAAGGTACGAATAGAACTCGTGCGCCGAGGGTTCCGTACCTACCCAGATATAACGTAGATTAAATTTGGCTGTATCTTTTTATCGTGTTGACTCAGGACCTTGATATCTGGTATAAATTTCAACTTGCTAGTTCTACCCGTTCCTGAGAAAATCGGTGGTGACACACGGACAGTAAAGTGATCTTATAAGGGATCCTTTTACCTTTTGAGGAACGGAACCCTAAAAATTACATAAGTGTTTCATCTCGTATTACTAAACTTGCCTCACAAACTTGAAAAGTGCCAAAAAATTATGCCTAAAGTATGAAAGTACACTTTTAGAGCTCTTTTTTGCATAAACACTTGGCTGGGTAACCGGTACCGTGAGCACAAATTGCTTATGCATAAACAGGCGCGATGTACGTGATGCCTTTTAATTATTAGTTGGTGTAGCAACTACCCCTTTGCATAATAATTTTAAGAGAAGCAGCTGGATTTATATTATACAAATGCTAAAATGTTTGACTTTTGCTCTCTGAGCTGAACATAAATTTGTTTGTAGGTACAGTAGTCGGAGGCGCGCCTCAATAGCTTTTTATTATTTTAAATTATGGTCATTTTTGCCTTAAATGCTTCTCTACTGGCAATGGAATTGTTTTCATTTCTGTCTCTAGAAAGAGTGAAGAAGACGAAGCACGAAATTATGCTCCTTTTTAATTCTGGGATTGGCGATACGTGCATTATTCAATAGAAATTTTAATAAAAGCAGTTCCCGGATCCCTCCGTTTTAGACGCAGTATGGGACTTCGTGTGGTTAGATTCCGACACACCGCCCCCACTAGATTCCTATAAAGAGTCTAAGGGGGATTTTAATGTTTTAAAAAAATGTAGCATTCAAACAGTACCCGATGCCATCCCTTGCTGGGTAAAAGAAGATTTTTTTTTCTAAGATAAGCGTTTACAAAGATCTTGAAAAGGAAATGGTATTAAGACGAGACTGGCTAACAAAGCTCGAGTTGCTCACATGTATGAACCAGGACAGGATGGAACTGTGTTTTACTTAAGCTGTAGGGGGCAAACTCATAGATCAATAAGGGTTTACATTCAATATTGAAATAATTTTGTAATAGCTTTTTTTAACAAAACAATTTTAGTCAAATCAGCATATTGAAAAGGTTTGGAAATCTTTATCTCATAAGAATTTATTTCTGCAGTGTACGTTGTTTTATTTCAATAGAATAATAGCTTTTCAGTGTATTGTCTGCGGCACTGCAAATACTCGTAAATTTCCGAACTAATATTTTCGAGTCTAAATTCGTGACAACTGACCTTTGTTACGTAGTATTTACTGTCCAATGGCGCATCAATTCTTATTTTTTGCGAAGCGTTTGTGGTGGGCACTAAAGGATTACTGTGGGTATTATTCTGTATACTGGCACAATGCCAAGGAATAAAAAAACCTATCCGCTTTAAAACAATAATGTTTCAATATTGCTTTTTAGCACCGTATAAAAATTAGTGTTTAAAAACTTCTGCCGCATGGCTATTTTCATTTTCTTCTAGCATACCTTTTTTTGTTTGTTTATAGGGCTCGGACCGACAATAGTCAGTTTGAGTTACAAGTACACACAAAGTAATGTAAGCAATAGTTCGATCGAACTATTGCTTACATTTCCTAGACCATCCGTGATAGAAATATCAATTTTTAACCATTCTTGCTTATCTTGTCTTGTAATATAGTCGCAATTTCCCCATCTAATCCCTAAGTTCTAGATTGAAATACCAGGCTTGCCCTTAGTAAGAGATACTAACATTAAAATGTGAACGTTTAATACGACTCTGCCTGTGCTGTCGAAGAAATAGGCTTGAGTGTATATAAGTACATATTTTGTTAATGCATTTATTTTCTAAGTGTCAATGAAAAGCGAAATATTTATTTAGCTTCGACTCAAGCGTGTATAGATCACACAGCCGTATAATTTATTTGGAGCACGTTTCGGTTTCGAGATAAGATTAATTGAAAAGTTAGAGGAGAGAGGCAAGTCAGTTTTGTTAAATCGAATCAAGCCCTTGGAGTGTCTGTTTATTTAATTTTATTAGACACCCATACAAATCAATAATGTACTCGTATTTACAGTTGGTTACTAAAATAAATTTGAAAAAAAGCGTTGGGTGCCTGTTGTCAATAGTAAAAAGCACCCCACGCTTTTTTTCAAATTTATTTTCTATTTATTAGTTTGGTTTTCTATAGAATGCGTGTTTTTTAGTTTTTTAAAACTATTTTTTTTTAAATTAGTGTATTGTCATCGGTCCTCGATATATCTACAAAGTTTGAACGAATTCTGACCGTTTAAAGTCAGTCAAAATCACGCCCAAAGGAGTCGGTTACAAACATACAAACAAACATACAAGTGAAGCCAATATAAAGCGTATAATGTGAATAAATAAGAAGTTTTTATTTCTGGATGATACTCAACATTTTTCAGTTGTTGAGGACTGTCACTTGAGGAGTTTCCACATACGATTGTATGATCTCAAACTAAGGTACTAGGCTAATATTGTAGGTATATTGTTGAATACATTTGAGCATACCGCATAACTCAAGGGTTCTTTGAATAATTTTACGTTTAAATTTATTATTAACTAATAATAAACGTACTGCGTTAACTTGGTCTAGGTAGTAACTCTAGGTAGGTAACTCTGTATATAGATTAAAACTAGCCAAAAATCTTTAAAAAGGAAAATTTACCCAAAATGTCAATTTATGTGCAACTTCACAAGCGCAGGTCACCCTAGCAGAAGCTGGCCGGGGAGCTCGCGTACCCTTTAGAAGGAAGGTCGCAGCATACTCTTCACTCACGAGAGGGCCATCTGTTAGACGTAAACGGCCCGGGATCCGTCGAGGTACTAAACATTTCCTGTCTAGGTTAAACCTGGTTCCCCAGCTACTAGTACCCGAGACGGCGTATAGTTTTTAAGTTCGAGTTCGAGTACAATACTCTAAGTAGGATTCATTTATGTCCTACCTCTGGCCTCGGGGTATTTAATTAATATTACTCAAATTCATGTCCAGTATGAACTGGAAAATAGATGTGAATACTGAATGCGGATATTTCGTATGCATACCGCGCGGTAAATTACCGGTAAAATTAATTCCTGTGAACACGGGGGTAAATCGATATTTATTGCATTCAAAATGTGTTCCATTCGTATTAATTAATAGGTTTAGAATCTATTATATTTCTAATTAGGTTTTACTAATCTCTCTCCCTGTAAAATGGCATGGAAAATGTTAAATGTAAAATCAGTTTACTTTATAGCAAGGCAAAGGAAAAAAGGGGGAAAAAATATCATAATATTGCTTGTAAGGTACAGAGAAAACGCTCTTTGAGTAGTTATAGTTCCCCGTTAAGTTTTTGTGACTTTGGGAAAAGTGTTGCTATTAGCAAAGCAGTGTAAGGCAGTGGTAGGCATTGCCTTTCACTTTCTTCCAATTTTCTCAACTCTAAATCTCATAATGCCCGTTTGAAGTCAATACACCTGGTATTATTCCGATCAAGCGGGCTCATATACTATGTACCCAATTATAGCGCTCCCACGTTTTTTAGACAGAAATAAATACAAATTAATCGTGCAAATTAACGAGAATAATTTATAAAACAAATATACCTTCCGTCCTGTATGGTGCTGAAACTTGGCCCATTAAGAGAACGGATGAGAGACGCCTGAACGTAGCCGACATGCGAATGCTGAGATGAATGTGTGGTGTGACTTGGATGGATAAGGTTAGGCATGAGTATATACGAGGAAGTCTGAAAGTAGCGCCACTGGATGAAAAGTTAAGAAGTTATAGGTTATCTAGGTATGGACCTGTCATACGTTATGTTGACAAGTGTTAGGTAAGGGAGTTGAAGGGTACAAGAGAAGAGGAAGGGCAAAGAAAAGGTGGATGGACTTTGTGAGTGAGGATATGGCTAGGAAGGGATTAAAGCATGAGATAACGAATGATAGAGTAGATTGGAAGAACCATATTTACTGCGCCGACCCCAAATAAAATTGGGATAAGGGAAGGCAGACGATCAGAACAAAATGAAAAAAAAACATACTTATAAATGAAAAGGTGAGTTTGTTTGTTTGTTTGTTTGTTTGTTAAAGCACTAAACTGTTGTAAAAAGTTCTTTCATTAACATAGGCCACTTTTTACTGCGATAACCGACATATACGCGGGTGAAGCTGCGGGCAAAAGATAGCAATAAATACATAATGATAAACTAAATTATAAGCCTATTCTTAAGCACCCATACCGTGGATACACATTTTATCTTAATACGACTTTGATAACTCCACATAAGGACTGTGTTTATCTAGAGATCGGAGATACAAAGTTGGCTAAGTAATCTGGGATTGCATTTGTGGAATATTGTAAGCTGATTTAGATAAAATGTTTGGTTGGACTTTGTTCTAATCTATACTGTGATGTTTAATTTGTTTATTCATTTGATGCTTTAAGCTCAGTTTATTCATGATCAAATTGCAAAGTTCTGATGCAGTCCAGATCTTCTGGAATTATCTGCAATCAGATTCTACAACAACTTATCTCTAAGGAGAAGTGTGATTATTTTTTGGCATCGATGGTAACTAAAGCTGCAAAATTGACAAAATATTTTTTTTCTTTCTTTTCTTTATTTCTTTCTTTATATGAATCCTTGTTTATGCTGTGATGGACTTGACTCTTGTGTAGAATTCTTAAATCGTGAATATCACAATTATCTAAAACATCTGTGTTGACTGTGTATAATACCTTTTAGGAAAGTTTTAAATACGTTTATGAAAATTAAATGGGATTAATGCAAAAGTTAGTTTGGTTATAATTATGTACTATTCTATAGTCGCTGATCAATAGTAGGTATTTTATTTAAAAAAGAACCGGTCAGGTACGAGTCGAACACGTGCGCCGCTTTCCAAATTTCGTGATTCTAGGTAATTCTAGGAACCACTATATAGGTTTTCGGCCCAAAACCTATAGGGTACTTCCGGTGGACCTAGAATTTTCAATTTTGGTTAAAAGCAAGGTCTTACAGAACAAGTAAAGATAAAATTTTGAAAACTAAAAAAAGTTGAAAATTAAGGTAAATTTTGGTACTTACAAGTTTTCGCGAAAATCGAAATTTGCCCATATCTTTTTATTGTGTTGACTCAGGACCTTGATTTTTATACACCTAATAGGAACCATAGACCTCAGTATCTGGTATAAATTTAACTTGCTAGATCTGCCCGTTCCTGAAAAAATCTTGAAAGAGAAAAAAGATTGAGTAAAATAAAAAAAAAACCTCATCATTTGCCGTTTGACGCTAGATTTACAACAGTTTTCAAACAAGGATGCCTCTTATAAGTTTTGTATTTAAAGCCTCAGATTTAAAAATATGAATTCTTCAGTCAAACTCGTGTGAAAAAGCTAGAATGTATGTTGTATCGATTGGAGCGTAATGTAGCAAAACGTAATCTCTAAGGGGTGTCGAAGAAATTTATGTATGTGTATGAACATGTTCACTTAATGTATTTTTGGCTTAGTCGTAACGAGGTTTCAAGGGCTGCTAATACCTTTGAAGTATTCGTATCGGTCCATAAATCAAAATGTAGGAAAGTCTTTTGGAGAGATTATTGGCTTTTGTTTCGTGAGGGTTATCATATATCTTAGTATTAAGCAGTCTTCCTAATTGCTATTTCATTGTCGGCTTTAGGTTGAGTGGCTTTTATATTTTAGGTAGAATTATTCCCTTGTTTATGATGACTCCGTGATTATAAAGAATTAAAAGTGTAGCAGGGTTCTACTTGGCTGGTTAGTGAGGTCAGCAGAGCTATGTAGAACAGGTTATAATTCTATACGCAAAGAAAACCATTTACCACCATGCTGCATTTGTAAGTTAGAGGTATAATATAAAATTATTGGTGTGTCAATTTTTTTTATGGAATAGGGGAGTAAATGACCAGAAGGATTACCTGAGTGACAACTGCCTCTTGGGTTCGATTCGATTCTGCTAATATTTGTTTCATAGTTTGGTTGTTTTCTATGTATAATATGAATGTATTTACAAAAAAAGTATATAAGTATTCTATTAGTCAATCTAGCTTTCATAGTACAAGCTCTGCTTAGTTTGAAATTAGATGGCGTGGTATATCAGATGTCCGAAAATATTATTGTAAAATATTATTACTGCCGCCAATGGAAATGCAAGTCAAGAGTCATAAGTGCGTTGAAGTCTTTTGAGTCTCCTTCAGAATCAAGGGGAATCTGGGCGTCGGGGTACCAGGGCTTTCCTTTCTAGGGTATACCTGGTTCAACGGCTACTGGTACCTGGAGACGGCTTGCGGTAGTTGGTCGGTTCGAGTCCGTACCGAGTACCGCACAGGGAAAAAAAGGGGGGAGTTTGGGCTCTGGTAACCCCCCTTACGAAAGAGTTGCTTAACACGGGTTTTCTGGGGCCGTGAACGTCAAGCTGTTAAGTGAGCTTAGTGGCAGAGCCAAATCAAGTAAAAGAAGTTCACGTTGGTTTTGATGTACGTACACCTACGTGTTGTGTTATCAAACTAAAGAAGAATATCCGAACTACAGAATACTGTGGCTAAACTTACCTAGTATTTTATTTGTTTGTGTTGGTTTCGCTTTTGTCTATAAAGAGGAGACTAGACATTGATGGATAAAAATTGTTAACCTTTTTTTTTTTTTTTTTTTTTTTAACGTGTGGAAATCCCCTCGGACCGTCACCCCACCGGGGTTTGCGGCGGGGTGGTGTGTCGGACTCGAACCGACTAAAACCACACGGTGTGCCCTCTTTGCGCTTCCAGTTTAGGAGGGGTCCAGGTAGTTATCGCCTTCTGGACCCCTCCCAGCGCCGGCCCGCTCCTGGTGCGGGCTCCGTCTTCAATTATCCTCTCTTTAGGCGACGTCCGGCACACGCGGACGCCGCCCCCTCGCGGCTGGCCAACTAATGCGGGTGGAGGGGAAACCCACCCCGTCCACCCGCGGCCACACTAAGCGCGCCTCCGCCGCCCGGTTCGCCGGCGGCGGATCAGGTCCGAGTGGAGGTCGTCCTCCCGGGCCTTCTCCGCCGCCTCCTTCTGCGAGATTACCTCCTCGCAGAAGGTTGCGACCGCGGTAAAACAACTGTCGCTACCGGCCATGGAGCGAATTACGGCCGGTAGCGAGAGATCTGCTCCGATGACTGCAGTGAGGGCCCGGCGCTGCGTCGCCCATGCGGGGCAGACCGCCAGCGTGTGCTGGGCCGAGTCCTCACTGCAGTCGCAGTGGTGGCAGGCGGGACTCAGTTCCCTCCTAGCGACCGAGTGCAGGTACTTTCCGAAGCAACCGTGCCCGGAAAGCACCTGCGTCAGCCGGAAGGAAAGGGCCCCGTGCTGCCGCCCTGCCCACTCGGCTATGACCGGCTGGAGAGCCTCCACGGCGGCGAAGCCAGCGCGTGGAGTCTCCAGCCGGAACGACCATCTAACCATGGTGGCTCGGCGAGCGGCTTCGCGCCACTCGCGCACGTCTTCGGGCGGAGGGCGAAATCCGCTCTCCGCCCGGAAGTCAGCCACTCGCCGATAAACTTCGGCGAGCACTTCCGCCTCCAAATCCCACGGGGGTGTTCCGGCCAAGGCGCAAGCCGCCTCGGTGGACACCGTGCGGTATCCGCGTATGGCTCTGACCGCCAATATCCTCTGGGGGCGCCAGAGGCGCGCCCTATTCGGGGCGGTCAGAGCCGCCACCCACACCGGTGCACCATAAAGCGCCATGGACCGGACAACCCCCGCGTACAGCCGCCTCGTGGGAACACTGGCCCCGCCCAAATTGGGCAAAAGTCGCCCTAGGGCGGAGGCAGTGTCCACCAGCTTCGGACCAAGCTGTCGGAAGTGCTCGTCGAAGAGCCACCTACCGTCTAGGACCAGACCCAGGTACCTCATCTGGGCCCGGACCGGTACGAGGACCGAGCCGACCTCGATTGAGGCGCCGGCGGGTGGACCACGACGGGGCCCATGAAATAATAGGGCCTCCGTCTTATCCAGGGCCACCCGTAATCCCAACGCCTCAATGCGCCCGACCACCTGGGAAACTCCCGTGGCGGCCAGGCGCGCCGCCTCCTGGAAGTTAGCCCCCCGGGCCGTGACTAAAGTGTCATCTGCGTAGCAGAGTACACCCAGCCCGGGTGGGAGACGCCCTCGTAGGGCCCAGTCGTATCCAATGTTCCACAGGAGTGGTCCTAGGACAGACCCCTGCGGAACACCGCACGACATGGCCCTGCGTCTCAAGACGCCATCTCGGTCCTCGTACATGACGGTTCGCTCCTCAAGGTAGTCTGCCACCAGCCGCCTCAGGTACTCCGGCACTCCGTGGTAGCGGAGCGCTTCCCTGATGCAGCTGAATGGCAGACCATTGAAGGCGTTGGCGATGTCCAAGGACACCGCCAACACCACTCCGCCGCAGCTCACGGCCTCCTCGGTCACGGCCCTAAGGCGCATTACGGCATCGATCGTCGAACGCCCCGCTCGGAAACCGAATTGGGCGTCCGACAGATCGGGGCCAACCTCGCAAAGGTGCCGGACGATGCGGGCAGAAAGCACCCTCTCAAAAAGTTTACCCGCCTCGTCCAGCAACACGATAGGCCTATAGGCCGCGACCGATTCGGCAGGCCGTCCCGGCTTCTGCAGCAGGACCAGCTTCCCGCATTTCCAGCGCTCAGGGCAGCGTCCGGACGCCAGGCTAGCGTCCAACACCCCCCTGAGGTGGTCCGACATGTAGTCGAGGGCTCGGGCCATCACTCGGGCTGGAACCCCGTCCGGCCCGGGGGCAGTGTTCTTGGATCTAATCCGTAGAACAGCCGCCCCTAACTCCGATTCCCTGACGGGCGGAACATCAGCCTCGCTGCCCCCGTCGTCTCCGGCTGATGCAGCCATCGACGGGGGTGTGTGCTCCGCCCGCTGCGGGAATAGGCCCTCGACCACTTCCTGCAGGAAGCTGGGCTGGAGAGTCTCCGTAAGGGGGGGGCCCGACGTGCGGAGCTTTTGACGCACCGCACGATAAGGGCGACCCCAGGGGTCACGCTCGAGACTCTCCAGCATCTCCTCTCTACTGACATCCTTGGCGCGGCAGATGGCCAGCCTCAGAGTTTTCCGAGCTTCTCGGTACTCCTCATGAAACCGGTCCACCTCCTCACCGACCCCGCGGTGACGTCGCCGACTACGGGTGAGGGACCTCCGGGCACGTACACAGGCCGCACGGAGGTCCGCCAACTCCTGGGACCACCAGTAGACCTCCTTCCTTGGAGGCCGACAACCACGAACGCGGGGCATGGCCGCATCGCAAATCTGCGTAATCGCATCGCAGAAGCGACCAGCCCCCATGTCGACCATCTCGGTCGGGGCCTGCGGAGACAGCCAAGAGTGAATAATGGCCGCCTCCTCTAGTAGGTCCCTGTCGAGCTTGGCGATAGCCCACCGCGGAAAGCGGGAAGGGCGCCGCGCCGCGTGACCCCTACTGGGGTCCTGGGACCGGGAGAGCTCGAATCGGATGTACAAATGATCCGAGAGCGTCTCGACCTCTTCCAGGACACACCAGTTCCTTACTCGTGCGGCGACTGCAGGGGTAGCGAACGAAAGGTCCACTATCGACCCCCCCTGCTGTCGCACGCACGTGTTGGTGGAGCCTCTGTTCAGCAAACAGAGGCCCACCGACGCCGCCCACTCCTCAACGGCTTCGCCCCTGGCGTCCGTCGCAGGAAAAATTGTTAACCTAACCTAACCTAAATAAATATGAATCGTCAAAATGCGTCTTCGGTGTGGTGACGGATTAAGAATACAGACTGTCACCACAGTGACACTAGTGTGTGTGTCACTATTTATCCCGTGGGTGTCCACTGCGGAGAGTTGGCAAACTTGACACAAGCCCTATACTAACCCGTCTGGCCAGCGTGGTATAGTAGGTCAAAATCTCCTTTCTAAGGAGAGGCCTATGTCCAGCAGTGGACTATTAAAGGCTGTTGATGTTGATGATGATGATGACGTCAAAGTGTATTGTTTAAAGATAACTTCCGCATTAGGAATATATTCCTGTGTCGCGAGAAACATACATGAAACGGACACAAATAACAACCAGACTTTTGACAACAATTTGAGGATTACACAAAGTGTTGTTCCATGCGTGGATCGAACCCATAACACTCAGCGCAGTAGAAGGTGACCGCTTAAATCACTACGCCATACGTGCAGTTAAATTATCTTTTATTTATACTGTAAGTAGTATTAAATGGAGGTAAAGATGAACATCCGCACAACCAAGCATATTTCCGTGCCAGCGGCGTACTGTGCCAGGAGCATTCATATTCCAAGAACGCCTCCTGCATACAAATTTTCCTAGCGTATTAATCAAGTTTCTAGTTTCCAAAATGACCGCAATCTTATACAGGAATGAATATTCCTGGAAGATGAATGATTGATTAAGGAAGTATTTTTCCCCCAGTATGGTTTTTATTCGAATTCTCAGTGATTTGATTTGATTGAATAAAAATGCAAGATTTAATGAACTGTTTGCAACAAGAATAAGATAATGCCTTAGATTAGTAAAAATATATGATTTATGCAGTAGAAAGACTAAGTAGGTATCTATATATCTTACTGATTGGTATGATTATATTTTTATATTAGGACATCCGTATTCTTAATCCGTCACCACATGGACTTAGTCCGTGTCGTGACGGATTTAGAATACGGAATTGCACCACCCCTATTCATGCCATGGGTGTCGTAAGAGCCGACTAAGGGAGCAAGCCGCCGACTAAGACAACAGCACTGCAAAGAGAAGGAAAACTTGAAACGAACCCTATATCAACCCGTCTGGCCAGCGTGGTATACCAAGTAGACCAAAACCTCATTTCTAAGGAGAAGCCTATGTCCAGCAGTGGACTGTTGATGATGTTGATGATGATGATGATGACTAGGACATATCACACTAAGATTTCAATACTCAAACTAAACTTAGCTGTAGTATGGGTTCTAAAATACACTTAAATATACTACGTAACTAAACTACAACGCGAACCGACTAAAAGTACACCGCGTGGTTTTAGTCGGTTCGATACCGACACACTGCCTATCTGTCTATCCGTTGGGGTGACGGTCCGCGTGGGCTTCCAAACACACAATAAAAATGTGCTCGGAATACTATAACACAATTTGTATATTTAGAAACTTTTTTGTAAATACTTTAGTTCATAACGTAAATAGAAAGTAGATCAATAAAAAAAAAAGGATTCGTATTTGGTGGATAGAAACTCCGATCTCTGACGTTACTACAAATGCATAATAGAAGACTTCAAAGCTTATGGAAAGTAACTTTTTTTAAGAGGCAAACGAGCATACGAGCCATTCGATAACAAATATCATGGATATGGACACATGGACACTCATCGCACTACAGCCCTTGAGTGTCTCCCCTCTCCTGAAATTATTGTTGCAACTCTGGTTACCTCACACACTCTGTGAAAAGCAATTTCAATTTCGGGTTATCGTCTGTGGTATTTCCGGACCGATACGAACTTCAAACCTCCAAGAAAAGAGCTCTCACCGTCTAAAAGGCCGGCAATGCGTTTGTAACTCCTTAGTTGCAGACGTTCATGAGAGGCGAAGGTCACTTTCAATCACGGGGGCCCGTCTTCTCGTCTGCCCCCTCTAGCATAAAAAAAACTTTAATTCCTTAACACGAGGTGTTCTGTGAGACAATAATGACACTCCGGTCGGTCTAATGGCAATTCACTTCGATACGACCCCCGGTCCACAATTGTAATAATAATAGCTTAACACTTTTCATACACAATCAGGCATTTAAGGTTTATAATAGTAACCAGAATATTGATAAACAACCCTACCTACCCGTCGTGAGGAAGCCAATGCGAGCTAAAAGCTGCAAAAACTTTACCCAATTATGCAATATTACAAATCTTGAACTAAAATAGTAGTATTGTGACATTTTAATGTCACGGAATATGATATTCTCAACTTCTCAAACTAGTTAGCACACTTCAGTTTCAGTTAATTCAAGATTGTTTAAATTAAAACTAAGTTTCTCCTCAACTAAGAATTTATATTTAGTGCCTATAAAGTCTTCTCTGTTTTCGTTTATCTCTTTATTTCATTTAAGTTGTTAATTCAGTCAACTTTGGTTATATCTTTATTAGATAGACAGTGGTATTTCTTATTGGTCCTCGGGCCGTCATCCCATCCGGGTTTAATGTGGGGTAGTGTAGTCGGAATCAGACCGACTAAAACCACAAGGTGTGCCACTTTGCGCCTGAAATAGAAGAGACCCGGGAACTGCTGTTATTAGAACATCCCAGACCATTTATTATTGGAGCCTAATCTAGCAATAGACTTCAGCGAACTAGGGCTGATTACCGCTGCTACTGATGATTGGAAATAATGGCTGAGACCGCCCGTTGCATAAGTATAATTATAATACGTGGGAGAGTCATGATTCGGCACACATAGGCCGTCTCGACCAGAATGATATCACGGCCTGACAAAAACCTTATTACTTTTCATCGATTGTAAATTTTGAGTAGTGCGTGTCCTACGTCTAGATTGTCTGTGGAGTTGTATTCCATTGCATCCGTGTGTCAGATTAAGAATACAGAGTGTCACCAACCCCCTATTCATCCCATGGGTGTCGTAAGAGCCGACTAAGAGAGCAAACTACGCAGGACAACAGCACTGAAAAAAGAAGTAAAACTTGACACAAACCTATACCAAACCTTATCGCCCGCATGGTTATAGTAGGCCAAAACGCCCTTTGTAAATAGACGCCTATGTCCAACAGTGGACAATTGAAGTCTGGTGATGTGATGATGTGAGTTGCATTTGTTCATGGACGGCGGTAGACACGTACCAGCAGGGCTAGTCACTTACCACCACCACTTATTGTATGTCGAGGTATTAAATAAACTACCGTCACATTTAGAAAAAAAAAATTAGTAAAAGAGAAGTGTAAATCTTAGTTCAATTAAGTATATACTCGTATTTCGTTACTAAACTTACAGATTTGAGTACAAGGCAAATAAAACAAAAATGATAATAAAATCGGTGTGACAACTTTAATTGCGCGAGACCATTACCAGTAGTTATACTTTAGTTCGGTTTGTCTAGGATAAATGGCGTTGACGAAAATCATCATCATCACAGCCGAAAGACATCCACTGCTGGACATAGATTCTCCACAATAACCGGTCCTGCGCTGCCCGGTATACTTGTGCAGTATTTAGTAATGACTTAAGTCTTAAGGTAATTTGAAATATGACGCTATAAGTAGTCCCGAGCCACTGTTAAATATTTATTATAGGTATGACAGAAATATAATAGATTTATAATAGACCTTTGTCTAAAAAGAGTACAATTCTAAATCTACATAATGGTCGCAACTTAAGTGCTTTACAACTTGCCAATACACCCAACACAGAATAGAAGTTTAGTATTCAGTATTCAAGAGATTGCAGAAGCCTTTTTAAAATGGTAAAGGCTTTTCGGAAAAGTCTTTTCTTGAGATTGACTTGAAATTGTTTATCCGTGCTGTAAAAAACGAGTAATATCGGCATTCTAAAACATTGCTTTGTTAAACAAAAGTACGCAGTAACAAAAAGTAGATATTTTTAGACTATATTTTGTGTGTTAGTAGTTAATGATCATAACAGCTAAACCAGGTTGATTCCTACCTAACACAAATAATTGTGTGATGAGCACGAACGTTTGTGCCGTGAATTTTTGCAAGGACGGTGAAAATTTATACTTTTAGCTTATAGATAGGTCATAGAAGGTTTATATTAAATAAAAACTCACTTATAGCACGTATATATGATATGTTTTAGCCCATTCAATTATACCGAAGTACCAAAAACTTTTATCTCTATGCACAGTTTACTTAAAACAGTACACAACAAAATAGGCAAACTCATATCTTAACGGAACAGTGAGCCAAAAATTGAACAATATTTCTCATAACTTAGTATTCAGTTGGCGCTCTCATCAAATTTCAGAAGTTCTCCGCACGCTCCAACTTGCTAACTGGCGTACCATCCACCATTTTTGTTCTATACATATTAAATATACATCTTTAGAAAACTGGTTAATAGTACAGACAAAAAGTGAATTTACATCTATTGGTAAAATGTTTGACGTTATAGAACTAAAAAAAATAGTCGATCAAGTCGAGATTATTTTTGTCCGTAACCAGTGACTTTAAACGTGGCTTTATTTTGTTTGTTTTGGCTTAAATGATTTGAACTAATAAAGTAAAGTCACACCTTAATAAATAAAACAAATACGGGTTATTTATACCACTTATAACTCAAGAACGGTTGGACCGATTTTCTTGATATTTTTTTCGAATCATCGCCTCTGATAGCAGAATAACTAAAAAATATTTTAAAAATCACGATAAACAATTGCGCAGTAACCTAATTTTCTCAAACATTGTGTATGAGACCTAACACGATGAAGAGCAGAGTTGTGACTAAAAATTGAGATGAAACTAAAACTGAAAAAAGAGATAACAATATTCTTTGAAGCGGTTTGTATATCGTGTGAAAATTTGAGCTCAATCGGTGTAGAACTTTTTAAGTTTTTAAAGAATACATAAACTAGCTTAACATTTATACATATATTTTTATCATTGAATAGCGCTGTATACCATTTAGCGGTAATCATTTATTAGTTTCTATTCAAATGCACACGTTAAACGGAAAAAAATAGTGGTATGTAGCTGCTTAATAAATTTAATATTATATTTAACTTATTTTAAGACAGTAACGGTTTAAGCTCTTATCTTGTCAGCTCTTTTAGCCGTTCCAAATATACTTAGATAAGTCGAAAATATACTAGTACTCCTAAGACTAATCAAAATTTGTCGTTACCTAACAGTGAACTAAGAATTAGAAACAATTCGAAATTCAAATGAAACTATATCGCAATATGAAAGTTTTCAGGTTGATTATGTGTACGACAATCTAACATCAACATAGTTGAGGATGCGGGTTTACATTACAAAATAGTTTTCCCGCCTCTGACAAGCGTGGGACGAGTGGCTTAGTCTGCGTCCAGAGGTCCATTGTCCTAAATCTGAAAAGGTCACGGGGTTCTGTGTAGTAATCTCCCTTAGTCGGCTTTTACGACACCCACGAGATGACACTCTGGTGACACTCTGTGTTCTTAATCTGTCGCGTTGGTAAGTGTATTTACTGTCGTAACGTCAATGAGGGTTTATGTAATTACTTACACGTATTTAATAATGCTTTTGTGGTAGAATAGAAAGCTTATACAATTAACGATGAAGATTTCTTATTGAAAGGAAATGGAAACTGGCGTCTTCGTCCGCCGTTGAGGAAAAAAATCGCCATTCATTTATACAATGTGTGTATTTTAGTCGAGTTTTCCGTCTCAAGAGGGAATCGACGTTAGCTTAATGTTTGAAATGCGGAATTGCAATTTGTTTATTTATTTAATTATTGTTACAAAATAAGGTACAAAGCTAAGACAATCTGTCTAGTCTAGTCAAGGGCGTGGGAGAGTCATGCTTCGCCACGAATGGGACGGCTCGACCGGAGTGATACCACGGCCTCACAGAAAAACTGGTGTTAAGCGATTCTTTCGTTGCCTTTCCCTGAGTGAGTGAGGTTACCGGAGCCCAAATCCCCCCTCCCGCTGACTCGAGCGGGAGGGACTCCAAGGGCAGCAACGCACTTGTAACTTTTGAGTTGCAGGTGTCCATGGGTGGCGGTACCATCAGGTGACCCGTCTGCTCGTTTGCAACCTTATACCATCAAAAAAGTACTCATTCTAGTATTTATTTATTTATTATTTTTTACACTTTGTGAGCACATAATATCCCGGAAATTAGAGAGCATTAACAGACCACGTGGTTCATTCCAACTGCCACGTGGTTTAGTCTGAAATGAGAATCAGTGGACCTCAAGGATTTTGAATGAACGGTCGCGGTCATAAGTCCAGTAGCACTTTTACGAAGTTATAGCATTATAACTAGTTGGTCTTATGACTTTCTTCTATTAACGTATATCACACACACATCTACTCGCTACGTCCCTATGATTATAGTGACTAATTTCAACGTAATCAATAACTGTCTGTCTAATGCTACTGTGGACGATCTGATGCAAATGCCGCCGCTTCAAAACTCATGTAACCGCACAGTAACTTTTTGAGAATTCATGAAATGTGGTTATGAGTGCAATTTTGTAATGAAGATTGAAAATTAAAAATCTTTGATTCAATTTTAAACCAGTAGTCACTAAAAGTTGAGGGTAGATTTGAAATAATAAACTATTTTATTGTTTCAAAAACACCCTCAACTTTTGACGTCGGTTAGTGAACGTAGTTACGAGTATAAGTGTTATTAATTGCCACTGATGTTTATATTGAATATCTGTATTCATAATGCAAGCAAATATTAGTATTTAAGCCAGGGCTAACTTTATAGCTTCACGTATACTGAATATCTGAAAGATACAAGGAAAGCCGATAGTGTAAGTTCTTTTGATGGATTGTGTGGTGATAATCGTGGTGTATGATTTTATTTTATAATCTCTTAAGAATTGGGTCAAAATATCTAATAAAGTTGCAAGAGGTTGTATTAACCAGTCTCATCATCATCATCATCATCACCAATAGCCTATAACAGTCCACTGCTGAACATCCTCTCCTTAGAAAGGCGCTTTTGGCCTACTCCAGTCTCAGCTATGCTTAATGGTTGGTGAATGTAAAACAAATGTTCCAAACCAACTAGACTTGTCGTCGTCGAGGTTTCGAACGACATAAAGGTATCTACTCTGCGGTATGCTTGTTTATCCCGTGGCAGAATTTAGTGAACTTATTTTATTTAAGATAACTGTCTGATCGGTGTGGTGACGGATTTAGAACACAGTGTCACCACCCCTGTTCATCCCGTGGGTGTCATAAGAGGCAACTAAGGGAGCAAGCTACTTAGGACAATAGCACTGCAGAGAGAAGGAAAACTTGGCACAAACCCTATACCAACCCGTCTGGCCAGCGTGATTTAGTAGGCCAAAACCTCTTTTCTAAGGAGAGGCCTATGTCCAGCAGTGGACTAGTAAAGGCTGTTGATGATGATGATGAACTGTGCGATACACCGTGCTGGTATTATAAGTGAATGGTTTTAATCTCATCAATGTTCTAATGTTAAGGTTACTCCATGGCCAGTACGATCACCTGATCTAAACCCTATAGGAAACGTATGGTATTTAGTAGCTTCTCTTTAACATCTTATATATTAGTTGTATTATAATATTTATATCTCACACATCTCACACACGGCCGTCTAATCTTAAACTAGGCAGAGCCTGTACTATACCAGACTGCTGATAAACATACGTATATATTTTTAAACGTCCAATGATTTAATTACAAACAATGCAGGTCTCACTGTGTATTAATAACAAAAAATATAACATTTAAATAGAAATACCTTTTTCTTAGGGCAATTTAGGGAATGATTGTAATATAGAGGTTTCAATGTTCTTTTTCTTGAGAAAATGAACAAATTAAACTAAAAAACAAAACAAAACAAAAACAACAAGAATAAATTGTAATAAGCAACTAAAATAGTATATGAAAATATTAAACTAAAAAGTATTTATTTTTAACGTTTAGTTTATTTAAAAGGCTTGTTTGTTTGTTTTAAAAAAGACAACTCCCGTACTAGGAACGAAGTAGGAAGCGGCGAGGTGACCGTAGTGGTAATCATTTTAAAGACATTTTAAAGGTATAAATTAATTATCTTATAAAAATAATAACTTATTTTATTAAATTACATTATACCTTTTTTATACCTTTTTGCTGTAAACTGCATTAATTTTAAAGTAACAGAATGCAAAAAAAAATATCCTGACATGATTACAAAAATTTCAAAAAGTGATCAGGCTCGAACAGTCAGCACTCGTCATCAAATGTGAAAGTAGGCTAATCATTCTATTATGGCACTGGCTCTAATGACAACTATATTGAATTTCAGCATCGGTTCCAAATAGGTGCTACCACTGGAAGTTCAATACGAAGGAAACGTATAAAGATGTGTCTAGGTATCTAGTGTTGTTCACACATGCATGTAACTAATATTATACGTCTGTATATCAATGTGTGTGCATTGAAACACCACACACACAAAGAATAACACAGGCAATCCGACCCAAAATCGAAATAATTGATGTATCTTCGAAAGTGTCCACGCTAATATAGAACCGAGCCCGGCACGTGTGACATACGACACACGACAGGTGACATATTGACCGAAATATCCACTGTAACTGCCATTGATCAATACGTATGCGCTTTCAATCATTTAAAGTTTTTTTATAAAACATTTGTCCTCTGTGATAGGAACGGAATTCTCGAACTTGACTATTGAAGTCGTCAGACCGTGCAGTGCCTGGTTAAGTACGATAGCTCCCAGTCTGTGGTGTTTTTTACAACCCCTAGATAATGGAACATCCTACTACTCCTTCAAACGTTTGATGTTTGGATCGTGTGTAAAATTTTCATTACGCGATGCAGGATGATTTACTGCGTAGTTCAGTCAATCTTCGTTAGATGTCACGAAAGTAGTTTTTTGTAGTATGTGGATGTTTTGATCTATTTATTATACTTTACGTTCTGCCTCATTATTTTAAATAGAAGTATAGCTATAAAGATATAGCAAGACAATAGCACTGCAAAGAGAAGGAGCTCTGGACAAAAACCCGTCTGGCCCGGGTGGTATAGTAGGCCAAGACCTCCTTTCTAAGGACAGGCTCATGTCCAGCAGTGGACTATTAAAGCCTATTGATGTGATAAAAAATAGATTACAAAGACCAACAATAACCAAGCAAAATAAACTTAAGAAAATAACCAACCGAACTCAGGAATCCGACACTCGACCCATTTGTCCACTTCATGATGGATTATGACATATTGATGACGTAAATGGAGCAGGTTTCTACAAAAAAGAACCCCTTCTCAAAGGAAATCAAATAAAAGGTAGACATCCGTCTTAGAAACTTTGTATAAAAGTATAATGGGGTAGAGTTATTTTTAAAATATATTAAATCTTTGAATTATAACGCTTTATAACAAACTATTCAGTATTTGTGTATTAGAATAATAATTGTTATAGCCTCCGTGATTATGGCTATGGAATAAAAAAATAAAATAAAAAAAAAACTTAAAAACACGCTTTTTATAGAAAACCAAACTAAAAAATAGAAAATATTTGAAAAAAAGCTTTGGGTGCCTGTTTTCAATAGTAAAAAGCACCCCACGCTTTTTTTCAAATTTATTTTCTATTGTTTAGTTTGTATTAAATTAGTGTATTGTCATCGGTCCTCGATATATGTATCTACAAAGTTTGAACGAATTCTGACCGTTTAAAGTCAGTCAAAATCACGACCAAAGGAGTCGGTTACAAACAAACATACAAGTGAAGCTATTTAAAGCATAATATAAAAGCTTAAACACTGTTTTTGAGGCAAATAATATGTTAAATTTATTTATTTTTCACAAAAAAAAACCTAAATTACTCGTACGTATAACGTTCCACGTATGTGTGTTATATTTGTTTGGTTAACTGAAGTAGGTAGCCAATCATAGCAGCGACACGTTGTATAAAACTGATTTCTATTAGCTAAATACGAATATATGTTGTACCTTTTTTTTTTTATACGTGCGGAAATCTCTTTGGATACCACCTGTCGGTGGCATGTCGGACTCGAACCGACTAAAACCGCACGCCGTCTCGGGTACTAATAGCCGGGGAACCAGGTATACATTTGTACCTATAATTTAATAGTACATGAAAATTTAAACAACACTCCGTCACCACGGTTATAACCATGTGGTGACATCAAGAATAGGGAGTGTCACAACCACTCTTCATCCCGTGGGTGTCGTAAGACCCGACTAAGGGACCAAACTACGCCGAACGACAGCACTGCAAAGGAAGGAAAACTTGACACAAACCCTAAATTGACTCGTCTAGCTAGCGTGGTATGGTAGGCTAAAACCTCTTTTCTAAGGAGAGTTCTATGTCCAGTACTGGACTACAAAGGCTGCTGACGTGATGAGGTGTAAACTAATAATAATAATAATATTAGAACTGACACTATTTTAAATTAACAATAAATGTAAGTTTTTTTTTATGATTTAGGGGACAAACGAACAGACTGGTAACCTGATGATAAGCGACCACCTTCGCTCATTGACACTTGCACCCCAAGAGTTACAAGTATGCTGCCACCCTTTGAGTCCTCCTACCAAGAATCAGAGGGGGGGATGTTTTGGTCACCGGTACCGGTTGGACGTAAAGCAATAAAAGAATGGTTCGACTCTGGTCGAGCCTGGCCGATACGTGACCAGTATTAAAATTTAAATCATTGGAAGTCAGTATTTCCGGTATGATACGACCTTCTTACTTAAAAAAAAAGATCATAGGTAAACTTCCCTCAAAGGCCGGCAATGCGACTCCTGAGTTGCAAGCGTTCATGAGCGGCGGTAATCACCTTCTCTTTCCATCAGGTAACCCGTGTGCTTTACCCATAGCAAAAAGTCTAATTACATTCATTAATATTTTGAGATAGTTATATAGCTGGATAGTATGTGAATAATAGATTCAAAATCATGTTACGTCAATCAATCTATAATAATCTAATCAAAGTTCGAAATTCCTTTATGGGGGTAGGTGGTCAAACTATTCAAATCAATTTCGTTACGTTACGGTGTAACCCAAAGTCTTACGAACAATGTTTGTAACTTCTATTGTTGCGGATACATTATGATCCATATGTTTTAATTAATTTGCTAGTCATCAAGGTCCATAAAATTTGCTTCGGGAAAAAGTATGGCTAACTGGCTGTGCCCTGCCACGCTTCGCTGTAGCACATTAATTGCATTGTTGGAAAATGGGTCACAAAATTGATAAAATAGATCAAAATAATTCTCGAAGTGGTTTGTATATCGTGTCAAAATTTGTTTCAGAATATCGCTACACTGAATTAGATTACAGACCTCCATCATTTCAAGAAGTAATTTGGCTCTACGATCTAATGGATTAATTGTCAGGTTGTTGGCTGAGTCCACCTGCATAACCCATTTTAAATTTGAGCTAAAAAATTACCCAGCACAAGAAAGTTGTCACCAAAAGCAGAGCCACGTCTTCCAAAGGTAAATCAGGGACAGGTACAGGATATATACGTAATGCGGGAGTTGTCTTTTTTAAAAAAGAAAAAAGCTGGTAAATACTCGTAGCAAAGACAGATATGCAAAGACTTCGATTACTAGGCAGCATAGTAATCCAAATATCCTCAACTCTACTCTCCCAGGTTGTCTGACATATAACGCTGATATTATTTTTAACAGCAATATAGACACCTCCACCCTCCTTTTTAAGAGAGCACGCGCTGTCACGATCACGTCTATACACAACTGTCATAAAGGGTATTTTCGTAGTAAATGATTAAAAGTCCAACGTTGACTGTAATGTGATTATATCGTATTTTAACTGAATAATAAAAATTGAATCGATAATCTGTTAGTCTTAGTAATACTTTACTACATTCAGTCAAAAAAGTATCGGGAATGGATGATTTGGATGATTCCAAATTCAAATTTTTTATTGTTTTTGTTGTTGTTAGATTGATAAAACTGTTTTCCATTTTGGCGCGGCGTTTGAGTTGCATCTGTTTTTTATATTAAATACAATGCTGTTTTTAGTTATATCATATCTAGTGTGTATTGCAAATTTCATAATGGAAAAAACATCGAACAAAGAGTTTGTCTTCAATTTTGCATCGCCAATGGAATTTCGTGTTCGGAGTCACTGAAAATGTTACAGAAGGCTTACGGTGAATCGACTTTATCAAAAACACGTGCTTATGAGTGGTACAAAGCGCTCAAAAGCGGTCGAGATGTGATAGAAGATTTGCCTCGCTCTGGTAGGCCATCAACGTCTGCAACTGAAGTTAACATCGCAAAAGTGAAGGAAATAGTGACTGAAAATCCTCATTCCGCCGAACATTCTGTATCTCACGAGTTGATCCGTACCATTTTAACTAATCATTTGGGTATGAAACATGTTACCGCTCGGCTAGTCGCCAAAAGACCAGAATTTTCTCCAAAAACTCAATCACATGAGAGTCGCTGAGGACATGCTAGAACGAGTCAATTCCGACCCAACATTCATGAAACGCATGCTTACTGGGGACGAGACGTGAGTTTACGAGTTTGACATGCAAACTAATCAACAAGCTTCGGAGCGGTGCCTTCCAACTGATCTGAAACTTAAAAAAACACGCCAAAGTCGATCAAAAGTCAAAGTCATGTTGACTGTTTACTTTGACTATCGTGGTGTTGTGCACTCTAAATTCTTGCGGGAAGGTCAAACGGTAAATAAAGAATATTATTTGAGCGTTATGCGGCATTAAGGAGAGCAAATTCGAAAAAGGCCAGATTTTTTACCAAACACTTAACAAATATCAGCGAGCAACCACCATATTCACCAGATATGGCTCCAGCCGACTTCTTTCTTTTTCCTAAACTCAAATTACCACTTCGTGGCACCCGTTTTCAATCGGTAGAAGACATAAAGGAGAACTCGCGGCGAGAACTGAACTCAATTCCGGCAACAGCGTTTAAAAAAGGTTTTGAAGATTGGATTATTCTTTGGCGTAAGTGTATCGTTTCTGAAGGAGCATACTATGAAGGTGATAAAATAAATTTGGATGAATAACAAACATTTTGTGTATTATTCATCTTTTCCCGATACTTTCTTGACAGAGTAGTATTTACTTCGGAAGTACCTTAAATGACAGTTGTGAGATCGAAAGTTGATCGAAACTGAATTGAGACCGAACTTTTATTAGGAGAATTTGCCTTCCGGTTGGGTATCGAATCCACGACCTTTGGCTTAGCAGTCAGGATCGCTAACATCTTAACCAAAGAACCTTCACATCACATCACATCAACAGCCTTTAATAGTCCACTGCTGGACATAGGCCTCTCCTTAGAAAGGAGGTTTTGGCCTACTATACCACGCTGGCCAGACGGGTTGGTATAGGGATTGTATCAAGTTTTCCTTCTTTTTGCAGTGCTGGTGTCCTGCGTTGTTTATAAGAACCTTATCTTAATTTATAACACTGAAAATACTAATTTTTATATTTTTAAGTATATTTTGTTGTTTCTTGTATGGATCATAAATGTATTAAAACGTAATTTAAATATAGATTTTATGTAATAAAGAGAATAATAATTATAAAAACTTTATTTATATAAAATTTAGCCTAGAGAACAAACATAGGTGATAACATAGCATCTTCTCTAATCTTCTTTCTAATCTTACTTTCTACGTTTGTTACAATGCATTTAATTGGGTTAAATATCTCAAGTATTTTAGGTGGTGATTGAAAAGATACGTTTTTCCCTTCAGTTTCAGTATTAGAACCTGTAAACTAAACTGTCCTCGAAGAAAATGTATTCAAGTTGAATTTTGTTATCTCTACGCTTTTAATACATTCAGATTAATTAATTTACTTAATCATTGTCATTGAAAACAATAACAGAAAGGGCAAAAGGACTATGCCCTCAAAAGCAAGAGTTTCCACATCATAAACTTTATGGCTAGTATTATTTTGGGTTAGAATAATTTAGATTAAAATGTAGCTTGGTCACAGATTTTAGACCCTGGCAACACTCCAACACTACATCAGTACAAAAACGTCTTAACTCGTTAAACGGCCACGTCAATTTCAACCTTAACTTAATAACATAGGCGTGATTTTAAATAGTTTTAAAATATAGAGGGTTACCCTTACAAATTCACGAGGTCGGCCTATTCATATTTCAAGGTGTGTATATTATAAATGTAGGCATTTTGAAGTGTAGTACGCAAAATGACTGTTTAACATGTTTCTGGTATGATTTTCACGTGTTGGTGTTTTATACGCTTTATGTTGTTGAAATATTAAAAGCGTTTGAGAGGCTGTGGGGAAAACCAAACTGGTGGATTTAAACCGTTGAAATATTACGAATGTGGAAGTTTATTTACTTAAATAGTTAAGATATGTATACTATTGATGTCATATCAATTTTAGAAAAAAGTTAAGTAATATTTGACACACAACGCCATCTAGTTTCAAACTAAGCTGAGCTTCTACTATGAAAGCTAGATTGACTGATAGAATACTTAATTTTTTTTTTTGTAAATACATACATATTATATATAGAAAACACCCGAACTCCGAAATAAATATTTGCAGATCATACAAACATTTCGTCCGACCCGGGAATCTAACCCGGGACCTCAGTACAGCAGTCGCATACGATACTACTGAACCGTAGTAAAATATCATCAAAATCGGCCCAGCCGTTTTAAAGACTACCCGGAACAAACAGACAGACAGAAAGACAGACAATAAATACTTGAACTGGTTTTTATGCATAGCTATCGTACAAACGACCGTGTGAACATGTAAAAAGTCTATTATTTTGACACTACAAACAGACACTTCAATTTTATTTATTTGTATAATTTTTATTGAAAACAACTCTCGCACTAGGAATATATCCTGTGTCGCGGGGGACTTTACAAACATACATGAAACGGACACAAAGAACACCCAGACTCAGAACATTAATTTGTACAAAGTAACGTCCCATGAGTTGACCCATGAGTTAACGTCCCACGTTTGTCAGTACGCTCTTTTCTTGAAGGTTTGAAGGTCATATCGGTCCGGAAATACCACAGACGATAACCCGTTCCACAGATTGGTTGTGCGGGGCAAAAAGTGTCTCGAATAGCGCACAGAAGTAACCGTGTGTAAACATAACTTAACCTTTAGGGTGATATTTTTTTCTTTGAATTTTAATTGGATCAAACAGGAAGTTTACATCATTCATAAACAACGGAGTTCTGATACTACAAACATAAAAAAATATAAACATAATTTATTGAATTGACTTCTTTTTTTGAATTATCTATAAAAAAGTGACGTAACACGTTTAAAGGATAGACACAAACAAGACAAGGGCACACGACGTCATCTTGCACCTGTTTGTACTCCGCTTAATGGCTCTAAGCGGGGCTTATTACGAGAAACGACATTGAAACGCTTTTCCATATTTTAAAGAAACAATCTGCGTGTTGATTTATAACCGTGCACTCTAATTTATTAAATTGTGCTTTAAAAGATGTCTTTGGCACAATGTATGTGGCTCTTAAGATCCTGTAAACATCTTAAATATAAAATTCTCGTCTCACAATGTTAGTTACCATACTCCTCCGAAACGGTTGGACCGATTGTTATGAAATTTTGTGTACACATCAGGTAGGTCTGAGAATCGGCCAACATCTATTTTTCATACCCCTAAATGACAATGGTGACCCCCCTTATTTTTTTTTCAAGATTTCCTAGAAATAATGTATATGGCAAAACAACGTCTGCCGGGTCAGCTAGTCTTAATATAAAAATCACGTGTCTCAGTGTTTGTTATCGAACTACTCCAAAACGACTTGACCGATTTTTATGATATTTTTTGTGTATATTTGGTAGGTCTGAGAATAGGTTGTAAGCTATTTTTATACCCCTAGGTGGTAAAGGTGATGTTCCACTATTTTTTAAATCTCGTCTTCCCATCTACGACGCTGTCTCCCTTTCCTTCTTTTGTATTGTTTCGTTCACCACTCCGTTACGTTCTTAAACCATTTATCATTATTACTCCTAATCATATGTCCTGCCCACCTCCATTTAAGCTTTTTAATAAAATAAGTAACATCTGTAATTCTAGTTTTCTTCTGACACTTACAAAACCTCATCGTTCCATTACTTTTCATAACAACTTTATTTCACCTTTTAAATTTTTGAAATTCTGTTAGTTTAATAATGTGTCCATGTCTTTATATGAGAATATATTCAAATGTAATGCTTATGAAATCCTGTGACGCTTTTGTTTTTGCTGCCTTGTCGGGCCTTAACAGCTTAATGATTCTTAATATCTGTAAAGTCGCTGCATTTGTCTTGATTCTGAATCTGACATGGGGTGTATTATGAAGAAAAAAGGAAATTATGTGGCTGTTTGCTGCCGCCGGTACGATTTTGTTAATGTACCTACGTAGTAGAAGGATTGTTTTTAATGTGTACCGCTTGTTTTTGTGAATTTTCTTGAATTTTTTGGAGTGATTTCTTCAAAATAGAAGGCAGAGTATAACAGAAAGCTAGTAATGCGTGAATATTTCCCAAGGGCAAGTGAAAGACAGGTGTCCCTTCTGACTTGCCTTTCCCTTTTTAAATTACTACCAACTTTCTCATCTTTAATTCCCAAAATACCTGATTGATAGTAAGCTTGTACTCTTTTAGGTAAGGTAACATTTTTACTAATACGTACGTACTAATAAGTAATATCTTTCAGGTAAAAATACACGAGTGATTGTATTTATTAATGTAGGTATTTTCTATATTTTGTGGGAAAAGTATAGGATTAGCAGAGCAAATGTGAAAAAAATGCTGTAACGAATATTCTTAGTATGCCTTTTGGTTTCTTAAAATGAGAAGATCTTAGGGCTACATTTTTTAACCGAGAAACGAAGCTTTCAATTCATCATAATTATATGCAACTTCAACAACTATGAGCACGTTAAAATATATTAACGTTCTTTTATTATTATCATCATCATCATCATCATCAATAGCCTTTAGTAGTCTACTTCTGGATATAGGACTCTCCTCAGAAAGGAGGATTAAGCCTACTATACCACGCTGGTCAGACGGGTTGGTATAGGGTTTGTGTCAAGTTTTCCTTCTCTTTGCAGTGCTGGTTGTCCTGCGTTAGCTCTCTTAGTCGCCTCTTGCGACACACACGAGATGAATAGAGGTGGTGACAATTCTTAATCCGTTACCACACGGACCATATAAATTGCTTATTATGGCGATAGTATAAATGGTTTTACAAATGAGCCTATTTAATCATTTTTATCAGTTTTCATTATCGGTTCTATATCGTTATAATATATAACTTATACCTACGCCAATGTTTTCTTCTTTTTACTGCCTACAACGGGGCATGAATTTTTACGATATCTAAACAGAGCTCCGTAAAATACGACAGGATGGTACATCGACACGATATAGATGGCGTGACAAGCAGATGTTGTGTGTATATTTTCTAAATTTATGTATCGGAAATTTGAATAGAA
This sequence comes from Arctia plantaginis, assembly GCA_902825455.1. NCBI lineage: Eukaryota > Metazoa > Arthropoda > Insecta > Lepidoptera > Erebidae > Arctia > Arctia plantaginis. The sequence goes on along the minus strand of CADEBD010000226.1, from coordinate 11,437,142 downwards.
CGTTCAGAAAGTATTGTTGCTAAGAAATAATTTATTTTAATATTTTCAAAGGATATTGAATGGCGCTGAGAAACTGAATTTGTATTTTATTATGATCTTTTCATACTTTTTATGAATGTTAAAGTATGAAAATATGATTCTAACATTCTAGGGCGGTTTAATTAAATTGTAACTAACAACAATCTCGATGAATTAATCTTTTAAACAAAAAATCTCTATCAAAATCGGTTCATCCATTTAGGAGCTCTAAACAACTTAAAAAAATCCGTATATAAACGAGTATAGCACTTACTTTTTCATAGTTTTTTCAAATTAGTATTTTGCCCCTAAGTTCTTAAAATAATAAAAAAATTTAGACGACTTTACTACACGATCGTCCCATTCCAGGTGGGAATCAAACCCAAGACCAGTCAGTTTTGCTAACCACTAAACCAACAAACCCGTCGTTACAATTACTTTAGGTACATCAAATCATTTGTCAGCACAATTCTTTTCAAAAAGCGTCTTTAAAAGGTGCCCAATTATATTTTTTATCTTTCTCTTAAGCCAATTAATCACAATTGCGTCCTAGAATTTTGAAGATTTACAAAAAAAATTGTTTCCTTACACCTACTTCCTTGTCGCGACAAATCTTACCTTTAGCTGTGCTCTAATTATTTACCCTAAGTTGAATAAATAGCAAAACAACGCAGGACACCAGCACTGCAAAAAGAAGGAAAACTTGACACAAACCCTATACCAACCCGCCTGGCCAGCGTGGTATAGTAGGCCAAAACCTTCTTTCTAAGGAGAGGCCTATGTCCAGCAGTGGATTATTAAAGGCTGTTGATGTGATGTGTGATGTGAATAAATAGAAAATTACAGAATAGCGGGAATCCCACCTGGACGGTATGAAAGGTAGAAAGAAAGAAACAACAATATGCGGAATAAAAGTACGAGACGCGATTTTATTCGACATACACACGAGCAAAATCTAGTATTATAAATGTGAAAGTGACTTTGTTTGTTACACTGTAACGCCTAAACCACTAGACCGATTTTGAAAATTATTTAACTTAAAGAAAGCTACATTATCAGCGAGTAACATAGGCTACTTTTTACTGCTATGGTCGATATATCCATGGGCAGAGCCGCGGCCAAAAGCTAAAAATATATAAATTCATTTTTAGGGTTCCGTATTTTATTAAGATTTTTTTTTCTGGTTCTATAATTAAATCACAAAAACAGTGATAGCCGAACTGACAACCATTGACATCTTAAGTCCACGGTTCAAAGTTCAAGTGCCTAATTAAAATTAATTACGAAGTGGAATGAACTTCAACGATGAAGAAAAAAAATCTTGAATAACTCTACACATCTGAGAGACTTTTATATTAGGTGTACTAATATTACTAATAATAATAATATACCTTACACATCTCACACATGGCCGTCTGATCCCAAACTAAACAGAGCCTGTGCTATGGTAACCAGACCGCTGATAAACATACTCAAATATCTTTAAATACATACATATTATAGATAAATACAACCCGAACAAATGACCGTGCTCAACACACAATATTTGTCTTGGGTAGGTATCGAACTACGCTTAAGATTACTAAGCGCTCGACCAACAGGATATTTATTACTGAAGGAGAGGTATACTTCGACCTCACAGCAATCCGGTGTTAAGTAATTCTTTCTTTGCTTTTTACTGATTGCTTGAGGGTGAGGCTACCAGAGCCTAAACCCGCCTTTCCTATAATTCTGGAGGGAGGAGGGATCTTACAGGACGGTGACGCAACACTTGTGCATAAGTAGTTTGTACATGGCATGCATAGTCGTCTTATATGCTTAAATGTTGTAGAGAAAAAGTAGTACAACAAATTTAAAATGGGTTATAGGGCTCCCTTTCATCAACTCGGCAGAAAATCTTTCTGTGACTTAGGAACGAGTATGCATTTATGAAATGCAATACGGTTCTACAGTAAAATTTTTATATTGATAATAGCCTATGTAAAAATACTAATTGTGACTAGGTGTTTACCTGTGTAATTGAGCCGATAGGAGAATAATCCCCCTGGGTAGGGCACCGGTGATTGGAGGGAACTTGAAATGACACGGTCCGAGTCCTTCCTAGAGTAGAGCACCTTAGGCTGGCCGTCAGAGTAGTATTTAGAGGAAGTACCTCATACTCTTAGGTACCGCATCACTACGATGGAGTCGGCATTTTCGCCGGCACAGATATAAAACCAATATCTTAGCAGTCAATGCTACCTTATTTATAATATTATAATTCTATTATATATTTATACTACAATTCATGATAAGTAATATAACGTTATATTTTAATATATAAAGATCTTAGTGACTTAAGCTATATACTTTTAATCAAGAATGTCGGGTGTATTACGTACAATTTACATGTACATGTGTGTAAGAGTGCGTGTACGTGTTACGCATACACGTATGCATGCATTTTGTACTGTATACTTTATAACAGCTGTAGGTATTGATATCCGATCATAAAATGATATAAACATAAAAGGTTAGTAAGTTGAAGACATCGGCAGAGCGTGAAATGAAATATTTTATGATTTATCATAGACTCGTCCGTCTCTTAGAAATTTCAATTTTCTGACAATTGAAGGACCAAGACTCATTAAATTTTAGATTCAAAGACAAATATCAAAAGTTTTGTGAGCGGTTCTTTTGTTAAATTATTTCAAATCTCTTTGGCAATTTATGGGCTTCAATAGTACTTTTATTTATTTAAGGCTATTAGAAAGAGGTGCAGAAATACTCGTAATATACAAGCCGTTCCCTCATAGTTGCTTTCAAGTTTACAATTTACATTTTTTTTTATGGTAGGGGTATACCAACAGACAGGTCGCCTGTTGGTAAGTGACTACCATTTTTAATGACCCCTGCAACTCAAACAAATATGTTGCTGCATTTTAAGTTCCCCTTCCCCCGCATTCAGGGGGAGAAGGGTTATATACGATATATACGGGAAATACGGTAGACGCTAAATAACGCAAAAAGTGTCTTGAAAAGTAGTGGAGCGCCAACTATCCAGGTGATGAGGATGAAAATATTGCCGTGTGACGGCTGGTATTAGTCCGAATTATACCTCGGAGCACTCTCCATGATATATGCTATAGAGAATGCAAAGTGAAGCCACATCTCTACGTAACGCCAAGAGATCCAGCCTATCGAAGGATTTATTCAAATTCGATTCTTGAGATTAGAGCGTTCAAAAAAAAAGTTGTTATAAATATACGTGATACATTTATGAGCTCTTGATGTAACTTACAGTAACGGTACTAGTAAAGTTATGTCACTAATTGTAATTTCATCGGACATAAATTAAAAAGAAACAATTAAAGGCAGCTAAATAGAAAAATATAGCCCAAAATAAAAATGCAACGTTCCAATACACACTCGCGCAAAAGGTATCTTAACCGGTTCAGCGCTTGTCGATATCCGGATTATCCGAATTTAAGGGCTGACACTAACAAGGGTTAGATTTTCTACGCGAGGGTAGTCGGGGGTTAATTGGACACATTCACTCAATATTCTAGTGGTGTAGTGGGTAATAGCGTTTCTGGGCCCGATAACCGGATACATCCGGGTGTTTGGAAATTGGGCGATGAGGTGTCTTGGGTATTGTGATGGTAAAAATAAAAGAATATTGATAAAGTGCTAAAGATCATGCGGGCTTTGTAACGAGATATAAATATAACTGATTATCACTTCATGATCACGATGATGATGATGATGAGATATTCAGTATATCTCAGTATACCACCGTGGTTGAAAATTCTAATAATAAAATTTTCGATTTCAATGATATTTAATTATATAGGTATTACAAACTTTTAAATTACCTAACATTTCGATCAAGTTGCACTCCTTGATGTCACAGGCTGGATCTCAATCAAATCCCAAATAGCCACTAGCTGACCTAGTCAACTTCTGACTACGGCTTGTGCAACTCGTACTCTTCAGGTGTCACTGAGCTCTTACCAGCTTACTCGTATTTAGGATAGTTCCAATTTTATCGAAGCGTCGGGTAACAAAAAAGGTATTCTACCTGGATATTAATTGCCTGAATAAGACCCTATTTAGGTATTTATATGTATCGTCACATCACATCAACAGACTTTAACAGTCTACCTCTGGACATAGGCCTCTCCTTAGAAACGAGTGTTTGGCCTATTATACCACACTGGCCAAGACGGATTTGTACGAGTATAGGGCTTACGTCAAATTTTCCTTCTCTTTGCAGTGCTGTTGTCCTACGTGATTTGCTCCCTTAGTCGGTTTTTACGACACCCACGGGATAAATTAGGGTTGTGACACTCCGTATTCTTAATCCGTCATCACATCTCCCACCCAAGTGGAAAAAGGACCAACGGAAGACCTAAAGACCGCTGGGTCGATAAAATCAAAAACACAGCCGGCGGAGGATCACATCATATCAACAGCCTTTAATAGTCCACTGCTGGACATAGGCTTCTCCTTGGAAAGGAGGTTTTGGCCTACTATACAACGCTGGCCAGACGGGTTGGTATAGGGTTTGTTTTAAGTTTTCCTTCTCTTTGCAGTGCTGTTGTTCTGTGAAGTTTACTCCCTTAGTCAGCTGTTACGACACCCACGGAATGAATAGTGGTGGTGACACACCGTATTCTTAATCCGTCACCACACGGCTACTCCTACTACTTATTACATATTTATAAAAAGGTATATTTTAAGTCCTAATTTGGATTAGAATAGTGTCCCTCCATATTTGCCTGTCCATTGCTGCCCTTCTCCAACCCTTGGACAGATCGTCTTACCATCTTTTTTCCGCCCTCCTCTATGTCTTTTTCCGGCCGCCGGTACCATTCTGTTACTTTTTTGGAGAGAGAGAAAGAGTTTCAATAAATGTAACCTGAATATTTATATTTACATAAATTAAACAGGTATTATACAAAAGTGTATTGTATCTGTTAAGTGATCATGGTTATTCTATATTTCAAAATAGTTCTATACAATCAAGTGGCACTAACATGTAGGTTGTAATAACAAAGTGTATGTTCAAGGTAATCTCCTACTACTGATCAAACTTTTAAAATTCTTTCACTGTTAGAAGGGTATTTTATTTCTGAGTGCTATAGAATATTTTTTTACCGTGATAACCGCCATATATAAGGGCGGAGACGCCGGCAAAAGCTTGTTAAAAATATAAAGTGACAATTTTAAATCTTAATACAATATTATTTCAAGGCATCGAAAACTGTATTCTTCCTCCGAGACTCTTCCCCAAACTAGGTTGGGGTCGGCTTTAAGTCTATTACTATACGGCTGAACTTTGATTTTTACTTTTACTCCACAACCCAAGAAGACGATAACAGAGTCCTGTAGAAAAACTATTGTCGGACTTTTTAGGGCTCTAATTACCCGTAATGATGGCAATGTATGGCAACCGGAACGTGCTCTTCAAGGGTATCAATATGTAAAGAAATGATCACCCATCCATAGACTGACCTGGCTAGGATTGCTTAACTTTGCAATGTGGTAAGATACTCGGTTATCACTTAGCCTCGAAGACTCAAGACTCTATTGACGGAATAAAACGAATACACTTAACGCCCCTGATAATACTCCAACGTAATTTCATATGGATTTTATATTAGATTTGTTTCGGGAGTACGCCTTTTAAATCGAGTTTGAATCAAAAGACGTGTTCGAAGTAGAAACAAAATCGAAATCTAATCAGTTTCGCGAATAATTTCGTTTATTTCGGAAGCAGTCAAAAGAATTGAAATGATGTATGGTTTTCTTTGTTAAAAAATACTTATAATGTTTATAAGCGATAAAACTTTATCAATTATAAGTATTTTAAATAACCAAATTGACATAATAGGAATTTTCATTGTCTTTTTCTGTTAAAAGCAAAGTTTTATAAACCTTGACAACTTTAAACTGATTTTAAGGTTAGTGTACACGAGAAACACGCCAAAGACACAAATCGCAACAAACAATTTTAGATATAGATTTTATATCAACTTCCCGCACATGCTTATCACCGGTGGTCGCTAAATTGATACCAATCGTCATTGGTCTTCACGTGAACGCCGCCGGCTACTAAAAGCCAACGTAATTTATTAACAAATGCCACTCGCTCGATAGTCCACCTCACTCTCCCGGCGTATCAATCAACCAGTTGCAAGTTTGTTTATAAATAGCACGCGTAATTAAACCTTCCATGTTACATATAACTTTAAGGGGAGGTTAAAAATAGCAGTGGATATCGATTTTTATTTCTGTTTCCCAACGATCAGGAATGGTTGTCGTGTACCTAAGCTACTTTTGTAACCGCTTCTAGCCTCGAGGCATTGTCGGCGAGGCGTGTAGTCATTGTACTCCTACACTTATGATGACTGCTCCACTTCTGATGTTTTTTTTTATTACGTGGAGACTTTTTTGCTCGTTTTTGTGATCGATGGTGTTTATTTCTGCAACCAGCTTTGGTCAATGGTCAAAGGTCTGGTGAGTATGGCGGATGAGGGAGAGCTTCCAACCTCAGCTCTTGCAGCTTGGAGACTGTATGTTGCGCAGTATGGGGTCGCGCGTTGTCGTGAAGGAGCAGTGAGGACGACCGATTGACCAAAGCTGATTGCTTGGTACTCACCAGACTTTGCACCTACCGACTATTACTTTATCCAAAATTTAGACAACTTTTTAGTGGGTAAAAAATTCAATTCCCGAGAGGCAGTACAAAATGCCTTTGAAGAGTTTGTTGCCTACCGTCCAGCTGATTTTTACAAGAAGGAGATCAATAAACTGCCAATGCGTTGGCAAAGATGCGTCGATTGCATGGGTAATTACTTCGAATAACAGAAATAAAAAAGTTTGAAAAAATAAGTACTTTCACTTATTGCATACAAAACGGCAATTTCATCGGTAAATACCTATTATTAACGCGATCTAGTATCAAACTAAGTAGAGTTTGTACTATGAAAGATAGATTCAGTCATAGAATACTTATTTAAACACCAAAACAATTTTTTGCAGAGCATACAAACATTTGGTCGTCAGAACAGCCTTCACATTCGCTACCAGTGCACTACCAAGGCGGTAGTTGTTAAGGCTATGGTACAAATAAATTATTGCAAACTCTCAGTAACTGTTAGTGTTACTTACTACTAGTGTTACTTACCGTCCGTGTGGAGACGGATTAAGAATACAGAGTGTCACCACCCCTATTGGTCCCGTGGGTGTCGTAAGAGCCGACTAATGGAGAAAACTACCCGGGACAACAGCACTGCAAAGAAAAGGAAAACTTGAAACAACCCCTTTAACAACCCGTCTGGCCAGCGTGGTATAGTAGGCCAAAACCTCCTTTCTAAGGAGAGGCCCATGTTCAGCAGTGCTGTTGATGTGATGATGATGTGAATGTTACCTTATTTCTTAGGGTTTTTTAGTTTTTTAATAATCAAATTTGGTCAAGTCTGTTATCATTTTAAATTTTTAAACGCTATAAACATACATTTTTAAAGCGTCGTAACTATCCTTTCAATCAAAAAGGCATTTAATAAAGAGTAACTAATTTGACTTGTTATTCAACTAACGTATTCATGTTTAAGTCGGAATTAAATGCAAGATGACACAACAGGACCAATCAAATTGACCTACGCCGTCATCAGTGTAAAACAGGCCTTGTAATTAAATTACCTTGTCAACTGGAAATTCAAATAGCCGATATCTTCATTAAATATTATTATACTGTTAATTTCTGTTTGCGGTTGGAACCAATTTAAATAATCTTACATACAATTTTGGCTAATTAATTAGGCAATCCAAAAAAATATTCCTAATAATATTATTACTACACTAATTGTTTCACCATCTGATGATAATAACACTATGATATTGGCCAAAATGATGATTCGTTTAAACGAATATTCACTAGAAAGTAATGTAGACGGTACCAAGGGAGAAGGCAAAATTATCAATGTACCATATTTCATTGTTCAGATAAATTATTAATCAAAAGCAACAGGAACGCAAAGAAAAATAAACACAGTTAAAATAATTCATAACAAATAAACGTTCAAACACTTCAGTATTCTCAATAAAACTACATTTATCTGGTTGAAACTACTTTAAAACAGCCCCAGTTTATGTACGTAACAGGGTTACTCAAAAAGTTGGCCCGAAACCCGGTTATGCGTTTTGCATAAAGGTCAGAATATCTGGGTCGTGGTCACCACACTCAAAACGTGGAGTAGTTTTTTAGAGAAACGATTCTGTGATTTCCGTGAGGTTTGAAAGTTATAATGGCTAAAGTTAAATTGATGTTCACAGTTGTAGGCTTATTATAACTTTAAATCTGACAATGGAAGTATGAGAATTGGTATACCTGCATTACATAGTTTTCTGGTACCGGGTTCTAAGTACTTCTAGCGAGAAAAAAGGAGATTCAACTCCATGGAAAATGAGGGAGGTGTTATGTAACTACAGAAACCATCTAACGCTTTCTGTTGGTAAGACGATTCAAAAAGAAAAAGAAAGCTCAGATGAGTCAGACGAACTAGAAAAATACTCTAGAAAAATAACCTACAGTGGAATAAATCACGCAAAAAGCCCAGTAGAAAACCATCAGATTCAAAGAGATAATTATTGTCAAATGCAGCTTGCATTAAACCATGATGTGAATCAATTATGGAAATCAGGTGAATCATCAACAACCGTCAATAGTCCACTGCTGGATATAGGCCACTCCTTAAAAAGGAGGTTTTGGCCTACTATACGCGGGCCAGGCGAGTTGGTATAGGGTTTGTGTCAAGTTTTCCTTCTCTCTGCAGTGCTGTTGTCCTGCGTAGATTGCTCCCTTAATCGGCTCTTACGACACCCACGGGATGAATAGGGGTGGTGACACTCTGTATTCTTAACCCGTCACCACACGGACAGTATTCTGCCTAAATTTTTTATTGACTCTATCCAATAGATGCCACTTTAATAGTAACTTCACACATATCACAAGGTAGTCTTATACCAAATTAAGCTAAGCCAGTGCTATGGTAACCAGTCTTCTGAAAAACGTACTTAAATATTTCTAAATACATTTTTATAAATAAATTAGACCCAGTCATAGAGGAAGTCATCATGCTCATCACACAATTATTTTGCTATGGGTGGGAATCGAACCTACGACCTCCGGCTTAGCAGTCAGAGTCACTAACCACTAGACTAACAGGTCCGTCGTGAAAGAGTTATGATGTCCGAAATTTATTGTTTTATGCCTGAGTTTATTATTGCCAGGCACTGACAACGCAGTTCATATTTGAAATATTTTGATCGTCAACTGTTCTAGCGACCATCGCAACATCCCACCCCATAGTAACAGATTAATTTAGTAAGTTCTCGTTTCAAATTTTACCCAGTCAAAACATCGTAAAGACCATTAATCCAAAATAGAACCTTAAGTCGTAATATTTAGATATACGAACATTAGTTTATTGCTTGTTGTTAAAGTGTTTTAGTCGTTATTTTATAGTTAAATAATTATTTTTTAAGAGAAAGTTTTTTCAAATACTCAGAAAACAGAATAAATTAGGAATTGCTTAGGTTTTTCCTCAATAAATAAAACACTATTTGCTTTCATAATATCTAACACTACAGAATAACATTGTTTAAAGAATTGTGTTTTAAATGTTTGTTGGCAACCGTGCTCCATGAACTTCTAGAATTAAGGTGCATTTAGCTTCATTCGATACCAATCTCAAGGGAGATAAATATTTTATACTATAAATACGTGATGTGCTTAGATACTCTGGAGAAAGAACATGTTTGACAGCTTTGTTTCTATTATTGAACCTAATTTAGGTAAATAGTTGCGTCTCGCGGTGCTACACTGGTGGGAACATTAAATGTTTTCGGTATAAAAATAGCCTATTCCACAAGGAATCTATTTTTGTAGCAAATTTCATCCAGATCCATTCTGCCGTTTTTGCGTAAAAGAGTAACAAACACCCATAAAAACTTTCGACTTTATAATATTAGTAATAAACTTATGTCATATTGTTATTATGTTAACTATATGACCTTAAGGATGTCATCATCATCATTTTTTATAAAGAGGCATATGTCCACTGTTGGACATAGGCCTCTCTTTAGAAAAGAGGTTTTGGCCTACTATACCACGCTGGCCAGACGGTTTGGTATAGGGTTTGTTTCAAGTTTTCCTTCTGTTATCGATGTAACTTTTAATATATGAAACCAAAACCTACCTACCACTTTTCTATTACATTTTTAATTTTTTTTATCTACTACAGTGTACAGTTCAAAGTGTGCCAAACCGTCAGCGGTCTGTGTCAACTAAACAATGGGCGAGTGTATAAACAGCAGAGGCGAAGCTCCGCCACGATTCCTTTGAAGTGTGCCCAAAAAACCTAAAACATGCCGATTGTACGGAAAGATGGCTAATCGTCCGCCAATGTTAACATTGCCCTGTGTACACAATGGCGATAGCTTGCCGTGGGCCAATATATAGAGGGGGCTAGATATGCCTCTACTCTATAGGTATACTTATTACTTGGGGAGAGAATGACAGCCCGATTGCATTAAGATGCAATCGGGCCGCCACGCCGCGATTGAGGGAAGAAGTCTTTTCCCCTGGGATAAAGCCCGATTAGGCATGTTGTCAATTCGGCGAGGACCTGAAATAACATGGTCCGGGTCTTCCCTGGCCTAAGGCCTGGCTCCCTGGCCTGGTGGACTCCTGGCTCCCGGCACCCCGTCAACAAAAAAAAGGCATACTTATTACTTATTATAAGATTAACTTGGGAATCGAATAGATGTTAATTCATATGCAATTTGACGAAGTATATGGAAGGTAGAAGGTAAAAAAATAAATATGTAAAATGCCGCTTGTATGTAGTAGTAACCAGTGTCAATAGATATTACAATTAAGAAATGTTTAAGAGCTGTTTGTGGAGTGAGTCCACTTGACTCTTGTAAACCGTTATTTAAAAAACACAATTTGCTGACATTGACCTGCATGTATGTTCTTGAAGTATCAATGTTTGTTAGGAAATATAATAATTTCGTTAAATTCAAGGGGGATCATGTTACTGAATACAGACCAAGAGATCCTACGAAAATAATGATTCAATTTTGTAGAACATCTTTGATGAAAAAGAATGTGTATCACATGTGCATTTTAGTTTTCAATAAACTTCCTAAGAGCCTTAGGGAACTTCCATTTAAATATTTTAAAATTAAGTTAAGAAAATGGCTAGTTGATAAGTGCTTTTAAACAACGAAAGAGTTCATGCAAAATAAAACTGATGTATATGATCATTTATAGATTTAATAAATTAGATATAATAATTCAATAAATTTAATAATTTCTAAATTTAATAATTTCTATGTAATATTTTTTTTTGACATTTAGTTAATTTTATTAGTTAATAGTTATCATTAGTTAATGTTTTGAGTCTCTATATAAATATTTGCATGCCTAGTACAGGCAGAATATAGCTTGAACATTATACACCTTTGTAAAATCTGGTACCACCTGTATTCTGTGCAAATAAATGTTTCTTTCTTTCATATTTATAATGTTTAAAAAAATGCTTATTCCAACCGTCTCTAAGTACTTGTAACAGGGGATTTACTAAAGTTTCTGACCTATAAAACTGCAGTAACGTTCTTTAAATCTTAGGATAAGTAAAATAATGTTGAGATTTTTACCTTACTTGAGAAATTATTGATTTTTGAAATTCCTTATACAAACTTTTCACCTTTTGCACCCCCTTAAGAGATGACCAATTGGTCAAAGATGCATAAACATTCCTTATTTTTAATGATAACTTAAAATCATTTTTTAAATCTCAGGAATAGTAAAATGACATTTAGTTGTATTCCTTACTTAAGAAATTATTGATTTTTGAGATGCCCTGTACAAACTTTTACCCCTCTATTAACTCTCTAAAGGGATGACTAATTGGTCAAAAATACATACACATTCTTAATTTCTCATGAAAAGTTAAATGATAAAATTCTTTTAGTTCTTTTTTATTGATTCCTTTTATAATTTCAACCCCCCTTTTCAGGGGTGATTTCGGGAATAAAAACTATTATATATCCTTCCCCACAACTCAAACTGTCTCCATGAGAAATTTCATCTGAATCGGGTCACCGGTTATTGATTCCCTATATAAACTTATACCCCCCCTTCTCACTCCCATAAAGGGTGATTTCTGGGATAAAACTATGTCCTACACCGGGACCTTAACTATCTCTATACCAAATTTCATCTAAATCGGTTCAGCAGTTTAAGCGTGGGGAGGTAACAGACAGACAGACAGATACACTTTCGCATTTAAAATATGAGTATGAATTGTCACAAAATTAAATAATTCCATTGTATTCTAGGATATTCTTGCCATTTCAGACTTTTTCCACAACAAGCGCAATGAGCAAATTGATTTTTTAACATACAACTTTATGTTCTACTTTTTAAACCTAAAGTACCAGTATATTTATTACGGAAAAAGAGATTGTGTAATGAAAATTTAAATAAAATAAACAAGTAATGTATTGGTTACTATAAAATAAGTGTAATGGAGAAAGTGATAAATATTATGATAAAAGGCGAACGGTTAATTTTATTGTTACTGCTGTGATAATACAATTATTCAACAGTAAACAGTTAATTCATTTTCATTTAATACGAACTAATCGGCAGTTGTTTTAAACTTTTGACAAGGGCCACGGTACACAAGGCTCAACATAATTTGTCAAGGCCGGCAACGCGTTTGTGACTCCTGAGTTGCAGACGTTCATGGGCGGCTATGGCTACTTTCCATCAGGTGACCCGTCTGCTCGTCTGCCCCCGCTAACACATAAAAAAAAAACTCCGGGGAAGACTCAGGCACCGGCAGTCGTAGGACGACCTCCGTCCTCCATAAGCGCAGGCCTGGGGGCAATATGTGATGCCATCTGTCCATCTTTCACCCTAGCAAAGCAAGCCGTTGTGGCGGCAGATCCATACGTCGGGGTATCAGTGATTTCTTTCCTAGGGTACATCTAGTTCCCCCGGCTACTGGTACCCGAGACGGCGTGTGATTTATGGTCGGTTTGAGTCTGACACAACCATCCCACCTGTGAGGCTACGGTACAAAACCTAATGTCAATTTATATCCATAAGCCACTTTGGCACTTTTGCAAATGTACATACTAAAATCTGTACTATATTTGGCCTCGAATCGAATATTTAGTGACAAACGATAATGGTATCGTGAGTACAATTCGTATTTGTGAATAAGGATTTAAATAAATAAAAAAAAAAACTTGATGAAAACAACGGAAGAATTGCTGAAATATGGCTCTCCCTTAATCCTGCTACAATTTAATTAATTTTTAAAATCAAATATTTACAATTTGATATTTTTCATAATGGAAAAAACTTCTTGGATAATTGATAAACCTACGATAAAGACTAACATTTTGTAAGCAATAATGATTATTTAAAAATCAGAGTTCGTCATTCCAACTCTCACAAGTTAATCCTTTGTTTGTAAAGTGTATGAATAAATAATTTTAATCTTAGCATCTATAGCCACAGATCTACAAGTTCACGGATACCTGTCCAAGAAATTCCCAACTTTTTAATCAGTTAAAACCCGCCGAAGCCTCTCCCTTTCGCCGTTCAACTAAACTTTTAATTGCGTTTACAGAATCGGTGTTGACAATACGGATTATAACAGTGGCCGTCCACCCCTCACTAATTATGAATTTTCGCTCAACGTTAAGCTGTGAAATTTTGGTTGAATTCCCGATGAGTGTTTTGTGTCAATTGGGCGAAATAATTCTAGCCAGGGAGGCTACGCTGGTAAAAGTTATTCCCATTGAGATTTGACGTGTCTGTTAAGTTGATTTATTTGATTTAAGTACTTGTTATAGATGTGGCAGTTATATCTAAATAGTTACTGAGTCTGGGATGACTATATTCATAAGAGATAATTGATCGTTTTTAATCCTTTGTTATCAAATATATATTTTTTGGCTTTTGATTTATTTATAAATCGATTTTCGCCCGCATAATCTCTAGAGGAATTTAGAAGAATAAGAAAGAACAATGTCATTAACGCGTGCCTATATATTTTTTCTGAAGGCCAATTTCGGGTATGCCCTAACTGTAGTCCCTCGAGGAAGTTAATTGTGATCAGGTTGGGCATGTACACATTAACCACTAGTCGAAATTACATTTACTGAAAACTCGTGCGGAAATGGTATCTTTCCGCACGAGTTTTCAGTAAATGTAATGTACCCAAAAAATTCTTGAGTCTTCTTAAATCTCATCTTGTTAAGGGTGAAAGCTTTAGATTTAGATTCAAATCGATTTGAAAACCTTTTGCAAGGACATTTGAACAATTTTAATATTTTTACAAAATCTATGATTTTTTGAGACTGGGATTTCCAACTGCATCTAGCTTTCATAGTACACGCTCTTCTTAGTTTGAAACTAGATGGCGTTGTGTGTCAGATGGCCGACAATACTATTATATAATTATTATTATATTAAGTAAATAGGTAAGTAGAAACTATTACAGATAGTGAATAATATACATTATATCTAGTAAAAACTACAAAGGTTCTCAGGATCACCTGAAAATTAAGATTTTACTTACGTAATTATATTGCGTCTATAATTTGGCCTGGTACTGTTTGTAGAAGTTAATATAAAGTTTCAGTTCATTCATTATTTAACCTATGGTACTATTTGAAAATCGTCTTATTTCCGTGTGTATCTGTGCCTGTCTGTGTATTTGTCACAATCATGACCGTTTTTCTCAAAAACTTGGTTAATCAGTAATTTGAAATTAATATCACACACACATAGTTGCACTCCCTTGAAGGTGTAGCCTTGTAAATCAAAGTAATCGAAAGTTTAAGTCTGTAATTTTAATAAATTTTGTCATTTGTCAATAAAACTAGAATCAGGCAATTTGAAACCTAACAGCACAAGTAAAGGAAAAATTCCAAAGATTAGATTAGAAGGTAATTTGTTGTTCTGACCCGTCAAAACAATTTTTTCCAATTACAAACTAATATTTTGCGGTAGAAAAATTGGTTTCGACGTACATCGATATATGGGATAATATTTTTAGATCTGCAAATCAAAGTATGTTGTTTGGAAAATGAGCTAAAATCTTCCAGTATCAATTCCCGAAAGGGAAGGACTATCAACCTACATACGAATTTATTTATTTACGGAACCTTACATTTGGCCAAAATTCTAATAAACACCTAAGCAACGTATTCCTTGTTAATTTGTTTATATAATAATATATATACAAAACTAATTCTGATTGTTTCTGTTCTACAGTGTGATCGACCATAATTAACGTTAGTAACGATACAGATAGCATTCTATTAAACATAATTATAAATTTCTAAATCGATACATACTGGATGCAATTTATATATAAGTAATTAAATAGATATATTAGAAAATTAAAAGAAAATTAATTAAAAGAAATGGCAAATTGAGAAATTATACAGTTATTTGTCTTGGGTCGGTATTTGACCGTGGGAGAGCCATACTTCGGCAAAAATGGGATACATCGGAGTGGCCCCACAGAAAACCGATGTTGAACAATTCTGATGCAAGGTTATGAGCGGAGTGCTTTGGCTGTTATGCTTTAAAAATATCAACCCAAGGTTTCTATCTTAGAAGTTAGTATCAGTTACTATCCTAGATCAATAAGTCTATAATGAGAATCACATCAACAGCCTTTGCTAGTCCACTGCTGGACGTAGGCCTCTCCTTATAAAGGAGGTTATGGCCTACTATACCACGCTGGCCAGATGGGTTGGTATAGGGTTTGTTTCAAGTTTCCCTTCTCTCTACAGTGCTGTTGTCCTGCGTAGTTTGCTTCCTTAGTCGCCTCTTACGACACCCACGGGATGAATAGGGGTGGTGACACTCTGTATTCTTAATCCGTCACCATACGGACCAGTTATGATGATATAATGAGAATGATAAAAGATTAAGTTTTATTTTATCAAATTCTAGCTATTGAGAAAGTTTAATCAACTGACATAACTCAAAGTTAAAAACTATTAGATAAAAAGTTTTATATTCCAAAAAATATTAGTTTCTACTCCTATAGACATAGCGTTGATATTGTTTTGAAACTTTAAAACACAAACATCAATTCTTAATTTGAATTTATTAATATTAAAATCGTTAAAGTTTATAATTTCTTATCTTGAAACCAATTTAAACTTTGTTTGATGTTCAAGAAACGATAGGCTGAAGCGTGTGTGGATCTCGCAAATTGAATCGCAAAGGTTCCACGTCATACTGTAATATATTTAGTGTGCAAATAGTGAACTACAAAGGACTTTGTATTAACCCGTTCTGTTCCCTTAATATACAAACAAGCCTTTTCACCATTTTACTACTAGTAGATAATAAAAGAGCAAATGATTACCGAGTTATTGAATTCAATTGGTAAAAACGATTTCAATCAACATTTCTAATAGAAGTAAATATTCTGCTCGGGATTTCTTAATATATCGTTGGTCTAGTGGGTAGTGATTCTGGTTTCATCATCATCATTAACAGCCTTTAGTAGTCTACTGACGGACATAGGGACTCCTTAGAAAGGAAGTTTTGGACTACAATACGTCACGCGGATAATTTGATACTGGTTAAGCAGCCAAAATTATTAATTACAAGACCAACAGGCTAGTAAAAAAGTTTGTTTATGCTTTTTTCTTTTTTTTTTATAAAGTCAACGCCCACACTAGGAATATATCTTATTTCGCGAGGGAGTTTACAAACATTCATAAAAGGGAACAAGTTATTGTTCTAAGTCTGAGTGTCCCCCAACACAACAACAATTAATGTATGAACAAATTGTTGTCCAATTTGGGGATCGAGCCCATAACACTGAGTGCAGTAGGAAGCGGCGAGGTGACCGCTAAAACCACTACACCATCCGTACAGTCAATGTATTTGTTAGGTCGGGTAAAGGATTTTTTTTTTTTAACTTTTGCACTAATTTTTAAACAAGTGACAGACTTTTCTTAAAATCGTACTTAAATGAATACAATAGAACATGAAATAATAATAATTTAAATATATTGTAAGAGGGATTGGATTTTGTGGCAACACTTAGTTCGACTCACCGACATCCCACCTTTCTCTGCTCGATTTGCTTATTAACACTCACCAATGCATTGGTATAAATAATATCCCTTGTCTTGCCCCTTTTATGTAAATGGGGATAAAGTTTTAATTAGCAAAAAGGAAAAAAATTGTGTGAAACTATTGTTGCGCCATAGGATTTAATGGTTCGATTGTATGGAATGTGGAGGATAGCGCCATCTAGTATTGAGTAAAGTACATCGATTAAGATTGTGGTTAATAGTTCTGATCCTTACAGGGCTATATGCCGCTGCAAAAGCGCTATCGAATGCTAGGGATCTTTCTAGTAAATTCGATAGCGCTGTAATAGCGGAGCGTGTTGGCCGTTCGAAACAGTATCGTGTTAGTACACATCGGAGTGAATTTCTAGTGTGACTAACGAGATATATATTATAGTAATTTCTAGTTTATTATAGTGAGTATTTGTAAATACAGTGCAATAAAGTAATTGACCAACAACTTTTATTTATTAAATACCCTTTTTTTTTCGTGCGGAAATCCCCTTGGATATCACCTATCGTTGGCATGTCGGACTCGAACCGACTAAAACCGTACGCCGTCTCGGGTACTAATAGCCGGGGAACCAGGTATACCCTAGAAAAGAAGTCCCTGGTGCCCCGACATACCTCGGGCCATCTACAGACGAGTAGACGACCCCCCCCCCCCCGTGTGTGAACCCCATGTTCCCACTGCTCCCTGGAAGCGAGCGCGCTTCGCAACGCCTGGGATGGCCTCACCTGTCACCCTGCGCTTATGGAGGACGACCTCCGGCGCCAGAGTCAGCTGCGGTACCTGGCCCGTTCCCGGGCCTGGCGGGCCGCTATTAAATACCCTGCTCGTAACAGTATGTATGTACGCATCACCATCGACTTTCAATTTTTTTTTCATATTTATTTGGGCTCACTGTTGTGTTTTCTTTTTTAATTCTCTATGAATACTTGAAATCCTGTTTTATACACTCCTTCATTTTATTGCGAAATGGTGTTGCCTTTTTCCTAATGGTTGGCCGCTTGCCTTATGCCAACCGTCCTTGGGAATGTAAATATTCTTTGTACATAGAATGGAACAAAAGAAAATATTAAATGTATCACATCACACCACATAAACAGCCTTTAACAGTCCACTGCTGGACATAGGCCCCTCCTTAGAAAGGAGGTTTTTGCCTATTATACCACGCTGGCCAGACGGGTTGGTATAGTGCAGTGCTGTTGTTCTGCGTAGTTTTTTCCCTTAGTTGGCTCTTACGACACCCACGGTACGAATAGGGGTGGTGACACTCTGTATTCTTAATCCGTCACCACACGGAATATAAAAATAACTGTTTATTAATTAACTATTTATTTTACATAGTATCAGGTGAATAAAGTTTTGTGTCGTAGCAAATAAATTTTCTATTCCAAGAACTCTTTTGAAATTGTTTAATAAGAATCCTAATTTTGTTGAAACTCAATTACTTACCGGAAAGTTACCAAATCAAATTTGCCGAACTATTTAAATTTATTAAATAATGACTAAAAGTGTTAACAGGTATTTAATCATTTAGTTTGAATTTAAAATTGTGTTAGTAAGATTGACTGATAGAGTAAAGAATAATGAGGGGAGAAAACAATGTAGGTTAAATGAAGACGTGGTGACAAGATTTGGGAAAGAAAGAAGTTATAAGGATATTTTAAGTAGGTGAGCTGAAGCGTGTGGTGCAGAAATCCCCTCGGATACCACCTATTGGTGGTATGTCGGACTCGAACCGACTAAAACCGCACTCCGTCTCGGGTACTAACAGCCGGGAAACCAGGTATACCCTAGAAAGGAAGTCCCTGGTGCTAATGTCACCACCCCTATTCATCTCGTGGGTGTCGTAAAAATCGACTAAGGGATAAAACTGCGCAAAACAACAGCACTGCAAAGAGAAGGGAAACTTGAAACAAACCCTATACCAACTCGTGTGGCCAGCGTGGTATAGTAGGCCAAAACCTCTTTTCAGAGGAGAGGCCTATGTCCAGCAGTGGACTATCATAGACTGTTGATGTGATGTGATGATGAGCTCAAGCGGGTAAGCCCTGAAGGACGCAAAGACGCAGGTCCGCAGTACCAAGTATTTATGTAGAGTCTGATGAATGCGGGAAAGGCGCGAGCTACATGTCAAGATCTTCAAAATGGTTTTATATTGCCTTTGCCTATCCCAGATGTATATACAATATATATGTATAATTAACGATAGGGTTTCACAATGATTGGCTGATTTACTTCATTGTATTTTTATTTATTGCCCGACTTCAGAATACATTTGATTTTATGATTAATTCGTGATCTCTGAGCTGCTTCACATTGATTTTTTAAACGCACGGCATTTATTTTTGACAATTCTCTGCAACTGATCCAAGTGTGTGCCTGAAACATATCGCTAAGCTCCCGTGAAGAAATACCGTATCATCACAGTAAAGATATGTAGAGACTCTTATACAAAAAGAGTTAAAAGACTCGTGGTAGTGGTGGATCGATCATAAAAGTTAGTGGTATTACCACCAAATTAAAGATCTTATCATTATACTATTGATTCACAAATGTTTATAAATATTAATACATCAATATTAGATGTTTGTTTTTTTTTAAAGACAACGCCTGCATTAGGAATATATATTCCTGTGTCGCGGGGGACTTTACAAACATACACGAAACGGACACAAAGAACACCCAGACTCACACCCAGACTCAGAACAACAATTTGTGGATCACACAAAGTATCGTCCCACAACACTCGGCGTGGTAGGAAGTGGCGTGGCGACCACTTAAACCACTACGCTATCCGTGTAGTGTTGGTATATGTAGTTTTTACAAAATTAAAGTCAATTTTTCAGAAGAAATAACTCTTATATTAAATAAGGTAGGTTTAAAGCTTATCTTCCCTTAATTTTAACACAGATATAGCTTGGTATTATCTCAGGTAAATTTAGTTCAGTACTAACAGTTACAGTAGTAAATCGGCTAAAAATATTAAGGTGCCCTACACTTCTCCCATTTAGAAGATAATCGAAAACGGTTCACATAACATTTGAAGCATATTATTTTAATATATATTATAAAGAATTATATATTATTTGATATTACAATCGTGAAAAGCCTATTCCGGGCACTTGAATTTCAAAGGATTGTTCTGTAGAGCGCAATTGCAATAAAAATGATTTTCATGAATTTGAAAAATTGATTGAAAATTTGATTATTTTAACAGTATTTTTGTTATGTTTCTATTTATGTTAGCATGTTGAGTGTTTTACGTTTGTATGGTAGTATAATAGTTAAATTTACTAGTGTTAAACAAAATGTAACTCTAAAACCACAAATAATGTGCAAATATTACACTAACTTTACTTCACTCATCAAAAATAAATAACTAAATGAAAGTCACAACCATTTGCATTTACACTTAGTTAATATATATTTAGGCATACATAATATGTGAATATCATTATATTTGTCGTCATTACTTTTTTTATCCATGAAAATAAAAATATTTTTAACGCGTTCACCTCAAAAAAGATACCGTTTGTCGTATCGCTTCGGTTTGAGAGTACCTCCCTAACTGCCTCAGCCAGTATTGGAATCCTAGGCATAGACACATCGAGCGAAGTCCAGTTTCTCGGTCATTTAGAGAGTAAAGTGAAATTGGCCTCGAAGAAGCTCGGTGTGCTGAACAGATCGAGGCAGTATTTTACTCCAGCCTATCGCCGCCAACTCTTAAATTCGCAAGTCAGGTTGCATATGAAATACTGATCTGATCTCTAGGTAGGAGCACCTCGGTACCAGCTTCTCCCTCTGGACCGTATCCAAAGAAGAGTGACTCGAATCGCCGATAGCCAAAAGATCTCCGACCGGCTCGATGTAGCTCCGCTCTGCATTCTCTATCGTATATATCATGGAGAGTGCTCCTAGGAATTGTTGCTCATAGTAATAATTGACATTCCACCACTGTACGCTTTACAAGACATTTTTTGTCACAGTGTACAAGTTATCGGCTGCGGTATTTCCGAACATATACGACCTTCAAACCTCCAAGAGAAGAGCGTACTCCTTCCTCAAAGGCCGGCAACTCCTGAGTTGCAGGCGTTCACGGGCGGCGGTAGTTGCTTTTCATCAGGGGACCCGTCTGCTCGTTTCCCCATATTCCATTAAAAAAAAAACTGGTAATGACTAGTGTGGTTGCACCTTAACATAGCTTAAAGGGTCTTAAAGTCAGGATATTTGTATAGGACACTGCAAGCAATAATGAGGTGCTTCAAAGTAAGAGTTTTGTGCTTCAATATGTTTTCTATGTAGATTTAGGAGAATCTTATTCATACAAAAGTTTTGAGTTGTTTTGTGTAAGGCGAGTAAGAAAGTGAATTGAAGTTTAAATAACTTTTAGAAAGTCGGACTACTATTATTTAGGCTGTTTGCGCACGATAAGTTAACTATCTCTTTATAAAAAACGAGCTGATGGTTAATTTGAATAAGGGGGTTATTTGACTCACTGTGGTAAAAGCAATGGGAGAGTGCTAATGCTAAACACCGGTTTTTTGTAAGGGTCTCACTCCGTTCAAGCCAGTCCATATGTGCCGAATTATAACGCATGAAAGTAGAGTTTCAGACAATTCATCATACGTGTTTCCTATTTTTCCGTGTGGTGACGGATCAAGAATACGGAGTGTCACCACCCTTATTCATCCCATGGGTGTGGTAAGAGCCGACTAAAGGGGTAAACTACGCAGGATAACGGCTCTGCAAAGAGAAGGAAAACTTGACACAAACCCTATACCAACCCGTCTGGCTAGCAGCTAAAATCCTCTTTTACTAAGATCAGGATCCAGCAGTGGACAGGACAAATATTGTGTGATAAGCACGATCATTTATTCTGTGTTTGGGTGTAATTTATCTATAATATGTATATATTTATAAATAAATAAGTATGTTTATCAGCAGTCTGGTTCCTATAGTACAGGTTCTGCCTAGTCGTGTGTGAGATGTGTTAATTTCTTTTTTCCCTGTTCTGTCTAGAAAACAACATACAACAAAAATCCGTACTCCCGCGAATAAAAAATGGATAACATAATGGAAGGACACATTTAATTCTAACTTCTATCGTAAGGAATTTGTATAATATTGTGCACTTAAAGTAGTGTTAGTTTCACTTGCAAACAAAACTAGCAAACAATAGCTTAAATCGAAATTTCAATTACATTGCTGAGACGACCACAATCTTCAAGTGATCCTCGCTTAGCTGTGTAATTCCGTAACACTCCGTTGCCTATTTACGACTAAAATAGTTTTGTTTACAATTTTGATTGAAATTCCGTTTTTGCATAACCTATTTCTTAAATACTTTCGCCTGATAACAAATAATTGCAGGACAAAGTAGTTGGTAGATTCTTGCGGATTTAGATACTTGACTAGCCTCTTCGTCTGGTGGTTAGTGACTCTGACAGCTAAGTAAGAGGTTGTGGATTTGATACCCACCTAGTTCGAATAATCATTTGTTCTATGTCTAGGTGATATTTATCTATAATATGTATGTACTTAGAAATAAATAAGTATCTTTATCAGCAGTCTGGTTACCATAGTACAGGCTCTGTCTAGTTGGGATCGGGCTACCGTGCGTCATCATCATCATCAACAGCCTTTTATAGTCCACTGCTGGACATGTGTCTCACTTTAGAAAGGAGGATTTAGCCTAGTATAACACGCTGGCTAAACGGGTTGGTATAGGGTTTGTTTCAAGTTTTTCTTCTCTTTGCAGTGCTGTTGTCCTACGTGATTTGCTCCCTTAGTCGGTTTTTAAGACACCCACGGTATAAATAGGGGAGGTGACGGAGGGTTTGGCCTACTATACCACGCTGGCTAGACGGGTTGGTATAGGGTTTGTTTCAAAATTTCCTTCTCTTTGCAGTGCTGTTGTCCTACGTGATTTGCTCCCTTAGTCGGTTTTTACGACACCCACGGGATAAATAAGGGTGGTGACACTCCGTATTCTTAATCCGTTATCACATCTCTTACCCAAGTGGAAAAAGGACCAACGGAAGACCTAAAGACCGCTGGGTCGATAAAATCAAAAACACAGCCGGCGGAGGATCACATCACATCAACAGCCTTTAATAGTCCACAGCTAGACATAAGCTTCTCCTTAGAAAGGAGGTCTTGGCCTACTATACCACGCTGGCCAGACGGGTTTTTATTGGGTTTGTGTCTAGTTTTCCTTCTCTCTGTAGGGCTGTTAATCTGTTATTCCTTTTTTTCCCTTAGTCGGCTCTTACGACACCCACGGGATGAATAAGGGTGGTGACACTCTGTATTCTTAATCCATCACCACACGGAAAATAGTGTATATATCCGGAGAAGAACCGGGGTTTGCGGCAGGATGGTGTGTCGGAATTGAGCCGACTAAAACCAAACGGTGTGCCACTCTGCGCTTGTTATAGGAGAGATCCACAAATTGTTGTTCTGAGTCTGGGTGTTTTTTGCGTCCGTTCATCATGAATGTATATAAAGTCCCAGCCAGGAAATATTCCTAGTGCGGGCCTTGTCTATAAAAACAGTTACCATAAACATAGTTATTTAAATAAATATAATAAACCAAAAGTTAACGTTTTTATACTCCTGAGATAATTCTTTTGAGGATAATTACAACATAAAAAATCTAAATTTCACTAGAAGAAACACAATTGTAATTTTTCTCAAGAGATACAGTAACGTGCCTCTTAGCACGTAACACAAAGGCACGTTAGACAAAGTGATGAATGAATTTCTCAACAAAAAGCATTTAGGTTTTATTGCCTTCACTTAAAAGTTTCCTTCTAGAATAGCCAGAAATGCCATAATTCAATTCAAGTCTAACTTTTGTAGTATTTTCTTTCGGATATATATTTTAGACAGACCTCCTTAATACTTTCTCTGGTTAAGTACTTAAATAAATAAATAAATTGTGTGGTATTTAGATGTATGCACCAAATTCTACGATAGTTGGTATTTAAGAACACCTCTATCATTTATTACCCCCCCATAAATGCACCTACCTCATTCTTTCTCAGCGTTGCCCAATCGGTCGACTGGCAGAGAACGCATTAAGTCCGCCTATGCATGTACGAGTACTTGTGCAAAAAGTTGCGAAAAATAGTAATTGCATACCTTTGTATATTATATCTTCGTGTTATAAAACATGTAGTTTTACTTTATACAACTAAGATTTGGATAAACAAGGCTGTAAAAGCATAAAAAAAAAAAGTCCAACTGTTGGCTACTAAATTTATTTCTGCTGTCGCTGTGTATGTCAGCTATGATGTAGCTATTACCGTAAACGCTAGATTTGCACGCACACAAGCTTATAGTGAATTTAACCATTTATTTTAGTAGTTTAGTAGTGAGACACTCCATCTAGGCATACATGACATGTGGTAGGCAAGCACATTTACCCCTACATTTAATTTTGTTTCTCTTACGTAATAGGGACAAGCCTATTGCTGCGAACTGGGCAATTTTGGGGATTAAAGATTAACGGAATTACATTCAAAAAGTCTAATACCTGTAATCCGGAAATCTGACCCATTATAGTATTGCATGATTTTTTTTTCTATAACTGACTAAAATTTAAATATTTTTGCTTGTGGGTGCTCATTGTTTAACATTATTTGTGTATTTGTGTATATGTTAATATTATTTATACATGCGGCTAATAGAAAGAGTGCTTATAATTATAGTCTAGAAAAGAAGCCCCTTTATTGCTTCTGCTGCTAACCGAGATGCTATTAATTATACAAGCAACTTTGGGTGTAATTTTAGATATCTTGGACATTATACGACGGTTACAGTGAGTCAATCTTTTATTCACATACCCCATACAATATACTAGATATTAATACACCTTACCTACAGTAATATACATATAAACATGTACAGCAATTTGAATATATCATCATCAACAGCCTTTACTAGTCCACTGCTGGACATTGGCCTCTCCTTAGAAAGGAGGTTTTGGCCTACTATACCACGCTGGCCAGACGGGTTGGTATATGGTTTGTTTTAAGTTTTCCTTCTCTTTGCAAAGCTGTTGTTCTGTGAAGTTTACTCCCTTAGTCAGCTGTTACGACACCCTCGGGATGAATAGGGGTGGTGACACTCTGTATTCTTAATCCGTCACCACACGGATAGAATTTGAATATAAATGATGTTTATGTAGTAATAAGTAAAAATTATTAGTTTTACTTCATCCATAATAAAGAAACCTTGACCTTTTTTGAACGTTTAATATAAAATGTACTTATTGAAAAGGTTTCAGCAAATTCTTGTGAATTCCTATAATTCAATGAAATTTTATCCCTACTTACAAACGAGCCATTTATTTCTCCAGAAATTTATTTAAATATATATTTGTGCCACAACACGGTACAACTACTTGCAACAATGTAAATTATCTGATATTTATTAAAAAGCTCACTGTGTTATCATCCTATTATATTTCACCCTTACTTTTAATAAAACAAATGCAATTATTGATGTGGCGTTAAAAATTTCATGATAGCCATTGATATTCACTTCTTAGTATAGAAGGTGTAAGGGACATCGAACAGAATACTGAAATAGTGTTTTTAGACCATGATTCTGAGTCGAATGTCATTGAAATTTTCTTTAGAAAATCCTTGAAATTATTCAATCCATTAACATTATAAGCAGCAAGTGTATCTGATTTTAATAATCCATTTAAAATTTCCAATAATTTATATCATAAAGAGTGTAATTACTAATATTTTTGAATTGAGAACATTTCATGGAGTTAATTACCGGCAGAACTGCTCCCAACTATGTGAAAATGCTAAACTTTTGAAATATACCTTCCAACAATTTGTAACTTTGTTTTGGTTTTGGGCTGGTTTTCATTGTCTGCGATTCCTTTAAGGATTTCATTTCCAAGGAGGATTGGCGTCAAGAAGGCCCTAATTAAGAATTTATTTTTTTTCAAAAGAGACGAAGGAAAAAGGTAAATCGGCCTAAGGAATAAGGGTAAGATCAAATTGGCCTCGAAGTAGCCCGGTGTGCTGACAGACAAATCGAGGCAGTATTTCACTCTCATTATAAATCTCTCTCATATAAATCTCATCTCAATGCAGGGCACCTCAATACCAGCTTTGGACTGCATCCAACAAAGAGCGACTCGAATCGTCGATAGATCAAAAATCTTCGATCGGCTCGATTCCTTGGATGTAGTTTCACTCTGCATTCTCTATCGTATATATCATAGAGAGTACTCCGAGGAATTGTTAGAAATAGTACCGGTCGCAACTTTCCACCATCGTTCCACACGGCAAAATTTTCGTCCCCATCACTTGGATAATTGGCGCTATATCACTGTGTGTTTTTCGAGACTGAGTAAGTATGTTTACCGGATCCCAAATCCCCCCTCCCGCTGACTCGAGCGATAGGGACTCCAAGGGCAGCAACGCACTATTGACTTTTGAGTTGCAGGTGTCCATGGGCGGCGGTAGTCACTTTCCATCAGGTGACCCATCTACTCGCTTGCCCCCTAGAACTACCTCTAGCCCAGGTACATCAACTGGCCAGAAACCAAAATATGCTAATCTAATATTTCTATACTAATAATATAAAGAGGTAAATTTTGTGAGTTTGGATGTTCGGGATAATCTCTCTGAAGTTACAGATTTAAATTGTTTTTTTATTAATGTTTGATATCCTTTTTATCGAGAAAGAATATAGATTATATAACATCATGCTACGACCAATAGGAGCTCAGTATCAATAAAAAATGTTGCGAAAATAGTAAAAAAATATTTCAATTGAGAGAAGGAGAGGAAATTGCGCGGGCAATACTGGGACATAGCTGTCTATATAAAGAGTAACTTAGGCTATTTTTCCTCTCAGAAACCCCTTTAAAATTTTGCCTGCTCCGGGCATCGAACCCACTAAGTCAGCCCTTTTCAAATTAAACTCGAACAAAGTCGCGGGTACCAGCTAGTGCTAAATAAATTTGATATTCCTAAACTTATAAATTCCAGCATTTTCTAAAGAAATCTTATGAGTTGAGCTTTGTAGCTCAAACCAAGAAACTAATGGCTATATATGGATCCAGTAAAATTTTATACAAGAATATTTCAAAGAGGAAACTGCACTCACTTTTATATCGGTCATATTTTTGAACTTCCGCAAAATAGTGACGGTTTGTATGACTATCTGAAAGCATTGGTATATATCTTATCTAACGTTAGTACCGCAAAATTGATTCTGTGTTAAATGTTCTAAGAAATGGCTCAATATATATCGTGGACTGTGTGTGTGTGTGTGTGTGTAAGAAGTATAAGTCTCACTATTTCTGTAGGAAGGTAACTAAAGCTGTGTACTCCAAAGTTTGTGTACTTTTAAATGTTATCGATAGACTCCCATTTTCCACCGACTTAAAGAAGGAGGTGGTTCTTTTTTTCTGTGGGTGTTACGCGCTTATCTTTTCCATTTGTGAACCGATTTTAATAACTCTTTGACCCTTGACCGTATTCGTATTCCTTCCTTTTTTATTATTACATTCTTCCCAAGGCGAGTTGAAATCAGTGACGATAAGGGATATAAAAGAAACTTGCTATAACCTTTACAATGTTCGATATTGGGCTGACCCCGAATAAAATCGGAAAAAGTCAGAAAGATGACGATTTTTTAGTTTTTCTGTTATTCCTTAAACTGAAGATAACTACATACTACATTCAAATAATGACTTCCTTTTGTCTTCAGAAGTTTACATAAGAAAAATATATGTAAGCGCCTTTAATCATCATGTAATCATCACCAAGTATTAGCAAATTCACTACAATAAGATCTCAATCATATAACCATCAACACAATTATAGCGACATACGTTTAACGATGAGTAGTTTACAAAGATTGCTATCCATTACAGTGAACGACTTGTGTAATCATGTGGGAGAGAACGATGAGGTTCTCAGAAATTGAGTACATTATATCACGTTAGACTATGTCTATGTACTCACTTTACTAGACGAAGAGACATCGCTATAATACGATGTGAAAGTTTGTTTATTAAATATAGGTATAGTATAACATTTGGGTAGGACGCTTTACTTCTTAAAAAAGAGCGGTAATGAGAAATCTGAATACACAGAAGGCAAAAAAAACGTGCTTCTGTATTTATATACGATTTCTGGTATATTTCTTGATTAGATATGTAAATATGAGCATTCTTATACAGAGTAACAATGGTAAACATAATTATGTTTATGAACATTACCGCGCTCACAATAGGTATTAAGTACAAACCTTTGAAATGCCTGACGTTTCGACCAGGTTGCTGTTTGTACTTAGTATCTATCGTTAGAGCGCTTATTAGTACGGAAGGCTGTAGTTTAAAAGTTACAATAAACATGTAAAAGTCCAAATATTTGACAAATAATTATATAAAAAAAAAGATCGATTAATCATTTTTAAACGAAATATAGAAATAATTGACCATTTGCGCAAGATGGCTGGCAGGAGCTGGATGCGAGAAGCCAAAAATCGATCTAAGTGGCGTGCAATGTGAGAGGCCTATGTCCAGCAGTGCATCAGATGATGATGATGATGATGATGATAAAAAAAATCATCCAACCATCCTCAAGTGACGTGCGTAACCGCGAACTGAATTACATTTTTAATAAACATAACTTTGTACTTAACGTGTAGGACGCCCACAGGCTAGGTAGAGTGACGATATACGCAAGACGGCGTGCAATTTTTAGTCGGTTCGAGCTCGACATAGCCACCGGTAGGTGGTATCCGAGGGGATTTCGCCACGCAAAAAAGAAAAGGATATGTAAAGAAAAATAATGCAGTAGAAAAAGTAAACGTTGATAAAAATGAATCTAAATTGATTTTGGCATCACTTTGATTTTCACACTAAATAATAAAAAGTTAAATTATTCACCCGAACTGTAATAATGAAGTTATTATAAAAAATTACATCTTACATATTCCGAGTATAATTACACTTTGCTAATATGTTATTAGGTGACGAAAAATCAATGCAGCCTACAATTATTACAATAGACACCTTTGGGGAAGATAATATATGACGACATTTTATACTTTTAATTAGTAGAGTTGGGAAAAAGATTTAAGATTTATCGATAAAAGCATTCCACAATTACCATTAATTAATTCTTTTTTTAAAGCATGGTTGATGGAATGCAAAAAACTTTTATTAACTGAATTTCTTGAAACTGAAAAAGTCTGTCTATAGAGCATAGATATTTTTATCATATTCATAAGGACATGTTAACTGTTAATTAGGTATAAACTCAATTGGACTGAAGACCTAAAGAAAGTAGCTGGGATGTACAGAACTGCAATAGGCTGATGGATGAATTTATTAATTGATGATATCATAATTAATGTAATGAAATAAGTAGAATATTTCATTTTATGTTTAAATTTAATTAAAATATGGTGTTGCGTCATTGTGCTTTAATCAAGTCAATTTCTCTACGAACTACATTATAGAGTAACTTTATATAGATTTATATATTTACAACTAAATAAGTTAATTTATTACAATTTATTCCTTTTGTGTTTAGATCAGGAGTTATAGCATCAATAATTAATTCATCATCGATAAACAAGCTAAGGCATTGGACTTCCAATCAAGAGGTTGTGGGTTCGAATCCTGACCAGTACACTACCGACGTGAACCAACGGGAATACTAGTAATTTCGGTTGCTAGTAGCGTCTAGAAAAAAATACTTAATTAAAAATTACTTAACAAAAAAGGCTGGCAACGATGGTGGTGACTTTTCAAGTTGCAGGCGTTAATGAGCGAAGGTAATCACTCCGTCCGCGGTGTGCCGTCTGCTCGTTTGCTTTCTATTTTAAAAAAAAACAGAGTTATCGCCCAACCAGATGAATACGAATGATGAAATATGTGATTAAGAACCGTTACATCAATATCAACAATTGATAAAATTTGGAATGTTGAAATATTATTGTTTTCAATTTGTGCCACAAACAGCTATTATATTTAGGGTCTTATTCAGGTAATTAATACCCGGGTAGAATACCTTTTTTGTTAGCTGACGCTTCGATAAAATTGTAACGATCCTGACTGAGCTGGTGAGAGCTCAGTGACACCTTCGTGAAGTGCGAATTCATTACTGATAATGAAGACAAAATACAAAGTTGAAGAACCTTCTATGATTTTAATTAATTACGACAAGACTGGCAATTGGATAACAGACGTTACATTTTTAGTTTAGAAGTTTTCAAATTTTTATATAATGTCTCAAAATATTTTAATTAATGAGCAAAAGCAAAGATTTATAACTTTAACCGTAAATTATACTTAAGAATAAAAGTGACGGCGATACGGATAACTTGAAGATTAAATAAATTTATTGCTTTTTGTGATTTACAAATTTGTTAATATGGCAAATATATTTTTATGTTCTTATTTTCTGATTTATATCAAATGATTGTTGCTTTTTGACCAATATTTGATATTAAATTATTAGAGTTGCAGAACCCCCTACCTAGGTAGGGGGTTCTGCAACTCTACCAAAAGCAAACCTCAGGCATTTTATATCAATCAAAGTTATAAGTCAAAGTGACTCCTAGCAGATATACCTGGTACCTAGCACCCTGCAGGAAAAACAGATTGAAAAATTCTAGATGGTTTATTCTAAGAGGTGTTAATTAAAAATATCAAATTACTTTGTATGAAATGTAACGTAAAATAACGAAAACGTTTTTTTTTATATACCTTGACCAAAATGAATAAGTAGGCGCTATTTACATTAAACACTATTTTCCAGTCTGATATCAAACATTCCAGAACTCTGAACACATACTTGAATTGCTAATTTCCAATTCTCTTATTCCTAAAACAGAAAAAAAAAATAAACAACCCGTTAGAATTTTATTTTTCTTCAGGCGTTTGGTAGAAATTTACATACCTAGTTCCATGAAAAGGTTTACAGATGTTGTAAAAAAAAAAACAAGGGCCTGTCGCAACAGTTTTTACTAAAGTACGCACTTTTATCGAAACAACAAGGTACAAAAAACACCCTCATTTATATAACACTGAAATTGGATGGATTATAAAAGAACAAAGTTTTGATATAAACTTTTTGATTCAGGTAGGAAAAAAAAACTTAAATAATACTAGATATTGTACTTGTTAGAGGCAGATGTTTTCTTCAAGTTTTGACGGCATTACTTACACTGACTTACACAGTTAATATATTTTACGCTTAGAAATTGAGAATAAGAAAACTTCTAATAAGTAGAAATAACTGCAGTTTTGTAATTACAAATGAATAATTTTATTATTCGCCTTCGAAACTCGATCGAAAGTCTGCATGTCTGTAAGTACGTCATTTTTCCCGATAAGTTATTATAACTGAGAAGATTTGTCTGCTCCTAGGTATACAAAACCAGCCACAGTTACTTAGTAAATCCATAATCATAGCGCTTGCAACAGTGGCGAAATATCGTAAACTAATTCCCGAAAATAAATATTGAATCGCGCTCAGAAGTGGAGAATTTATATACTGCTGACTATTTATATTATGCTGACTTTATATACTGATCTATTATAAACAAGTCAAAACTACAGTTCATCTTTATTTTAATTTTAGCTTATGGCAGGGCTTGATACCGACGCGGATAGACGCTTCATTCCTTGAAAGGTTGGGTCAGATACTAGTCGGCTGCCCCGAAATACGCCTTAGTAAAACCGCTTATTCTTTAGTTACAAAGTCAATTCTAAGAGAACCTCAATATCAAAATTAGGATTTTTATTTTTGAATAATCTATACAAAAACTATTTTACTTAAAGAAACGATATTCGTAACACCACTTTTCCCACCTCTATTATTACGCATCATATAATTATCTTCGTCTTTGTAGTCGTGTACTAAGGTTCCTCGCATCACTTTACGAATCTGTTCCACCCAGTAGATCTGATAACATGTTGAAACACATTCTACAGAAATTGGAAGATCCAAAAAGGCCATTATTAGGCCCTAATGTGAGAGCCTTACAATTCTGGGGCCTATTACTCCCAGAT
Source organism: Arctia plantaginis (assembly GCA_902825455.1). Lineage (NCBI taxonomy): Eukaryota > Metazoa > Arthropoda > Insecta > Lepidoptera > Erebidae > Arctia > Arctia plantaginis. The sequence continues at coordinate 11,404,869 of CADEBD010000226.1, read as the reverse complement.
AACGTTTGGAAAAAATATTTTTACATACTCATGCATATATTAGTGACAGTATTTACAGCCACCGAGTGTATTGATGTTTGGTATGTCAAATCAGATATTAATCTTCTTCTAAATAATCTAAAAATTACAATGCTAGCCACTGTGAGTGTTGTTAAAGTGACAACATTTTTATATTGGCAAAAACATTGGAAAAGCATTATCGAATATGTGTCAAGAGCCGACCTTTATCAACGCACAACTGATGATGAAAAAAAAATTGCCATCATAAAGGCTTTCACGAAATACTGTAGGAAGATAACATATCTATATTGGTCGTTAATGTACACGACCGTTATCATAGTGATGGCCCAGCCAATCTTCAAATATTTTTCCTCAGAGACTTATAGACAAAACGTAAAGAACGGTACTGAGTCCTATTTACAAGTAGTGAGCTCATGGGTACCATTCGATAAGAACAATATTGTTGGATATTTAGCAGCTTCGGTTTACCAGAGCTATGCTGCTATTTACGGAGGAGGCTGGATTACGTCTTTTGATACAAACGCCATGGTTATTATGGTTTTCTTTAGATCTGAATTGGAGCTTTTAAGGCGAGATTCTGGCGAAATATTTGGGAAGGAATCAATGCCTATTGATGATGGAATTATAATGAAAAAATTTAAAGATTGTCATAGACGACACGTTGATTTCGTCGAGTAAGTTGTTTTATTGTGTTGAACATTATTTAATTAAGCGATATAGTGTTTAAGTTTTTCAAGTTTATCATTTATCATTATTACCATTATAAAAGGGTAAAAAGTGCGGTAAAAACAAATTCATTTCACCAAAATGTCATGTTAGAAACTTTTTAGCAATTTCGTGTGATATACCACGGTGGACCAAACTCAAACTTGTTTGTGACCTGTGTGTTTGTGACCAAAAAAATGTTTGAAATCGTCTTTTCTGTAGACTCTAAAGTCATAGATCAACATACCGAATAGCTTTAAATACCCAATAATATACTAAAAAACCTACCCAATTAGACTTATACGAAATTTATGATATGATGATGCCAATCTACAACCGCCTGTTTCCAAGGGCTTCAAGGGGCCCGGTTCTAAGCTAAATAGCTGATTTCATATGACACCGTGTGGTGACGGATTAAGAATACAGAGTGTCACCACCCCTATTCATCCCGTGGGTGTCGTAAGAGGCGACTAAGGGAGCGAAATACGCAGGACATCAGCAGTGCAGAGAGAAGGAAAACTTGACACAAACCCTATACCAACCCGTCTGGCCAGCGTGGTATAGTAGGCCAAAACCTCCTTTCTAAGGAGAGGCCTATGTCCAGCAGTGGACTATTAAAGGCTGTTGATGATGATGATGATGATATGACATATTTTAGCTCACTTAGGACCTTCCCATGTTCCCTTGCTCCCTTGCTTCCCTGTTTAAACGGGTGTATGCCTATTTTACTTCATTTTGTCTCCCGCTTTGCTAAGGAGTTATTTATTATTTATTATATTTCCAACTCTTACAATTTTCTTCTGATTGTTTGCGTTGCGGGTTCCAAGACAGTTTAATTTTTTTCCTGGGACTTTCCGAGAGTCATAACTCGGTGTATTCGTGGGTCACTAGCTGTTGATTCTGGTATACAGGAGTTACAGTGGTGGGCGTGTGGGAGGGATTAGTCTCATAAAAAATTACATATTATTAGGTGTTTCAAGACAGTTTAATTTTTAATGGGATTTCTAGAGTATCATAACTCGGTATATTCGTGGGTCACTGCTGTTGATCCTGGTGTACAGGAGTTCCAGTGGGCGTATAGGAAGGATAAAACCCGTTTAAAAAAAGTAATGTTATTGTAATACTGTGATTGTAAAAATTATAACTTATTAGATTATGAACAAAACTTATAAAATTATCTGCATTTCTAAATTTTAATTTAATATTTACCATTGTTAAGTAATCAGATATAGAAATAAACGACTTCTTGTATAGACTCCATTAGCTAAATCTCTACATATAGTGAACCCAAAACTCATAGTTGATAAAATCGTAGTAGTTAAATGAGAGTTCAAAATCCAAACGAACCCTTACAAAGTCAATCTAAGTTAAACACTTAAATGGGAACGATAAATTCTTGTAAGTGTGTTTACGTACGCACATTAACAAGAAAATTGTGATGTTAAGGAAATCGTGAGCCTTATACAACAGACATATGAATGATTATCCTATGAAGAATATAATGTTACATTATAATGATGATAAAATTTCCATTTGACAATAAATTTAGGACCGTGTCTTCTATATAAATAGATATTTTATTTAAGTAACAAATCATATTCCAAGAATCTTATGATAGAATTGTGTGCTTGTTTAAGGGTAAAAATTTGCTAGACATTATGGTAAATAATGGTGTATAATTCCATACACTAACATACAAATTACCAACATCAAATATTATTATTTATTAAATAATAATTATTATTATTTATTCTATGTCTGAGTGTAATTTATTTATTTCAGCAGTCTGGTTATTAATACAGGTTCTGCCTAGTTTGGTGTCAAACGACCGTTAGGTTAAGGACCGTAAGGTTATTTATTTATTAGGCTTACCAACAAGCTTAGCTTTATTTATTAATAATAATAACCTCACACATCTCACACACGGTCGTTTATTTATAATAATAATATTATGGTAACTTTCCCATTCCTGACCAGGATCAGAGCAATCTGATTTGACTTCATACCTAAAACACTGCAAGCATAATCATATTTACTGTAACTGCAAAAGAGAGCTAAGAGTGCATAGAATTGTTAATAATTATCTTCCCATACTCTAAAACTTACCATTATTTAATTATACCAATTTACTAATGTAGAAATTCAAATACAAAAGATTCCTTGTTTGTAATTTTAATGAGTTCTGTAAACGGTTAAATCCTGTTTATACAAAAGCCGAGGATTACTCAAGCTTAAAAAAATGTTTCCAAGAAGAATAAAACTAATCTTACGGATGATATCGCGGCTTATTTTTAACTTTTGTTTTGTGTAAAGTCCTACAACCAAGATATTGTTTATCTTATCAATTGACTTACATAAGTATGTTTCGTCTTTTATAATTACTTTTTTTATACTTTAACATGTTTAAGTCCAGAGCTTATACACGTAATTCTTAGTAACTTTATATCCTGCATCGAGAAGAGAATTGGATACGTTGTTTTGCTAATAGAAGAAAACAGAGAAATTATACATGCCCAAACAATTCAATTTGATTAATACTAAAACAAAACCCGTCACAATTATAATATGAGTCATGATCACCAGTAAGAACACCACGTAAACATATAGGTGTCTTTTTTTCTTCACTAGAGACATTAATGACGGGCCTGTTGGTCTAGTGGTCAGTGCCCCTGACTGCTAAGCCGGAGGTCGTGGGTTCGATTCCCACCCAGGACAAATATTGTGTGATGAGCATGATCATTTCTTCCGTGTCTGGGTGTAATTTATCTATAATATGTATTTAACGATTTAAAAATATTTAAGTATGTTTATCAGCAGTCTGGTCACCATAGTACAGGATCTGCATAGTTTGGTATCAGACGGCGGTGTTTGAGAAGTGTGAGGTATATCATATTTAAAAAAATGATATATCACATTTACTGAAGCCGTTATAACAGCAATATATTAATATTTTACTGAGAAATGTACTTAAAATTAGATTCCTGTGATAGTTTTTACTTTGATCGCAGGTACGCCCGTGTCTTCGACTCATGTTTATCACCTATAATGTTGTTGTATATGTTCGTGTGCTCTGTCATGCTCTGTGTCACTGCTTATCAAATAACGGTAAGTCTATTGAAATTGATGAGTTTAATTTTCTTTTTTCTTTTTAATATTGTTTTTACGATTTGAAAATTGAGAAAACCGTTGTTAAGCGAATATCATGTTTCTTTCCGCCGAGCAAGTGCAAGCTAACCCATCCCCCTCTTCGTAATTCTGTGGAGAGTGGTACTTAATAGATCACAACGCACTTGTAATTCTTGGGTTGCGGTGGTCCTTGAACGGCGGTAGTATCTGGCCAGCAGGTGACCCATCTGCTCCATTGCTCCCTATAACCATAAGAAAAAAAATCCCGTTAGAATTCATATGTCGTATCTTTTTATCATAAGACGGACAATTCCGGCTTCATGTAGATACTGCTACTTCTCTTTCCGAAACATGTGGTCTCTTAATTTAACTCCCTCGCGTTATCCGGTTTGTTATCCAAGTTTACCTTCTTTCTTCGATCAGTCTGAAAAATATTATTTCCCAAAAAGAGTTGACGTCATTCAGGCGGCCGCCGTTGCCGGCCGGTCCTAAAAGAAACAAATCCTTTGTTGTATCATATATTGGCCAATCCCTCATAACATTCGGATAAGGTTAGTTCAACATTTGACTGTACCGATAACGTAGTCGTTATAGCAGTCTCCTCACTGCTTTCTAATGCGCTGAGTGTTGTGGGCTCGACCTTCACATGTGTCAACATTTTATGCGATTCACAAATTGTTATTCTAAGTCTGGGTCTCCTGCCAAACAGAATATATTTGTAGTTCGGGAGTTGTTTTTAACAAGATAGTATCAGTATCATAGTGTCAGCGTGGTATAGTAGGCCAAAACCTCCTAAATAAGGAGAGGCCAATGTCCAGCAGTGGACTAGTAAAGGCTGTTGATGATGATGATGGTGATTTTTAACAAGAAAAAAAAAACATTGATGAAAATACAACAAGTTTTTTTCTTAACGTGACTCCAATAATGGATATTTATTTCTTGAACGCAAGTATGATAATAATATATTGATTTTAGTTTATTCCATTTCAGATAGAAACAAGTCCTATGCAGAGATTCCTAACAACAGAATATTTAGTGTTCGGCGTGGCTCAGTTGTTTATTTACTGTTGGCACAGTAATGACGTTCTGGTTGCAGTGAGTACAAATTGTAGTTTACTACAAGTGTGTTGCATCAAAACGACTCTGTCAATACAAACCAAAACATATTATTTACACAGCTTTTGAATATTTTGATCGATATGATATACCTGGATATACTATTAATTTATGATTCATGCGATTTTCAGTACTCAAAGTTCTCAGAAATGCTCTAATTTAAACTACTTTTGTTTTTTTTTTCTCGTAGTCTAAGTTTTATATTTAATTCATACGACACTCTTGCAGTAGGCGCGTAGTTAGATTATCAATGGCGTATAAGTAAGTTTGTCAAAATTATGTTATAAATCAATACGAAGCCACAAAGACATTTAATCTTTTAAAGTTTAGTATGACTCTTTCACAGACTTGTAGATTATAAATAGGGAGTTGAAGTAACAAAGATTTATAAAGATTGAATGGGAAAATGGGGAGTTGAGGAATAAAAAGAAAAAGGGCAGGGCTCGCTGGTTGCGACGCAGGCAAATAGGTAACCATTTTAATTGGGAGCGTGAAGCAGACACATGGTCATACTTGCGAAGATTGAATATGTATCGAATGCAGTTATTGAGAAGACGGTCTAGCTTATTGAGGAGTTCTGCATTCAGGTCGAAGTAACACACATCACCATAGTCAATTATATGAATAATAAGGGACTGCATGAAAGAGGTTTTTGTATTAGTGTGCAGGAAATTCTTAAGATGGTATAGTGTTCGCAGGTTACCCGTTACTTTCTGGCTCACATAAGTAACTTGAGCACGCCAATTTAGGGTTGAGTCTATGAACAAGACTAGGTCTTTGACTACCGAGCTCCAAAGTATAACTGAGCCGTGGAAAATGACCTGTGAAACTATATCTTTGGTGTTTACCATGCCCTTCCTAATATCGACAGTCACTTTGAGAAGGGCAGTAGTAGTGCTGTGACTAGGCCTAAAGCCGGACTTAACAGTTTTTGTCGGTACACAAATTCTGAAAGCTGCTTGTATACACAGGCCTCGCGTACTTTAGAAAGGAAAGGTAGAATGGACGGAAGTGTTCGGATAGTAAAAGGTTATTTTTTTTTGGAGAGAGGGATAATGTAAGCTTTACGCCAAAGAGAGGGAAAGGTTCCTGAGTCAAGAGAAAAGTTAATTATGTGTGTAATTACTTAGAGAGTATAGTCCAGGATGGTAACAATCATGCGTCGGCTAATGCCATCATACCCCACAGATGCCATTAAAGTTGATAGATATGATAATCTTCTAGACGTCCCCAGAAGGCACCGGAGAAAATTCGAATGAGTCGATATTAGGACTGGTAAGACCAGATATGTAGTTCATCGTTTGACACTTGGTTTGTTGATCCATGGGTGTGGATGAGAAATAACGATCGAGATCTTTCTCAGTCAGAACCTTTTGTCAATTTACTGTCTTCAAAAAAATTCTTTGTCGGCACAAAGCATTGTTTAAGAAACTTTTATTGACTCTGAATCAATAATAAAAAATGCGAACAAATGCTTTGTTGAATATTACCATTGAAAATCAGGTCTAAAAGGTTTTAGAATCAATCGTTACTTTTTAGAAATATTTTTACTTTCAGTTATAATTATGAAATGTATTACACATCTGGTTCCAAACAAAGTATAGCTTGTACTGTGGTGTACTTGTGTTATGGTTAGATCAGTAGATTTGTAGTAGAGTCATTGATTGAGTTGATAAATCATCACAAACATCCTCATCAACATGTATTTGTACTAAATAAATTGTATGCATCACCACACTATGGAGATTTAACTGTAGTAAAAGAGAAGAACAGAGAGTGAGAGATGGGGCCATTTCAGCAATTAAAACTGTTAAGGTTAGCTGAAGTGGCTGGTAGTTTAAGATCCAAAATTGAATTAACAGTGTGTATATTCAACCTCGATACTTTATTTCAGAGTCAAGATGTAATGCGTGGTCCTTATGAAAGTGCCTGGTGGGCAAGAGATATAAAATACCGCAAGGACTTGTACATACTAATAGGCCAGTTCAGTAAAAATGTAGTATTTTCCGCTGGACCATTTGCAAAGTTGACGGTGGCTACATTTATTAATGTAAGTAGATAATTTGATAAAGGCTTTCAGAATAATATTTTGATAACACAGAATTCTACTCCAAAATCTCGTTTTGTTAGTTACTATTACACTATATGGATAAAATGTTATCCTAACGTTCAAATTAAGACTTTAACCCAGTCCGATTTTAAGTAAAGAAAACACTGTTATGGGTAAGGTAACCGCTTAACATCAAGCGGTCTGGATACATGCTACTCACAATAGTTTTACAGAAAAAGCACATAGCCATCATGTTGCCGCTCCTGTACAGTTCCGAGCGGGTTGTTGAAATATAGTTGATTCACTAGAAATTGTATTAAAAGTTTGGTTGCCAGCGATTGGAATCTTGTTAAGTGCAGTTCTGCTATGTTACGTCTCATATTCCATGGCTAGGTATGACATTTAGTATTTTTCAGAATAAAGACTGTACTAGATTTCATTATAATTATTTTTCTGATCGGTTCCCAACTGTATTCGGATCGAAGCAACATCTAATATTGCAAATGGTTTTAGCTGGGTTCTTTTATACTCAGCCGTCTGCATTTCTAGGGGAAAGTAATCGCTTTCAAAGGAGACAATAAAAGAAAGTAAACTGGGGTAAGGATATCGGATTGGAGTTAGGGTAAAGGATACGGCAAGTCTCGGATAATAAACGTGACTTAATCATCATCATCATCATCATCAACAGTCTCTACATACATAGGCCTCTTATTGGAAAGGAGGTTTGACCTACTATATCACGCTGGCCAGACGGGTTGGCATAGGGTTTGTTTCAAGTTTTTCTTCTCTTTGCAGAGCTGTTGTTTTGTGTAGTTTGCTCCCTTAGTCGGCTGGACTTATGACACCCATCACCACACGGAGATAACGTAACTAAGATTACAATACCTTGAAGAGGCCGGGATCGCGGTATCGTGTTTTTTTTCAGACCCAATATGTGTGGCATTTTGTCTAGAAACTAGTAAGGTTTTAAGAAAAATACACATAAATTCAACCTCTATTCTTATTCTTACCATTTTATCAAATTAATTTGAGGGCGGCGCAGGAGTTTTCTTCTTTCATACTCCTTTATCACTCGACATGCGATAGTCCTTCTTTTCATTGCAAAATGGTTTTCGTTTTGGCTTGAAATTTAATCGTTCTTCGTAAGTAGTATGAAGAAAAATACTGTTAATCAACGATGCAATTATAAATATTATATAAATTATATAGTTTACCTTTACAGTTGCTCAAAGTACAGAATGTTCATACTGGGCTAAATTACTACGCGCTACTGACGCGCGTGATTTACATTGATGCATTAATATGGTGGGCTGCAAGCTGAATTAATTTGTTTACGTCATGATTTAATGAATTCACATAATTCACTTATTGTGAACTGTATCTTAACTAGTGGTACATTTTTTTAATAATGAATGATGGATCTTTTACGGTCTAATGCTATACGTTCATTTTACTAATTTTTACCTGACAATATTTACCTGTACCTGTATCTGGGGTCAGTAGACGGTTTTAGGACCATTACAAATAGTTATGTATACCTAATACATAACTATTAGTAAATTGATTTTGAAGTATTTACTTAAAAATAAATAAAAGCAAGTTTGGCAATCATTCTTTGTACTGCAGACATCACTGCAAAGAGAAGGTAAACTTGAAACAAACCCTAAAGCAACCCGGCCAGCATGGTATAGTAGGCCAAAACCTTCTCCTTTCTAAGGAGAAGCCTATGTCCAGCAGTGGATTGTTATAGGCTGTTGATGATTGATGAAGCTTTATTCTACAAATATTTTAAATGCATCAATGAATTATTATTATTTTTTATTTTTATATCGGATTTTATTCATAGCTAACTAATGTGATTCTCGCTTCTTTTATTTACTGTACGGATTTATAAACATTGCCTGTCTTTACATATTAAATATTTGTTTCAGATCCTGAAAGGCGCATACAGCTATTATACTTTACTAAGTCAATCTGTTTAAACTTACTAAAAATATAAAAAAAGATTTTTACACCTTAACGTAGTGACGCACCATCTTAGATTTTGCTTAATATTTTGTCTACATAACATACACCGAATCTCTTGTTTTTGTCTTAGAAAGGCTTAAATTGGCCATCTTTACCGTAACAACACAAGCAGAGGTGGAATAGATTAACTAGACTTAATACACACGTAATACAAATAATGAAAAAAAGTTCTAGAAAACTATTCCTTTTGATGGACTTCTACTAGTTCCAAAAACCACTAGTAAACAAAATAAAAATGACTATTTCAAACGGACAGTTGTATTACTACAGTATTGGTACCCTCTTTTTAAATATACATTAGCAGCTTCTAAGATAGGTGATAACTACACATAGCCACACTGATTCTCGAAGCCGTGTTGCATAATACATGAAGGACATTTTTCTTGGTGTACTAAACGGAAACCTGTTAAATAATGCAACTGACGATTTCTCTCTTACGTGCCTGGACAACGACCGCAGAATATTTCTTCTATTACAAAGTGTATCTAACTAAAACTAAGGAACATTAACATTTTACTAACTACACTTCTTGCTAGTGTTCGAAGGGAGAGCGATAGCATTCAAATTTAGCACAAAAAGGCACTCTTTCTAATAAGATTCGTAGTCAGTCAGTTTCTACAATAAGCTGCTGAAAGTTAGTAAAATCTAGAAAAATGGCAAGAAACCGCGGTATCCAAAATTTTGAAGATAAAAAGAATTATATTTAATTTGATTCTAAAAATTAAGCTCAAGAAAAAAACTGAACCTTCGCAGGATGTCTGGCAGATGAGAAATATCAAAATTATTTGTGGAAATAATGAGTGTAAAAGAATAGAAATATAGGATAGGAAGGTTATAAAAGGGAAATAGTGACTTGCGCATGGTAACAGGTTAGCACACTACATTACATGTTACATGTAGTATCACCACACTATTTTTTTTTTAATAATAGTCCACTGTGGGACATAGGCCTCTCCTTAGAAAGGAGGTTTGGCCTACTATACCACGCTGGCCAAACGGTTTGGTACAGGGTTTGTGTCAATTTTTCCTTCTCTTTGCAGAGCTGTTGTACTGCGCAGTTTGCTCCCTTAGTCGCCTCTTAGCATAACCAAGTGATGATTAGGGGTAGTGAAACTCCGTATTCTTAAACCGTCCCACACGGATAATATATGCCATTACTTTAAGGTAACTTTTTATCATGGACTTAGTTTTTGTTTTATCAGCATTTAATGCAATTGTGAAATTAACATTTGACTTTGAATTGACTCGAGGCTATAAACTGTTATATTTTTACTCGATTCGTAATAATGATATTTGCCTTGCCTCAATAAAGATATTACTGCTTTCGTAGGACTTGTTATTTTTAACCTTTTACTATGTATTTGGTCATCTGATACTGCAATAAAGTATAGTTTTATATCGGTTCGCATTTTAATCAATGTATTTTAACTTTAATTATTTACTTTAATTAATTTAAGTTACTTTGATTCTGAGAAATCAACATTCCTGAAACAATTACATAAATTAGACGCTTAGGATACGTTTTTTTTTCTTTTCCTAAAAGAAATGCCTTACTTACATACATTAAAAAGTCAAAGGCCCTAATAACATAAAGAAAATGCCATGAAACAGCTATAAATGTCTTTTCTTGTAGTTCCTTCTTGCATTATCTTAAGTCTTCAATTGCATTATACAGGCAAATGCAGAGAAACAAAAATAATTTTCTTTATATTATTTTGTCTTGTGTTGTATCTTTTATACAATTTTATCTTCTGTGAATAGGTAAGCTGCTTTTTAAAGCACTTTTGTTAGCTTCGGTTATAGCTAACTATCAAATTATGTGAAAAATCTTGAAAGTCACTTTAACTAATTTTTAATTTTTCTATGGAAACGAAAAAAAAATGAAAATGAAATTTTGTATTATAATTTTGCATCTTGAAGTTGATGTGACTATGGAAGCAAGAGAAAGATAATGAAATTTAGTAGATACTAGTTGAGACCCGCGGTGTTACCCGTGTTTGTTGTTTTAACCGCGGGCAACGCCGCGGGGCGAAGCTAGTCTAAAAAAAGTAGCCTTAGTTACTCCTTATGTCATCAGCTATCTGCCAGTGAAAGTCCCGTCGAAATCGGTCCAGCCGTTCCAGAGATTACCCGGAACAAACAGACAGACAAAAATGGTAAAAAATGTTATTTTGGCATATGTACCGGGTAAACATACATATGCATTTAGTAAAAAGCGGTTATTTTAATATTACAAACAGACACTCCAATTTTATTTATTTAGTAGATAGTAGATTAGTAGAAGAAGAAGATATAATAATAATATATACAACGACAATAACCTTACACATCCTCCACACGACATCTGACCTAGCAGGCAGGGTCAATAACTACTGGAACAACAGACCCGGCAAATAGCTACTATTAAACAATTCAAGTTTAGGCTTATATCATTCGTTCTTACGAGTCCAATAGCTTAATAACGTACTGTTGCTGTTACTTTAATAGATTTTAACATTATTACAGCACATAATCCTAAATAATAAACAATTTTATTAAAAGCATAAAGTTTATTTCACAAAATTGTGATATCCTAGAGCTTGCTAGGTTAGGAAATAAGTTATCGGCTGCGGTATTTCCGGACCGATACGACCTTCAAACCTTCAAGAAAAGAGCGTACTCCTTCCTCAAAAGCTGGCAACGCGCTTGTGACTTCGCTTTCCATCAGGTGACCCGTCTGCTCGTTTGCCCCCTATTCCATAAAAAATATATTTGAATATTACAAATTTGAGTAAACATTATAGTAAAGTTCTTAATGCACACATATTACTCGTATTACGTACTCCCATCTGAGGTAGTGGGTAAATTGGCTTTTTATTACATATAGAACATTTTCTCGTCCATTAAGTTTTACGGGATCTTCAAAATCAGAATATCAATCAATATAATAATGAAATAGTTTTTAGGTGAAAAAACGCTGCATGAGTTAAAAAAAACTTCTATTATTATTTTTTTCGTATTCGTGTTATGAAGCATTTCACATACAGCAGATACTGATTCTACATCGCACTGTGAAAATTTTCCCAATTGACTCGTTGGTGTAAATAGAATATCATCATCGTTAGCGTAACTCACCAGTTGTAATCACTGTCTTTCGAGTCTGGTGAAAGGATACTGTGTTAGAGATTTTTACTACATCAACATCCGAAACCAATAAAATATTCAACTCAAAGCAGAATATGAAATTGCTTGCGATGCTATCCTCTTTTATGTAAACAATTTAAAACATGGTGCATTATTTAATTTTTAAATACGATCTTTTCTGTTTAAAACTACGATTAGATTATCTTTACACAATATAATATAAAGTCCCTGTATGCTTAGATCTTTTATACTAAGCAGCGGATTTTTAACCTCCTTTCTAAGGAGAGGCCTATGTCCAGCAGTGGACTATTAAATGTGATGTGGACGGATTTTTATGCGGGTTTTACGCATAGAGAGAGTGTTTCAAGAGGAAGGTTTATATGTCTAATACATGCATATTATAGTAGAGAAAATTCGAGAACTTCAAAGATTTGTCGTAAACAACATGTTTTCATGCGCTTACATTGCAAACGCTGGCTAAACCTTACGAGATTGACCAAAATAATGTACTACAGAATTAAATATCTTAAGAAGATCTACAAAAAATACCGTTGTAGTTTATGTCTATATCCTAAGGATAAACCACAGTAACCATTTTGATCTTTGAAATATTCCCAAAAAGTTATCGGTTATTTACGAAGCTATTTTAAACAATACATTATTAATCCTTATACAATTAAATACGTTATATACGTTGTGCATTTAATGTATATTAAAATTTATCTTTGCAGCTTATCATTAAATGAATATTTTAGATGATATGAGAGGTTTAAAATACGGGGGCCCAACAACCGTCGAGGCGTATGTCCGTCCCGGGTGGCAGCGGGCGGCAGAATCGGAGCGAGCCTATAAATATTGCATTTAAAGATGTCCTGGAGTATTAGTAGTCCTGTCATAACAATAGTATAATTAATTACTCTACAAAGCCGGGGCGGATTGCTAATATTATAATAATATAATCCTTACTCGATCCCCATCGTACCCTATTATACACAACACAACATTATCTTAATATTTTTTCGATAAAAGGGAATCATTGATGCTGTGGCAGACTTCAATCTGAGCACATAACCGCATTGCAATTTCTGACTTAGGATTCGCCAAATAATTTGAACAAGCCCAACGTCCAACAATTCCTTTTTCAGTCCTGTTCTTGACACAATCCATCAGCAAATTTTAATGCGGGCTAAATAAGTTTGAATATAACATTAAAATGATTGTATTAAGAGTTTAGGGAAGTCTAAGAATATAAACCAAAAAAAGAGAACGTTTAAGAGAAAACCGGATTCCTACCTCAAAGGCCGACAATGAAGTTATGACTTTTGAAATGTAAATATCTACGGGCTCTTTTTTCATGTGTGTTGGGTATGGTAGCCCCCTCGGGTGGTCATACCACAGGGGTTCGCAGCGGGGTGGTGTGTCGGAATCTAACTGACGAGGCGCAATCAAACTGACTGAGTGGCACACTATGGTTTTACCATCTTGTGCTACTCTGCGCCTGAAGTAGCAGGGATCCGGGAACAGCTGTTATTACGATGTCTAAAGCCACGTGCTGGTTTCCCAGCAGGTCATCGTCGACTGCGTAAGGCGGTAGTCATCAGTGCGATTGCAGTGCGTTGCGTCGGGTCCTCATTGCAATCATTGGAGAGGATCTCTCGCTAACTTCCATCATACGCTCGATGGCCGGTAGTGACAGATGTTTTACCGGGGTCGCCGATAGACTACCGGGAGGGTCCGGAAGGATGACCTCTATTCAGACCCAATTCGCCGAACTGGGCAGCTGAGCGATTACCAGCGCCTCAAGCCGCCCTGAGAGTGGCCGCGTGTGGACGGGAGGGGTTTTCTCTTCCATCCGCTTTAGTGGCGAGCCACGAGGAGGTGGTGCCCGCGCTGTTGCGGGCAGGCGCTGGGAGGGGTCCGAATGTCTTAATATCAGCTAATCCCGGACCCCTCCTATCTCAGGCGCGATGTGGCACACCGTGTGGTTTTATTCGGTTCGTATCCCACACAGCGCCCCTCTGCAAACCCCCGTTGGGGTGACGGCCCGAAGGAAGATGCTCCGTCTGCTCATTTTCCCGTTAATAACAAAAAAAAACTGTTTGAATACGCAAAACACGTACATTCTCAATATTAAAATTATAAATATGTAACAAAAATCAAACTCCTGTAAACTTTATTACTTAACATTGAATAGAAATGTAAGATTTATACAATAATTCTCATCCTCTTAAGTCAAGCGTGGAACAAATTAATTTACTCTCAAGAGAAAACCTTCATTGTTTGCTGCTCCCTGTTCAAAACTTATGCTTAACTTACATTTACTTACAAAGCGCTCGTATGCTGTCACTTCATTTAGAATAATTTCAGATTGTGTAAGACCATCTTCATTCACTGCTCCTTTAGATCTACTGCATATAAACGCTCAGATGCTAATGCAATTGTTTTGATGTTTATTCAACTTCCAAAAAAGGATCCTAATTCTGTTGTTTTTATTTTAATGTTTGTTACCTCAGATCTCCGTTATTTATAAATTGATTTAGATCTTTTGTCTTGGAGGGTTTCCGTGAGCTTCCATTTAAATCTAAGAAGTCCCTTATAGTAGAAAATTACCGAATGAAGTCAATTTGTTACAATTTTTTAAAGTTAATTATCAATTCGTTTTATTTCGTGATTTTATGTAAATTATTTTATTGTTGCAGACTTTTTAAAGTGCAATTTCATCCGTAGTTGCGTTACAATTTGTAACCCAATCCAATTATATTTATCGAGTTGGTTTATGTGTTTCATAGGTTCACGAACAAAATAATTATGTTATTGTGTTACTGTTCACAAACAAAATAATTTGTATGTGAAGAGAATACTGCTAGGAACTAGAATAAAAGAACACTATTATATTTTATATTTTTTCGAGTGTATTTTCTACTTGAACTACTGTTATTTTTGTATTATGTCAAATACGGTCTATAGGAAACGGGTCACGCGCCCGCCTAACGACTTTCTCATTAAATGTCCTTAAGGGCGCAATCATTTCTACCTGACGCTAATCTACACTAATTGTTGGCCGAAAAGCTTTTTTTGCAATGACACTTCTGTTTGATTGAACATTTTGGGTAGATTTGTAATTAATGGCTGATGGAGATCGGATATAATTAGGAGTTTTAGACGTAGTAATGAACTTAAAGTAAGAATGTAAGATCAACTTAGATAGATTCAACTTTTGGAGGTTTGTAACTGTGTGATTTAAAATAAGACTACCTTAATTTTTTTTGTTGTTGTAGTCGTAGGCCATTTAACATCGCTCTACGCCTCTTGAGAATGGAAAAGCAATCACATTACACTAATATTAAAAACGCAATAGTTTGTAAGTGTGTGTTTGTATGTTTTTTGTTCGTCACTGGTCAAACGGGTGGATACATTTTGATAAAATTTAGCATGAAGGTAGCTGATACCCTGGATTGACAAAAACATAGGCTGATAAACCGCGGGTACATTTCATACACAGCTGTCTGATGTCAAACTAAGCGAAGCCTGTACTATGGTAACCAGAATGCTAATAAACATACATATTTCTAAATAAAAACAAGTATATATAAACTACATCCAGACACAATGTTCATTCAGACATTCTTCCTGGTTGGGAATCGAACCCACGACCTCCGGCTTAGCAGTCTGGGTCACTAACCACTAGACCAACAGGATGGTCCAATGTACCGAAATAAATTTTAAAGTATATCAGTATTCTATCAGTCATTCCAGCTTTCATAGTAGAAACTTTGTTTAGTTTGAAACTAGATGGCGTCGTGCGTCAGATGTCCGAAATATTATATTATTATTTAAATAATCTTAATATCTATGGTGGGAGAGTCCTACGATAGATATTACTATTATATTTGACTAAAAATAATTTTAACTATAACATATGAAAGGACAAGATGAGGCTTACATCCAGATGGAATTCAAAATGGAACAACTATCGTCATCGTATAATAACAGTCATTTGAGGTCGGATCCCCGTGTGTATCGCAAATGTACTAGACAACGATAAGTGGAGCAAGGGTAATGACGTCAGATATTACTATAATATTTGCCGATCCACTATCTAAGATGCTTTTGACATGATATTTGTCGTAAAAAGCCCCGTGGGCGCGAAATTTGGTTCTCTCTCTATTTTAATAAGATATTAGGGTTTATTCACTTTAAGTGCAACATTTTGTGTTGGCGACATTCTGCAAGGTATATTTTAGTAGACACATATGAATAACATCACAGAATACCGGCGGATATCTGTGCCTCGGTGTGTGACCGCACAAATTTCTTTATGCGAAATCAATTAAGCGTGTAGTACTAGTTGAACTTGTAGCCGCTTTTCGTGTCAGGCGGACTACTCACCGGCTTACCCAGCGGAGAAATTCACGATTACCTCAGGGCGCCATTGTCGAAAACAGAAGGGTGTGCGTGTGGGCAACCTAAGGGACTCCTCAGAAAAAGACAACCCACACCTCAGTCATACATACATGTATATTTCCAATCAATTCAAAGTTACAATAATAAAAAAACATAAATTAGTGGGTATATAAAAAAATCCCGCAGCGGCGCGCGTCAAGGCCGAGCTGATGCTGCTCGGAGCCTCCTCGTCATCAATCCAGCAGGTCACTTCCACACCCGCCCGAGTCGGCTATTTATAATAGGTATAATGGAAGGTTCAATATTTATATTAATAACATTAACTAGAAGTACGTAACCCTTGAATAAGGCTGTCCGCTTGCTTGGTGAGCCGCGTGACTGCCAGTTTACCAGAGGGTACTGAGAAACTCGAATTCGCACCAGAAGGCCACAAACGAAAGAGCACGCCGTCTGATATTGATTGTCTTGACCCGAAATCTGGAGCCCTACGAATGGATAAGCACTCATATAATCGTTCAGGTTCCAGAAACAAATGACTACAAGAAAATTAAGAATAACTTACCACTGGCGTGGGTACTTAGAACAAAGAAAATATTACTAAAATGAAATCACCAGACAAACAAAATGCTATTTAAGATCGGAAGACAAGAATTAGCAGAGTGTCCCCTGTGGCTGAAAGCCGGACTTATTTATGCTCGGTTTGTGAACTTTCTAGAAAGAATCCCTACTTTATCATTTTAAATTGACATTCAAATTATCATCGAGGTTAACACGAACTAAATCAACAGTAACTCGCTTCCTACCATAACAAGACACTTTTAACACCAATACAATTTGTCAGGATAAATTCTTACTATGACTTACCAACAAAACAACGCCATCTAGTGGTCGCGGGCAATAGGTGTCGCTGTTTACAACTCCGTACGCAATACAAATATAATAAAAAAATAACTGTTTCACTTTAAGTGCAACATTTTGTATTGGCGACATTCTGCAAGGTATATTTTAGTAGACACATATGAATAACATTACAGAATACCGGCGGATATCTGTGCCTCGGTGTGTGACCGCACAAATTTCTTTATGCGAAATCAATTAAGCGTGTAGTACTAGTAGAACTCACGATACCGTTCGAAATCATCATTCTTAAAGACCACGTTTAAAAGTAATAAGTACTTTAACCAATGAAAAAAAAAACAAAAATGAATATATGATATCCAGTTAAATCTCTCTGTTAGCTGCTTAATGACCTTGGATTTCAAAAAGCTTCAGTAAATTCATTTCTTGAAGGAATATCCAATGGGGCATTGATAGGATCGTATCAAACATGGTAAGGTAGTGGGGGTAGAATAGCAGACATAGGAGGTGAATGCAGACGCGTCGCGCGTACCCCGTACCCTATAATCAAGCTACATACAGCGTACATTATTTACACACAAGCATCAACGAATTCCTCGCCATCGCCTCCTGGCAGCGGTACACATAATAGAAAGAAACTTTCTACTAATATATACAGTTTACTAATCACTAGCATCATAAAAAAATCAAATTAATGGAAGCCTTTTATCTCAATTCATCACTTTTTTGTGTCTGTACATTATGTGTATCAGTACCACCTGTTCCTAGAGACTTCAAAGGAAGTGCTGTAAATTTTCCTAGTTATTTTTTTCATGTCATTAAGAAATGTATTCTTAATTTTCTTTTTTTAACTGGTGGGTGGGCCACTAACAAGGGTAGACATACTGTTAGTATCCGGGTAATTGACATTTTGATTAGCTATCGGCTCTTTTTATGTTATCTTAAAACCTTTGGACATCTTCAAAATGCAGTTTGGTACTTTTGTACTCAACAGTAATAGAATCTAATTTTATAGTTCGTTTTTATTAAATAACTAGGAATATATTCTCTATACGTAGGTTTTCATTTATTATCTACTCAAACTTATTATTAGTTTAATGTGTACATCTGTGAGTTTAAAATCAAAGTTACTATATATAACTAGCTGACCCGGCAAACGTTGTATTCCAAACCAAAAAAATTAGGGATGGGTCACCCTTACCATTTAGGTATGAAAAATAGATATTGGCCTATTCTCAGACCTACCCGATGTGCACACAAAATTTCATGAGAATCGGTCAAGCCGTTTCGGAAGAGTACGGGAACAAACATTGTGACACGAGAATTTTATATATAAGATAATCCACATCTTTAGATAATTAGTTGTAGATTGTTGCATAGATGGCGTTGCATTAGACGGCTACATCGCACTATGGTTTGTTAAATGCGCGTTATAAATATAGTTAGATAAAATTTTGAAGTGAAAACTTCTGTAGGCCTGTTGGGTATTTTTGAACAAAAAACATAAAATGGTTTTAGGATGGGACAAAACCATTGAACTCGCGACACTGTTACCGTTACCGACACCTCGGTATATAAGTATCTATAATACATATATTGTTGAGTTTGGTTTGAAATAAATTGATAATATAACTGTACTGGTATATATACAATATAAACACAGATTGTGTGTATACGTACAACATAGATATACCACATCGATATCGGAACTTTTCGAATCCAATTAAACAAAACAAAATCTTTTTTTACATGAGCTGGCTCTAGGGGGAGTGACTGAAAGGGCGGCAACCCACTCGTGACTCTTGAGTTGCATTCGTCCATGGACGGTGGTGGTCTCTTATCATCAGGTGACCTGCCTCCTGGTTTGCCACAGTAAGAAAAAATTACAATTACAGCTCTTAAATCAGAACACAGGTGCGGTTTCATTGCTCAACTCTTCGTCGTCGTCTTGTCGTCATCACAATGAACAAGTAGCCTATTGAACATAGTCCACTTGTAACATAGTTTTATTTTAATAGGGTTCCATCCCCAAAAGGAAAAAAAACCGAACCCTTATAAGATTACTTTGTTGTCCGTCCGTCCGTCCGTCTGTCTGTCTGTCAAGACCCTTTATCTCGGCAACGCGTGGAGGTATCGAGTTAAAATTAAAACGATATACCTACTCAAGTCCACAGTCTCTTAAAGCTGTGAAAAAATCAAACGCTTTGAAGTTTGATTTTAACGTAAAAAAAAGATACGGCCGTTTACGGAATCACAATTTATAGGTTATTTTCCGTTGACCTAAAACTATGAAATTTGGCAAGTAATACCGACTTATACTACAAGTATGGGGAAAAATCTGAAAACTATACTTGACTGCACGGATGGCGTAGTGGTTTAAGTGGTCGCCACGCCGCTTTCTACTACGCCGAGTGTTGTGGGTTCAAACCCCACATAGGACAACACTTTGTGTGATCCACAAATTGTTGTTCTGAGTCTGTGTGTTCTTTGTGTCCGTTTCATGTATGTTTGTAAAGTCCCCCGCGACACAGGAATATATATTCCTAATGCGGGCGTTGTCTTTAAAAAAAAAAAAAAAAATGTATTTAAATTTAAAAAAAAAACAGATCTTTATGCAAGAAACGGCGGTCCATATTTTGAATTGAGTTAACCGTGTTATGTGGAGTATCGTATAAAAGGGCTCTGTGGCACAAGCTTAAACAGATTTTCAATTATTTATATTTCGATTATGAATTTGTACGGAACCCTCGGTTGGCGAGTCCGACTCGCACTTGTCCGGGTTTCTCACTACTTTATGCACTTACAATTATATAATGGCGGACTTAATGTCTGGGGCATTTTCTCCCAGTCTACCTATGGGTGATGGGGAAATGTCTGACTAGGTGCACTAGATACTAAGTTTTTTTTGTTAAAGAAAAAATAATAGTTGAGAGGACATAAATACATACATATATACCGAAATACACATACTACATACATAATATATATGCTTGTTGAGTTACATACACACATAAATACACTTGAATTTCTATTTCCTTTTACGTAATTTTATTTTGTTTTATTTGGTAACTCGATCGAGTGTGTTGTAAACCAAAATATTATTTGAATATTTTCAACTGTTTTAACGTATATTTTTTTAAATCGTAAAAAATTAGAATTTAGAGATTGATTCAATTTTTAAATAAAATTTATTTCGTGCTCAAGTTTTATCCGCCGAATAGGCCGGCTCAACCAGGGTGATACCACGGCCTCATAAAAAACCGGTGTTAAGCAATTCTTTCGTTGCCTTTCACTGAGTGAGTGAGATTACCGGAGCTTTACTTTACTCGGTCGGGATGGACTCTAAGGGCAGCAACGCACTTGTGACTTTTGAGTTGCAGGTATCTATGGGCGGCGGTAGTTGCTTACCATCAGGTGACCCGTCTGCTTGTTTGCCCTCTTATACCATCAAAAAAAATATATCTGAAATATATATTTTAACACGAAAATACTCGTATATAACCTTTACGAAGGCTACCGAGTTCAATTCAGAGGGTCGCATTATGTAAATATGGGGTCCAAGTCGTAAAGTTGTTTGATATTGTTTTTTGTATTGTCATTCCTCAGGTGTGAACACATATTTCAAGGGATTTTCTGGCACAAAAATGATGATGGAAATATATTTTGCGTGTTTGGCTCAGAAATTGTGGTTTTGTGTAGATCAATGGAGATTTAAAAGTCATGTGATTTTATTTATCTCTGTTTTTGAAGTTTCGAAGGTGATTTTATCACAAGGGACTGCACGGATGGCGTAGTGGTTTAAGCGGTCGCAACGGCGCTTACTTCTACGCTTAGTTTTGTTGGTCTGATCCCCACAAGACACGATGTCCACAAATTGTTGTTCTGAGTCTGGGTTTTCTTTGTGTCCGTTTCATGTATATTTGTAAAGTCTCCCACGACGCAGGATATATGCCTAATTAATAATTTACTTTACTTTATTATGATCTTAATAGTTGTAACAGGTTAACTCAAGTCAGCTGTCTCAATCAATCATTATTGGTGGCAACTGAAAATTCGCTGTAATAAATAAAAAAAAACAACAACAACAACAGACACTTTAATACACAACACAAACTACAACTTTACACATCTTGTATTTCCGATTTCCATGCCTAATCATAAAAAAAAAAAACTGACCACATCTCTCATCATCAAACTAGGCAGAGCCTGTGCTATTGTATCCAGACTGCTATAAACATACTTATATGCCAACAGGCCAGTCAAAATATATACAATTCATAGCATACTAAAATTTATTTGCCAGATAAATGTAGATGAAACCTTGTACTTTAATAATAATAAAAACAATTTAATTACACGTCAATCATTCATTTTTATTGTAATCACTGTACGCAGGTCATAAAAATTCATATCAGGGTGTGTTGGGGCCAAAATTAATATATGTATTTTTGGCATTCACATCATACACCGCAATATGTGCGCCATTATGTCCAAATGACAGCAGCTGACGCATATCATGTTTATGTTCTGGTGTCGTAAATAGATAATTTTAGTTCAGTTCTGGTCGTTGGCTTCTGTTATAGAGAGCGAAGTCTAAATTTTGGTACATAAATATATTTTGAGATTTCTTATGTTATATGGATCAAAGGAGCAGACAAGTCAATTGACACCTGAAACTCAGAAGTTACACTCAGACCTTTAAGAAGAAGAGAGAAGGGTACGTCCTTATCTTGACGGTTTGAAGGTCGTATTGGTCAGAAAATAAGGCAAGCGAAAATTTGTTTCATTCACACCGGTTGTGCGATGCAAAAAGTTTCGTAAAAAAGCGCGCCGAGAAAAGCGTAGTGGAGTATCCATTATCCAAGTGAAGAAGATGGAAATTTTGGCACAAAATGCCAGAATTTATATAATAGTTTTTTAATTCATGAATTGACGCCATCGATATATATGTATATATATACACATATTTGCATTGCCTGACGCTACAACCCATGCACATTGCTGTAGTAACAGGTTAACTACTACTAGACTACTGCCGCCGGCGAACCGGGCGGCGGAGGCGCGCTTTCCTGAGCCTCAGGCCGCCCTGAGTGTGGCCGCGGGTGGACGGGGTGGGTTTCCCCTCCACCCGCATTACTTTGGCCAGCCGCGAGGGGGCGGCGTCCGCGTGTGCCGGACGTCGCCTAAAGAGAGGTTAAAATTTTGAGACGGAGTCCGCACCAGGAGCGGGCAGGCGCTAGGAGGGGTCCGGATGTCTTAATAACAGCTGTTCTCGGATCCCTCCTATTACAGGCGCAGAGTGGCACACCGTGTGGTTTTAGTCGGTCCGAGTCCGACACACCACCCCGCCGCAAAATCGGGTGGGGTGACGGTCCGAGGGGATTTCAACACGTTAAAAAAAAAAAAAAAAAGTAAGCTGTCTCAATCAATACCTATTGGTGGCAACTGAAAATTCACAATAATAATTTTATTAATCACCATTATAGAGATTGTAGGACTTGTAGGTACTATAATTTTATGAATATCTCGTATAAAATAAAAGTTCTTCGACAACTATTTGCAAAGTTATTTGACGCAATGAAAACACAGCCCATGTACGGTTCGAGTTTTTATTTTATCTAATAAAACCTTGTAACTAGAAATGGAAAATGTTTTCTGGTGTGTGGTATTTATAGTCATGCTGTATCCGTAACTGTATTTATACAGTTTATTTTTGAGCAGATCAAATATTAAAATATCAAATAAATACACACGAATGTACTCGTACGTCATCAATCATGTATCACGTATAAAATTGCATGGCGTGGTCAACACTCTATAACCCTGGTATACATAGGTACAATATAGGGACCTGCTACATATACAAACTCTTAAAACTTGACGACTCCTTTCCGTAACAATTTGTAAATGTTTATAAATCTATTATTAAAATAATAAAAATTTGTCCTTATTATTTACGTAAGCAAGCATTAAATTGAGAGCATATTATAGAACTAACCGAATAATATTACGACGAAATGACATATCATGGCTTCATTTGCAGACGACAACAATAATTTCTGTATTAATTAATTGAATTCTACAGATATTAGAGCAAAGTCGAATTTTGTGTGATCTATAATTAGTATTGCATACTATAGTCCATCAACGTCGTGAGCGACCGTCCCGCGGGGTGACAGACAGTGGCGGGGGCGAGGTAGCGCGTCATTCTAGCACACGGCTACACGCGTTTCCCTTCCCCGCTACAACACCCGCTACCCGCTGACATCTTGAGTACCTCGTCCCCGCCCCGCGTAATTTTCTAAATTTTACTACCAGGTAGTTTTCTATATAAGGAGTAACTTCGCAGTCCCCGACGAACACTATGGTAATCGCTATTACGATAGAATCGGGTTTATTAAATATTCGTTATCTACACACCCTATTACAATCATTGAGTTTTTTTTTATGGTCGGGCGATGAATACTTTTGGATTTATCCATTCAATAATGATCTTTATGTTTTTGTTCTACGTATAACATAAGTAAAAATTTACACGATCAATAACGCAAAAACCTATTACCAAATCTCAAAAGTCAACATTTTAGAGTAAGCGGCTATTACTATATTGTTCCAGGGGAAAAAGGACTAAAGTATATTCATATTTACCATGGAACAATATCATAATGAACGATTACTACAGCAACACCGATTTGTGATTACAGTCGAACACTATCGTAAAGTTAGTTTGCGTTAATTTTTTCCATAGCTTATTTCAGTAATGGACATATTCACAATTTTCTTACTGATAAAGAAAATTTATGATAAAAATTTAGTAAAAATCTAGTGCAAAAAAATATTCCCTTATTTTTGATACAAGAATCTTCTTTTTAGTCTTGATAGTATTCAAGATATTCAGTTTTTATTTGCTCCTGTAAAATTGTCATTTTCCTATTACGATTTTGTTCGTCGGGGACTGCGACTTGAGTTTTTTTTTATTTCAGAAAAACCATATAAAAAAATTCCCGGCTCGGGAATCAAACCCACTAAGGCAGCGTTTTTCAAATTCATAGTATTATATTCATAGTATATATTAAATAAAGAGATAAAAATATTCATACTGTCGAAATATTATATTAAAAATAGTGTGTAATGTATTCTATCTCGACTTAATCCTTTACATTTACTTATGTGTTTATTTCTTTATCGTGACGCATTTTCGTTTCATCGAGTTTCAAATCACAACGATTCTAAAGAAGTTACACTTCAAAAAGTTGAACCGACTTCAAACTATACTAACAAACAGCTCTAAAAATTAAAAAATAATTACAAATCTAATTGTAAAAACCAAAATAAGTGCAAAGTTGGCCAGCGTGGTATAGTAGGCCAAAACCTCCTTTCTAAGGAGAGGCCTATGTCCAGCAGTGGACTATTACAGGCTGTTGATGATGACTGTACATAAGTATTAAATTGTAACCTTGTATCATGAATAAAATAAAAAAGCTTTAATTTCAGTCACACACATCATCAACAGCCTTTACTAATCCACTGCTGGACAAAGGCGTTCCCTTAGAAAGGAGGTTTTGGCCTTCTATACCACGCTGGCCAGACGGATGTTCATAGTGTTGGTTTTTGGTGATAGTTTTTGTTCTCTTTGCAGTCCTGTGATCCTGCATAGTTTGTTCTTATTCGGCTCTTATGACACCCACGGAACGAATAGGGGTGGTGACACTCCTTATTCTAAATGCATCTCCACACGGAGAGTTTTATTAGTGAGTTTTTTTCAAATTCACTTAGTAAACGTAAACGGTAATTTTTTTATTTAACTTTGTCATTTTTAAGTAAGATTTTCGTATTAAAAATCGCTAATTTGCAAAAATATAATTAAGACCTACGGTACGGTACGGTATGGTAGTATTTGACGACTGGATGGCGTAGTGGTTTGTGTCACGGACTGCTATTCCAAAGGTCGCGGGTTCGATTCCCGCTCAAGTCAAACATTTGTGTTCATGAACATTTGATGTTTGATTTGGTCTGGGTGTTTCTATGTATAATATGTATGTATTTACAAAAAAAAAGTATATATGTATTTATATCAGTTGTCTAGTACCCATAGTACAAGCTCTGCTTAGTTTGAGAATAGATGGCGTTGTGTGATTGTGGCAGAATATATTACATTATATATTATATTCTATACAAGCCTAAAATATGACTACACAGTTCTGTAACAACCTATATTGTAATTTGAAAAGCTTTGCATTTTATAATTTACATTTAGCACATAGGGTTCAAAACCCTGTAATTCGCACTTTGTTTAAAATTACACGTCACTAATGCAGGGCTACAATTTTGTGAATTTTATTAATTCTTAAAATACTTTGTACTGTCTATATTCATTTACAAATGGATTAAGGGACGTAAGGTGAACTCATTAGCCCAGTGTACGAATCCAAAGCCCAAAAATTTCTTAATTAGTTCATGACGATAAAATGTAATCGGGTTAATTTGTAAACAAATGTCATTTAGTTGGAAATTTGAATGTTTCACAGAATAATTTCTGTGCTTTGATTAAAATTAAACATGTGTTACTATATCCATGTACTATTGTTTTACACGACGCAAAAACGACGGGGTGTTATGAGTTTGACGTGTCTGTGTGTGTGTCTGTCTATTTGTGGTATCGTAGCTCTCGAACGGATGAACTTGATGTTGTTTTTTTTGTTTGAAAGGTGAATTTGTCGGGAGTGTTCTTAGCTATGTTTGATGAAAATCGGTTCAAGATGGCCGCCGCCACAAAATGGCTGATTACCTATTTTTTGACAATTCCCGCAATATGGGTATCAAATTTTTATTTTTTTTATTTTTTTTATTTATTTACACCATACCATTACTTTATACATAACATTACTTTATATTTGATTTGATGGGGAGACCAGATAGAAGAATTACATTCCAGATGACTTTTAACTAATGCCTCGTACAAGGCTCTCAGTGCTGCGATGTTCGTAAATTCATTTGCGTTCCTTAGAAGAAACCCGAGATTACGATAAGCTTTTTTACAAACATCCTGAATGTGCTTACCAAAATTTAAATCTGGGCTGAAACGAACGCCCAAATCCCTAACCTCGTTAATCCGCTGGAGAGGCGATCCCTGCATGTGGTACTGGTAGTGTCCAGGGTTACGCGCTCGGCTGAACGACAACACGGAACACTTAGATACATTAAAATATAGTTTATTTTCTAAGCTCCACGCTACCACCCTATCTATATCTTCTTGCAGCAAGTCGTGATCCGCACTGTGACTAATCACTCGAACCAACTTCAGGCTTCTTCAACTTCAAATGAAAGGGCTTGACTAGTAGAATACTATACACTATGACAAATTTCAAAACCAAGATGTGTGTCGGGAGTTTTTTAAATTTTTAATTAGATGATATTTCATATATGGTACTAGCCCTTGCCCACGGCTTCGCTCGCATAAATGTTTATTATCTCGTGTTTCTAACTTTGAAAATGAGGAACTACCATACAACAATCATTCCTTATTTTAGCCCCTTGGGGATGCAATTGCCAAAAATCCTTTCTCAGTGTGTGCTTACAACATAAAAAGCATCACCTTATCATAATAATAAAAAACACACTAGCCACACCACATTTTTACTTAAGAAAGAAATAGCCTGCGCTAATTAATCTCAAGCATTCTTGTCCTACATGTAATCCACAATCGAGTAGTAGGCCCTCCGGCACAAGCCACGTTTTATTGCGTATTTAAATTTGTTAATATTCGTTAATAAACCACTACGCAATCCGTACACTCAAATCAAATGATCAATAACCACTAAATCAATGGGCCCTTGGCACTGTTCTGTGTAACTTGGCTCAAATTGCAATAGACAAATATCAACGCAATATGTGACAAGTGATACAGCACTATTACAAGAAGCTCTAGATAATATTAAACGGTCAGCGTGAAAGTGCATTATAATAATAATATTTCGGACATCTGACATACAGCGCCATCTAGATTCAAACTAAGCAGAGCTTGTACTATGGAAGCTAGATTGACTGATAGAATACTTAGATCATTATATAAACATTTGGTCCGACCTGGGAATCGAACCCGAGACCTCAGCACAGCTGTCGCATATGCTATCGAGGCAGTCGATTAAATAATAGTAGTGTAGAGGAACGGGTGTCATGTCCCTCTAACACAAAGGGCGGAACGTCCAGCCAGGCGATAATGCTCTAATCTAGAAACAAATCTTATTTATCTCTTAAATCCCTACTAATAAAATAAATGCGAAAGTTACTTTGTCTGTCTGTTATTAAACCGATTTTAATGAAATTTGGCATGGAGATTCTTTGATTTTTGATGAAGGACGTGAGCTACATTTTTTTTTTATTATTTTTTTTAATAAGACAACTCCCGCATTAGGAAAATATCCTGTGTCGCGGGGGACTTTATAAACATACATGAAACGGACACAAATAACACCCAGACTTGGAACAACAATTTGTGGATCACACAAAGTGTCGTCCCATGTGGGGTTTGAACCCACAACACTCGGCGTAGTAGGAAGCGGCGTGGCGACCGCTTAAACCACTACGCCATCCGTGCAGTCCATTTTATTGCGATAACCGTCATACACGCGGGGGGGGGGGGGGGGGGGGCTGGCAAAACTAGTATGTAATAAGATAACTTTAAATACAATAAAAAAGCATGAAATCATGAAAAAAATACTGTACAGAAACTAGTTTGTACAAGAAACTACAGACAGACGGTATAGTTGACATTCTATATTACGTTCAAGTTTTACAACGTGAAACTTGTGAGACGCATAATTAAGAGGCCTTTCAAAGATTCTCGAGTAAAAATAAGTGGAGGCAGTAATACAAAGAATAAATGATTAAATTAATTTATTTAAGATGGTATTATAAAGTTTGGAAACTTAATCTAGAAAACAAGCTTTTAATCATTACAAATTATTGGATCAAAGAGTTTTCACTGGCGAGTTGAGGAATAAGGAACATGAGATCTCTCTGAGAGTTTTATTTAAAGTTGTTTTAATTC
Organism: Arctia plantaginis; assembly: GCA_902825455.1. Classification (NCBI taxonomy): domain Eukaryota; kingdom Metazoa; phylum Arthropoda; class Insecta; order Lepidoptera; family Erebidae; genus Arctia; species Arctia plantaginis. Next base: position 11,376,388 of record CADEBD010000226.1, on the reverse strand, counting down.
AAACATTATTACTTGTAGCACAACTAAAGCGATACTGTTTCATGGCCAATTTCTTTTACTTTTTAATTTTGCCACTCAATTGAGCAACAACCGGAATCAGAATCATATTTATTTGCAAAAATATTGTGACAAATGGTGTTACAATGGGTAGTAGAAGATACAAATATTTTTTACCAGAATAGTGGCATGCAAAAACATTAAATAAAATCAAAATATTTATGTCAAGCAGAGTAAAAAAATGTAAAAAAAAATACTAGGTCAATAAGAAAAATTATTGGGTCAATACAAACAATTAAATAAGATGTCATAGTAGTCCAGTCATTTAAGCTTAAATTAGGTAAGAATCTCGGAATTCGAGATACCCAGCTGTAAGTCTGTAAATACTTGTATATTGACACCCTAAACGTTGTCTCAAAACCTACATATGGTAGGGTTTAAGCAACTATTAAATTTCAAGGTCAAAAGTCACAAAAATCGGTTTATTGCGCTTTTTTTGGGAATATCTCATTTCCTATGGGTTTCTGCTATTTGTATTAATTTTCAATATTGTAGAATACAAAATTCTCTACAAATTTTATTACAAAAATTTTTTATACGGTGAACCGTTTTCGAGATAGAGGGCGGAGAGCGCGCGGTCACAGCATCACTTCAGGTCAACCGGTGCCTCCGGTCGAAAACGCGCCATATATAGTTGATGAACTATCGATAAATCAATGATTATAAATATTTGTCAATTTTTATTAACTATTATATTATATTTTATCACTTTTTCCTAACTTATCCACTTTTTATTCAGTATTAATTTATTTAACAACACTTACCTGCCCATGTAATTGCAGAATTGATAATGAAAATATAGGAATTATATTTGAATTTTAACCTAATTAATATTAATAACTTCTTACATGATGAAAAAAAAAACAAATAAATTATGAATTAATATTTTTTATTAAAAAATATCATTGAATACATTTATTTTTATTGAAAGTAAAAAAATGGAGTAAAGGTTACAAAAACTACAATTTATAATTTTAATCATCTTCTTCCTCTTCATCGTCGTCTTCTGGCTGCTGGTAAATTTCAAACTGGTCTTCATTATCGTCTTCAACGACATTTGTCTCAAGTTCTTCCATGATTTCGGGGTCAAAGGTTCCATCTTCGTTAATGTCGCTCTGATATGGTAGAGCATTGAGACAAGCTTGCCCATTACATTGGCCACAAGCTAAAGAGCATTGCAAGCCCGCTTTCCTGCATCCGCATCGCGAACCACAACCACTCTTGCCGTTGCAGAAAATTGTATTTAGCAAATCTTCTGGAGCAGGTGGTAAAATTGTCATGATAGGCTCCAGAAAATCATTTCGTATTGTCCAACCCGTACCTGGGGTTCCAAATCATGTCCTAACCAAGTTTGAACTTGATAATATACACGGTTGAAATGTTGATGAGCAGCTACACTTGTTGGTGGAATATTTGAAAGCTACACAGGTTTATTAAGTTTTGTAGACTTGACGTAATGCATATAACGAAGATGATCGAGACTTTTCACAGATTTCGGAGCATTATAGACTGCCAATAAGGTTTGAGTTCCACTCTCTAATAATCTCTGGGCCGAACAACTTTTATTTATATTCATTGATTTATCGATAGTTCATAAACTATATGGCGCGTTTTCGACCGGAGGCACCGGTTGACCTGAAGTGATGCTGTGACCTCGCGCTCTCCGCCCTCTATGTCGAAAACGGTTCACCGTATAAAAAAAATTTTTAAACAAAAGTTGTAGAGAATTTTGTATTCTACAATATTGATAATGAATACAAATAGATAACAACGAAAAAAAATTTTTTTCTTGTAACTGGTTAGGTAAGTTCAGTTACGAATATGGACGAAGGCGAAAAAACATAATAATAGTTACAAGCTTAGTCAATTATAAAATAAAAATTCAATTGTCATCCAAATAAATAATTAATAAATGTTTTGCTATTATAACCAAGGCAACGAGGCCTAATACAAATTTAGAGTATTGTTCGCAAAGAGACGTTAATCTAATACTCGTAATAGTATTAAAACGCAACAACATTAAATCCTGGACGACAAGATAAGTTCGACCGTTACTTAAATTATCTCTTTTTATAGTTTTTTTTTCTTTTTTAAAAAGACAACTCCCGCATTAGGAATATATCCTGTGTCGCGGGGGACTTTACAAATATATACATGAAACGGACACAAAGAACACCCAGACTCAGAACAACAATTTGTGGATCACACAAAGTGTCGTCCCATGACCGGTTTGAACCCACAACACTCAGCGCAGTACTAAGCGGCGTGGCGACCGCTTAAACCACTACGCCATCTACGCAGATTAAGCGATAACATTTATAAATATAAACCAAAACTGGTTTAAATAAATACGTTCATAGCAGAAACTTGTTGTATAGTTGAGCTAACCAATATCACAGGATTCTTTTGACCATGATGTTGGTGGTCCAATTGACATACTGAACTAAATAAAAGAAGTAATGCCAGTCCATCAAAAGGTTCTGCATTTATAATTGTTTTAGAAAAAAAAACTGTTTTATCCTAATGATTGGAAACCCTTTTTCATCAAACTACAGAAATGGGGGTTTCTGGGACAAATAGATATTGATGTGCATAATCATTTTGTTCTGTGTCTGGGTGATTACTTATATTATGTTGTAAATCTCTAACTTCTAAATTAATTCTTCTTCAAAAAAAAACCTAAGGTAAACTTGAAGAAAATGCCTGTGGCATTACATTGGATAATTTTATTTTGCCCATAAATCTAATATATAAAATTAAATATTAAGTGAATAATATGTATGTATTTAGAAACATTTTTGTATGTTGATCAACAGCCTAGTTACCATGATGGTCATGTGTAGGGTATTAACGAAACAAACTAAAATATGACAAAGAAACCTTAGTGTAACAATCCCTAAATAAATGCATATCAATACCAAGTCTGGGTTTATTTTAAACACACGTTGTTTTGTACAACATACAGAATATTTTACATAGATTTCACGGTTAAGCCCTTAACAACTTTGCCTATCAAATGGTAATTGTATTGTTGAGTTTGTAGCATAAATTATATAAAGAGGTATGCTATGTTAATACTTTAAAATTTAATGAATAATCATAATGTGTTAGGCATCAGAGCGAGACTTTCTAGAGTGACGCCTTAAGACACCGAATTTGTTGATTGAAATCAGCTTTGGTTTTGAGTTGTCTTAGAAGCTTTTCAAGGTCTTTTAGAATTTAGTTTTAAAGAAGACGTATTGGAAAACGATAATGTCTGCGTCTGTTTGTCGTCTACGGTGTTTCCGGACCGATACGACCTTCAAGAAAAGAGCGTACTCCTTCCTAAAAGGCTGGCAACGCGTTTGTGACTCCTGAGTTGCAGACGTTCCTCGGCGGCGATGGTCAGTTTCCAACAGGTGACCCGTCTGCCGCATAAAAAAACAACTAAAAAACTAAATCGGGTACGATTAGAATTAGTGTGATAGTAAAAACTATATACAATTTAGTTTCAACCATCTCTTTCTAAAGGAAGAGTTAGTAGATATACAGACAGACGCGTTTATCATTATTTATTTATTTATTTAATTATTCTTAGAGAGACTAACAGACATATAACAATTTTGTATAATTACAATTAAATAATCTTATTGCTAATTACAAGTCTCTGCATATAGGTACTCTAAGGAGAACTGTCGACTTAAAATGAGGAGAAGTGTAAGCCTTGGCAGGGATATACATAACACATAAATAATATACACATAGATGCATATACACGTATCAGCACATACACATGCGCACACCCCCATGTGTACACATACATACACACACATGCAAATACTAACACACTGAGATGCCGATACATAGATGTGCTAAAAAATAAATAAAGAAAGAACAAAAGAAAATCAAATAGAGAAACAGAGTAGTACAGTTTGAGTGCCACTTTAAGATTCAAAAAATGATTGAGCTAATACCCTTCTAATCGTGTTCACATTAGTGCAAAACAAGTCTATATCGAGATTCCGTGTAAGTTGATTAAAACTATTTGCACTTCTTAGAGTAAAAGCATTACGCCTATAGTTCGTTGTTGCAAAAGGTATATTTAACAGAGGTCGTTGTCGAAAACCAATTCTATTCACACTTAACTCCACCTTAGCAACCAGTTCGGGGCAATCGATGGAGCCTTGAGCTACGTTTATTAAATAACAGATGTCACTGATACAACGTCTTTGCTCAAGCGGTAGAAAATGGAACCTTCTGCAACTGTGACCATAATCATTTGACCACTGCTGCGCTTTGAAACTCAGAAATCGGAGAAATTTCACCTGAACACCCTCAATTCGTGACTTATAAATATCATATTGGGGATTCCAAACTTGCGATGCATATTCTAAGTGGCTGCGTACTAATGAACAATATAGAACTTTAATTGGCTTAATAGATTTGAAGCAAGCTGTTGTTCTAATTATGAATCCAAGTGCTTTTGAGGCCTTTTTAACAATATCATTAACGTGCTGGTCATACAGAAGTTTGCTATCTTGTATAATTCCTAAATCCTTTATACTATGAACTTTGCTGATTAACTGGTTACTAATTGTATAAAACGTACTTATTATAGATTTCTGGCGGGTGAAGGTTACATGAAAACATTTAGATACGTTTAGCTGAAGTTTATTATGTATACAATATGTCTCAAATCTCTTGAGATCGTCTTGCAGTTCATATGTGTCAGATACACTTCGCACAACTTTATGAACCTTCATATCATCAGCGTATAAAAGTATGTATGAGTGTTTAAAGCAGTATTTAATGTCGGCAATGCACAAAATAAACAAGAGAGGTCCCAAAATTGACCCCTGAGGAACTCCGGAAGGTATGTAACTCCAACTGGAAGTATATCCCTGCAGCACAACAGCTTGCGATCTATTTTCAATATAAGATGAGAACCACCTATACAGATCCCCATGAATACCTGCTGTGTATAACTTTTTTAGGAGTACTTGATGGTCTATACGGTCAAAACATTTACTGTAATCAGTATATATGACGTCTACTTGTCCTTCGTGTTCCATTCCCTGTGAAACAAATTCCTGTGACAAAATCAAATTTGACGTAGTAGAACGATTCCTTAAAAAGCCATGTTGCTCCTCGCCAAAGTTACCCTGTAATGCAGCATATACGTCAGTGTAGACTAGCCGTTCTAAAATTTTTGAAAAAAGACATATCTTAGATATGGGGCGGTAGTTTTCAATATCGGATTTTTTTCCTTTTTTGAAGATTGGCGTAACAAAAGCTGATTTCCATATTTTTGGAACTATCCCTTCCGACAGAGAGCGCTTAAAGAGAAGGCACAGAGGTACAGTTAAACTTTTCGAACAACTGACTATAAAAATCGGAGGTATAAAATCAGGTCCTCCTGATTTAGACACGTCTAAGTTTTTCAGCAGTGTCAACAGCCGAGACTCACATATTTCAATCGTGCTAATTCCCGTTAAACTATCACTGATGCAATGTTCGCTGCTCATTCTATGTGTATGAGAGTCAATTAGCGTATGGTCTGGTTGTTGAAAAGTCGAATAAAAATATTTGGCGAATAAGTTACTGATATCTACACCCGTGCTAGCTGTAATGTCCTTAAAATGCATTAAATTAGGGTATGTATTACTTTGTCGTCTACTCTTAATATACGACCAAAATGACTTGGGATTTTTAATAATGGAGGATTCAATTTTATCCATATAAGTGTCAAAACAAGATTTTTCCAATTCAGTTACTCGTCTACGAAGTAATGTAAAAGAGTGATAATCCGATAAATTGCCATATTTTTTATATTTTTGATGATATTTGTATTTTTCTTTTAACATTTTAATTAGAGCCGTATTGTACCATGGAGGATGAGATGAACGTTTTACAGTTTTTAATGGAATATATTTATCTCTTAGTTCATACAATTTGTCGTAAAATTTAATGACAGCATTCTCTAAGGACTCCGCCAATAGAAAGTCATACCAGTTTATTCGATTCAGTTCAGAGTTGATAGCTTCATAGTCTCCCCTTGAAAAAAGATACCGAGATGTTAATTTTTCACTTAGTTTATTAAGTTCTACATAACTAGTTTGGATAAGCAAAGGTTTGTGGTGCGCATCCACAGGTATAGACAAGGGATCGATGCTTTCATTAACTTTAACGTAGTCATTAGATAAAACCAAGTCAAGTAATCTACCGTTTATGTTACGTATTCCATTGTACTGAGATAGATTCAAAGTTTGAACGTTGTCGAAAAATTCCACTATTTGTTGACATGCAATATGATTTGGGATTAAGTCTTCATTATTAATACTATTGCTGGACCAAGTTACGTCATTACCAAAATTAAAATCACCTATTATCATAAATTTATCCGTTGCGTTGGTCAACATTAACTGGCTCAGTTTAACACTGAAATTATTCAATTGAGTATAATATGAGTTCCCTAAGTTTTGTTTGCAGAGATACAGTGCACAAATATGTAAATTATATGTTACCTGGGGCCTTGACCTCTTTATAATGAGTGACACCCATAAGTCTTCGGCAGAACTACGCCACTCAGGTCTCTCGACAACTGTAAAACCACACCTTACCGCGATCAAAACACCGCCTCCTCGCTTTTGTGCGGTACAAGAATAATCTCTATCTCGCCTCCAGACAATATACCGGCCATCAAATAGTTCACTAGTGTAGAAACTGTCGTCTAACCATGTTTCTGTAAACACTATCACATCATGGGAGTTCAAACACACGCGGTTAAACACATTATTTGTTTTCGAACGCAAACCACGAACATTCTGATAATATATACTAAGTGTAGCCATTTCTCAATTTAACTATTACATTATAGACTACAAAATAACGGTAAAGAAATAAAATTATTAGAATATTTAGATAATTAAAATTGTACGAACTTATGACACAATAATCAATAATTCCGAGGGTAGACCACAATAACTTAACTGAATCTCGTAAACACAGCAACGCACGGTGTCTCATTATGGATGAGTTTGAACACCATTTATGAGTGTAAATAAAATACGGGCACACAAACGACATCAGTGGCCAATGACAATAATTCTTAAGGCAAAGCAAGCTGCAATAGAAATTGTGTTTAATTGTACGTGTTAAAAGACTTATAAGGCTTACATCTATTGAACACCGATAGGTTGCACGAATCAAAGATTTATCTAAATGCACTGTGAACACATAATGGGATAGTAGGAAAACACGGGTAGCACAATGCAGTTTGCGGTTCTCAAACTGTAATACTTTGTTGGACGTAATTCTATAAGAATATAATTGACATTTTAAACCAATTAAACCATTCTTGCCATATCTCTTTCCGAATTCACAATAAACACAGGGGACGTATCCGTTTTTCTGACATGTATTTTTGCGTATTTCACCCATACATATTGAAAATTCTTTTCTGCCGCGGCCTTCTTGGTTTTGGATAATAAGGTCTTGTTTTTTAAAGTTAAGTGATCGTTGACGTAGATTTTGTGATTTCCTTGTAGTCCTATTTTGGCTGTTGACAGGGGAGAAGTCTTCGATTCTAGCCTCGCCGCGGCTACAAAATTCTCCTTTACATAGCGGTTACAAAAAATTATCATCATCATTCGTTGTAGAGTTTAGGAAGAGCTGGCGCCTTTACAGACAGACGCGTTCATTATCATCTTCCTATACCGTCCATTTCTGAATGTAGGCCTTTCCCAACTATCCCGGTGTAGGGCAATCCGCATCCATTAACTTCCAGCCACTTTCCGTAATTAATCTGACTTAGCCTTACAGATGCGTAAAACGACTTTATTTTCTTACGTTTATGTACAGAAAAGTCATAACTACTTACATGTAACTTCACTTAAAAATAAATCAAAGGCATGTTTTCTAAAAAACTCTATTACTTGCATTTTTGCCGATTGATAACAGAATATGGACAAAAACGTAAGAATAATTAAAATATACTTAAATTAAATTTAAACAAAAAGTGGTTTAAAAAAAGTACTGCATAAATTTCAGTAATTGCCATAATCTCTTGAATTCCAGTTTTCGTTATTCACAAAAGGCTATTGGTGTTAGAAATCTCGCAGGAGACCATAGTTCTGCCCATGGCAAAAAGTTTAAATGCGTGGTATTTATACAGCTTCATTTTAAGATGTCCACTAAAGTGAAGATGGAAAGAGAATAGAAGAAGGTTAGGTAATACTCTCCCGTCCCAGTGAAGAGTGTTCTTTGGGACATAAGACCAGGTGATATTTGCGTGTGTTGGATCTACATTTCTTTATTCATAACCGACTTCAAAAAATAGGAATTTTGTTGCTTTAGAACCGATTTGGAAAATTCTTTTTAATTTTTTAATCCATTTAGGGGGAGGGGTATGCTTTGGGAGTATGTTTGATCTCGTTCAAATACAAAGAAAAAATATAACCGCTTAGTTTCGTAGGAATAAAAAGTGTCATCATCATCAACACTATAGTCCACTGCTGGACATAGGCTTCTCCTTAGAAAGGAGGTTTTGGCCTACTATACCACGCTGGCCAGACGGGTTGGTATAGGGTTTGTGTCAAGTTTTCCTTCTTTTGTGCAGTGCTGGTGTCCTGCGTTGTTTTGCGCCCTTAGTCGGCTCTTACGACACCCACGGGATGAATTGGGGTAGTGACATTCCGTATTCTTAATACGTCACTACACGGACAAGTACATAAAAAGTATATTTTGGTGAAATTCATGAACATGAACATTTAATGTTTCAAGAATCAATATTACGTATGAAATAAAATTAAAAATTCATCAGTTAAAATTGTTTCATAAGTAATTATTCACCAACCAAACTGAATATACAATTTAGGGCTAAACGTGAGACTAATAAATTAGATGTAGCAATCTATCCGCTGCCTAATTAATAACATTACACGGGGTGGTAATTCAAATTTATTTTGAAATTGGTTCAATTTCGAGTTAGAAGGTAGTAAATTTGCGAATACATATCAATTTGCTGAAACGGTTTAAAATTTTGTGAAGGAATCTCTACTTCTGTTAGATAATGGAAAAGTATAACCACAAACTTAAACTATCATTGTTTAAAAAAAATAATTAAAGCTATTTGTGCTCGTCTTAGCCTCTAAAGTCATAGATCAACACACACAATAGCAACAATATGTTTTGTCAAATATTTGGCTAAATAAAATCAGTTCATTATAAGCCTGTGCCGATCTACAGCCTCCCGTTTCCAAAGGATAAGTATTCTATCAGTCAATCTAGCTTCCATAGTCTCTGCTTAGTTTGAAACCAGATGGCGTTGTGTGTCTGATGTCCGATATATTATTATTATTAGTTATTATTATTAACAGTAGGTAGTTGATATTGAGTCTCCAGTAACATCACTTACTTGGTTGAAGGTGAACGAACAAAATAAACATGTCACAAAGGTGGTCTGTGAAGCTATCGTATCAGTCTGGTTGGGCCTGTCAAAATGTACATTAATTAAAAAATCAATAAGTCTTTTATAGCCGATTGCTGGACGTAGACTTCCCACCTATTCCTGGTCTACGGTATTCCACATTCAATCCACCTCTTCGACCTTTTTCAGATCTACCTATTCCCTGTAGTTCTACTGCAGAGAAGATATCTATTTCACAAATATAAATAAACAAAAGCAGCAAAATTTGCAAAAAAAAAAACGAGTACCTTAAATAAATATTCATCCATTACCTTTTCTTCGCGATCCGATAACTGAGATCAATTACGAACACCAGGTAAAATAGCAATTAAAAATGAAAATGAAAAAATAGGTTGAGAACACTCAATTAAATAAAAAAAGAAGCTTAACGGGGCGCTTATTATTATTATTAATACGACAGAAAATCGCAGAAGTCCAATTAGAACGAGTGCTTTTAAGTTTCGCGCAATTATTTTCTATTTTACGATACGTACGGTCTTTAAGACTTATTGGTAAACATGTGCCGGTTCTACACATGCCAAAAACCAGTACTTAGTTGGCAACACAGAAAAGCTTAATATAGTATGTCTATAAATTATTTTTTAACTTTATAAATTTATGTACTAGATATTGTATAGAATAATATAAACTAAAACTATACTGTATTTATATTACAAGCCTTTAGGCATAAATACAATATTTTTCACATATTTAATACAACAGAGACGAGATGCCCTAGAAGGATTGTTACGCTCCACGAAACAATGCTAGAGACCGTTAGAGATAGACCCCGAGCGTCCTCTGAAGTGCTAATTCTCTCTCGTCCTCTTTCTTGTTGCCCCGTGCATTAGAACCATGCAAATTACGCAGGACAACAGCACTACAAAGAGAAGGAAAACTAGAAATAAATCTTTATACCAATCCGGTTGGCCAGCGTGGTATAGTGGGCCAAAACCTCCTTTCAAAGGAAAGGCCTATGCCCAGGAGTATACTATTACATGCTTTTGAAGATAATGATAATGATGGTGTCTTTTGGATTGTCACCACAATTGTGACATCTACGAGTATGTATAGTTTATAATTTCATCTACTAACTTACTTAGTGCTAAAATTGACAACACATATATGTACACACTAGCTGAAACCCGCGGTGTTACCCGCCTTTGTTGTTATAACCGCGGGCAACACCGCGGGGAGTAGCTAGTCTAAAAAAAGTAGCCTAAGTTACTCCTTATGTCATCAGCTATCTGCCAGTGAAAGTCCCGTCGAAATCGGTCCAGCCGTTCCAGAGATTACCCGGAACAAACAGACAGACAGACAAAAATTGTAAAAAATGTTATTTTGGCATATGTACCGTGTAAACATACATATGCATTTAGTAAAAAGCGGTTATTTTAATATTACAAACAGACACTCCAATTTTATTTATTTATATAGATATAATTAAGATTTGATTTTTCAATCTCAATATTAGAATAAATAAGTACAAACTCAAATAATGAATTGTGTTGACTCAAATGTTGGCAAATACATAAAGAAGATATATTTTGAAAGTCATTTTAAGTTCACTTTGTTGGATGAGCTTCCTAACGTGTGAAGTTATATACGCCGATAGCCGCTAATGAGTTGCAAACAACAAACAAACAAGCTTGTAGCCTCAGCGTTGTTACTGAACATATTGTAACGGCGCTAGGCGCCTTACATAAAGCCATGTACTTTGCAGCTATTGGATATAAAACTGTTAAGTTTGGATAGATTGTGATGTGAAACTTTAAGTGGATCTTTTACGGAAAAAATATGGCGAATTTTTATTGGCATGTAGTCTGCAGTTAGTATCCAAAAAAAAAACTTACAAATTTACGTCTGTATAACTGCCAATTCAATGTCGTTCCACTCCTTAAAAAACAAATTTCTGTTGCTTCTAAAACTATTTGGGTTTCCCCAAAACAAACTTAATATTTATGAGTTCTCATTACTTACAAAGTATGTAACAGTAACGTATAGTGCATTATAAGAGAGATCCTTTTCTTTCTTACCTACCTTTCCCGAGGCCTGGTTGATAAAAATAAACTTGACTCTATTGCGCAGGTAGGTCCAAAGTACATGCTAATTCTTGGCTTTCATCTTCCAGACAACTTTATCAGAATAATGTCGATGTGTGTTTGTGTGTTGATAAATTTTTCAAAACTGATTGCCGCTCATACAGAGCACAATTGCGTTAATGGTTGTGCCGACACCCACCCTCCCCCTCCCCCAGAATCATGGAGGAAAGGTTGATCTCCCTTTGATTGATGAGGAGCCGCCCTATATGTGCAGGAACATAGCTCTCAAACGGTTTTAATATTCTAAATAAAAATTTGTATACAGCACAATACAAGAGATGTAATGTAGGAAAGAAATGCAAGTGCAACCTATGGACAAAATTTAGATTTGGATGCTTTCCAGATGTAATTAATTCTACGCGATGTTCTCGCTAGAAGTTTAATTGGAGAGTCACTTATCTGGCACAAATGGCTGGTGAGGACCATGAGGTCATGTGAGTTGGTAGTTGATTACGTAACAGTAAGTTTACTATATTTAATATTTGATTTTTATGGATTCAGACTGGATTTGACTCCTACTATCACTTTTTTCTTTTATTTTTCATCACTAACTTATTAAACATTGCGTTGGTAAAGGTCAATTGTTTTTTATTTAATTTAACAACTAGATATTTGTGCATAGAAACCACCAGACGAGTTAGTTCCAGTAAAATGTTTTGTATACAAACAAGATCGATGGAATTTGTCCGACAATTCGTTACTTCAACCAATTATAACTTTCAAACCGATTCAAGTTTGTTGTTGGCTATAAAACTGATTTGTTGGCTTAACTAGTTATAGCACTTATTTATTGTTAGAAACAAGAAAAGGAAAAAAAGCCTTATATAAGAAATTACACGGTACAGTTCAGACTACTCAGATTTAAAAAAAGGATTACGAAAACATCAGATGATTGTAAAGTAACCCAATTAATAGTAATGTTAGCATAGATCCATATATACTCCAATAAAAATATTTTCATCATCATCAACAGCCTTTACCTTACCTTTAGCCTTTAACTAACAGTCCTCTGCTAGACCTAGGCCTCTCATTAGAAAGGAGGTTTTGGCATACTATACCACGTTAACCAGACGGGTTTGTGTCAAGTGTTGCTTCTGCTTGCAGTGCTGTTGTTCTGCGTAGTTTACTCCCTTAGTCGGCTCTTACGACCCCCACAGGATGAACAGGGATGGTGACTCTTCGTATTCTTAATCCGTCACCACACGGATCCACACCACAAAAATATTTTGATACATTATTAATGCGTTTGGATTTCCTGACATTTCGACTAACATGCACTGACCAAAGTCACAAGTTGAATCAAAAATTTAATTTTATATTCCGTTATTATCTTTGAAGTAACAATTCCATGGGATTCAATAAGTCAAATAAAGATTCTGAGTGGTAACCGGAGTGATACTACGACCTCTCAGAAAACCGGTGTAAAAGTACTTCTTACATTTCTTTTTGCGGAGTGAGTGAGGTGTCCGGAGCCCCCTACCTCCCCTCCCCCTCCCCACTTCTAGGGTTCTATGGACAGCAGTAGTGACTTACTATCAGGTGACCCGTCTGCTCGTTTGCCTCCTACAACATAAATAATACGTCATAAAGTAGCAAAACAAAGCAAAAACATTATTGCTTATTCTTGTAGATATTCTATCTAATGTGTATCTGTGTATGTATGAACGGTTCATACAATTTTCATGAAATTTAGTAAGAAGGGGGTTTCGGGGGCGATTAATTGATCTAGCTAGGTTTTAATTTTAGAAATTTTTCCATAAAAACTACTAGAACTAAATAAGAGTTCATTGTAGTAGATTAAACCATAACAATTTAAGTAGTATTAGTATTTAATTCATATATTTTAAGTTACTTGCAAAGGCTATAAAGATACTATCTATTGCTTATTATTGTGTCCAATATTAACTGTAAATGAAGTGTTTCATTGTTATATACAAAAGCGCTTCTCGCCTTCAAACGTAAATGTTTGGCGAGTTTAAAACTAAGTAACACCTCTGTACTATAAGTTTTCTATTAAAAAAAATAAAGAAAAAATGTTCAAGCTTACTCCCGTTCCGAAAAAATAGCAATTCCGAGTGTCATAGACTAGTTTTTCACTTCGATGGGTCCATGTTATCTCTCGCACGCAGAGTCCATTCATATAGCTTGGTGGCTCATCAACGCTATTTCTGCCAGTAAATCGTTATAGCTATGAGTGCCGATATATTTTAACTGTTATATTAAGTGTTACGATACATAAAAATAATTTTAATTAACCGGATTAACTCTCAATATTATTAAATTAAAAGAGGTTTTGGATTTTCAATAAAAATGTTAAAAGTTTACGAATCTGTATTTTTTACAAATACAGAAGTACATTTTTCTGTTTGATGTACAAATTTTTATCGCTGTTATGAGGTTCATTCATAGCAAAGGCACCGATACTTTGTGGACTTTGATTTATTGCCGACTAAAGCAAATATTTTTATTGATGTTGATTTTGAAGTAGCGAAGTATTTGTTAGTGTAGACGGACCATGAATTGCTGAATTCTTTGATAGTACTAAATGTTGGTGATACTTAACAGTTCGGCAAATAAACATGAAACAATTTGTGCTGCCTGGTAAAGAGACTACTTCGAGAAAGATAGAGTCACGAACCATAACACTCTACTTCATAATTTGCCTGCCAGTAAGTATGATTCTTCCATTCTACTCTATCATTCATCATCTCACCCTTAACTCCTACACTGTCCATCCACAAGTCTAGGAAGGGAGTAAAGAGTGAGCTGATCTTCCTCTTCTCTTGTACCCTACAACTACCATACCTAACACTTTCTTGGCCACATTTTCCTCATCTCTCCGCATGACATGTACATACCAAGATAACCTATTACTTCTTAACTCGTCATCCAGTACTACAACCATAACATTCTACCTATAGGCCTTAACTCAGTGGGTGTTACAATTTCATCAGCTCTAAATTATAATGACCGATTAGGTTTTTTGTTTACGTGCATCGTCGACTTAGACACTCACGCGGGTTATGAAGATGTAAAAATCATAACAAAATCAAATTACAGGTAGAAAATATAGTATTTAGTAGAAAGTAGTTCAATGCATCTCTAGCTGTTTTGTAAATATTATTATCAGATTCAAAATCAAGGTTTTGATTGAGAATTCTTACTAGATAGGCCAACGGAGTGATCATGTTATCAAGGAAGCTTTTACTTATAAGGACTTTTTTTTTTGGTGTAGGTTTTCTTTGTTCTTCTTTATCTCACAGATTTTTCCTGATATGCGAACCGGAATCGAATGTATATTTGCGAATTCGTTTTACGTAATTTTAAGACTGAAATAATGGAAGAAGTGCCGACGGTTAAGTTTGTCAATATTTTTAACATATTAATGTGGTACACGGGGAGCCGTTCATCCAAGTTCGTGTACGAGCCCTCGGACCACGAACTTGTCAAATTAGTAAGTGTTTTCTTTGTGGAGTTGTGGCCGAGGATCTAATAATATTATTTCGGACATCCGACACACAACGCCATCAAGCTAAGCAAAGTTTGTACTATAAAAACTATATTGACTGATAGAATCCTTATTTTTCTCTAAATACTTATATGTTATACATAGAAAACACCCAAACTCCGAAACAAATATTTGCAGAGCATACAAACATTTGGTCCGACCTGGGTATCGAACATCAGTCGCATACGCCACCACTGCACCACAGAGGCAGTCAAAAAAAAGAGTAAAAAACACGTACTGTTAACGTGTTAAACTATATGATTGCAGTGTAAATATTGTTCCACCATTAAACTGAGCTACACAGTAATAGTTTGAGTTATAATGTAAATATATTATATATAATTATAATTCGACCACTAGGCAATCTCTATTTAAAAGCTTTAATTTGTTACCATTATATTGTGAATCTAGAATATTACAGGATTACACTCCAATAATTCATATATTTTACAACAATCATATATAATCATCGAAAGCCAAGAAAGCATTTTACTAAAAATTTACCATTCTTCGCGGTATTACCGATGTTTACGATTACTACTCTGCTCCTAAGAACCGTACTTTGATATTTTATAGATTTATTCAGGAATAAATCAAAAACCCAGTCGTATACGAAATAATTAAAAAATTTCAGAGATGAACTCATTTATACAAACAAAGAAAAAACTTTTCAGTTTCACTTAGTCTGTACTAATACAATTTTTCACTTTGAATTTGGCTTGTAATACATTTACCCATCTGACTTATTGTGCTTGCAGCTACATATAACGACCTTAATAAGTAACTTAGCACCAATACAATTACAAGACATACGGAAACTAATTTTCTCTCACTAAACTGTATCTCTTAATACTGACTTGAGTTAATTCTGCGTTGGCTGATGATATTAAGCAGAAACGCACCATTAATATTAATTATTTCTATTTGCGAAACAAAATATTTACATACGGAAACCGTAGACGCATTTGTGATATTCAGAATATTCGCTTGTCGCATGTAGAAACGATTACATTTAGAAAGTGATTGGCGACAGGAAGGTGTCTGGTCATAAAATAAACTACCCAAAAGGTTTTGTAATATTACATATTGTAGGCAGATGATAATGAGAATTACACTATTTTTACTACAAAATATATAAAACTTCTGATCATTCACACTCATTCTTACAAAACAACATGTCTGCATTGTATCCAAGCAGCTACCCACAAAAAAGTAAAATCAAAATCAAAATCATTTATTATTTGCATAAAACAGGTATAAAGGTGGTAGAAGAACATCATATAATACATAGGTACGCTGTAATATAACCTCTTAAAGGTGTGCAAATATTTAGTCATAGATATTTAAAAGATTATTATTTAGACGCTCAACATTACAAACACAATTTGAAGAATATATTCATATCATAAATTTATTCAGAGAATTAATAATGTCAAGAGTATTATGAATGCTATTAAGTCAGATCAATATAATAAAACCAAAAAATAATAATAAAAAAAAAACAACAATAATAATCAAATAGTCAAAATAATAAAAATAAAAAAAAATGTCACATTGTCATGTTCAACATAAATTAAATAACAATGAACGAAATTAATTTGATTTACAATTTGTCTTGCAGAAAATCATTTACATTATAATAGCATTTTTGGCTCAGAATTTTTTTTAATGTCTGTTTAAAGATAGTCGGATTTGACTCCTTTATATTCCTAGGCAATTTATTATATATTTTTGGAGCCATGGCGAAAACACTGTTATGCATTAGAGCAGTGTTTGATTTACACAGGCATAGCCGGGATTTATCTCTTTGCATTCGGCCGTACGCATCAGAAGACAAAACAAATAAATTAGGATTTAGTTTGGCAAACATAGCTACCTCGAGTATATAAATGGATGGTAGTGTCAAAATATTATATTTTTTATAATAGGGCAGACAGCTGTCGGTTGATTTTAGAGAGAACATTGCCCTCACACAACGTTTCTGTACCTTGAATACTTTATCTTTATGTACAGAGTTACCCCAGAAAATTATACCAAACCTAAGAACTGACGCCACCATACCATGGTATGCAGTCAGAAGTGCATGAGTATTAATTACTTGTGACAATTCATGAAGTGCATACACTGATTTACTGACCCTCTTGCATATTTGTTCTACCTGTTGTTTCCATGTTAACTTATTGTCTATTATTACACCTAGAAATTTTGTGGAATCTACTTCATTTAAAGATTGGCCGTTAGCGCATATCTGTAGGTTTTTAATACTAGGAATACGCTGACTAAAATGCATGAGCATTGTTTTTCCTATGTTAGCTCTTAAATTGTTTACATCTAGCCAGTCGAGAACAGAGTTTAAAGCGTTATTTATATCATCATTATATGTATCCTTATTATTACATTTAATAGTAATTGTACTATCATCTGCAAATAGGGCTATTGGGTTATGGGTTACATTAGGTAGGTCATTAATGTATATTAGGAACAATAATGGTCCTAATACACTACCCTGAGGTACGCCATATTGTATTTTACGTGTTTCAGATTGATAGTATTCTTCTATCTAAACATTTTAAATTGTTTCTTGCTACTCTTTGGCATAAAGTTTGCCGTTGATATAACTTTTGCTACAGTTAATGAGTTCTAAGGGTCCTGCCCAAGTTATCCACCTGATCTGAGCAATAATAAACCTTATGTATGTCACTTAGTTTGAGTTAGTGAAGAGGATGTATTATTGGACAACGTAATTAACATTAAATTATTAGCTGTTAATTAGTATTTTGTTATTTATATCCTTTGTTATCTTTTAATATGTGAATAGAAATGTATGTATGTGTGTAATTTTTTAATGTATTTTTTATTTTTATTTAAAAGATTCAATAAATGTAAGAGTGTTTCATCCAGCATCAACACCTTTACCTATAGTTATAAAGCTATCAAAAACATTTAAAAAAATGTATTTAAAGACCTAGGCTTTAAGGTATATTACTGTTTGCCTTGTACCTTTTGATATAGTAATAATGACTACTGCCAAGAAACTAATTAAACTTATTGAACCTAACACTTTGATTTAGGATCTTAATATCTGCCCAAAATAGTTCTAAGACTGTTTTTGTTAGAGACTGCTATGCTGATTATAGCAGTAACTCTTGGGAGAATGGAGCTATTTCTTAGTATATCTATGACGAGCAAAAACTAAGACAGCTTGTTTGGCTACTGTTGAAATTAACAAGGGGTTTTAGGAACCAGTTATATATATTGTTGTAAATATACGTTTGTATGTGTCTAGCGATCCGACCCGGCTTCGCACGGGTGCAATGAAGATACTACAAATGTGGCGTTAGAATGGAGTAATTAATTATACTATTATTATGATACGGATAGTCCTATCATAATTTTTCTAGGCCCGCTCTGATCTTGACTGCCGCTGCTACCCGCGACGGACGTACGGCCCGAATCGGCGACGACCGCTTTGCCCCTACATTTTAAACCTCTAATATCTTCTAAAATATTCACTTTAATGATATGCTTCAAAGAACAGTTTTAATCTTCATCAAATGCACAATGTATCTAAAGTATTCATTTGGATAACGAATAATAATGCATTGTTTAAAATTGCTTCGTAAATAACCCATTTTTTTTGTAATATTTAAAAGGGCAAAATAGTTACTGTGGCTTATCCTTAGGCGATAGAGATATACCATTGCGGACTTTTTTGTAGATCTTTTTAAAGTATACAATTCCGTAGTACATTATTATGTCTATTATCTGATTAGCCAGTGTTTGCAATGTACGCGCGCAAAACCAAGTTCAAAAAAAAAAAATTTTGAAATTCTCATATTTTATCTAATACGAGTATAATATGCACTTATTATACATATAAACCTTCCTCTATGATTGAAGACCGCATTAAAATCCATTGCTTAATTTAAAAGATCTAAGCGTATAACAAAAAAGCGACTTTATTTTAACATTTGGTTAAGATCATGTAAATATGTTACAGTAAAACCAGAACTACAATATATCTTACAGTTATCTAACTGTCAAAGCCCGAGCTTTAATAGTTGCTGATCTTCATTCATCATCATCACCTCAGCCTATGCTTGTCCACCGCTGGACATAGACCTCTCCCAATGATTTCCAGCGGGGACGGTTGATTGCGGCCTGCATCCAACGGTTTGTTTGTTTGTGTTTTGTTTGTTTGTCCTGCATTCAATTTGAACATTTGAACATTTTGAATTAGTTACTGTAATCATACGCACGTAGCATGTGTGTGTGTGATAAACGTTAATAAAAGAAGGTTATAAGTCCAACTTTGTTGTCCAATGCTCTAACTTTGTAAAAGTGCTACTGGATTTATGTCCGCGCCCGTACATAGAGAATAATTATTATTGTCCCTATAATAATTGTTCTTTGCTCATTATTTAAAACACAAAATATAGATTAAGTCAGCAAAGCAGTAAAGTGACGATAACCTTGCCCTCCATTCCTAGTTTTCTATTCAGGCTCAGAAAATTAAGTACACGTTGAAAGTGTTCCTTGTTGGCGGCTGGCCAGACAGCTGCCTGAACAAGCTCCATAGCACGCAGCTCAACGCTTATAAAATTATTTCGACCTCATATCAAAGGCTAGAAAACTTTTTACTATGATATGCCTACGTATTTCCAACTAGTCTATAAATATAAATTTGAATTTAAATAAAAAACTGACCAATAGAGTGTTGAGCCATCAACTTTGAATTGTTTTTTTTAACGGGATTAATACCTCCCATACACCCACCACTGTAACTCCTGAATACCAGGATCAACAGCAGTGTCCCAGAAAACAAAGAGTTATGAAATATTAAACTGTCTTGGAACCCACAACGAAATCAATGGGAAGAAAATTGGAGGAGTTGGAAATATAATAAATCCACTATAAAAACATGCATACACCATTTCAAATAGGGAAGTATAAAGGTTACTGTATAAAGTCACATCACATCACTCATCAAACGTATTTCCACTGCTAGACATAGGCTTGTCTTTAGACAAGAGGTTTTCGCCTACTATGCCAAGCCAAGCGGGTTGGTATAGGATTTGTTTCAAGTTTTCCTTCTCTTTGCAGTGCAGTTGTCCTGTGTAGTTTGTTTCCTTAGTCGGCTCTTACGTATTCTTTTTCCATCACCACACCAATGCATGATGTAGTCATGTCTATTTGTTGACATTTAAAAACCGTGTTTAACAGAAATGGTGGAAATGTTCAAATTGAATTAATATCAGCAACTTTTACAGCAGACAGTTAGAAAACTGTAAGATTTACTGTAGTTCTGGTTTTACTGCTACATGATCTTTACAAAATGTAGAAAATAAAGTCGTTTTTTTTTATACGATTAGATCTTTTAAATTAAGCAATGGATTTTAATGCGAACTTTACTTATGGGGAGAGTGATTCAATAGGAAGGTTTATAATATATAATACATGAATATTATACTCACATATACAACAAACAACGCAGGACACTAGCACTGCAAAAAGAAGGAAAACTTGATACAATCCCTATACCAACCCGTCTGGCCAGCGTGGTATAGTAGGCCAAAACCTCCTTTCTAAGGAGAGGCATATGTCCAGCAGTGGACTATTAAAGGCTGTTGATGTGATGTGATGTGATACTCACGGTAGAGAAAATCCGACAATTTCAAAGATTTGTCTTAAAAAAACACGGTTTTGCGCACTTACATTGCAA
The DNA here is from genome assembly GCA_902825455.1 of Arctia plantaginis. Lineage (NCBI taxonomy): Eukaryota > Metazoa > Arthropoda > Insecta > Lepidoptera > Erebidae > Arctia > Arctia plantaginis. Next base: position 11,355,554 of record CADEBD010000226.1, on the reverse strand, counting down.
AATACTGCAAATCCTTACGAGGTAGACCAAAATAATGTACTACGGAATTGTAAATCTTAAAAATATCTACAAAAAAGTCCGTGATGGTATATCTCTATCGCCTAAGGATAACCCACAGTAACTATTTTGCTCTTTTAAATATTACAAAAAAAAAGGGTTATTTACGAAGCTGTTTTAAACAATATATTATATATAAGCGTATAACACCGGTTTTCTATGAGGCCGTGGTATCGCTCCGGTGTTATGTGCCGAAGATGGACCATAGACCATTCATACCGAAGCATGGCCCTCCCACGGTTAGTATGTATGTATGATTTTATTAATAATAATTTTGTATACAAGGTCCTAATATATTGAATAAAATGACGAAGTGCCCTGTTTAAAAGCTTGTAAATTCTTTTAAAGTGGTATCAATATATTCAGTATTATAATAAGATAGCATATTAAATGATTCTTAAAAAACAATCTTGATATTGTTTGATCTGTCGAAATATTTTTTTACAATTTTAACATAGTCTATGATATTTGCTCAGTAATAAATGGCGCACGTATTGTTTCAATAGTGGTATTATATGAAATATTATTTCTAAAATCTGTTAGCGATAAAAAAACAAGACAAATTACAATCAGAATTAATTGTGAAAGTGTCATTGTTTGTCTGTTACGATTTTACGCCTAAACTACTTAACCAATTTTAAAACTTCATTCACAAATGGAAAATTACATTATCAGCGAGTAAAATAGGTTACTTTTACCGTGATAACCAACATACATGCGGGCGGAGCCGCGGGCAGGAGCTATCATTCAATAATTCACTCACAATATTCTAAGGCACATCATTTAGGTTACAATAAAAGTATCTCGAAAACCAATCTAAGTAGAGCAAACATTCATCCACAATCTATTTCGCGATAAAACCATTTAAATTAATTTATTTGAATACTTTTACTTACATTTTATAGCAACAATATTTATTTAAGTATTGACTTAAATATGCAGGTTTATTTACGTGCGTATTAGCAAACTAATGAGAACGTTTTATTAAAGGGTTAACCGACCTGTCGTGTCTGTGTCAGGTGCCAAGTTATAACAGAAATAAACCTATTAAACCTTCAAGAAAAGAGCGTACTCCTTCCTAAAAGGCCGGCAACGCGTGTGTGACTCCTGAGTTGCAGGCGTTCATGGGCGGCGATAGTTACTTTCCATCAGGTGACCCGTCCGCTCGTCTGCCCCCTCTAACATAAAAAAAAACTAGAAGTGCACTTGAAGTTGTGATTCTAATACTTATTATAAACCAACTTTTTAAACACAATCTTTGAAACGGATAGTATATCGTGTCAACATTTAAGCTCAACCGGTGTAGAACTTTTTGAGTTTTAGTACACAAATAATTGTTGTATGTAGGAATAATGTAATGCTGTAATGAGAGTTATGTAAAATTTTAAGTGCTTCTGAGAATCTGTTGCCAACTACCTGTGGTAACTTTCGGGCGCAGACCAATGATACACGTTTGTAAAGTTGAGAGCGTTTAATTAGTAGTTGTTACTGTCGCTCTCGACCGAGCGTTAGCGATCCGAGGACGGCTGGCCTGCGCCTGCGCATCGTGCGTCACAACGGGCGCGCGGGGCGCGGTATCACTACTGCATTGGCAAGCAAGGGTCGTTCGATCTTGCCGCTACAACCTAATTAAATTTTCATTTCATTGAGTTACTTTAGATTGCAGATATTCCCAAACGTTAATAATTAATGCTGTCTTTAAAACATTAGAAATTATGATGATTAAGTCTAGAATACGTTTTTATTTTTTTAAACTTTTGTCTGTAGATTTGGTTTGGTTATAGTTTGATATTATCAGTATAGTTCAAGCATTAAACTATTTTAATTGCTGGTATTTTTACTTAGCAAAGTCCCACGGTAACTTTAATCTATCAATAACAAATATAAATGATCTTAATAGTCTTAATATTGCACTGGGTGTTTTAGATTTCAGGGCAGAAACGAGATATCATGGTCCCCACACACGAGGGGGCCATGTATTTGCCATAAATGGATCGGGGTATATCGGGGATTTCCTTTTTAGATTACTGGTATCATTAACACAGTGGACATAACCATCCCACCTGTCGTCTGTTGGGGGTTATCTGAGGGGATTTACCCACGGAATAAAAAAAAACCGGTCAGGTACGAGTCGAACTCGTGCGCCGTGCGGTTCCGTACCTACCCAGATTTTACGTAGATTTTCCAGAAAAATAAGATAAAATTTGGAAGTACCAAAATTTATCTTATTTTTTAACTTTTTTATTTTTTGGAATTATTTATTTATTTGCTGTGTTACAATTCTAGGTCAACGGGAACTACCATGTAGGTTTTTCGCCCAAAACCTATAGGGTACTTCCAGTTGACCTAGAGTTGTCAATTTTGGTTAAAAGCAAGGTCTTACAGCACAAGTAAAGAGAAAATTCTCAAAAATAAAAAAAGTTGAAAATTAAGGTAACTTTTGGTACTTATAAGTTTTCGCGAAAATCGAAATTTGCCCATATCTTTTTATATTGTGTGTGTGTTGACTTGGACCTTGATTTTTACACCTAATAGTTACCATATACTGGTATAAATTTCAACTTGCTAGGTCTACCTGTTCCTGAGAAAAACCGTGGTGACATACGGACAGACGGACAAGATAGTGATCTTATAAGGGTTCCTTTTTTACCTTTTGAGGTACGGAACCCTAAAAAGAATAATTGTTTAGTCTTGGAAAACTTTGTAACAATCATTCTTATTCCTTCATGCAACAATTATTTGTGTATGCTTCAAAAATTCAAAAACTTTTACACCGATTGAGCTCCGAATTTGACAAGAAATTAACCCATATCAAACATTGTTTTTAACTATTTTTGCCGTCAATTTTGTTCTTAATTTCTCATCAATGCAAACATAATATGCCACAAAAAAGTGTGTAGTTTGATATAAATTGATTCATCACTTCTATTTTTGGTTTAAGTCGTCATTTAAACAGCTCAGTTAAGGAAAATCGGTATGATCTTTGGCATTTCAGAGTTTCATAATAAATTTTAGGGGGGGTAGAAAATCATACCTTTCTCCGTATTAGTTGCAAATACTAATACAATACTCTGATTCTCTGTATTGATAAATATGGAATTCTCAGAATAGCAATACGCTTTTCAGGCAAGGATTTAAGTCTGCTAAAATAACGCGTAAAGGAAAACATTGAGTTTTCTTTCGCACCTCTAACATACAACGCCATCTAGTTTCAAACTAAGCAGAGCTTGTACTATGAAAGCTAGATTGACTGATAGAATACTTATATATAAATATATTGTAAATACGTACATATTATACATCTAAACACCCAAACTCCAAAACAAGTACACGATTAATAATTATTTGATGAACACGATTATTTCTTTTGCAACTGGGTGTAATTTATCTATAATAGATATATCGCACCCTCAGTAATAATATAAGGGGTCAAGTAGTAACTTTTGTGAAGTGTGATTTTGAAATGAAATTCTCTACCGGTTAGCACTGACAGTGCAGTGTAACACTAGTAACTATATTTGTGCCTCTCTCACACTCTCCACGCTCGTCTCCCGTTTTTAGTGCTACAAGGTCATAAGCAGTAACGTGTCGCCGTAATATTTGTCGCAGTAATATTTGCCGAAAGTGAACCGTCAAAACTTTGTTCTATTCCTGTTTGTGCAGAAAAACAGGTGAGTTTTGTTCTAAACTTTTTGTATTATATAGAACAATTTGTAGTTGCGCCTTTATATTATACAAAATTGAGTAAACTTTTGGGTCTGATTCAAAATAGATCGCTATGTTGGCAAAAAGTGAAGATGTTTTCTGTACTATATGAGCTTAACTTGAAAGTGTTTTTTCAATCACTTGTAATTTTCTAGTTTTTATTTACAGTATCATTTTTTTCAATGCTATTAATAGTATAGTTATCAAAGAATAAATTTACAAAATTTCACACTTATTAATTAAATAATAAGCATTTTATCCGAAAAATAAGTCGAAAGGTAAGAATCCAGAATCTTTAAACGATCACGTTTCCATTTCCAAAAAAAATACTTTTTTTTGTATTATGCCTAAGGTGCGATATGTATTTAGAAATAGATAAGTATGTTTATCAGCAGTCTGGTTCTCATAGTACAGACTCTGCCTAGTGAGGGATTAGACGGCCGTATGTAAGATTTATGAAGTCAATAGTATTACTATTGTATTACTTAGTGTTTTTGTTAAGTCTGCTTCAAAGAATATACTCGTACTTATATATATCTAATTCTTTTTATAGAAATTTGTATCTTTTCCTTACTTACGACTTACAAAATATCTTCCTAAAAAGTATATATTTGACAATGTTTAACAAAAATATGTTTTTACATTAAGATACAAAACGAACTACCCGCCTATCGATTCAAGATTATATCTTAAAGTGTGCCAAACAGTTTAAGGAAACCATCAGATATTATATCACTTTTATTCCAATGGAATTAGGTTTACTTTTGCTTAATATTGTGAATGCCGTTGATCTGAACTTTTTGTAGAGCAGTTTTCCCTATCCTAAAGGGATTTTTTGAGACAGTTTATGACCATTTAAGATAGCTTTCGAAGGCTGCTTCTGGACGATGTCATTTATATATAATACAGATATTTGATAATATTCTTCTAATACAAAAAACATTGTCGGTACAAGATTTTTCTGTAATCTCTGCATAGTACAGAACTCAATTTTTCGAAATCTTTTGGACCTTTATTTAAGTAAACCTGAGCTGCAAGTGGTTTTATTACTGAGCGGAAAATATATATTTTTTAAGTTGGGATACTTTCAGCAAAGAAATTATTTCGTTGCTATCTATCGAATGAGTAAGGAGGAGCCTGAAGTTCCCCTCCCCTTGATATGGGGGGGTTCTCAAAGGATGACACCATACTTGTGACTCTTGAGTGGCAATGACCCATGCGCTCGTTTTACCCTATGCCATAAAATAATTTCCTTAACACTCCTACGTATATATGACTGTCTGCCGCTTGCTTTCCATTTTATGACAAATAGTAAATGACAATTAGATGAGCTTCCTATAGAAACCCACTAACTTAATGTAAAGCAATTGCGTTGGCTTAGCGATCGAAGCGAACTTCGAGTCAACAACAGCAACCCCTAAGGGTTCATTTACACTGAATCGAAGAGAAGGCAGAGAAAAGCGGAGTAGAGCAATAAATACAACAAACATACGAGTATGTGTCTAGAAACCAGGATATGCTCTGTTATGGTATTATTTTAGACAATTTAGGCTTGTAAAGCCTTGCCACGTAAGCTCGTTTTGGTTTTTTCTTTTATGTATGATAACTATTTAATATTTAGATACTCATTTTGTGATTGTTTTATTTATTAGGCACTACTCCTCAATTGGGCTCAATAAACTTTTTTTTTCTTTCTTTCTTTATACAAATTACTACAAGGATCAAGCCGATCGGAGATGTTTGGGCTATCGACGATTCGAGTCGCTCTTCGTTGGATGCGGTCCAGAGGGAAAAGCTGGTACTGAGGTGCCCCTGCATAGAGATGAGAACAGTATTCTATATGCGGCCGGACTTGCGCTTTATAGAGCTGAAGGCGGTGGGCTGGAGTGAAGTACTGCCTCGATCTGTTCAGCACATCGAGCTTCTTCGAGGCCAATTTGATCTTACCCTTTAAGTGACCCCGAAACTAGACTTCGCTCGATATGTTGATGATTCCGATACTGGGGTGGTGACACTTCGTATTCTTAATCAGTTACCACACGGATAAACAAACTATTTCGTTACCGTTAAAAACTACAATCTAGTTTGCACTAACACAAAATTCAAATTTCAAACAACTCATCGCTTCCTGCGAATGTTACATGAAGTGTTTTGATTTCCGCTTCAGTGGTTACACACCCTAGTTAACATGAACACTGGCAATGGGTTCATTGATCTTTGAACTGTTGTAAAAGACCTACCATTTGAGACAAACAGTAATTTAACGATGAACACACTTTTAGTTAAAGTAAAGTTACTAACAGTGCTGATAGTTTTATCCATTTCAGAATCTTATTTTATATTAATTTTTTAGCCTGTATTGTCCCACTGCAGGGCACAGACCACCCTCTTCAATTCGTCATTTCTCTGTTGTGTGTCAGTTCGAACAAGTCTTTTCGAAAGCCGTCTGGATCGTCCCGCCATCATCGCCTGAGCTTACCACGTTTATGAATGCGGCGAACGTGTCCGGCCCAGTCCCACTTCACACACACGCGCTCCCATGCGGTGGCTTTATAAGTGAAATCTATGATTTATGTTTTGGAGCGTAGTACTGTATTTCCAATTCGGTCTGTCAGCAGTATGCCCGGAATACTACGCTCCATGGCTCGCCAGCAAACCTCCAGTGCAGACCTCTGCTGTCCAGTTAAAGATCAAATTTGTAAACCATACGTGAGAATGAAATTGGAGAATGCACATATTCATGAGATTACGTTTATGGTATTAGGGAAGGGCTTTGAGCCTTTTTTGGACCTTATACAATCTGAAGAGACAAGTATTTTCATTAAGCTAATGATCTGATACTTAGAATACAGACAAAGAGAGCTTATTACTCGTACTACGTACTTTTGCCTGAAGCTTCTCTCGAATTATTATAGATCTATAAAATTTCCCGTGTGTGAAAGTTTCCCTCAGGATAGGATATAGTTAAGAGCGGCGTTTATACTCGGAACATTGTTTGCCCTTTCTTTTCATGAGGCTCAACCCCTTGGAAATGGGTTGTTGTAAATCGGCACAGGCATATAAGAGATTTGATGTACGTATATATTTAGTTTGCTAAATATTTAACAAAACAGAGTTTGTTGCTATTGTGTGTGTTGATCTATGACTTTAGTAGAGTCTTCACAAGAGACGATTTTAAATATTTTTTTAAGAAATAAAGATATTTGAGTTTGAGTTTGAGTACCTGCACCTTAAGCCACCTGTCGGGGTGGTTTTAGTTTTTAGTAAACACACCACATACTCATAACACTATAACAGCAAATATTATTTTTCGACATTGAAAGGATCAAATGAATACAATAATAATGCCCATAATTCGTTTTAATTAAGTTCTTATGTTTTCTAATTACTGTACTTACTGTACTGTATTAAATACTTCAATACTGTATTCAAATAATTTAATTAAAATCAAAGCCTTACTGGCTAACGTACAGATTTAATTGAGTTTCAGGTATTTAAAATAATTAATTCCTCGAATATAACAATCACCTTTCAGTATATATAAAAACCTGTTACAGATTTATACGGGACTAATCCCACCCACACGCCCACCACTGTAACTCCTGTACACCAGGATCCACAGCAGTGACCCACGAACACACCGAGTTATGACACTCGGGAAGTCCCAGGAAGAAATTAAACTGTCTTGGAAACCTGTTACAGATATCAGATATTATGTTTCTACACTATATATTATGTAATAGAGAACGAACATTAACTGGAGCTGTGACATAAAACAGACAATTTATCTCGAACTCGTGATATCACACTTAGACATGTGAACTCATTGTGAGCTGTGCAGATTTTATACCAACTATTTAACATAGAGATATCTTTTAGCATAATTTTATTATTATGGCAACTTAGAAAGTTCAGTTTTACGTAGCTTGACTTACAGCAAATGGGTTCGATTCTCGCTCAATCTAATATGTATGTTGATATACATGAATAAAATTATTCACATAATGTGTATGTATGGAATGTATAAAAATATATTTCTGTACAGTCATGATATATATACATATATACATGAGGAATTTATTTTTTAAGTTTTCCTTTGTATTTAGAAGTCCAGTCACCTGAACATCCATCTTGGTAAAACGGTAAAATCTTCGACATCTGATTCTTAGGGTGAGCCAACTGAAATGCCTTTTGGGCATGTCATCCAAGCTGGACTCCTTGTATATATTATCTAGCTGCAACGTCTCTCTGCTTGGGCCTCGGAGAATCGGCTTTACTCGAAATCCACTGCGGTATTTCCAGGCCGATATGACTTCAGACAAGAAAAGAGCTTACTCCTTCCTTAAAGGCGTTCATGGGTGGTGGTAGTCACTTTTCATCAGGTTACCCGTCTGCTCGTTTACCCCTTCCAATAAAAAATTGCCAATAAAAAAACCAAAGCCTTGAAATCTGTATCCTTAACTTGCGGATGCAATAAAGTTTAAGGTAGGAAATACTTTTCTATAGGTTTGGACTTTTTCTTTTCTATCTGTACTGGTTATGTGTGGTCTAAGGAGAATGTAGCTTGACCTACCTAACTCCTACCTTAACGATACCTCATGGTGACCATGAGGTACTTATAACGCAAGCATGAGGTGCTAATAACGTGTTAGCAAATTACGTGTTTCAATATTTGATGATATTATTTATCTACTGGTCACAGGATTCTAAGAAGTTGTAAACCCAGTCTCTTAAATCTACCCGCCCTCTTAACAAATATTGATATCTCTCCCAACCATTAATTAATTTTGGTACTCACAGGGTTTCTTGAACTTGAATCGATGCTAACTCATTTTTATTACTGATTCTTTTACTTGTTTTACTAGAAAAAAAAACATTATTTTTTAAGGAACTAGTGTTGCCTCATTATCGATAACACGTACATATATAAACTTAAGTCTATATACCCGAAGGGGTAAACAGAAACGTATTAAACGCATACATTTTAATAACTATAATTTTCGTTTCACTTACCTAATAGCCTTTTTATCGTTAACTGGATACTATCGGGATTAGATAGGAAAATTGGGAATATATTGACATTAAAGGTAGATGATAAGGTAATGATATATTTTATATATAATATTCCTTATACAGATAGATTGGGGAGTGTAAGAAATAGCTTGATTAGGGCGTAAGCTTGACTAACGTAATTTTACTGAATCGGGATTCAGTATAATTATGTTTACAAAGTGTATGGTTTTTTTTAAGCAAACCGACACAAGCGAACGTACATATCGTTTTATAAGGTCAAAAACCTTTTTTTGAATCATGAAAAACGTTACAATATTAAAAATACTCACCATTACAATATTCGGTCTAAATTTCAAAACTAAATTAAAAACGTAAATAAACCATGAGTGATGTTGGGGTTGATTTGAAAACGTTTACCAAACCTACGTTTTCGTTTAACAGATCATAGTGAATACCTATGTTAATTTTTTTTAATTTAAATCATGTGTTCTGAAAACGTGGCGTCCTGATCCGGGGGGCAGGTAAGACGCGAATTGTACTTCGAATTGTTTATTACCGCAAAAGTTTAAACCCTCTGACTGCACCAGTATTTATGACATCGATATTTGACCAAGATGTTGATATAAGAACGCCCTGGTACGCCCTGGTACTCGAATATGGTAGTGTTCCCTGGAACCCTTTTTATGATGTCCATTCACAAAAAGTGGAAAGTATACAAAGAGCCTTTTCCAAACATCTTGCTTACATTTCAGGAAATTCACGCATCGCTGTCCCTATGAGCATTGTTTACATTTTAATATGAATTCTCTTCGTCACCGTCGCCACGTCAATGATCTCGTATTCCTTCACAAAATAGTGAACAACTCAATAAAATGTAGTGATCTAACGGAACGCATCCTTTTTTCTGTCCCATCAAACCCTCTAAGATAAGCCATCACCAGAAAATTTCACAGTCCAACCTGCTAATCTAATCTAGGTTTAAAAGCACCTCTGACAAGAATAAGTAAAGAATACAATAGCATCTGCTCACTAAACATGGACATCCATGTCTCTCTCAATAAATTTAGAACGGCAATAGTGGAAAGTCCTAAAAAATTTTAACGTTTGACTTTATTTTATCCCTATTGTTTGTCCTTAATTTTTTATATTGTTCTATTCATATATAAAAATATTGTCAGTGAAGTATATTATATGTAATCTAGATGTTAGTAGTATTAAGCTTTTTTTTTAATTTTTGTATTATTTCACTCGTAGTATTGTAATATCAGGTGTTATCTATTGTGGTGATTGTTGTGTGTACCTGTAATGGGCATGCATACCAGGGCCTCAATTCTGCTATTTTATGTTCACGGCATGCCACTGTCATACCACTGACACGCTATCGAGATGCCATCGAGTGGCCAGGTATGATATTTTGTGGTAACAATTTACAAGAGTGCAATGTATGCTATTGGTATACCAAATAAATAAATAGGTATGAACAATAATACACCATTAAGAGATTATTGAAGTATTGAGTGTCGGTTCGATTAGTAATATTAACACTCTTAAGATTTGGATACGAGCCAATAATATCGATCAAATGCTATGTAATCGTTGCTCTTTGAATCAAATACTGACAATACTAATGGAAAAAGCGAGACTATCGCATAATATGTCAAATCTGTCGATATTATTATTATTATTATTATTTATTACAATGAAGTAAAACAAAGTTTTTAAATTGAAACTTCTCAATCTGACTGCTGTGCTGAGGTCTCGGGTTCGATTCTCGGGTCGGACTAAATGTTTGTATGATTTGTAAATATTTGTTTCGGAGTTTGGGTGTTTTCTATATATAATATGTATGTATTTACGAAAAAAAAAAAATTACGTATTCATCTGTCAATCTAGCCTTCATATTACAAACTCTGCTTAGTTTAAAACTAGATGGCGTTGTGTGTCAATGTCCGGAAAAAAAACTCATCACATTCATAGTCATAGAATGGAAGTTTTGGCCTACTCTACCACGTTGGTCAGACGGGTTGGTATACGGGTTGTGTCAAGTTTTCCTTCTCTTTGCAATGCTGTTGTCCTGCATAGTTTGCTCCCTTAGTCGGCTCTTACGACACCCTCGGGATGAATAGGGGTGGTGACACTCTGTTTAATCCTTCACGACACGAAATTAAAACTCATAATAGTTAATTATTTTTGAATAATTATTCTGTACTCTAATTTAATCTATTAGACTCGACATACCGCTAGTTGTCGTAATTAATGTTTCAACATAATGTTAATTATTGCATCGTTATTAATAATAAATAATATATCATTCGACGATATTCTATACAGTTTTAAATAACTAATAACATTCCACGAACACCCAACAATAGTTAAATATATAATTTTCTAGTAAATAATTAGGTGTGCAGTTTCTCATTGATAATGAATTTTAAAATTAGCTATAATAACAACACAACAATTGTATAAATAATTCTACTGGTAACTCATGCATACAACGAATTCTGTGCTATTAATAATAGCACAGAAATCGTTATTTTCATTCGCGTCCAGGACAGATGATTGTGTGATGAATACGATCATTTGTTTTGTGTCTGGGTGTAATTTATTTAATATACATAACATACTTATAAACAACATAATTATATTTATAAGAAGTGTGGTTACGTGGGTTCAGGCTCTCCTTGGTTTAAACGGACGTATGGGAGATACCTATGTGATTATGAAAAGAATACCTTAGAAATCTAGGCACACTATTTTAATCAAGCTTAGAGTTAATTTGTTTGGTTAAACGCGTTGCTCTCAGGAACTACTGGTTCAACTTGTTTTCTTTTTTGTGTTGTATAGCCCATTTTAAGATGAAGGTCAGAAGCTATATAACATCACGCTATAAGCAAAAGGAGCGGATAAATGAAAAATTACTTCAGTTCAGTCCGTGTGGTGACGGATTAAGAATACAGCACCTCCCTAACTGCCTCAGCCAGCATCGGAATCCTAGGCATCGAGGAGGCGAGGAATTGTTCGGACTAATACCAGCCGCAAATTTCCGCCATCGTTCGACACGGCAATATTTTCATACTCATTACCTGGATAGTTGGCGCTCCACAACTGTGCGCTTTTCGAGGCATTTTTTGCCTCGGTATTCGTATCACCCCACCGGTGGGTGATATACGAGCGGATTTCCGCAGAGGAAAAAAAAGGCTCAACCATACCTCATCCACTCACGCAAAAACTAACCAAGGAATTGCTAAATACCGGTTTCCTGTGAGGCCATGGTATCGATTAAGCTGACCCATTTGTGCCCTAGCTTAACTCTCCTACGGAAATCTATTCATAACACTTATTTAATCATCATCAACATCATCATCATCATCATCTCAGCCGAAAGACGTCCACTGGTGGACACTTATTAACACTCATTTCAACTGGCTTGCACTGACTTTGACTGCACGGATGGCGTAGTGGTTTAAGCGTCACCTCGGCGCTTCCTACTGCGCTGAGTGTTGTGGGTTTGATCCCCACATGGGACAACACTTTGTGTAATCCACGAATTGTTGTCTTTAGTCGGGGTGTCCTTTGTGTCCACTTCATTAACGTTTTTAGAGTCCCCTGCGATACAGGATTCATTACTTGTGCGGGAGTTGTCCTTTTTTTTTAATTTAAACTGTTAGTAATAGCACGAAGGTAAACAAGTACTTTAACAGGTTTACGGCCATATCCTACTTTATGTTAAAATCCCCGCTTTTACTAAGGCCCCACTCAGACAACGCAAATGCCTATAGTTTCAAACTTGGTGTTTGTTATCTTTCAGTTTCAGAACAGATTTACGCGCCAACTTTGTACCTCCCTTTTGTTAAATATCCCAACTTATTACAATATTACAAAACAAACAACTGCTAGTTTAATATTTGTTATTTTCTTTTCTATCTTTAGTTTAATATTTATTATTTTATAAAGAGAAGGAAAACCAGGCCAAATTTTCTTTCTAAAAAGAGACCTGTGTTCAACAGTGGTCTATTCAAGGCGGATGATGACTAGTTTTTTTCAAATAAATAGTCAGATGCCTGTTTGTTCAACTTTTATTAAATTAATGTTATGTAACATGTTCTCGATATTTTTATAATACAATCAACTTTTATTAAACGTCTGTCGTCTGACTTATGGGTAATGAGTAATCTGTAATGAGTTGTACCTTAATCCTTTATATTCATTCAAAGGAGGCAAGTTTTACTTGAATTTAACAATCATCATCAATCAATTATATACCTTAACATACACAGAAAAGAAATGAATTGTGAACCTCATTTTTACATGCTTACTTAGTTACATACGAGGGCTGCTATTTATGTATCCGGAACTGGCCAGTTACAGAACAATATATGCCTATGATCCTGAAACTAAACAACAATCAACGGTTTTGAATCTTACACGATCACTTGTTTGCCAGAAGTTTTTGAAGGAATAAAAAAGAATAACCGACAACGCAGAATCCTTCTTCATTATGACAATGTTAGTTCTCACACATTGGCCGAAACAACTCGGTATTTGGAAGATCAAAAGATCGAATTAACGGGTCATCTGCCGTACAGCCCTGACTTGGCCCCAACGACTTCTATTTATTCCCAACCGTGAAGAATAAATTACGTAGTCAACGTTTTTCGAGCAGTGAAGACGCTGTTGATGAGTTCAGAATGCACGTTTTGAAGATATCACAATCAGAATGGAAAACGTGCTACTAAAATAGGTTCCTACGTAGCAAAAGTGCATCGATTATCACGGCGAATATTTTGAAAAGCAATAAAACTATAATAAATGCTATATGTTTGTTTCAATTTGTTATTCCAGATACATACTCGTGAGTAGCAGCCCTCGTATTAAAGAGTATCTATTAAATAATAATATATATTAGCTTTTGCACACGACTTCGTCCCCGTGGTATAGTTACTTTGGGTGCCATTTATTAATTTTTAGGATATTTATTTTACAAATAATACATATACAAACTGCTGTTTCGTGGTTTTATCTTCGACAAAACTTACTTTCATACAAAATTTCATTCCTTATTCAAGCATTTGTTCACAATAAAATGCAGCCTATTTTTGTAACAAATTACATCCAAATTGGTTTAGCGGTTTAGACGTGAAATCGTAACAGACAGACAGAGTTACTTTTGCATTCATACATTAGTAGGGATTTAGAGAGTGAATTAAATTTTAGTCATAATTTAAAAATTTTGTTTGCAGTATTTACTTTACATGAAATTTATGCGACTGCTGTTCTGATGAGATCGATTCACGGGTCGGACCTAATGTTTGTATGATCTGCAAATATTTGTTTCGGAGTTTGGGTGTTTTCTATGTAAATATGTATGTATTTACAAAAAAAAAAGTATTTAAGTATTCTATCAGTCAATCTAGCTTTCATGGTACAAGCTCTGCTTAGTTTGAAATTAGATGGCGTTGTGTGTAAGATGTCCGAAATATTAAAAAAAAATACCATCTCGGTCTAAAAATAATGCAATGTTTTAGAATTACACTATAACTTGTGTTGCTGTATTTTTTTTTACTAAATCTAAATAAATATTACTAAAATATATAAATATGCTGAATATTTCAGCATTCGTGCAGTATTATCCGAAACTGTATTTGGCAGCAAAGATGCAAGCTTCATACTCAGCGAATAGTAATGCGATGCAGCCTGGGATTCACCCGGGATATAAATCCCGGGATCTGTTCCGAGACCGACGACGGGAGCGGACGTGACCGGAATTACCGAAGAAATGTGATTAAGTTAACATGGTGCTCATAGTGTAATATAAGAGTTTTTGCCTTTCGTATAAAGAAACCTTTTCAGTTGCGGAAATTGAGGTTAAGTGGTATTTGCAGGAAATGTGTTAGTGTTTCTGATGGCAGTAGGGATTTTTTCTTCTCCTGACTTTAGAGTTCTCGTTTTTATATAAAGAATATACTTTGAACTAACGGTTTTTTAGGGTTCCTTAGCCAAAATGGCAACACGGAACCCTTATAATTTTCTCATGTCTGTCCGTGTAGTGCAAAGCTGGATATTATAACTCTTTTTTCAGTGCCCATCGTCCTATGTGGACCCGTTTTTAGACGTCATGAGCCGCCGACACCATTAAACACTCAGCAAAACACCAACAATGCCTCGTATTAGTTCACAATATTGTGATAGGTAACTAGGTAACCGCACTGGGCTCGTGGTTTTAAATTATGGTCTGTAAATTAAGTGAGAATAGTAATATTTACAGTTGGCAAAATTTGGGCGTTTAAGACTTCAAGGATATAGGCGACAGTGATAGTAAGACAAAACTAGTTCACGAGATACATGCTACGTGTATGTAAATATGTATGGGAATTAACTTCAATGATTTTCTTAAGAAAAATTATTCAAGCAAGAGTGTGAACGAAAGGAGTTAAAGTTAATTGTGCCTTATTTCCACTGCAATGAGTTAAGATTCGTTTGTGCAAATGACATACAAAGACGAATTTTGGTTGTACCGTTTACCGACAAACTTTTACTAATTTTAAATGAGGATAAGTTCTTAAAGCTTAGTTAAGTTTCACAATTGCTAGAGAAGTTTTTTTATGTCAGGCGTGACTGATTCCTCCTCCATAATATCAGAAGACCTAGCAGAGATAAGATTTTTTGTATTAGATATAATGTTCATTGAAGTGGATTATAGTGTGTACCTAATATCACGCTAAGAACGCTTAGGAGCCGAGTAGTAAATGCGCCTAAAACTTCGGGGACTGGCTAGCCCTAGATTCAATATAGCTTGACACTGTATTCAATATAAATCCATTAAACTTTATAACTGACGACTCTTACAGCCACGGGATGAATAGGGGGGGTATTCTTCATCCGTCACCACAAGGACATTGAGAAGGTTAATAGGTATCTATTGAGTATAAACAATTAACAATTAAAAAAAAAACAAATAGGGAGGATGATTTAAAACCTGCCCAAAAAATAATTATCTATACGGGAATTAACATGACCATACAAGAACATAGGCTTAAAGTCATATTCATAACTAGCTGACCCGCGCAACTTCGTCTGCGTCTCTCAATAGTAATAAATTTTCTCCGTTTTTGAAACATTCTTCATTGGTGCTCCGCTCCTATTGGTCTTAACGTGATGATATATATATAGCCTATAGCCTTCCTCGATAAATGGGCTATCTAACACTGAAAGAATTTTTCAAATCGGACCAGTAGTTGCTGAGATTAGCGCGTTCAAACAAACAAACAAACAAACTCTTCAGCTTTATAATATTAGTATAGATAAATAGTCCAATATAGATTGCAGTCTAGCAAATTAACAACAATCTCTAGCAAAATAATCGTTGCCTAATTCCCAAGCTAAATCGCCAGTATCCGGGACAAATCCCGCGCCGCAGTCGTGTCGTACAACCTGCTCGTGCGTACGAAATTCGTCGTACGTGATTTATAAGTGACGACTGCGATTTGTAACTGTGGAGTAACAGAAGAGGGATGGTCAGTAATGGAAATGAGGTTTGTACACAGGAGGCTTTACTTTGTCCGAATGTTCAGAGGGCTACAAATTTATTATAGAAAAAGTTTTACAGATTTTTTTTTATTTTAATATTAGGGAAACTGGCAGAACACCCGTCTGATTATGGCTATGGCTCCCCATGCCCACCTTAATTTAATAGTCACATGTTCGTTTCTGTACATTGTGGTGAGAGTAAGCTATTTTCTTGTAAGTTTGAAGATCTTAAAAGATTTATGATCTAAAGATCAAATTTAGGTGAAGTTCGTTATCAAGTTATTATGATTATGATTGTTTTTCATCAATAATCATCAACATCGTTTAACAGTCTACTGCTAAGGAGGTTTTGGCCTATTATGTCGAGCTGGCCAGACAGGTTGGTACAGGGTTTGTTTCGAGTTTTCCTTATCTTTGAAGGCCTGTTGTTCTGTGTAGTTTGCTCCCTTAGTCGGCTCTTATGACACCCACGGGATGAATAGGGGTAGTGACAATCCGTATTCTTAATCCATCACCACACGGAAATAGTTTTTACCTTACCTATAATCCATACTAATATTATAAATGCGAAAGAGTGTCTGTTACCTCTTCACGCTCAAACCAATGAACCAAAAGGTTTGCAGAAGTTTGTATGGGGAATCAAAAACCGCTAAACCCATTTATATGAAATTTGGCATGAAATAGGCTACTTTTATCACGATAACCGATATTTTTGCGGGTGGAGCCGCGGGTAATAGCTAGTGAAATATAAATTATTACTTGTTACTTGAATCACTGGCCTGTTGGTATAGTAGTTAGTCATCCATACTGCTAAACTAGAGGTCGTGGGTTCAATTGCAATCAAGGAAAAATATTGAGCAATGAGCACTATCGTTGGTTCTTTGTCCGCTTTCATTTATGTATAGTAAAAATATATAAGTATGTTTGTTTAGAAATTATGTGCCAAAATGACCTTTTTGTTTTTATGAAATAGGGGGCAAACGAGCAGACGGGTCACCTGATGGAAAGCGACTACTGACTACAACTCAGGAGTCACAAGCGCGTTGCCAGCCTATGACGTAAGTGGGATTAAAATGAAAAAAAAATGGGCATTTAATACCCTTCTGTCTTCCCCTTCGGGGATAAAGACCTGCTATTGCTGAAAATCCCACCTCTCTAACCTCAAAATCATACTATAATTTGGGCATTCCTTTACGAGATAGCCATGTAAGGAACACAGCATCAACTATCAAAACTATTCAGTTGGTTAAAAATATAGACAGAATAAAACCGTATATCTTAGTATACTTAAAACAATTCTTTATTCAAAAAATATATTACATAAATTCATGTATCCTCAAGTGAACATAACTTGAACAGAGTCATATAATTTAATAGATATTTATGCATATGCTATATTCCAAAACTCATAAACTTTTATTCGTATGGGCTACCCTTTTATTGGGGAAATTGGGCCAAAGAGGGTTTTAGAGTAATATTCTTAACTAAATATAAGATTGCTTGCAGACTGACTGAGAACTAACAAAAAAAACATGATTTAATCGCTTCGAGTCATCAGAAACAACAACCTGATAATGGCGTTGAAATTTAAAAGGAAATTGAAAACATAGCTTTTGGAAAAAAAGATATACTCAGTGACCGAATACCTAAACGAGCGATAAATACAAAAGCACTTGATAATATTTTATTGTATGTTGTGTTCTATATTAGAAATAAATTATTTATATATTTGACATTATGTAAATTGTTTATTGACATGAGCTTAGTAGTTTGTTATTAAACCAATCTTTTGTTGTAATATGCATGTACGTTTCAAATTTTGCATGTCAGAACAGACTGACGAAATATGTGATTCTCTTCTAATAACTATAAACAGCCCATGTACCATATTTCTGCAATTAAATTATCATTTCATTTCATTATCATTTCATTTCAGGAGTGGGGTATTAGTCTAGTGGTTAGTGACCCTAGCTGGTAAGCCAGAGCTCGTGGGTTCGATTGTCCCCCAGGACAAATAATTGTGTGATGAGCACGATCATTTGTTTTGTGTCTGGGTGTGATTTGTTGTAAAATATGGCGTATGTATTTAGAAATATAAAAGTATGTTTATCGGCCGTCTGGTGACCGTAGTACAGGTTCAGTCTAGTTTGGGATTAGACACGCCGTGTGTGAGATGTGTGAAGTTATTATTTTAATTACCCATGGTTATATCCGAATCTTGACAACGAAACCTTGACACAAACCCTATATCAACCCGTCTGGCCAGCCCGGTATAGTAGGTCAAAACCTTCTTTCTAAGGTGAGGCCCATGTCCAGCAGTGGACTAGTAAAGGCTGTTGATGATATCCGAATCTCCCAAAAACACTACACGAAATAAAAAAGAAAAAAACATTCATGAATACATATATGTTTTCATCCCCTTTTCTTGGTAGCTCATTTCGTAATGAAGCACAGAGATCTAAAAGATAAAAGACAGCACTTTACTTTAGTGTTTTAGAGAGCATCTGGTGGATGCGATCTCAATGTAGATTCGTATGCATTTTCACAACTGGACAGATCTCTGATATTAATAGCATAGTCAGACATCTTTTTTTTTTAAATACTCAGGGATAATTTTCTACTTTGTTTCTTCTTTAAAATATTCTATTCATACTGGAGGAAGATTATTTTGATGTAACAAATTTGCACAGAAATGAATGCAAAACTTGGTATACTTAGAATTGTTTTTGCGACAGATTAATCAATTTGTTATACAGTTTAATGTATGGTCGTGGTTTGGGGGGAAGTGAGGATCGAGGCGGGAATTATTCCTTCAGGGTACTCAATAAAAAAACCTGATACGATAATCCTGTACTATATTTGGATCAAGTTACCTCTAAACTTAAGATCTACATAACTAAAAACAATTCCCTAAATCCCTGCGGTGTCTCTTAACATCGAGTTTTAATTTAAGGTCCTTACTAATACAGCGCCATCTAGTGACATTAGAGGAACTATACTTACTTTACTTACTCGAACAAACTGTGTCATATCACGTACAGTACAGTTAATAATTATATATGCTATTAAACGGCTAGATAAAGCTAAAATAGATAGAATAGATAGAATATACACATTTTACATAGACATATACTAAGACGGGTCAAAGTATTTCGAATATAATAACAGTTCAAGTTATACTGATTAATGATATGAAATATAAAATGTTTCACCCTCCCCCTCCCTGATTCTAGAGGGAGGGGCTGAAAAACGACAGCACACGACGAATCAGATGACCCGTCTGTTCGTTTAGCTTCTTGCCCCATAAAAAAATGTGCTGGTAGTTCTTTCTGCCGCAAGGAATCGGCGACGCAGGGTGTGCAACGCTTATCCAGTCTACCACGTGACGGAAGCATCAGACCATTCATATGTGACACACCCTAAGATTAACCTTTTTTTTTTTATTTCTGTGCGGAAAATCCCTCGGATACCACCTGTCGGTGGCATGTCGGACTCGAACCGACTAAAACCGCACGCCGTCTCGGGTACTAATAGCCGGGGAACCAGGTATACCCTAGAAAGGAAGTCCCTGGTGCCTCGACATACCTCGGGTCATCTACAGACGAGTAGACGAGACGAGATATTCACGAGGATGTTTAAAAATATGTAGGTAGTAAAAACACAAATACTTTATGAGTAGTCTGGTACTATATTAGACGCTGTACCTAATTTGAAATCAACTGGGTGTGTGTAAGATGTGTGAACTTATTATTATTGTTATAATCTTCAGAATACTGAAATTTACCTAACATTAGATGTGACTTTTAAAATAAATGAAAAACTGTATTTAAGATTCAATAGTCAAAAAAATGTAAACCTTAATGAACAATGTTATATAGTTATGTTACATACGAGTAGTTTGTCCAATTAAAATAGATGCAAATCAAAGCCGTATCTAAAGTTCATGCAGTTTACAAACCAATGCTAAACCAATTCCATGAAACATCTAAAATAAACCTACCGCTCGTACCTCGAAACCTGGCAGAATATTCGCCAATTGATAGCTTCTAACATTTTGTCTTTCTACCTGTTTTTATTCCCTCCCGGGAATGATTTAGGTCTGATTGTCTATTGACCTCACCACTGAATGGGGTGGATGAGGCTTTAAAAAAACTCTACTTTATAGAATTTGGAAATACGAACTTTGAAGATTTTGTCAATTGTTTTAGATGTTTTGGTATAAAATTAAACTCTAGTTTAATAACACTAAAAACACTATTTAATGATGAACACAGTAAAAAAGTAAAAATTAATTTCAGTATCCACTTTCTGGCATCATAAGTATTCCATCTATACTAATATCATAAACGTGAAGAGTTTGTTTATTTCTTTGGTTGTAAGCCCATCCTTTTTTTTATTTTCAAGCCCAAAATCGATCTAAGAGGCGTGCAATGGGAGAAGACTATGTCCAGCAGTGGGCTGCAATAGGCTGATGATGATGGTGAAACCCACTTTATGTTTCCTCTAACTCGGGCGGGGGCAATAAAAAACCATAAACGCACCTGTGACTCTTGAGTTACAGATGCTCATGGGCAGCAATTACCATTGGTCGTTTATCAGGTGACCCGTCAAATCGGTTACCTCCTACACCACAGAAAAAAAATACCGAGAGTCCTTAAATTATTTCAGCAATAGCTAAGGCATATATCGAATTCCTCAGACGTGACAATATTGTTTTTTTTCTATTAAACATACATATAAGTTTGATATGATGACCATCTCACTCTGAGTTATCCTTATTTTCGGAGATAAGCTCCTAAATCTTGTTCGTAAAATATATTTTATTTTATCTTTATATAAAAGGATTTCGTTAACTATTTATATACGTTTTACGATATATTCGATGTTTTATTACAATAGGGTTTCTAGGTACTTCCTATGCTTTCCTATTCGAGGCACTTTATTGTAGATTTATTTTGGAGATGTACTTTCCTTTGTATATTTTATTGTGATTGCTGGTTTCTGATTTTCTACCAAAATCGCCATAGAAATCAGTGCAATCATAGTTTCGTATGTAATATGAGCTTCAAGCAAGCCGATTGTTCTGTGCCGAGCCAAAAATCTGTAACAGTACATCACATGATGTCATCAAACATCTTCTCTATCTCTAGAAAAAGTCGCAGCTGGAATAAAAGAAATTTTATAATTAGCTAACGCAAGCCAACGGTAAGTTTTTTCTGGAATATGTAAGTCCACAGCTGGATATATCATTATGGGATCTACACGTTAAAGTATTTTAACATTTTTTTAGGTTTAAAAACACCAAATTTTAAATCCAAAATGGTAATTATGGAATTTATATACATAAACACACATTAAAAGATCTGACAGCTTTTTTAGTTTATTAATTGTAACAAAGTGTCTATCTATGTCCACAATCCAATTGAATAAAGCTCAAGCGACCGATATCTTAATATCAAAGAAGATAGTAAAAAAAAGATTTGATAGAATTAATCATCTATCTATCTGTCCGTCTGCGTATCTCTAGATTGACGTGTACAAATAAAAAAAATTGCTGTCCGCGTTACCCGGCGAAACCGTTCTTAAAAACTGATAAGATGAGTGAAAAATATTGACGTTCGTTAAGACTTAATAAATACAGGTGTCATATTTCTTTGTAGCGTCAGATAAGTGGGTACCGGCATCCCAATTAGTATGTAGTTTTATTAAAGAAACAAGGCCTTCTCTATAACGACGACCAATTAAAATTTATCCTAAATAGAATGTAGTTAATAAAATTACAGCTCATTTCCGGTTTTTTTAAAAGATAATGAGTAAGTATCGTTCTAGATTTCATTTTGAAGGAACGCGTCGTTTTTTTACTAGCTACACTTACACCTTTTTTTTTTCCCGTTCGGAAATCCCCTCGGATACCACCTGTCGGTGGCATGTCGGACTCGAACCGACTAAAACCGCACGCCGTCTCGGGTACTAATAGCCGGGGAACCAGGTATACCCTAGAAAGGAAGTCCCTGGTCCCCTGACATACCTCGGGCCATCTACAACAATAGGTAGACGACCCCCCTCGTGTGGAGCTACACTTACACCTAACTCTCAAAAAGGTATCCAGAGGACATTTAGACTATTATAATTTCAGTCTCACGTAATCGGAGAGAAGTCTATTCCTACTAAGTTTCAGAGATTGAATAAATAAATGACTTACAATGATTTTTTGGAAAACTGTGTTTTATTAAGTTTTTTTGCAAATTCTTTTGCAATAACTGAATACTGATCATCATCATCAGCCACAGGCCTCTCCTATTGCACGCCACTTCGATATTTTTTCAGGTTCTCGCATTCACCTCCTGCCATACAGTATGCGCAAATCGTCGCTTCACCTAGCCTGTGGACGTCCAGAGTACTGATAGGTTGCTCATCACATCTAAATAAAATCTTGAATATAACAATCAAAAATAAAATTTTGATAATTTATCCACTCAAAAGATAAAAATCTGTAAGGTACCTTTCACAGATCTTTATCTTTTGAGTGTTAATAAACTTTTTTCACTGTAATAAACAAATTTTTCTCTTTACGCCGCCAGCGTGCAATCCAGGACATCCCTTAGCTATGCTATTACGCTTTAAATTTTCCTCTAGAGAAAATAAAAATATTTTTAACGAAATTCCTGTAAAAGCCAGATCATCCTTTTTCTTCATGATTGACATAATTTTCCCCATGGTGTATTCTGCAACCAATGGGAAACGTTTTATCAACCTGTTAATTAATTATCTTGGGCCCTTCCATTATAATAGTCAACACAACGAAAATGCCTTCTCCTTTATAATTTCCTTGACCGTTCGGAGCCAATGATGAATTACAATTAATTAATTTGTAAACAGTATTTCGTCGACGTCCCTTTAAGTAACTTCA
Source organism: Arctia plantaginis (assembly GCA_902825455.1). Taxonomy (NCBI): domain Eukaryota; kingdom Metazoa; phylum Arthropoda; class Insecta; order Lepidoptera; family Erebidae; genus Arctia; species Arctia plantaginis. Next base: position 11,332,339 of record CADEBD010000226.1, on the reverse strand, counting down.
TTATTCAGGCCACAGTTACAATGAATTGAAATTTAAATCATGTACTTGTACATTTGCAAGTGATAATTTACATTCCTGTGATAATCTACAGGCTCTAATAAATTAAACTGATTTATTATTGTCGCTTGCTTTAATAGAAAAGTTAAAATTAAAGTCCTAAAAGAGACACATATCGTGGAGGATTTCGTGGACCTTTTCAAAATTAGTGGAAACACTAACTTCTCGTCCGTGTTCGAATCCCCCGACATTTTTAATAACACTGCATATGTCGTCATCAGCTGAAGAATGGCATGCCCGCGACCGACCGGCCACGCCGATGATCTCTGCCCGCGTTGTGTGTGAAGACAACGAACAGCGCGTCTCACGCGACGAACACGACCCGCTTTCTGTGTGATTTGCGCTTAAACACAATAGGTATCCTATTACGAGGTCGCTTTGAACTCAACTTCGTAATGACCAATAACAATTATAACTTCACACATCTCACACACGTCAATCTTGTTCCAAACTACGCAGAGCCTTCAACTGAACTGCTGATAAACATACTCATATATTTCTAAATACATACATATCATAGATAAATTACACCCAAATATTTCACATTTTAATTTATTATTATTATTAAATGATCGTACTCATCTCACAAATATTTGTCCTGGGTGGGAATCAAACCCACGATCTCTAGCTTAGCAGCCAACCACTAGGCCAACAGGCCAATCTACCTATGGTACTTTTGACAAGTGATTAGATGGATTGGCATGAAATGAACTCCTATGCTGTCGAAGTTGTACAGCCGATTTATTTTTTAGATCTCCACAGATGAGAACATCAAAATCGTCATCCAAAATCTCTATGTATTAGTTAGGTAAATCGTCCTCTGTTGTTAGTGTTTATTTTGAAAATTTGTGTTTTACAGTATGAAATGATGTGCACTTACTCACAAACTTTTATATTATACACATACTAGCTGACCAGGCAAAAGTTGCTTTGCCTAAAAAAAAATTTATGGATGGGTCACCCTTACCATTTAGGGGTATGAAAAATAGATGTTGGCCGATTCTCCGACCTACCCGATGTGCACACAAAATTTTATGAGAATCGGTCAAGCCGTTTCGGAGGAGTACGGGAACGAACATTGTGACACGAGAATTTTATATATAAGATTATGTGTAAATTTGAAAAAATCCCATGCAAGAAAGAATATGCTACAAATAAAGTAGGTAAGCTTAATAAATTATTTTAAAATTGTAAAACAGGATTATCTGAACAAAAAGGATCTGAAATTGCATAATATCCACAAAGGCCAGAAATTCGTTTTATCAACTTTGATATCCCATATAAACAGACTTAAAAAACTACTATTTCTTTTTTTAAGACAGAGTCTATACTGCACTAAATCAATTCCCTTTCCTTGAAATGGAATTTTGAAATATGCAATATTCTGGTTGCTTAAATTTGCAATACTAGGAATTGCAAAGGTTTTCTATTAGCACATCAGACAATTTCAAGAATTGAAAGAAGAATTTTTTTTATTTCGTAAAAATCTTGCCATACAGCCTTGTCATTTTCATTATAAACCTCCTCTGTTTACATGACAATCATATAGTAAATCAAAATTCCAACCAATTTTGTGTGCTTTTCTTTAACACTTTTTTGTGACAGGCCTGTATTGGTTAATTGGTTTGTTTGGTCAATTGGCCATTGAGTTTCTGATCAGTGATCCTGACTGCTAAGCTAGAGATCGTGGTTTGGACCTAGGAGAGGACCTATGACCTAGGACAGTCAAATAGGTTTATCCACTGATAAAAATCCACTTATTGCACAATGCATCTGAAGCATCGCTGTTGTTTTGTTCGCAAATTAACAACTCAATTGATCACCATATTTCTTTTTAATTCACATTATTAAAGTTAGAAAACAGGGTACCTATAATGAATATTTATAATATTATTCTAGATGGATACTTAAATAGTACAAAGAAGTAGTTCAAAGAATATATTATATTAGAATATATTATAATTATAAAGATTTGATATTTCACTAAGATAGAAAGCCTACTTATAAATATAATTATCTAATACATATTATACAATATCATCACAACTTTAATATAAACACATAGAATAATATTATGAGCCGCATGAGTAATGCCTTAGTGGTGAATTCCATGTACCATGAAACAAAAACATACTACAGCACCATCTAACGGAGACAAACCGAACTACAGAGTAACTACTAATCCTGTATCGCGACATGAATAATTCTATACAACTTCCCAACATCAATCGTTGGCCCGCGGCCCGCCAGGGCTGATCACCTCGCCTGGTCGGAGGCCTCCCTTTGTGTATGAGGGACATGACACCCGTGCCTCGACAGGGGTGACCCCGAAGTTATAGGAAGCAGCCTAGTAGCCCAAGTCAGCAGCAGCACCATCGCCACCATCTCTGACTAATTACGATGAGCGGTAGGTAATCAAAACTCATAAGCAATCAGCCAGCCAGCAACCTCGGCCACAACAGGGATACCACCTGCAGGTAGCGGCCACTCCAGCATTGTTATCCCTACGGCCCCATTGTATTTAATTTATTACAACACGAATAAGGAAAATAGTACTTAAATTATTTGACACTTAATTTTAAATTCCATAGTCCTCAAAGGCTTTGTGTCAAAGTAACCACACGTAATTCAATATTTAAAATGGAAATATTTTAAAATCAACTTTCTCTGTAACAATAAACCAGGTCAATTCAGTCCCTGGTTTAGTAAAACAAACTCAATTGCGAATATATTTTGTGAATCCATTGACTTAAAATCCAGTGTATTTAAAACAATACTGTATAAATTAATCATAGTAATACAGCAAAATACTACAGTGCTATCTGAAGAAGACAAGGAAAAAGGCCCAGTTTGTGAACCCTCTTTTCCAGTTTGTGGGCCCTCTTTGTAAACCAGAACAAAGTCCTCCCCTCCAGAGAATATACTATCTCAGGCCTCGTATGTTTTTTGCCCGATTCACTAGCATCCTACCCACTTTATTTAGGTAATTTATGCAAATAGATACCTTATTGACATCATAAAAACTGGCTACAATCCCAATTCTGCCGCCTTATTACTACTTCAAGTTACACAGATGAAAATTCCACGAAATTATCTACCTCGATAGCAGTTCTGCTGTACTGGATCCTTTGTTTGCACTGCATTGTATGGCGCAGTGTTTCTGAAAGTCATCATCGTAATTGCTATTGTTTTTGTTATGCGATGAATTTACTTTTAAATGCATCATTTTGTTATGTATTCATGATAAGATTTTCTTGCATCAGCCTAGATTCTTTAACCGATACAAACAAATATTTATAGCGTGTAGAATAATTTTAAAACAAATTCCTAGCATATTTCGAATGTGTTTTAAATTAATATACATAATTATAGATTAATTGTTGGCTACATAGTTAAACAAAATAAATAAATAACTTTATTATATAATAACTGCTCCCAGAGGTATCACCCGCGGTTGTTGTTGTATCTTACTCGTCCCACGGGAATTAACTACATTGTTTCAGCCATTAATTTTTACGTGAAAGATTGACAAACATCCATACATCCATTTTAATATTAGGAAGTAGGGATGGAATTAAATCAAAAACACTGTTGGTAAATCATATGATTAATAAATCATATAATCAAACGTGTGAGTAATTTACAAAACCACTGCGACTCTATATTATTATTACGCTAGCGCCAGACTCGCGAAAGGTCTAAAGAATTTTGATTGATTTTGATTTCATTTATCTTTGTCTATGACGAAATTACAATTACTGGTGAAATCGCTGTGACTAATACCAATCATTTCATCATATAATTATGATTTAAAAGTACCTAATACTAATTACTATCTCTACTACTAAGATAAAAGATTAAATTAAATAGGTACCTACATATTTGACATGTATCACCACTATCAATGTATTTACGTTATAATGAATTATGATAAACTGTAATCATTGTTCCTTATTTTCTACTCTTAGGGGTGTTTTTTTTCAAGTTGGAATAGGACCAACGGAAGTCTACTCTTCCAAATATAAAAAAAAACTGGTCATCAAGGCAGAGTTCTGATGTAAAAAACATAAAAAAGCTACAACTGAATTGAAAACATACTCCCTTTATCGGTCCAGTCGGTTAAAAATAAAATGATTGCTTGTAAAATATATAATATTGTTATACCTGGATAATATTAAAGTTTCCCCTCTCAAGAGTACTCCAATTTCATTGAAAGAGATCCTGAAACGAAACAAGAAAATTTACAACAGCACTCAAGAATCGTTTCCAAAACTTTTGTATCAACTGAGTAATGGAGTTTATTTAGCAATTTTGAATATTTCCTGAATAAACCTCCTAGTAAAATACCTGGCTCTGTATACAATGAAGAGTAAAGTCAATTATTTGAATCCAAAACTTCATTAGTGTAAAGAGGAATATGAATAAGACATTTTTGATTATAATAAATTGTTTATTTTTTGCTTTTAATGGTGGTGGTTTTAATAAAATAGGTGCGTATTGTAGAGTAGCCCCACCTACTCTACAATACATAATAGGGAGACCTTCCTTAGGTGAATGAGAAAACGTCGAGCACAGGAGCCGGAAATTGACAAAGATGAAGTGAAGAAACAGAGAACAGCGTCTCGGAGAGTTTTTCAAAGAAGGTGAAGAAAGGCTGTCTCAAATGCGCAATTGTGTTCAAAGTAAACTGTCAAAATATACGATAGAACAACGGGAACATCGGTTATCTCTTATTTATGAAAGACTATCGAATGGGTACACCCAAACACTCCGAAATATTTTATTCCGAATTTCGATGTCTCAATTTTCAAAAGTCTGAGTAAGTCTATTTTTCAAATTCACGAAATTTATTGTACAGAAAGGTGGAAATTTGTTTTCCGATTTTTATGCGTTCGAAGAATCAGATGCTCGGTGGGTTTTCGATGCGAAAAACGATCATCTAATTTTTAATACTTCGAATAAGCTGCTAAAAATTAAGACTGATTCTCATTCAGTTATGTAATATTCAGTTAAGCATATATTCAAAATATTTAGGTATCGTTTAATGTAATTTAAAAGTCTACTTTGTTATTAATACTTTTTTTTTGTTTTCTTCTTCTCCTTATTATTTATTGAATTCTTTGGTTAAGTTAGAACTGTGGAGGCCGAGCGCCGGATCCCCTCTATTGTTGTTGGAATCATTTAAGTATCATTTTGGGCATTTTTTATGACATTTATCAACTTTTTGTTATTCAATCTATTGAAACTCCGTATTTTGAGCATAGTAAAAATAAACGTTATCAATTGAATTTTTTGAATTATAAGAATAGGATGAATGCTCAATCGGAGTTGTTATATTGGGAATTTGGAACCTTTCGAAATTTTAAAAATCGGTATTTTGAAGAGTTCAAATGAAGTGCTTGAACAATTTGAAACAAACCTCATACCAACCCGGTTGATCAGTGTGGTGTAATAGGCCAAACCTCCTTTCTAAAGAAATTCCCTTATCCAGGACTCTTTAAAGGCTGTTGATGATGATGAGACTGTAGTTTTAAGGTTGTACACGACAGATATAAAGGTCTCAGTATATTTCTTCCTTTTTCTTGAAGAGCCCACTAGTTCATGACGTTCATGGGCAGCGATGGTCACTTTCCATCAGCTAACCCGTATGCTAGTCTGCCCCCTCTAACATAAAAAAAAACTAGTGCTGCATCCCTATGTTTCTGTATGTATGCGACCAAAATTTTGTAGTACGATAAAAAGATAAATCAATAAATATACACGACCTCTAAAGGAAGTTAGCAAATTCATCAAAATTAACGTTCACTATAAATTGAAATCAGTAAATTTATAACAGTAAATGGATTTTTCGCTCTGTTGCCGTAGGGCTAATGGAAAACAAACATTTACGCACGTGTTTACGACAACAGTTATATTATAAATGACAGAGCAGAAACAATCACATTATTGACGACCAGATGGAGTAGTGGTTTGTGTAACGGACTGCTTCCGGGTTCGATTCCCGCTAAAAGTCAAACATTAGTGTGCATGAACATTTTAATGTCTTATTTGATCTAGGTGTTTCTATGTTTAATATATACATATTATATATAGAAACACCCAGAACTGTTTTTTTGTTAATACACGCATTGTATTTACAAAAAAAAAGAAGTACAAGCTCTGCTTAGTTTGGGACTAGATGGCGTTGTGTGAATATGGTAGAATATTATTTATTTATTTATTGCACTGGAAACATCAACTTTATCTATAATAACTTTAATTTAAAACATTATATTTTCAATAGCTTCCTTACGATTGGTGCCCGTGGAACTAGTAAATTGGGTAGCTTGTTTTTCATCCAATTTGCTTTTTCATCAATCTGCTCACTATGCTGCCGCTGAGCGCCAGTTCCCCTCTATTGTTGTTGGAATCATTTAAGTATCATTTTGGGCATTTTTAATGTTTTGAATTATCATTAAGTCAACTTTTTGTTATTCGATCCATTGAAACTCGGTACTTTGAGCTTAGTGATTATGAGCGTTGGCAATAATAAAAAATTTGTACAGACATAATTAAAGTAAACAGGTCACTGAACGATTGGTAAATCTGTATGTGTTCTTCAGTATGCATGTATATCTGTCCCACTGTTTCTGCCCATCTCCTCAATTATTATTATAATCTGTAAAAAAAACTTTTTTTAGAAATAAAGTTTTTGTTTTGGTTGGCCACCCAAAGGTTGACTGGGAGAAAATACCTGTGGCATTAATGTACAATTAAGTTGTATCATAGAAAAAAAGTGGCATTTTCCTACTTCAAAAACATGAACTTTTTATTCTTAATAGTAATCTTAATTCTCATGCTACTTATGAATTACTGAGACTGTAATTTTCAGGTCGCAAAAATCAAAAAAGTATCTTTTTTTTTAATACACCTGCCGCAATAGTAATATATTCTCTGCAGCGAGGGACTTTACAAACATTCATGACGCGGACACAAAGGACACACAGACTCAGAACAAAAATATGTGGATCACATAAAGTGTTGTCCCATATGGGAATCGAAACCACTTCACTCCGCGCAGTAGGAAGCGGCGAGGTGACCGCTTAAACCACTACGCCGTCCGTCCAGTCCAGAAGTACTACGCATCGTCGAAGTTTTTTTTTTTTTTTAATGTAATGTCAATATATGGCATTATTGATAATCCAACTTATTTGAATTTACCGGAAGTATGACATTTCCTTAAGCGATTTAAGTGGCGTGCAATGGGAGAGGCCTATGTCCAGCAGTGGACTGCGATAGGCTGATGATGATGATGATGGATGATTTGACATTTCCTTGGTCCGCGACTGTACACCACCTTTTTTTTTCGTGCGGAAATCCCCTCGGATACCACCTCGGATATCGGTGGCATGTCGGACTCGAACCGACTAAAACCGCACGCCGTCTCGGGTACTAATAGCCGGGGAACCAGGTATACCCTAAACTGTACACCACCTACGTGTGCCGAGGCGGGCATAAATAGTGAAATAAGTCTTCCAGGAATTTTGAAAATATTCACGAAAACAAAAATATTGCCATATTTTTGTAAAAGGATAGAAATCTATTTTAATTTTTTAAGTACCTAACTCATTTACACACGATACAATTTATTGTTACAAAGTTCGTTTCAAACTCCCAAAGGGTATTTTAAAAATTAAAAGTGTATTTTACAAAAAGGACAAAGGTTCTGTATCAAAGTGGTCGCGACAATTAGCTTTGATTTTGAAATGGAATCGTTTTAAATTGATTCTTTCTGTAACGATAAACCTTTTCATAATGTCAGTAATTTAAAAGAAAAGCTATACCTACGAAACGTATTTTTTTTTTATAATTGATTTTGTTTTTTGTCTACAAATTTCTAAGGAGCGGCATATGTCCAGCAGATGACTGTTATAGGCTGTTGGTGTTAGTGTGGTTGGTGTACAGGTATGTTGGTTTTCGCGGTTAAAAGCAGCCTATATTTCTCGCAGATAATGAAACTTTTCATCTGTGATTTTTTTTAATCCGTTTAGTGGTTTATGTTTGAAAGCGTTACATAAGAAGCATTGGCCAGATAGATGAAGGTGAAGATGAAGATTCGTTACTTAGAGATAAAAAACTAAGACCTCGTTTAAAATTAAATACTACATTTTAATTAATAAAACAAACAACCCGTTATTTGATATTTATTTAACATTTTATATTCCCAGTATTGAATTTAACCTCCTGTAAAAGAATATAGCCATTCAATTAATTAAGATTATGAATGTTTAATACTGTGTTTAATACTTTTCTTTCTAGCTTCTTTAAAGTAGCCAGCTCAAAGAAAAAAATATGTTTCATTAATATAGACAATTTTAGAGCATTTTAATTAATTTATTCTTAGAACTTAATTGAATGTGATAACGCTTGGAAAAGGAAAAATTTTGTTCAGTTTTTTTATTAATTACATTTACGAATAGGGCTGTCTAGCGGGTAAATATATGTTCAGGTTTTGTCTGACGTAGGACGCAAACGTACAGACGCGTCACCGCATAGTAAGTGACTACCGCCACTCATAAAAACTTGCATCCGTGTCCTGTATCTGTGTCTTCTCCGGTGATAGGACAGACATAGGATATGCGACTCCCATCTTTTCGACCTTCTGCTGTCTCACTCTTCTTTCCCATTGCATCCCATGCGGTATCCTAGCTCACTCACCTTATAAGTTTTCCTTAAATCAATTTTAGTTTTTTTTATTATACCGTCATGATCACATTAGGTGGTGGCCTACCGTAAAACCTTTTGCATTAATGCATAAATGTCACAATGAGTTTGTCTGTTTGTTACGCTTTCACGCCTAAATAACTCAAATGATTTTAAAAGTTCTTTCACCAATGGAAAGTTACATCATCAGCGAGTAACATAGACTACTTTTTACCGCTATGCTGAGCCGCTACCAAAATCTACCGCTACCAAAATCTATTAAATAAATATTTCTCCAAAAACAACAAAATATCCCTACCATATATTTCTTTTATATTTATTTTGTTTACCCAAAAGAATTAGCGACAAAGGACTTACTAAATCTACCAATCATTTTCTCGTCTAGATACCACAGCGCTCGACTCGACCCAATGTTCCGATAACACATCATTTTCCGTCCCACCGACGTTCATGACGTGCTGGAGTGAAAAAAGGCGCCCGAACCTTATCTCTTCGATAAGTATTCTTTTTCGTCCGACTTGTTTTTCGCTAAATGATTAATAATAGTTTAAGCGGGGCTGTCATTTCGGATTTTGTTTATACTAAGCTTGTGTAAGATGTTTATGATGGTACTGGTAATGTGGATCAATTGTATCCCTTACAAAGCTTTAGCAAAATATTTGATTTGATTATTTTGCTATATGAGCCATGAAAATTGCCAAATCAATTATAAACGTAGGACTTATAAGGACTGTGAGGTAGTACAAGTGTAGTCCACTAAGAATGCACGAATGGCGTAGTGGTTTAAGCGGTCGCCACGCCTCTTCCTACTGCGCCGAGTGTTGTGGGTTCAAACCCCACATGGGATGACACTTTGTGTGATCCACAAATTGTTGTTCTGAGTCTGGGTGTTCTTTGTGTCCGTTTCATGTATGTTTGTAAAGTCCCCCGCGACACAGGATTTGTTCCTAATGCGGGAGTTGTCTTTTTAAAAAATAACAAATAACAAAAAAAAACTACTCAGAGCTTGTACTAGGAAAGCTAGATTGACTGATAGAATTCTTGTATACTTTTTATGTAAATACATACATTTATAGAAAACACACAAACTCCGAAACAAATATTCATCAAACAAATAGATCATACAAACATTTGGTTCGACCCGGCAATCGAACCCGAGATCTCAGCACAGCAGTCGTATACGCTAACACTGAGCCACCGAGGCAGTCAGTTAGTCAGGGGCAGATGTCTATTCTAGATTAATATTGGCATTGTTACTGAGACAGATATTGTGGGTTCGATTCCAATACATGACAAATAATTGTGTGATAAGCACGATCGTTTATTCTGTGTCTTATTACCATAGTACAGGGTCTGTCAAGTTTCGGATGAAACAGCCGCGTCTCAGGTTTTTAAAGTTGTTTTTATTATATATTTTTAATTTGATTTTAGACAATATAAAATCCTGACGTTACCTTGTCTGTACATTTTTGAAGCCGCGACTTTTACAAAATCAAATCCAGAACTTTTTGAGACCCTTGCGGATGCGGTAACTCGTAACAGGAGAAAAAACACCCAAAATAGATTACGATTGCATAAAGCAAATACAGCACTACTAAGAGTATTTACTGCATGGCACCAAAAATTTATAATAGGTTGCCCGATGAACTAAAGATCTTGAATAGTTATCTTTTCAAAAAACGTTTACATGACTTTCTAGTTAGTAAAACCTATTACAAAGTTAGTGATTTTCTCGAAGGTAAATAATATAGCTAGACAATCAAATTTATCTTCTGGACATACATATTGTTGACATTTTATTATTATTTTATATTTGATTAATATTTTTTTTGTTATTAGTTTGTACATGATTATAATTTTATTATTTATTATTATCAATTTTTAGACATGATTGACATATTGACATTTTATTCCTGTATTGACATGCCCTGATATAATGAATTTAATTATTTTACTTATATATTATCCTGAAATACTTGATTTTCTGATTGTTTCTTTGCTATCAAATTGTACTGTTACTTTTTTATTTTTAGAATGCATTGGAACTATCTATAGTAATTGACCTAAAATATTTTTTTGAAATGAATGTACTCGTATACCAATTTTAAGTTGATGCATGTACCTATTAAAAAAGAAAAAAAAACAATTTGCATGCCAGTTAAGGTAGATTAAGGAGAACGATTTCAAATGTAATGTTAACACCACTGTATACCCTTGATCAGCAAATAAATATTATTATTATTATTATTATTCTCTTTATTAAATTATATATACATATTAATTACATTTTTAAATATATTACAAAAGAAATAAAAATACATTTAAAAATATAAAAAATAGTAGACCACCGACATCGGGTACAGGTACCAAGACACCAGTGGTTAGGACTGCAAAGATAGGAACCTCCTCACTATACGAGCCGTGTCAAGGAGGACTGCCTTCTGTATCAGACCCTTGATCCAGCCGTCCAACGTGAGCCTCTTAAGGTGTTGGTCGAGGCTCTTGGCTATCAATCCGTGAGCAGATACGACTATCGGAACAATTATCACTGAATCGACATTCCACATATCGACAATCTCGTGAGATAAATCCAAATATTTTATTTGTTTTTCTTTTTCAACTTTCACGAGATTCTCGTCATGTGGAACGGCGATATCAACAATCATTGCGCGGCGCGCTAATCGATCTATCACTACAATATCAGGCTTATTAGCAACAATAGTCCTGTCTGTGATAATAGATCGATCCCAATACAACGTGGCCCGACCATTCTCGAGAACTGGGTCGGGCACATACCTGTAGTATGGCACCTCTAGATTCACAAGATGGTATTTAAGGGCAAGCTGTTGGTGTACAATCCTGGCTAATTGGTTGTGCCTATGCAAATATTCACCGTTAGCAAGACGAGAACAACCAGAAATGATATGCCTGATTGATTCCCCAGGACGGTGGCATGCCCGACAGATGTCAACCGTACCATCTTTCAGGATATATTTCCGATAGTTATTAGTCATGATAACTTCGTCCATAATCGCACAAACAAAACCTTCAGTTTCTCCGAAGAGATAACCATACCGTAGCCAAGTCGTAGATGCTTTAAAGTCTATATCGGACCCGTTTAGGGCCCGATAAAACCGGCCATGGAGCTCTTTGCCCTTCCATACTTCCCTACGATCACTAGTACTAAATACTACAGGTTTGCGCCAATTCTCTTTAGCCAGAGCGAGCGGGGTGAATCCGATATCCACTGCAACTACATTGCGATGCATTCCCACATCGGTATGTAGAAAATATTCTCTGAGATTGCATATCTCCCGATTGTGTAGGGTCTTGATATTTAATAATCCGCGACCCCCTAGCTTTCGCGGGATATACAATCTCATAACCGATGAACGTGGGTGGTGCATTCGAAATGAAGTCAGCAATGTATTATTATTATTATTATTATTATTATTTGTAAACAGAGACAAAATGAGGATGTAAATTTTCATCATCGTCATTCTGAAATCAAAAGACAAATTTCATTAATATTTTATACGCTCTTTTACTGAAATTAGCATTTCTACGATCGACCTCACGGGCCATACGACAAATGGCGTTGGGCCGTAATTATGCGACTTTTAACATAATACCGCCCTTCTCATAAAAATATGGGTCCAAAATATTTTCAAGCGACAAACATATTACATTTTAGTCATATGGATTTAAGGGAAGTTGGAAGAACTCATTTCGCATTGTACAGATGCCTTTTGCCAGGAAAAGCATTTTTTCTACAAGAATTGGGTATCTGAGATGAACATTTTTAAGCAAATGTTAGCATTTATATCGATTTTTACTTGAAATATTCTGTAATGTTTATTTATAATAACCAATGATATACGCAGTGTTTAATTAGAGGGACTGTACAAAGCAATTTGATTGTTTATTTTTCGAAATAGGGAGCAAACGAGCTGACGAGTCATCATTTGTTCTGTATCTGGGTGTAATTTATCTATAATTTATTTATTTATTTAACTCTTTTTACACAAATAACAATTCCACAGGTATTATCTCCCAGTCTACCTTTGGGTGGTGGGGAAATGTCTGAAAAGGTGCACTAGAAATTAAGTTTTTGAGTAACGAGTTAATAATAATTAAGGATTTAGTCACATTTATACTTGCTGAGTTACATGCATATATACGAGTATAATGCAATATATAATATGAATGTATGTATTTAAAAATATATAAGTATGTTTATCAGCAGTTCAGTTGAAGGCTCTGCGTAGTTTGGCTTACGGGCTATGCCTAAATTGGGATCAGACGGTTGTGTGTGAGATGTGTGAAATATATTATTATTAATAAAGTATGTACTCGTCAGTATTTTGTCACTCAATCTAGCTTTCATAGTCCCTACAAGCTTTGCTTAGTTTGAAACTAGATGGCGTTGTGTGTCAGATGTCCGAAATATTATTATTATTATGATTTATAGACCGTTTGTTTGAACTAAGAATCCTTTGTTCGAACTCAACCCGAATACTTACGACTTACTTACGAATACTTATTTACGAAACAATAAAATTGTATAGGTTTTTTTGACTGTCTGAAATACTCTAAGAAAAATGATATTGTTTCAAAGATGGCCATATTAACCACTGTAAACTGGTACTTAAAAAAATAATAATAATAATTATACAACATCATCAACAGCCTATAACAGTCCACTGCTGGACATAGGCCTCTCCTTAGAAAGGAGGCTTTGGCCTACTATACGACGCTGGCCAGACGGGTTGATATAGAGTTTGTTTCAAGTTTTCCTTCTCTTTGCAGAATAAAAAAATTATAGGTTACTAATATACTCGTAACTAGATGAGGTCGGTCTTTGAGTCGACTGTGATATTAACTTCGATATTTTTACGCGAAGCGACCGCCATCAGCCCTCTACAACTCCAGTACTAGGCCATATCGAAGTTCTGTAGAAACTCGAAGTAATCAACTCGAAATATCGAAGTTCAGAAGGCTGTTGTCGGACTTTTTAGGGTCCAACTACCCATAACAATTGCTACAGATGCTGGTAAGGCAACCAGAACCGACGGCTTCACTGCTCTTCGCGTCGTACAAATGGTCACCCATCCAAAGACTGCCCTCCCAGGTCAGTTGCTTAACTTTGCAATGTGTTATCCTAATTGGTTACCACTTAGCCACGAGTGCCTCACTAACTAATTAGTAAAGTTTTAGTAATAATTTAAATATTCAGAATTCTTAACAGTTTAACGTTTTGAACGTAAAAGAGAAGTTTCTGCTCGTTCACCCAGCGAGTCTGGATAGAATATTATTACACTATAAAATATATTCAAGATTTATATAAAAACAAATAGTTCTAACACAAAAAACTAGTCTATTATCAGTAGCGGTAACTTATTGAAAATTGTAGCGAAACTTTAGATTGCCTGTTAAAAAGTTTGTTCTGAAGTTGTTAGCTTTTTTACCTCAACCTGCGGTTTCTTGAAGTTATTTTTGTGATGGAATTTATATGTGCCTGGGTCGGATAAATATTGTAACGTGTAATATTATGTATCTATAAGGTATGACCTTAAAGTAATCTTATATATAAAATTCTCGTGTCACAATGTTCGTTCCCGTACTCCAACGAAACGGCTTGACCGATTCTCATGAAATTTTGTGTGCACATCGGGTAGGTCTGAGAATCGGCCAACATCTATTTTTCATACCCCTAAATGGTAAGGGTGACCCTTCGATAATTTTTTTTTTCCATACAACGTTTGCCGGGTCAGCTAGTATATTACAATATCTTTAAAAAATACTATTTGAGTGGTAATCTAATCATCATCGAGAAGTTATCTTTTTTTTCAACACACACACACACACACACACAAAATACGCTCACATAAACGTACGTAAGCAACCCCCCCCCTCGCCCGAGCGCAAGCACTCATGCATTCACACCCAGACGCACACCCACAATCTAAAAACTAAAAGAGAGAGGCAGTGAAAATATCGTGACTTAAAATTTTCGTTCTCCAATAGTAAGCGCTATGGGCGAAGTGCATTTGGTATAACTACCGATTTACACGTGTTCCAACTACCGAATATCCTATCAGGATGCGAATACACATATTTCATTACTGAGCTTAATACGTAGTTGAATGTTATTTATCAGCAAAATAACTGCAAAATAGCTTACATGCCTTTAATATTGGTGAATTGTACGTTCTCTTTACTTCCGGATCATTGAATGCATTAAAAAACTTTTTAACTTTAAGTTGACACAATTAGCCACGAAATCCTTCTGAAAAAGCTCAATGATATCGGTATTGGCGGGGATGCACACAATATGATAAAATCGTATTTAACCAATCGTAGACAGGTTGTTAAGGTCGGGCAGAGTGTGAGTGAACCTAAAAATATTACATACGGAATACCGCAAGGGTCAATAATGGGCCCATTGCTGTTTCTTATATATATTAATAATATACATCAACTAGGACTAAAAGGTGACTTGAATTTATATGCAGATGATACATCGCTATTTTATTTTGGCCACCAAATTGACACTGTGATTGCAGATGCACAAAGTGACCTTGAACGGTTGAATGAGTGGTTTCTCAGTAACTTATTAACTATTAATATCTCTAAAACTAATTACATTATTTTCTCGGCTAAAAACAAAAAAATCCCAAATTTGCCATTTCTAACTATTAATAATGTAAAAATTAATCAAGTAAATCAAGAAAAGTATCTGGGCCTCATTTTGGATAAAAATCTTACATGGAAACCGCACATACAAAAACTAAGAAATAAACTTGTCTGTTTGTCAGGAATGTTACGTGGCATCGTACGTTGCATACCGCGTCAATTAAGGCACACTATATATAATTCACTTATAAAACCGCATATAGACTACTTAATAGAAGTATGGGGTGCAGCTGCTAAAAGCAATCTAGACACCGTGCAAACAGCACAAAATAAACTAATAAAGAAATTATTTCATTTCGATTTTCTCACGTCAAATCAAAAAATCTACAAGGAAACCAAAATCATGACTGTTCTACAGACATACAAATATAAAAATTGTATACTCATTAGGAAAATACTAACTAATAATATACATACGCAAATAAAATTTAATAAAAAAAAGGATGTGCATAGAATCGGTCTTAGGAGTAGGAATGATATATTTCTGTTAAAATCGCGAACAAATTATGGAAAGAGTTGTATTATGTATGAAGGTGCTAAAATCTATAATCAGCTGCCTAATGTGGTAAAAGCTGCGAAAAATATACACACTTTCAAAAAATTATTAAAGTATCACATCATTGATAAATAATATAAGCAAAAAAAAAAAAAACAATTTTATAAATTATAATGTTTATCTACTGCATTAATTTATATATTTTATTGCATAAATTTGTGGGTTTATATATTTGTGTGAATGTATTGTGTTCGTTTTAATAAATAGTTAAACTAATAATGATACTACATGCACTAATACTAATAATAAAAATATTTAATTTAATCTAAATTAATCAACGCAATCACATATATATACAACGCTAACAAATAAGATATACAGATAATAATTCAATTAGTAATCAACGAAATATGTACTAAGTTCATTGTATTATAAAAATTTATACTACAATTTACTACCATTACTAGCAGAAAATAGTTCTCATAGTGCAAAATATGTAAAAGTAAATTGTAGTGTGTACAAAAAGTTTTGTCACTTCTAGGCACGCTCGATCGCTGTATTTACTGCAAGCGTGGATGAACAAATGTTTGGAATGTATAATATTTTTAAGTTACCCTCACTATATTTGTGTAAGAAATTATTTTATTTGAATTGCTTTTTTCTGTATCACTATATTTGTGTAGAAAATCATTTGTTGATATTTTGTATGAATTGCTTTCTTCTGTATCACAGCTAAATCGATGAAACTGTAATTTGATTTTCTCATGTAAGTGAATAGTTTATGTTATTCTTTGTGAGAAATAAACGATCTTAAACCTGAAGTTGAACATTTTTAGAAAAGGATATTTAAATACAAGCAATTGTGTCAAATGACATGTTAAGAGAAGTATGTGATAATTACTAACGATGGTTCATATTTCTGTAGAAGAATAATGACGTAGAAAAATAAAGTATTAAAAAGAAGGAACGCATATTTACCCTATGGCCAAATAACAGGAAATACTTCTCTTAAACTGTCTTCAGCTGTGTAAGATGTGTGAAAAAATAATAGATCGAGCTTGCAAGATATGTAATAGAAGCATTTGTTATATTAAAATTAGATCGCATATTCTGTACATATGTACAGAATATGAGATTCTACCTAAATAGCATAAAGGAGTCGAGTGGACTAAGGGAAGAACACAGAATATATCTTCAGCATTACCGTATGGATAAACCTCAACCAAGCATTCCATTATGACATGTATTTCCACAGTTTCTCACATCTATTATTCATGACTTATAAACACAACTGGTGTTTTGATATCCCAAGTATAAAGCTGTAACTATGTTAGCCACTTTGATCAACGCCTATCTGATACAGAGATTCTCAAATAATAAAAAAAAGTGAATTTAAATGCGACCTATGCCATTCAGGCAATAGGTCCTTTTGGTCCTGATAATGTTTGTTTGTTTGAATGTTTGTTTGAACACTGAATTCAATTGTATATCGTCACAAATATTATAAAAAGGAATTCAAATCTTATGAGATTATAATTTAGTTTATTAATTAAGCTTTCTTTTTTATTTTCCCATGAAATTTAATAAACTCGTTGTCCGAAAACAAAAAGAACAAAGAGTTATATTTTACATGTCTAGCGGAATACCTGAATAATTAATTGGTTAAATAGATATTACCTCGAGCTAAGCCACAAACAAAGTTTTAATTATTATATTGTAGTATTATCATGCACACTAATTCAAATATTTAATGTTTGGATTTATGCTACTAATCTCTATTATTTACGTCGATTGTGCAACAACGATATAAATTATGCAGCCCGCATTTTACATATGAATGTGGTACGATTCACTAAGTCTATTATAATCGGTTATACAGTATATTGTGATACATTTATAGTGAAATGTAGGCTTTCCGAAATATTAACTGTGGGAACTAGAGAATAAATAGAATTTATAACATACTGGCTTTTAACCGCGTCTCCGCCCGCGTGTATGTCGGTCTTCGCAGTAAAAAGTAACCTTGCTGATAATTTAGTTTTCCATTGTTTTTTAAATGGGTTAATTGGTTTAACCTTCTTTCTAAGGAGAGGCCTATGTCCAGCAGTGGACTATTAAAGGCTGTTGATGTGATGTGTGTGATGTGAATTGGTTTAGGCGTGAAAGTGAACAAACAAATAAACAAACTCACTGTCACATTTACTTAGGGCATACTCAAAGTTTCTGGATTCTCATAAATAAGACTAGATATACACATTATATATAGTCATTTACTTTTATTGTTTTTCAAAGTACATGCCCTCGCAATTAATGCATTTTTGCATTCGGTGAAACCACTGTATTATTAAAGGATACATATACGTTACACACACACGTATTACGTGCGTATTACATGCGGTATCCATCGAGTGCAAAGCTTCCGAACCTTCAGATGCACATGTAAAATGTTTGGCAGTTGACTCATTCCAATGCCTAACAAAGCGAAAATTTGTTGGCAATTAATGTTTTTGTCAGTTTCAATAAGTTGTAGTACAGTGTCAATATTAGAGTCTGCAACCGCAGTCACCTTCACGTACCTCGTCATGGAGATGATCACGTCCACGTTTAAATTCTCCAAACCATGAATACACAGAGCTGCGGTATGGTACTTCATTACCAAATGCCATCTCTCTTGTTACTGCTTAATAAAAAACATTAAACGAAAATGTTCACGAGTTAAATTCATTTTGATAGCAAAACACAATTATCGAAAGGACGTCACAATGAAAAACAAATGACAGTATCGCAAATTAAAAAGTAACATCTTCCTAAAGAGTTCCATTTCCGAAATCCATTATCATTATTTCATTTTTTTACTTTAACTAGCCAGATGTCCCACGTATTTTTTAGGTATGTGTAGATGTGTGTGTAACTTGTGAATTTTTATTAGTGCTCTAAGTATTTCTTGTTCAAAGTTTATAATAATTTTCTCAAGCAGTTATTGGCTTTGATTTACTATAAAAGTTCGATAAGTTTTTATTAAATTTCTTAACGCTAGACGCTTCAAAAGCAATTCTTACTAAGTGACAAAAGTACGTACATGATGTTTCTATAACCACTCCAATCTTCAGATTTTTCTCACTTTCTGATTCCTGTTTTTGGACGGTATTAAAACATAGATTTTTCTAACCGATAATATTAGAATAACTGATACTCTCCGTGTGGTGACGGATTAAGAATACAAAGTGTGACCACCCCTAATCCTCCCGTGGGTGTCGTAAGAGCCGATAAGGACAGCAAACTACGCAGGACAACAGCACTGAAAAGAGAAAAGAAACTAGAAACAAACCTATACCAAACAAAGAAACCTATATAGTAGGCCAAAACCGCCTTTCTAAGGAGAGGCCTATGACCGACAGTGGACTAGTAAAGGCTGTTGATGTGATATGTGATGACTATTAGAATATACACAAAACCAAATAAGTCTATGATATTAAATTAACTATTAACGGCCTCTGTCCTACTATTTTTAAAGGCATCAACAAAGAGAATCCTTACACGATATAAAATGAAGTCCCCCGGCCGCGTCTGTTTGTCGGTATGAATGCGATAAACAAAAATTTACACATATTATACAGAGAAAGCACCCAAACCCCAAAACAAATATCAGCATATCATACAAACATTTGGTCCGACCCAGCACAGCAGTGCGCTACCACTGCACCATCGCGGCAGTCCAAATACATTCGATCTAAATTGATCTCAGCCTATCGGCAATAAGATCGCCCACTTGTAGTACGTATATAGCGTCAAGCAGTATGCATTGATATTATCAGCAATAGGATCGCCCACTAGCTCGTATTACTGATAGGGATCTTATTTGGATGGATTTAGTGTCACACATCACATATATATATATGTATATATATAAAGCAATCATGTACATGTAAGTAAATATTTTGCAAAAGACATTAATAGTATTATATTAGTATATTTGATAATTTTAAATACAGTAAATAATAGCATATTTTTCATTTTTAAACCGACTTCAAAAAGGAGGAGGTCACAATTCGTATGATTATATATTTTTTTATGTATGTTCAGACATAACTCCTTCATTTATAGACGGAATTGTAAAAATATTTTTTTGTTAAAAAGAAGTTTATTTCGAAATGGTCTCATGTAAATTTCGTATAGATCTGATGATGAGTTTCGGCGACAGACAACGGAACTCTTAAAAAAATGACAGCAAATGAACCTCGATAGCTGCTAGCTTTTTAGTGCTCTTTGTTAGTATTGTTTGAAGTCGGTTTAACAATTTTTAAGAAGGATTTATTTTCTTTGTAGCTTTAGGCAAACGAGCAGACGTGTCACCTGATGGTATGTGACTTGTTTGCCGCCTTTTGAGTTCCTTTGAGAATGAGATGAATGCCCTCCTCTGGCTATGTTAAAGTCACGAAGTCGTGCTTCGTATTCAGGCATTTTAGGTCTGAAACTGTATTTCATGCGTAAGGCTCTAACAAGCCGCCTTTGTATAGATATTTTCTAATATGAACCGATACCTCACACCCCTATAGCCAAATTACTGCACGCTCATCGACTTGTAGTGTTATTTAAAAGTACAGCAATGATCCTTCTCACTAAAATATTGGTCAGTCAGTTAGTATATGTATTTATTTCTTTATTTATTTAACTTAATGCACTAGTTGTACAAAGGACTTAATGCCCAAGGCATTCTCTGCCAGTCGACCTTCGGGTGATGTAGAAAAATGAAGCTGTAGGTGCAAGAGAAAACAGAGAATTTTACTTGTTTATATTAAACTTATTAATGTAGGATAAAACTAACTTATATATATACACTACTACTATAAATACTATAAATAAAATACTATATTCTTAACTACATATATACATAGAGGTCTCAAGTATACACATACAATAGATGAATATACACATTTATAAATACATAAATATCAAAACACATAGTCGGGTACTAGCGATGTGACCTTTCTGCCAACTTATTTTGTAGTTCTTGTACTTTCTTCTTGAACGTATATCTAACACAACTAATACAGTATCTTGAAAGTTTCAAATTAATTCAAATAAGAACTTGTGTTAATTAATAGGGGTCGATTTTTAAAACTTGTCGACCCCCAAAATCTGCTTCCCTTCATGTCAACCCCTGGAAAACCGATTTCGACACCCAAGGGGTCAATATCGACCACTTTGGGAATCACTGATAGACTCTATACGGTCTATATGATTAGTTTGAGAATCCGGTAATCACAATCACTTTGTGAAAACAAACGAAATAAATGCTTAAACCCGGTTTTCCGTGAAGTCGTGGTATCACTCCATTCAAGCCGGTCCGTTTGCGACGAAGCGCGGTGCTCTACACGTATCCCACGGTACATTTATTTAGTTAAAACATTTTTACCAAAATAACTTTAAACTTTTACACAAAAGGGCAAAAACATATTAAATACGATTATGAGATAATAAATATACACAAGAGAGAAGAGGAAATTTAGAGTCGAAAAATTTTTAGAGCTGAAAGAATATTTATTCTCATAAAACACAATAGCACCATAATGTACAAAACAACAAACAAAGTTACGTTATCTTAAACAACTGTTTTCTTTCTTTTAGTTTAAAATTCAGTTAACGTAAACAAGTGTAACACAGAAGCTTAAAATGGGAAAGAAAATGTGCTAGAAAATCTGTAAAAACTTAAATTTTAAACTAGCGATTCTCTGTAGCTTTACATGAATTTACAAGTATAGCCTAGTGCTTTGAATCGAACGGTTGCCGCGTGCCGTTTATTTATTTTATTTATTTTGGATTGCCGTCAAATGATAGATATATCTACAATAATTAAAACACAAACATGCCTTTTACTCATTCAATTATAGACAATCACAACTAACACAAGCAAAGCTTTTACCGTTATAAAATAAAAAAATGAAGCCATAATAATAGAAAAATGTAAAAGAAAATGAAAACTGTTCGATAAAAATCGGTTGTCTGTAAAGTCGGTTTACTGACGATAGTTGAACGTGACAACGTCATAAGAAAATACTGATGGAATGGTTGCATTTTACGAAAACATGTAAATGTATTATTGTATAGCAGCTGTCCACGCGGACGCATCGCTCACTCAAGTAGGAAAGAGACAGATGTCAAACGCTGCCGAACGCGGAGGCCGATTGTGCCTCTTTGTCGCTCGTTCCGCGCTCTCGCTTGCACTTCAAGCCTTAAATGGAACGCCTCAGAGCGAGGTAACGCCGCATGAGTCATGTTTTTTCGTGCGTGCAGCCGGCTCCATCGAATTATAAGACGTTGTCACGTCAAAAAACTCTAACAAACGAGAAAGTTCGTTGTAAGACTTTGACATTTTCATTGTTTTTAACGAGGAGACGAGTCTGAGTGACCCGTTGATCGGTATGGTCGGTATGGCAATTTTCTACTGTCGTCCAAAACACCGCCCCAGAATAAGGGGGGTGGTGGGGGGGAGGTCCTCAGGTAGCTCACAGACCAAGATATTTTTTTTTTAAAACGTTCGATTTGTAAACTACTTATATTTCATTACCTCAACCAAAGGACGTCCACTGCTGGACATAGGCCTCCCCCAAGGTTCGCACAACAACCGGTCCTGTGATACCCGCTTCCAAAGGCTTCCCGAGACTTTCAAAAGATCATCGGACCACCTTTTCTTTCGGTACGCGGTCGACGCTTGAGAATAATTATGTACACCAGGTAAATATGCACTAATTAACTTATATTAGGTTAGACAAGTACAGGCAATGTCTTATAGGCAACCAAGGTATGGAGCGAAAACATGAAGGGAAAGAGATATAGGGTAGTGGCTGGTGTATTAGGAAATAGATAAGAAGAGAAAATCAAAGTAGTATAGTATATACATATAAATATAAAAGATAGTGATAGTTACACATAGTATCTAGTTGTTGTACTTTTTTGTAGGCCAAAACCTCCTTCCCAAGGAGAGACCTATGTCCAGCAGTGGACTAGTAAAAGCTGTTGATGATGATGATGATGTACTTTTTTGAGTATATATTTTAGAGGGAATATACAATGTGCAGAACAAGGCTAGTGGTGTTATTAGAGATATATAATTAAATAAATACATGTTATTTATAACTACCAAATACATATTTTGTGGCCCTTTAGGTGAGTCCCATTTCAAAAAGAGGTTATTAGTGGAACCCAACTTGGCTGGACAGCATTTGAAAAGCTGCGTGACATTTTCTCGTCCCAAATACCAGTGTGTTGCCAGGGATGACTTATAGCACACGGACATGGTCGCTTACAATGAGCCTCTTAAGAAGGCTCAAAGTCACCTAAAGAGCAATGGAGAGGGCAATGCTCGGAGTTTCTCTGCGTTAATTAGGAGATCCTAGGGAATCTCGGTTTATTTTTCTGTCATTTAAAGAGTTCCGTTGTTTGTTTCCGAAACTCATCATTATGTCTATATGAAATTTAAATTTGACCATTTCGGAATAGCCGTAAGAAAAAAGAAAATTTAATTAAAAATCCGTCTATACATGACGGAGTTATGACCGAACATACATTAAAAAAATATTTAAACACCCGAATTGATAACCTCCTCCTTTATGCTGTCGGTTAAAAATACAATATAACTAGTAACGATGTTCCCAACTTTCTTTTGTAATAATTTAAGTGACTAGAGCACTATTTCCGACAGTTGTGGCTTCCTCCTTTTAGAGGTTAAGTATCTCTCATGTTGTACAAGACCCGTGGGAGTGAAAGAGGTTGATTTTATTTGGCGGATTTTTTTCATGTGAGGCTATGTAGCTTTTAGAACAGAGTACATTTTTATTTGCTCTGAATTCAGTTTGTGCATGATAATAATATTGAAAAAGAACAGTATAAACTAAAATATCGTACAGTCGGGTAACTTTTATTGTTTCATTTTTGTTTCGTTATTATTTTGTCGGTAGTTTAAGAATATAATAGTAGTTTAACCTAACCAAAGAGGTCACTAATGGATAAAGTTTTCTACTAAAAGAACACTAAAATAACAGACTATTTTGTTATGTTTATTTCAATAAAATATTATTAAAATTAGAAACTTTTCAACTTATTTATCGAATTTATAATTCGGTAGGTGTTCATTAAATTGGTCAAAGTCACGTTCTTGTAATTTAAATATATAAGTCAATTCCCTAAAATTCTTAATATCTTAAAAGTTCGCCATTGATTGCAAAAATAGTGTATATAAAATATTTGTAAATGTGGTTTAGAGGAAAAAAAATACAGGTCAGTTCCAACTTATCATAACAACATTTAGCAGGTACAGGTGGTGGTGGTCCCTTTGAAAGGTCCACGTCGGTAATAGAGAAGGACACGGCCCTTCATACAATCAGAGACGCGGCTTCTCACTACGGATTTCACCTGGTCGGCTCAGCAGAAAGGTGCCGTGCTGCGAAATGTGGTTCCTTCCACCTTTCTCTGCCCTGAATTAAAGTCACATGAGAGCGCAAACTATATTTAAGTTAGTTACATTCTTGGATACACACGTGTTTTTATATAAACGAATACATTTAAGAGCATCGGATGTTCGCCTTATACCAAGTCTATACAGTAAGTTACTGAAACAAAAACAAAGCACTCACGAGGAGCTAAATAGTCAATGAATTGACTGCACGGATGGCGTAGTGGTTTAAGCGGTCGCCACGCTGCTTCCTACTACGTCGAGTGTTTTGGGTTCAAACCCCACACGGGACGACACTTTGTGTGATACACAAATTGTTGTTCTGAGTCTGGGTGTTATTTGTGTTCGTTTCATGTATGTTTGTAAAGTACCCCGCGATACAGGTGTATTCCTAATGCGGGAGTTGTCTTTTAAAAAAAAAAAAAGAAAAAAAAAAAAAAGAGAATGAATAGCCTGGAAACTATTATTCTCCGTTCTTATAGATGCAATTGTTTTAACGTACTTTGTCCAAAATAAAAAGTAATGTTAACGATACTTTTTTTTTCTGTGCCGAAATCCCCTCGGATTCCACTCACCGGTGGTTATGTCCTACTCGAACCGAACGAAAACCGCACGCCGTCTCGGGTACCAGTTGCCGGGGAACCAGGTGTACCCTAGGAAGTCCCTGATACCCCGATACCATACTGGAACCTATATTGTACAATTACCAGGTGATTGATAAATAATTAGGCTTACACATGACTGGCCTGTTTGTCTAGGGGTTAGTGATACAGACTACTGAACCGGAGGTCGTGGGCTCGATTCCCACCCAGGGTAAAGCAGAAGCAGAGCCTGTTCTATGGTACCAGACTGTTGATGAACATACTTGTTTTTTTTAAATACATACATATTATAGATAAATCACATCCAGACACGATCACACGACACAGAAATGATCGTGCTTATCACACAATATGTGTGTGTGTGAGCCTGTACTAAGACACCGGTGGTTAGGACATCAAAGATAGGAACCTCCTCACTATACGAGCCGTGTCGAGGAGGACTGCACTGCCTTCTGCATCAGACCCTTGATCCAACCGTCCAACGTGAGCCTCTTAAGGTGTTGGTTGAGGCTCTAATATTCACCGTTAGCGAGACGAGAACAACCAGAAATAATATGCCTGATTAATTCCCCAGGACGGTGACATGCCCGACAGATGTCAACCGTACCCTCTTTCAGGATATATTTATGATAGTTATTCGTCATGATAACTTCGTCCAAAATCGCAAAATCAAAACCTTCAGTTTCTCCGAAGAGATCACCATACTGTAGCCAAGTCGTAGATGCTTTTAAGTCTATATCGGACCCATTTAGGGCCCCGATAAAACCGACCATGAAGCTCTTTGCCCTTCCATACTTCATTGCGATCATTAGTACTAAGTACTACAGGTTTGCGCCAATTCCCTTTAGCCAGAGCGAGTGGAGTGAATCCGGTATCCACTGCAAATACTTGTATGCTTCCATCTCCGACGGCTATACGTATTATGCTGTATATAGAGAAGCATTATTTTGATTTAAATCATTTATTCTCAAAAAGACAATCCAAAAGCGACTTGATGAGAACACAAAATAACATTTTTAATTAATTATTAAGTACCGGTTACCGTAATAACTAAAATACATAGATTAACTGAGTTATAACAATAAAGAGTTAATATTGTAGTTAAAAAGTAAAGTAATCTATACAATAAAATTAAACACTATTTAAAAAAAAAACAAAAAAAAACAATATAAATTAATTTGTAGGTATGTACTACAATCTAGGCACACGCTCAACAGATGATATCACAAGTAAAAATCCAAAATCAAAATCAATTCATTATTGTTAATTAGATAAACAGATTAATAGTATTGGATAATATATTAAATAGTAACTTATTTCAGCCACCTTTCATATTTTAATTGTCTATTTAATTAAATATAATTCATGAAGACCTTTTGCCGTTAAAAATTCACGCAGACGAAGGCGCGGTCAGAAGCTAGTTTAGAAGTAAGTAAGTATGTTTGTCTGCAGTCTTTTTACACTGACATAGGCCTAATTTGGGATCAGACGATGTGTTTAATTTCTTCCTGGGACTTCCCGAGTGTCATAACTCGGTGTGTTCGTGGGTCACTGCTGTGGATCCTGGCGTACAGGAGTTACAGTGGTGGGCGAGTGGGTGGGATTAGTCCCATGTTAAAAAAATAAATACCTTATATAGGATATTACGAAGACTTTTATCATTGCAATGTTTTCTATTCATCAGCAGCCATTATTAGTCCACTGCTGGACATAGAGCTCTCCTTAGAAAGGACGCTGGCCAGACTGGTTGGTATAGGGTTTGTTTCAAGTTTTCCTTCTCTTTGCAGTGCTGTTGTCCTGCGTAGTTTACTCCCTTAGTCGGCTCTTACGACACCCACGGGATGAAGAGGGTTGGTGACACTCTGTATTCTTAATCCGTCACCACACAGATATCAAAGTAAAAAGTTTTCTATTAAATTAAAGTAAAAAGTGATAATGTAACATTACAATATTCCAATATAATTGGTAAATGTCTCGACTACTATTTTTGACTATAGAATCATCAAGTTTGATCAAAATAATTATTGCTGACGCGGCGATATATATTTTACTAAATTAAGCAGTAAATTCATAAGGTCGTGCACACACTCGTTAGGACATTCATAAATATCTATTTACAAGATGGTAATTGGGATGTAAGGCGCCCGAGTCTTGTGTGAACACGCAATCATCTTAACGATAATGTATCTTGTGCGGCGTAAGGGTCAGTGCACATTAGCGAATAATCACTTAATTGGGTACATTCCATTAGCACGTACAACGATAGTTGTTTGTTTCATACATACATAAATACACTCTAGTCTATATCTAGGAAAGGGATGACAGTGACGTACTAAACAGACACATTTTTAAAAGAAGGAAAATTTGGCGTAAACCCCGTCTGGCAAGCGTTGTAGGCCAATACTTTCTTCCTAAGGAAAGGCCTATGGCTAGCAGTGGACTATGAAAGTTAACAAATATAAGTGCAGAAAGTTATATAAATAAATATAAACGGACTAATTTAACTTTATTTAAGAATGATTTTGCCCAACTTTTAATGTTAACATGCTTACTTGCTAATATTTTGCAACAATTACAAAATCATCAACAGCCCACAATAGTCCACTGCTGGACATAGGCCTCTCCTTAGAAAGGAGGTTTTGGCCTACTATACCACGCTGGCCAGAAGGGTTGGTACAGGGTTTGTTTCAAGTTTTCCTTCTTTTTGCAGTGCTGTTGTCCTGTGCAGTTTGTTCCCTTAGTCGGCTCTTACGACACCCACGGGATGAATAGGGGTGGTGACATTCCGTATTCTTAATCCGTCACAGCACGGATGCAATTTCCAATTACAAAATGCTTCGAGAAAATTACTTAAACAAAGTTATTACCTACTTAATTATAATGGGGGTAGTGAAAAACTACAAGAAAACTGCGACAGCTAATAAGGTAACATGTTGTATGTATTCAAATGAATAGCCTTTGATTGTCCTTTTAGTAAAATATTTTATTTTGACCACTCTTGTATGTCAGGGAGAGAATTAATTTTTTTATGGTATAAAGTGTAAATAAACAGACGAACTGATGGCAAATAACGACCGCCACCCGTGAATACCCGCAATCCGCATCCGCGAGGTGAGAGTTCGCCTTTTTGTTGAAAGTTTGAAAGTCGTATCTACCTATTCATACCGCAAGCGACAAATCGTTCCACAGATTGATTGTACTAGGAAAAAGTTTGTGAAAAGGTAAAATTCATGATTTGACTGATTTAAAATATATTGTAAATGGATTTACATTAAAAATGGTTCCGTAGAAGTATTCCTTCTCCACAGGGGTAACGTTTTTTGTATAGCATTTTAAATTTAAAACATTTGAAGGTTTAACGAAGAATATAATTTCAAAAAATATTACTATCGCAAAACAAATTTATTTTAATCGGGGTAATAAAAATTTAAAAAGCACAATAATTCAAAAATCCCTTTTAAAATTACAATACAGTCTTATGAACATATTTCAGTAAAAGTTTGTAATTTGTAGAAAATTCAACAAGAAAATATTTCATTAAAGTTTAATCAAAAACTAAATTATTTAAGTGCCTTACTAAGTGCAATCAAGAAGTTATTAAAATACAATTATTGGATTTTAATATTCGAGCTTACTGTCTCTGTCTTAGCTTACTGTGGGAGCATATGTGTCTGCTATGCAAATATTTGTTTCGGAGTTTGGGTGTTTTCTATGTATAATATGTATGTATTTACAAAAAAAAAGTATATAAGTATTCTATCAGTCAATCTAGCTTTCATAGTACAAGCTCTGCTTCGTTTGAAACTAGATGGCGTGGGCGGGGCACGTTTCTCCTAGAAATGATGGCGGATGGGGCTCAATAGTTCTCGAGTGGCAACCGCGTACGAACGGAGCGTGGGTTGCCCCCCACCTGCCCCCAGACAACCTGGTGAAGGTCGTTAGATGCAAGCAGCATAGGACTGGACCTTGGACGGGATCTATGTCTAGCAGTGGACGTTTTTCGACTGAAATGATGATGATAATGTATTTCAAAATGTTAATAAAAAAATGGTTAGGCAAATCCTATTGTTATACGAGTATTACAACGATGTTTCTGTGTGTTAAAATAAAGTGTGTGCAAACCCTTATGTTACATATTCCACGTGTGTTTGTAACGCGATACTGCTTAGCACAGTCGCACACCTAATGAGCTATGTCTCTAATGCTGCAGATATTCAGGATATTATATAAGCAATATTGAATATCCGCATCGTGGGTGTCAGTATTGATTGTTGAATATTTATGAGGATATGTTTTAGATGATTTGGTTAGTATCGTTTTTCTTTCTTTGAAAATTTATTATGGTACGAATGCCGATACAAGTAACCATGCTAGTGTGCATAACTTAAAACTTTTACAGGTTGTCATAATAAGTTTTTGTGAACGCCTCTAAATTCATGTGAGATTATCAAATATACTTTTTTTTATTTACACTTTTCCATCTGAGGTAAGGTAACCTGAACTTACTTTTTTTAAATTTAAAAGAATTATCATTAATAGTCTTTTGCTTTTGTTACTATTATTTTGGAATTTTTGTGATCCTTTTTGTTTCTAATTAAAAACAAGTGTACTTTAATCAAGTATAATTTAAAGCAGATTTAGGTAAGTAATTAATGTTTATATTGATTCCTTAGCTTTAGCCAATCAGTTGACAGACACGCTATTAGAGAAATCAACAGACGGAAAAATGCCTTTATGATTTACATGAGGTTTCTTCTAATAGACAGATAATTATTATTAGTAAAAAATCACACTTCTACACAAAAATGTATCTTCATTTAAGAAAACCCTTTCTTCATTTTAGCGCTTTTTTTTTTTTTTTTCCGTGCGGAAATCCCCTCGGATACCACCTGTCGGTGGCATGTCGGACTCGAACCGACTAAAACCGCACGCCGTCTCGGGTACTAATAGCCGGGGAACCACTTATACCCTAGAAAGGAAGTCCCTGGTGCCCGACATACCTCGGGTCATCTACAGACGAGTAGACGACCCCCCCCCCCCGTGTGGGAACCCCATATTCCCTGTGCTCCCTGGAAGCGTCTTCATTTTAGCCCTGATATTTTCTTTGTCCCGATATCCGCCGTGACTGTTGTGGTGAACCTAACCCTATTAACGGACACTTACCGCGTTGAACACTAGGCTGTAATAGAAGAAATGTCAGGGTAATGAACAACGTGTGGACAACGTTATTTGATCATTTTTCTTATGCTCAATTTCTTTACCCCACTTTATTTTATATCTCCAGTCCAGTAAATTGGTCTTACTACAAAAAGATAGACGCCTTTTTTAACCCCCTACGCAAAAACGACGGGGTGTTATAAGTTTGACATGTCTGTGTGTGTGTCTGTGTGTGTGTGTGTGTGGCTGTCTGTGGCATCATAGATCCGATTTTGTTTTGTTTGAAAGGTGAATTAGGTTGGAGTGTCCTTAGCTACGATTGATGAAAATTGGTCCAAGGTATAATAAATACATATATAAAATCTGTTATCCGCCATTTTTACAACTCCCTCAATATGGGTATCAAATGAAAGGGCTTGACTAGTAGAATACTATACACTATAACAAATTTCAAATTCAAGATGTGTCGGGGGTTTTGTAAATTTTTGATTTAATATTTTAATTAGAAGCCCCAGGTTTAGACCATACACATATTTCAAATGGATATTGGATAATAATGGAATTGACCTGCAATTCCATTGGCAGTGGTAGTCAACTGCAGACTGATAAGTGATTTGCCCGAAAAGAGTTTGTAAACAGCATCTATATTTAATAAAAGTATATAAATATTCTATCAGTCAATCTAGCTTTCATAGTACAAGCTCTGCTTAGTTTCACGCTAGATGGCGTTGTGTGTCAGATGATGTTTGAAATATTATAATTATTTATTAAAATGTTAAGTTGGTTTGTGTACGCTTCAAAAACTCAAAAAGTATTTATTCTTCAGAACCTGCAAACATATTACATAAGGCGGACTTAATGCTACAGGCATTTTCTTCCAGTCAAACCTTTGGGTGTTTGCAAAGCTGTGTGTGGCAGGTGTATATTTGGGACAGGTAAGAATGCGACTGAATTAAAAAAAGTTAAAAAAGGAGATATATATATAGGTATTAGGTATACATAATAATAAATATCAAAATATTATAAATATACTCTTAAGGTGTTATTCTGATGACTCCGTCAACAAGTCTCTATAGAGCTCCGTACTTTAAAGTTAAAAGTACTGCACCAATTGGGCTTAAATTTTGACACGATATTAAAAGATGTTCTTCATCTATTTTTCGTGTCAATTCTATTCCTCATTGCTCGTCAATGCAACTACAATGTGCCACAGTGAAGCGTGACAGGGTACAGCTGGTATTGTATATTCATTCGAAGCTAGTACAGGATCCTGTGTATAAATTAGAACCTTAATGATATAATAATAATAATTTTTTTACATTATAAAAATTTGTAAAGTTACGTCCTTTTATAAATATTGTTTAGAAAATAACTTGATTTATAAAATAATGTGAAACGTTAATACCTATATTTAGGTATTAAAATATTGTATTACAGATACGTTTTTTTTGTAATGTCTGTACCTTCTGGTGTAGCTGCTATCCTTGTCGACTATTAAGAAGGACATAGAACACACAAAAAAAAGCCGTGTGGCGTCGTGGGACACCCGATAGGAACGAAGTTGTGACGATCGAGTAAAACTGATTCGACACGATTTTAATTACAACGCCATTTATGAAAGTGGCTATTACCTACATATCTTTCAGTTGTTTTCTAATTAAAACAATTTATACATTGGTAAAATTTCATACAATATTTTTTGCTCAACCTAAGAACATAAATTTGAATTTTACTGAGATGAAAAGTAATGATTTCCTGTCTATTTGATAGATGGCGCTGAATTACTGACAAGTGACAATTCAAAATAAAAAGTGTCGTTACAACTTTTCGTGAGAATTTTTTCCGTCTAGCCCCCTTTCACAACGCGCGATAAGGAACTTCGTTCCAAAAAATCTTGAACAGCCTTTTATAGTCCCCTGCTGGATATAGTCCTCTCCTTAGAAAGGAGGTTCTGGCCTACTATACCACGCTGGCCAAACGGGTTGGCATTGGGTTTGCATCAAGATTTCC
This sequence comes from Arctia plantaginis, assembly GCA_902825455.1. Taxonomy (NCBI): domain Eukaryota; kingdom Metazoa; phylum Arthropoda; class Insecta; order Lepidoptera; family Erebidae; genus Arctia; species Arctia plantaginis. The sequence continues at coordinate 11,300,166 of CADEBD010000226.1, read as the reverse complement.
TTCTCTTTGCAGTACTGTTGTTTTGCGTAGTTTGCTCCCTTAGTCGGCTCTTAAGGCACCCACGGGATGAGTAGAGGTGGTGACACTCTGTATTCTGAATCCGTCACCACACGGATAAAAATAATAAAGTATAATAAATAAATAAAGGACATACATTGAAAAGTGTCGAAATGATTAGCGAAAACAGTTTACTGAAACTATAGTAGTTTCTTTCTTTATTTTATATAAAAGTATGTTATTATATAATTAGCCTTAGACTACTAGTCCGTGTGGTGACGCAAAAAAATACAAAGTGTCATCTATTCATCCCGTGGTTGTTGTAAGACTAAGGGAAAAAAACTACAGGACAACAACACTGCAAAGAGAACTAAAACTAGAAAGAAACCCTTTACCAACCCGTTTAGCCAGCGTGGTAAAATAAGCCAGAACCCCCTTTTAAGGAGAGACCCATGTTCTGCAACGGTCTATCAAACGCTGTTGATTATGATGATAAGATCACAAGACCAGTTTCTTAGTAGATTCACTGTGCTGGTGCGGGGTCCATCGCGTGATAAATAGGGGCAAACTGCTCACTTTCCTACTTAGTTGCTCATCATATCTTAACGTAAATACCATATGGTATATTTTATTTTCATTTTTACCTTCCTTCCCAAACAATTTTCTTTAATATAGTACTTTAAACGAATCCTCTTTGTCGTTATCTTGAGAATGGAATATGCACATGAAATATTTATAACCCGGTTGACCGAATTTCGCCGACGCATAACGCTGACGCTGCGTTTCCTTAAATAGAACTCATTCTCTGAATAGAAAAAGCAGAGTAAGTTTATTTCAGCTTAAATTGGGGTAAAATAGAGTCTTAAGAAAATACCTGTACCTTAATTAGGATATAAGAAGAGATTAGTTGAGATTATTTAACTAATCAAGAACCACTCAAAACCTCCTCCTTTATATTGAGGACTCAAAGGGAGGCAACTCAGTTATGACTTTTGAGTCGTAAGGTGTCCCTTGGCGGCGGTAGTCACCTACCGTCTGCACGTTTGCCCCCTATGGCGTAAAAACGATGTGTCGAGGGTGACACTCAAACGGCCGAGGTTTTTTAAAGTACAATAGAAGTTATCTACGTGACTATAGTTATATTACTAATATATATCATCATCACATCACAAATTAATAGCTTTCCAGTCCACTGCTCGACATAGGCCTCTCCTGGTGGAAGGAGGTTTTGGCCTAACCTTTACCAACCCACAGCACCACGATGGCCAGACGGGTTGGTAAAGGGTTTGTTTCAGGTTTTCCTTCTTTTTTACCATGCTGTTGTCCTGCCTAGTTTGCTTCCTTAGTCGGCTCTTACGACACACATGGGATGAACATCCGCGTGGTGGCGGATTAAGAATATTGATATTATAAATGTGAACATTTTGATCGATATTCGTTCTCAATGGACTGTCTTGTTGGTCTAGTGTTTAGTGACTCTGACTGTTAAATTGAAGGTCGTGGGTTCGATTACCAACCAGGATAAATAATTGTATGATGAGCACGATAATTTGTTCTGTGTTTGGGTATAATTTATCTGTAATATGTATTTAGAAATATTTAAGTATGTTTATCAGCAGTCTGGTTACCGTAGTACCGGCTCTGCCTAGTTTGGGATCAGACCGCCGTGTGTGAGTCGTGTGAATTTATAATTATTAATCATTCTAGAACAGCTGAACCGATTAGAATAACGGTTAGCTTTTGGCATGATAGGTAGTTAAGACAAAAAGCATGATACAAAAGCTTTGAAAGTCATACCCGAAACATTACAATTTAAATCGATTTCTACAATAATTTGTGAATAAACTCACCAATGGGCTATTTTACTAATGGGATTTCTTTTATTAATTCTATGATTTTCTTACATTTCCCGTTAAAACATTATTAACGTATCAGAATAATCTACGTATGTAATCGAAGTTCGGAGTGCCAAAAAAAGTCTTTGACTAGATATTTTAGGAAAGTAAGTAAATTTTCTTTAAGTATATAATATAACTGTTTAAGATTTGTCCAGCAAAAACAAACTAATCTACATCTATACATATAAAATTACTTGCCCTGACTGATTGATTCATCAGTGCAGACCCTAAATTGCTAAAGCTAAAAACTCGTAATTTTGGCAGTTGATGCTTTTCATGTTGTGAGCACCCACTAAGAAAAGAGATTCGGTAATTTCACCTATAAGGGGGTAAACTGAAGGATGAACGGTTGTATGGAAGTATTGTAGTAAAAGTTAGAACTAAGAAATAATGACGCTAGCGATGTCGCAGGCTAGTATGCATAGCTAGTACTGTATAAAACCTTTCATGACTAATATGTACAGTAACGCGGGCACAGCTATAGGACAAATAATATTTTGAGACATGCAGTAATCATGTTCAAAACTGAGCACAAAGAGTGGAACGTCAAAATCGTCGGTAAACAAGTGCAAGCTGAGATCAACTCAGCGGAATGTAATTGGTGAAATTGTAGGCAACCAGCCAAATGTCCGCCAAATAACTACGCTCTTTGTTTTGAGATGAAAGTTTTAGTTTACAAGCAAAAGCGAATTTATTGTCAAGAAGTTTTTGTCTGCCAACATAATCTTACGAATATTTTAATTAACAGATGAAATTAATAGAAAATATACTTTCTTTTATATGACTGGAGTTTATAGAATAAAGAAAGAAAGGCAAACCAGTTCTGGAGTGAAGACAACGAGCCGGCAAGCGTCTCATAGAATGTCCATCAACAAGGTAAATGGGGGAAAAACGACCTTACGTAGGTTACAGGTCTTTTGTAAATGCTTGCAAGATCCGATCGGTCTTCTTGGAACTTAGAAGAGTAAAGAAAAGAGAAGAAGAGTCTAAGAGCTGAAATGAAGACGACGAAGATAGTATAATTATTGCTTTAGATTATTCTTAGCAATGGCTGTTCTTGGACTTTTTTCTTGCCTGTGTTTTTTATGATATAATAAACAAGCAGACATGTCACCTAATAGAAAGTGACTGTTAGTGACCTTTAAGGTACGGGTGCGCTCTGTCCTTGAAGGTTTGGAGGATATCGGTCCAAATGCAGTGCAGATGACAATTCGTTTCACAGATTAGGTGTGAAAAATAAAAACTATTTTTAAACGAATACAGTGATGGAACGCCAAATATCCAAGTGATGAGGATGGACGTTTTGCAATGCATGGAATGATGGCAGATTACTGCGGGCGATACGAATTGAGGTATGCAAGAACCAACGTGTTGAAAAGAAATTTACTACAGAGCACTATTACCATGTTGGCATCAGCTGGCCCATATGCTAGTAAACGAATTTAAATCCACGTATTTCAACCTTAAGCCGTGAAAACTTAAATACCTTTATCTTGCCAAATTGCTTACCTGAACTGGCTTGGATAATAAAGTTATTACTATATGTTGGTCAGCTTTTGCAACTGTTTGCAACTGTTCGCTAATATATTTGTAACATGTTTATCACAAGGTCATAACAAGCTTCCACCCGGAGCAGCATGCAAATAATTAAGGAAGCCAAATACTCAAAACTTCAGGCATTTAGATTTATATATAAAAGTTTGAGCTAATTGGAAACGTATTTCAAATTAATTATCAACTTAATGGTACAAGTTGGAATGTTTAATTTTGTTACATTTTATGAGGCGGTTTACTGTGGAGCCATGTTTAAGATTATGGGTGATGTTATGTTTAGGTAGATATCGAGCACGGGGAAGTATTATAATTATAGAATGTATACGATATTGGAAAAGTGTTTTTCATCGATGTTTAGGTTAACCAATCTTTCTTTTTCATCGGGTAATTTTGTTGAAAATGTTATCGATATACACGAAAACAAATTACTGAAGGTAGGGGAAGGGGAGGCATCGCACATAAATACTGCCTCGTCATCCTCGTCATCTATCCCAGCAAAGCTACAATATGCCCAATTCCCACAGAGGGAACACGCGACCCATCCTTCATTGTTGTTTTGCATATTTTCTTCTCTTTTTGCTATCTTCGACAACTACATCACACATATATAAATTATTATTATTATTATTATTATTACATTCTCTTTTTTCTCTTTTCGAGTCTCTTTTTTCAAAAGACAAAAGACACAAAGAACACTCAGATTCAGAACATCAATTTCTAAATCACACAAAGTGATGTCCAATGAGGGGATCGGACCCACAACACTCAGCGCAGTAGGTCCGTGCAGTCTTTTTATTACTATTAATTATTTTATTACTATCTAATAAAGCACGAGTTCGTGCTTACAGTTATAAGCTTAAGCGTACAGCTTGAATAAAATGCGCGTTCTTATTGGCGCGGGTTAGCGCGTATTAGAAAAAAGGACAAATTTTCTAGTTTATCTCTACCACATCATATTCCTACATCACCCGAAGGTCGACAGGGAAAGAATCCCCTGGGCATTAAGTCCACCTGGGTAAAACTTGTGCATTTATTTATATGAATAAATAAATAAATCTTGCACTTATCGCCAGTACTGTGAAACATCAAGATCATGACGAGAACTTGACTCTACGACTGCGAGATTTCTCATACTTCATTAACGCCTCACCCATCGCAAAACCATAAAGACAAGGGACTGATTCTGCTATTTTAACATAAAATGCCATTATAACACCACTGAGCTGTAAAACCATTAGCACTGTCTAAAATGTCGTAAGCTGCACAATTTATGAAATAACAGGAGTTACATTGTAATGAAGTGTGATGGGTGCTCATTAGAACAGCGAAAGATGCTTTTGTGGGAAAATTATACATTTGTTTGTCATTGTTGATTATTTTAATCAAATTAAATCTGTAAACGGGTTGGCAGCCCCGTAATATTCATGCATTCATAGTACATTTTAAATCTTTGAATTAGTTCTAGTAATCTAACTTAAAGGTGCATTTTATTGGAAATGAGAACGTATTGCAAAAATGCATAAATAAACAGAGTGATTAACAAAATTTTACCTGTTTTTATCACAGAATTTTTCAGGTCAATTTATAAATGTGTGATGTAGTTGTCTCTATAACGTCTTTTAAAAGTTTGCACTGCTGAGAACTTTTTTTTTCCGTGCGGAACTCCCCACGGATACCCACTAGACCAAAAACCGCACGCCGTCTCGTCCGAATTAAAGCCCATGTACCCAAACGTACCTCGGGCCATCTACGGCTTATAGATGACCCCGCCTATGTGTTAACTGCCTGCGTCTGAGAACCTGATAATGGTATTTTATCAATTTTGAAGTCTTACAGTCCTGTGTGGTATTTGATCATGACTTCTGAATCAGAGGTTAGGGGTTTTGAGTTTTTATTGAGAAAACACAATCGTGAGAAGCAAATGTATAATTGATACGTCATACACATGCACTTTATAGTATATTTTTATGTCTATGAGCAATGATTGCCATAGTAAAGGTTATCGTTGTAAAAAGTAGCATATGTTTTCCTCATAAATGAAAGTATCTTCACACCAAATTTCATCTATAACGGCTCAGCAGTTATTGATTCCCCATACTGTTGATGTTTTCTGGAATAAAAACTACTTTATGTCCTTTCCCGGGACTCGGAAGATCTGGGTACCAAATTTCATCAAAATTTGTTCAGCGATTTAAGCATGAAGCGGTAACAGACAGACTATGGATGTATTTATATGACCTAATTGGCATCACATTGGCAAATGTGTCAGCTGTAAGCTAGTACACTACTATTAATCAAAAGTTTTATTTTCATTGAATTCAATTACAAAATTCATTTATAACAATTTGCATCTACACAATATATAAAAAAATCTCTACTTCACTTAATGTCCTTTTAAAGAGAATCTCGTTAGACATCCGTCATGTCCGTTGCTTTGGTACTGTTGGTGAGAAAAGTGTTTACAATTAATTCATATTAATATTTTTAGTTTAAAACTTAAAACTCAAGTTGAATAATATGCAACTTTTCATAAATAAAAACATTGATTTATTAATTTAAAGTAATACTCTAAATAACAATATACTTACTAAAATGAACTTTAGTTCATTAAGTATATTTCAAACATGATCAAAAGAAGTATTGACGTGACTATATGAAACTCAATATGTGTACAAAACTAAATGTGGTCTAGCAGTCAACCCTAATCCTTGCTGTCTGTTAAGATCTTGGCTTCATACCTTGAGATACTTTAGTAGAAAACTTACAAAGTCTATTCACTTATATAATATGTATGTGTTTAATATTGCGTAATGTTTTCATTTAATTACTGTTTTAATTATTATTATTAATTATTATTTATTTTATTTATTTTATTTATTTTATTTATTTTATTTATTTTATTTATTTGTGTTAGTATCTCTAGAATTTTTTATTTATCATAAATGTGTTTTTGAGTTAAGTACAATCAGCTACTAAAGTCAATTGGAAGAAATTAATTCCTGCGTATTAGGTGAAGTCGGCTGATCTGTCAACACTCACCGTATTTTTTGAACTGACAAATTTGCCCGACCTTTATACATCCTTCACAGTAATTTAGGAAACTCTGGTGTTAATATATGTATTGTGCGAAGAAGACTTGACCAGATAAAAAAAAAAAAGTAGGTAATATTACAAACCATAGTTTTGAATAATATATAAAATCCTAGGAATCCGATATACAGGATATAACGGTGCACATAGAAACATAACATAAATAGAACCAAGTACTTTGTGAAGACGCTTAAAATCTGTTATGTAATTTGTACGGTGCCAACCCTATGTTTCCACAACGTTTGCAGAAACCCTACTCACTAACATGCCTTCGATCGGATTTCATTACCACGAATGTGAAATTGGGTTACTTATTGGTAATGTAGCGATACTTGTTAGATTTATACAATAACCATATATACAGAAATACATACTTACGTAATAGTGTTTAACTGTTCTTTTATACTGCTTCCGGCGAGTGATGCTAATCATCATGGGGGAGGTATACTTCCTCACATATGCCATCACAGAAAACCGATGATAAGCAATTACTTTGCCCTTATTTTCTGTTGCTTTTTACCGAATGAGTGAGATCACCAGAGGCCCAAATCTTAACCCGTTTTTTTTCCTGTGCGGAGATCTCCTTGGATATCACCTACCGATGGGGTGATTATATCGGACTTGAACTGATAACAACCGCACGCCATCTTCGGTACCAGTAGCCGGGGAACCAGGTGTACCCCAGAAAGGAAATCCCTGGTACCCCGATGTACCTCGGGTCATCCACGTGTAGATGACTCCCTCACCAAATTTTACCCCTGATTCTTGGGCAATCAAAGGGTAGCCACGCACTTGTTTGTCTTGAGTTTTAGGTGTCCAGGGGCGGTAGTAATCTCCTACCATCACGTGAGGCATCTAGTCATTTGCCCTCTTTACACTAAAATTCAAACCGCAATTATCCCATGCGAGTACAAAAATAATTTTTATTTTATGACAGAAGCAAAGGTAAAAAATATGCTGTGAAAACTTTAGTATTCGGTTGTACTCGGTCGTCCTCTGACGTGAAAATGACACGGCGTTTCAGGCCACCATAACATGTTAGCCCTTATCATTAATGAATCTTTTCGCTTAACACGTATTATTTTGTATAATAAATAGTCTATAAGTAACATCACGTATGTGTATGTATATATGTATGAGTATGTATATGTATATATATGTGTATGTGTGTGGTATTACGACGTATACACCAAATTCCAAGATAGTTGGTATTAAACAAAACCACTATCGTTTATTACCCTACCATAAATGCACCTACCTCATTCTTTCTCAGCACCGCCCAATCGGTCGACTGGCAGAGAATGCCTTAGGCATTAAGTCTGCCGATGCATGTACTTGTGCAAAAAGTTATAAATAAATAAATAAAAAACATCATAACAGCAACAGCCTTTAAAGGTCCACTGCTGGACATAGGCCTCTCCTTAAAAAGGAGGTTTTGGCCTGCTACACCACGCTGGCCAGACGGGTTAGCTCCGTACTTTGTAACCTACAAATATATTAGCACCCAAATGTTGCAGAATTGTGTGTGTCAGGTGTATATTAACCTGGGGGGTCGTCTACCTGTTGTTGTAGATGGCCCGAGGTATGTCGGGGCACCAGGGAATTCCTTTTTAGGGTATACCTGGTTCCCCGGCTATTAGTACCCGAGATGGCGTGCGGTTTTAGTCGGTTCGAGTCCGACATGCCACCGATAGATGGTATCCGAGGGGATTTCCGCACGGAAAAAAAAAGGTGTATATTAACCTAAATTATGGTATGTTACAAAAAAAATATTCTTTAAACTAACTAATCTTAAAACTATTCTTTGTCTGCAGTGGTATAAGCGGTCGCCACACCGCTACCTACTGCGCCGAGTGTTGTGGGTTCAAACCCCACATGGGACGGCACTTTGTGTTATCCACAAATTATTGTTCCGAGTCTGGGTGTTCTTTGTGTCCGTTTCATGTATGTTTGTAAAGTCCCCCGCGACACAGGATACATTCCTAATGCGAGAGTTGTTTTTTTTTAAATAAATATAATAATAATAATGATTATGACGATATAATTATGTTTTCTGAAATGCTTCTACTGTAAACACCGAATACCTTAGCTCAGATTTACTTCTAACACTGAATTCAGTTAAGTAATTGAGGTCAGACAGCCTGTATAAATATTGGAGGTTAGCAGCACTAGGCTACAAGCGAGCTCTTGATCTCCCAAAGGTGTCTGATCATATTTATAATAGAAATAGAAAAACCTATTAACTTTCTTTGTTAGTTAGGGATTGAGATATATTTCTATGTCAATAAATTACCACATGGCAAACCAGTCTGTTCACAGAGTTTTATTAATTTATTAATATTTTTATTTTCTAGGAGTTTATTAATCTATATATTAATACGTTAAGGGGCTCGTGGCTAAGTGGTAACCGAGTAGGTTAACAGATTGTAAAGTTAAGCAATTCTAGCCTGGTCAGTCTATGGATGGGTGACGATTATTAACACATAGAGATCTCTCCGTGCTTCGGAGAGCAGGTTAAGAAGTCGGTCCCAGTTGCCATACGAACATCTGTAGAAATGATAACATTAAATAAAACTTACCATGATGTTTTACTCCACAGATTGTATCATATAGCAACTTTTTTTATTTTTTTTTTTTCCCAAAAATCCCCTCGGATACCACCTGTCGGTGGCATGTCGGACACGAACCGACTAAAACCGCACGCCGTCTCGGGTACCAATAGCCGGGGAACCAGGTATACCCTAGAAAGGAAGTCCCTGGTGATCATATAGCACCTGTGTTTAGTTTTCTGTCATTGAAGTTTAGTGTTTTTATTTCTTGATATTAGTTGATAAGATAATAAACGGGTAATGTCGCTCGACGAGGTCAAGTGACACTAGTGGTTGGCGCTGAAAATCAGTATTGGGGTGGGTGATACCCATCTCAGTGTAAGCTGAGTGTCCATGCAAATTTCTGATACACGACGCAAGAGTAGCTGCCTTGCCTGGTCACACATTTGACACGTGAGCGCCAGTGTTGCCGCATTGTGCGTGACATTCGAAACAGCATGTTTTTTAGCACAGGGTTGCCATATCTATTTCTTTTTTTAATTTATTTCTGTCTATCCTCATATAAATTGTTTGTCGTGTATCTTAGAAATAAAATATGTTTTCTTTCTTCTTTCTTTCTCAATCATTACGGGTAGCAGGAGCCCTAAAAAGTCCTACAACAGTATTTCTACAGAACTTCGATCTCACCTGGTACTTGGGTTGTGAAGGTCTGATGGCAGTCGGTAAACGTAAATGAGCCTTATCATAGTAGACTTAAAGATGATACCAACCTAGTTTGCGAAAAGGTTTGGAGAAAGATATTAATACGTGAATTGATTTTATATTTTTCCTTTTAAACAAATTTCACGTTCGGAGGAAAGTGAACTTTGAAATATTTAAAGATTGAATTAAATAGAAGGCGGATTTTCAGTCTAGTGGTTAATGATACTGACTGCTAATCCAGAGATCGTGGGTTCGATTCCCACCCAGGACAAATACTGGGTGTTATTTATGATAGGATAGGCGGAAGCGTATGCCTCTGCGTACCCTTTCGGTAATACAAGTGCATGTATGTAAATTGCGTACACACACATATACTTACATGTACACACTCAATAATATGTTTACAAATAGAACAATTAAAAAATCATATAATACTCGTATGAACAAACAAAAAAAATTACATCAATAATAGTCCGACAGCATATTACTATTATCATAAGTTAACATTTATTTATTGTATTTCTTCATTTATTCAAAAGTATTTTTGATAACGAGCTTTTTATTAAATGTTTCAAAAACGTATCGGCATCGAAAAAATCTTAACATAAAAATAATATTAATTTATTAAAGGCAAACCTCCAATGACAATAAACGGACGGAAGACACGCATTGTTTTCCTGCCGACAGCAACAGCCGATGATCGAGGGGTACATTTATCCAATCAACCGTTGTATCTTCTGACTACACTCTTAAACATAGATTTTCAAAAATAATACGAACTAACTTCTTATATTGGGCAAATATTATAATTCTACCCACAATTTGCCATAACTTCTAGTTTTTTTTTATTTTATTTTATTTATCAACCAATATTCTGTTCAAGAACTAGCTAATTCGGTGATATATATCACACGCATGCGCAGTGAGCACCATGAAACCTTAACAGGGGGGGTAGACCGATTCGCGTGCTAACCGGGGCTACACGTTCCATCCCCAGGTCCTCCCGATACGCAGTGTTAAAATGCAGTGAAGTGAACACTGAAATAAAAATTAAGTGATGTTTGATAAAGTGTGGTGAAACAAAATTTTGAATATTTTTTTTAGTGTGCAGTGATGTGTTAAGTGTTTTAGGTGAGTTTTTTAATTATTTAGATATATATTATATATTTGAAATGAAAAGTTTTTCTATAAAAAAAAAACTATTTATTTTAAAATAAATATCTGTTGATTTAGTTTAGCTCACATAACATCTGTTATTTTTTTATAAAACTGTTTTGCGCGTTTAAAATCTCAAGTTTAAAAAGATTGCATAGTTTGTTTTATTTTATTTTTCTGAAATTGGATATTAGTCATAATTTGTTGTTAAATTAATAATAATGAATATTATTAACCTGGATTATCCTATTGGTTGCGTAATATCTGCTTAAAGGTTTATTTAAGTCTTGGTAAATATTACCTAAAGTACCTAAGTACCTAAATGATAAAATGAAATTCGAAATAAATAAAAAAACAAATTGAAAAAAAGTTATTGCATGAGTACGGATTATCAGAAATTTTAATATTTCAGTTTAGTAAACCGCCTAAAGACGTTAAATTTTTTTTTATGTAAACTGTAAAAAATTAAAGTATATTAAAATGTTTATTTTTTATATGATCATATATATTAGTATTAGTAGAAATAAATATGGGGGTGTTTTTGAGTCATTTTTTCACACTGCATTTTCACAATTTTATACTCTAATAAAAATCATTCGTATATTATTAAATTATTAACTATATAATGTATAAGCTTTTATTGCCTAAACTTTAAAATCAACGATACTTCAAGCCTTACCTAATACATAAAATACAAAAAGAAATAAAAATGAAATGAAAATAAATAAACGACCCAATTTTAATATGCGCAGGAACACTATTATACTATTTATACTTTTGAATTAATATATATTTAATTAATAATAATTCTTTAATTAAATGTTAATATTTATGTACTTTTGAATCTATTTTATGCAGAATACATATTTTTAAATGGTCATAAAAACATTTAAATGACAAAATCGCTTACTACGAGTATAATGTGCCTACATACGAGCAATTCAATTCTTTATTCACAAAATATAAGCATTACAGTTTACACCAAATCCCTTATATCTATGCTAATTTTAATAAAAAATAAACTACATACTATTACGATTATAATACTCAGACCAACAAAAAGAAATAACATAAAAATTGTTAACAAAAACCACCGTACATCAACTTAGAAACTATAAAATTACTCTTTAACACTTAGATAAATATAAATATGTTTTAAAATTATGCTTTTTGAGTCAAAAAATATATCTGCATCTGGACTGCACTGAAGAAACTCCAATAAGCCTAATTGCTATAGCAGTGGGGCTATTGTCAGCCTGGGAAGAGCGCCACGTAGGCAGCACAGGAGTCTATGTTGTCGTCTTCCAACGCCACGCATATATTGGTCGGGAATATAAAAATGTATTGATTCCCGTACAACAGGGCTATTAACCTTATTCGCCAGTATCAGACAATAATGCATTATAATTCGAATTGTAAAGGATATTCTTCCCTCCCATAGGGATAGTATTTTCCTCAAATTTGAATGGGGCCAAACGGGAATTATACCTTCCCTAATAAAAAAAAAAAATTCAATTCTAAAGTAAACCTTATGTTTTATGTACCAGAACTCCGTCATTTTATTTGAATTCCCTTTTTTTAAACGACTTCTTTTTAGGATTCGTTTAAAAAGGGAATTCAAATCCTATACTGAAATTTGTATGCTCGTCTATAAATATTCTCTTCTTAGATCGATAAACTTCATTGAAACTGACTTAGCTTTTTAAATTTCATATACTTGTTTATCTTTTCAGAGAAAAATAGACTTACATAATTAGATTTGTAAACTTTATATTGTTATTAGAAGGAATTGAAGTCAAACTAAGTTAATAGTTAGGCATTTTTATGTATCTCTACACTAATTTTTCTCCGAGACTTTTTCCCAAAATAGGTTACGTCGGCTTTAAGTCTAAACCATCTGACATCAGACTGCCATCAGACCTTCACATCCCCAGCACTAGACAATATTGAAGTTCTGTGGAAAGACTGTTGTCAGACTTTTTAGAGCTCCCGTAGCGATTGCCACACAAGTTCGTATGTTAAATCCGACCGACGGATTAACGGAGCAGTCTTAATGATATAAGAATGGTCACCCATCCATAGACTGACCTGGCTAGGATTGGTTAACTTTGCAACGCGTTAACCTATTCGGTTACCAGCTAGCCACGAGCCCCACTTATATCTATACTTATAAATACAATAAAGATGAGGAATACGTTTGCTAGGACTTTTTTTCTCAAGAACAAACATTTAAAAATAGTTTTAGGATTTAATAGCTTACTTCTTAAGGAAGATTGTATTTTAACAATATATTCTAGAGAATATTACACATCGCTATCTGGACTGGAAATAAGAAGAGTTTGTACAACGGTTTTTAAAGCACTAAAAAACATTCGTACGGATATATTTTTGTAAATTCAAACATTTTAATTTAATGTAGGTGCGTGGAAAAATATGAAAGAAAATGTAGTCTCAGTTAAAAAAAACATTCAGTTTAAGAACAGACGGACAAATATTATCTTACACTAAAGTACATTTGTACATTTTATGTATCCGTTGACATGACAATTCTAACTGACATTAAGTTTACATTAAGTACCTATTTTTTTAATTTTATTAGTTTTTTGAGTTTATGTGGTGTTAAATCGGTGTGGTGACGGTATACAGAGTGTCACCATCCCTATTGATCCCATGGGTGTCGTAAGAGCCGACTAAGGGAACAAACTACGCACGCCAACAGCACTGCCAAGGAAAGGAAAGGAAGGAAAACTTGACACAAACCCTATACCAACCCGTCTGGCCAGCGTAGTATAGTAGGCCAAAACCTCCTTTCTAAGGGGAGGCCTATGTCCAGCAGTGGACTATTAAAGGCTGTTGATGATGATGATGATGAAAACTAATTAATACGAAAAATTATATACTCAAAGATGTATCCATCACAGATGATAAGTGCCGTAAATGCCACATTCAATCTGAAACCATTCAACACATTACTGGAGCATGCATTACCCTTTTTTTTTCCGTGCGCAAACCTATCGGTGGCATGTCGGACTCGAACCGACTAAAACCGCACGCCGTCTCGGGTACTAATAGCCGGGGAACCAGGTATACCCTAGAAAGGAAGTCCCTGGTTCCCCGACATACCTCGGGCCATCTACAAGACGAGTAAACGACCCCCCCCCCCGTGTGGGAACCCCATGTTCCCTCTGCTGTATTTTCCCACACATTATCCACATTTCACTTGGTTTAGGGCCGTATATACAGTTAAAGCCAGCCTTGAGCTGAGAAAAATAGAAATAAAGATAGTAATATTTTTCGGGCATCTAACACACAACGCCGTGTACATAGCTTCAAACTAAGCTGAGCTTGTACTATGAAAGCTAGATTGACTGATAGAATACTTACTTTTTTTTGTAAATACATTTACATTTACAATTTGTAAATACATACACCCAAACTCCGAAACAAATATTTGCAGAGCATACAAACATTTGGTCCGACCCGGATATCGAACATCAGTCTCATACGCCACCACTGCACCACAGAGGCAGTCATATATATTTATTGTCACCAAGACTTAAGGTTAAGATGGGACAATAATGATCTAAATTGTAAAATCTTTTATTGTACCAGTCATCAGTTATCATTCTCAATTTAGTTTCTTTCGAGATGGTAGTAGAAAGTAAAAGAAGAAAACGGTAAAATGTCCTTTTCTATACCCCAGTATGCTGCCTATATTCCCTACTAAATCACTAGAATTTTAAATAAAACTAATTATTAGACCCGTGTACAATGAGAAAAATAAAGTCAAAATTCAAACTGGATTTCGATTAAAACAGACTGTGCCAATAATGTTATTGAACCCACACATAAACAAAATATTAATTGTATATACATTTAATTACACTTCTAGCTATCTCTGAAAACCATTTTATTCATATCGGCGAGTTATGTCACAATGAATAAATACCACAGCCTATTAATTTATTGAATGTGTTGTTTCATTCACGAGTCTGACTGTACCAATATACATTTAACCCCATTCTCTCCTCATAAATGTAAGCAGTATTTATGTTTTAATACGGGAAATGCTGAGTATTGGTTAATTTATCATTTTAATTTCTATAATTATAATGCAGTTTTGCTCTTTATTTATTTTAATTAGTTATATATTTATTGATAAGTGGTAATTTATGGCGGACTTTTGAAATTCGAATTAACTTTATGACCAGTAAAATGGTGAGTATATTATTAATAATATGTAATTATGGTGGACTTGAGGTTAGGTCGATTGATTGTTGATTGAGGCGATTGTAAAGCAATTCAAAATTTAAAAGTATTTCTCTGTATGATTTACTATTATGTGAGTAAAATACCAGTTTGCACGACCAGACTGCACGGATGGCGTAGTGATTTAAGCGGTCGCCACGCTGCTTCCTATTACGCCGAGTGTTGTGGGTTCAAACCCCACATGGAACAACACTTTGTATGATCCACAAATTGTTGTTCTTTGTGTCCGTTTCATGTATGTTTGTAAAGTCCCCCGCGACACAGGATTTATTCCTAGTGCGGGAGTTGCCTTTAAAAAAAAAGTTTTCTTTTACATAAGACTATAAGCGCTGTCTAAATATTATTCCGTGTAGTGACGGATTAATATTACGGAATGTCACTACCCCAATTCATCCCGTGGGTGTCGTAAGAGCCGACTAAGGGCTCAAAACAACGCAGGACACCAGCACTGCAAAAAGAAGGAAAACTTGACACAAACCCTATACCAACCCGTCTGGCCAGCGTGGTATAGTAGGCCAAAACCTCCTTTCTAAGGAGAGGCCTATATCCAGCAGTGGACTATTAAAGGCTGTTGATGTAATGTGTGATGTGAAATATTAGTGAATACACTTCTACATAGACTGTCACAGTGTATGTAGAAATGTAACGTAAAACAAAAAACGTAAGTACAGTCAGTTCTTTTTTAATATTTAAGATTATAAAAAAATATCTAACTGTACTTGCGTTTCTTTTGTATATTTCATTCTATGAATATTTTTAACATAAAAGTAATAATTTTTGTTTTATTCACATAACACTTATTTTAGTAATTTCTGGCTACAGATTTAGTATAAAATAACTATAAGGGATGGTCAAATAAATATTCAAAAATTTAAATGCTTCTCATTGGTTAGGAGTATGAGGAATATCGCAAGTCTTGGATGGGAAATGGGGTCTGAGACAGCAGTAGCGCCAAGAGGCGCCAGCTGTGGACCCATGTCGACCCTGGAATTGGAGACCCCACTAAGACGGGGATGTCAACAGATTAAAACGAAATATAAAACATTATATAATACATAGTACCTAGATCACCGACCTTTGGTTGGTATTTTTTTATTTTTATAAAAATGAAACATAGCTAGATCGATGAATCGCCCCCGAAACCCCCTGCATACTAAATTTCATGAAAATCTTTAGAGCCGTTTCCGAGATTCAGATTATATATAGTATACATATGTTTTTACAAGAATTGCTCGTTTAAAGGTATTAGATTGGATAGATATCGAGAAAAACTTTACTAGACAAGCATGAAACAGTCAAATAACAGCGACAATTTATGACAGCCAGCACCGTAGGAGTTAATTATGACAAACCCATTAATTCAGTTTACACAGAACTTGAATAAATAATTTCCTACCTAATTATGAAACCAAAATGTTACTGTTACCGAATAAACTGTTAAAATATGTGCGTCTTCGATGATTCTTGGGACTATTGCCAGTGATATAAAGCTGATAAGGTATCCTCCTTTCTAAAGACAGGCCTATGTGCACCAGTGGACTATTAAATCCTATTGATGATGATTAATACTTTTGTAGGAGTACAACCGCTGCCTGATTCTAAAAGCAGAACCTGTATTATGTAAACCAGACTGCTGATAAACATAGTTTTATACTAAATACAAATTATATTATTATGTAAATTACACCTAAACACATAACAAATCAACGAGCTCATCACACCATTATTCGTCTAGAGTAGGAATTCAATCTACGACCTTAGGCCCAGGAATCAAGGTAGATAACTGAACACTAAATTAACAGGACATACATACATTGATTGATTGTGTAGTACATCAACGATGCTTCGTTTATCTTCCCCCTTCTGTAACTATACGGATATGAGCATAATAATCCAAATTTCACAGAGTAATTAACTAAGTCTACAGCCGTAATTGGCTTTGAAATTTGTAATTGAATTAAGGTAACATTCTATCAAGATACGCGGACCCTTAGAACTATTTAAACTAATTTGTTTATAATTTTAATATGAAAACACTGGGTTTTATTTTTTACTAAGTTAATGTAACGATACACATGGCGTAATGAAATAGTTGATGATGATGATGATGATATACATACCTATTGATATATGAAATGAAATGATATTTATTTCTGTAAGTAAATCTTTTCAGATATTTTTACAAGTCGGAAAGACAGGTATAAAGTTTTACAAGTATAAAGACACGACCCCTGGTTTAGTAGTCAGGATCGCCTACTACTTGACCAAATCGTTGTCTAAAAACAGCAGATACACTACCAACTTTAGACTACAAAGACTTGGTGGTTAGGGCTTCAAAGACCTCCGTACGCGTAACGCGTAACTCACGCTCGCGCTAATCGCGTTCTCTGCATGGTGACCCTGAAAGACGCTAAATACAGTCTTCCTGAAAGACTGTATTTTGCATTTATTAATATATATATCTAAGCGTCAAACGCAAGCTTTGTGAGGTGTTCATCGACGTGGCTATAGAAATAATGATCACCGAATCTATATTCTACTTATGAAAAATCTCGTTAACCCTTAACCCGTAGAGTAAAAAGTACACGAAGCTTTTGAAATGAAAGCTTCTTTAGGCATGTTGGGCACTTTTAAACCAAGTTTTCACTTCAAAAATATTGAACACCGGTTGTGAAAACTTGGTTTGTCTGTGAGGCCGTGTTATCACTCCGGTCGAGCCGGCTTATTAGTGCTGAAGCATGGTTGAAAGAAACTGTTGTCCTAGAATAGAAGTAGACTATTACTTAATTAGTTTGATTTTGTTTGTGTATGAATAAGAGTTTAAGGTTAATTGTTTGAAACTTCGTAATTACAAAAAACCAACAGCCGGAGGATTTCAAAGTTTCTTAAGAAATAATTTTGCTAAGGTCTAGAGAGCGCGACGTTGAAACTTAAACAGTAATGCTATTATAGGCTAGTATATAAACCTAACTAAGAAAGGAGCTTTAAATTAAATTTTCAGGCCCCAAGTGTTGTTAG
Organism: Arctia plantaginis; assembly: GCA_902825455.1. NCBI lineage: Eukaryota > Metazoa > Arthropoda > Insecta > Lepidoptera > Erebidae > Arctia > Arctia plantaginis. Next base: position 11,281,934 of record CADEBD010000226.1, on the reverse strand, counting down.
AAATGTAACAATTTAAGCAGGGAACTAATCTAAATAGAGAATATTGTCCTAATAATAATATCATGGGACTTATAACACGTTGCTATGAAGACCCCAAATTTATAGAAGTTGTACTAATAGATCAGTGTATTTCTGTTACCGCGGTAAAAAGTTGCCTAGCTGATAATGTAGCTTTCCATTGGTGAAAGAATTTTAAAGTCAGTTTAGTGCTTTAGGAGCCCAACAAACAAACAAACAAAATGCTATTTCACATTTATAAGTAAGAAGTATGTGCGCACACACATCAATATCAAGAGAAATTAATTAATAAACGACTATATAGCTTTTTCAACCCACATTTTGAACCGTTACTGGTGGAATTTTTAAAAATCCTTTCTTAGTATCCACCGACGTCTTCTAAGGAACATTTGTGCCAAATTTCATGCTTTTAGACTAAGCGGTTTCAGCAGTCTGTTAGTTTCCTCTCTTATAGATATAGATTAAAGGTTCAAGGGTTCATCATCACCAACAGCCATTACTAGTCCACTGCTGGACATAGGCCTCTTCTTAGAAAGGAGGGTTTTGGCTTACTATACTACGCTGGCCAGACGGGTTGGTATAGGGTTTGTTTCAAGTTACCACCTCAGGGAAGTGTTGGACGCTAGCCTGGCGTCCGGACGCTTCCCTGAGCGCTGGAAATGCGGGAAGCTGGTCCTGCTGCAAAAGCCGGGACGGCCTGCCGAATCGGTCGCGGCCTATCGTGTTGCTGGACGAGGCTTGTAAACTTTTTGAGAGGGTGCTCTCTGCCCGCATCGTCCGGCACCTGTGCGAGGTTGGCCCCGATCTGTCGGACGCCCAATTCGGTTTCCGAGAGGGGCGTTCGACGATCGATGCCTCCACCACCTCCACTCGGACCTGATCCGCCGCCGGCGAACCGGGCGGCGGAGGCGCGGTCACCGGCGCCTCATGCCGCCCTGAGTGTGGCCGCGGGTGGACGGAATGGGTTTTCCCCTCCACCCGCATTAGTTGGCCAGCCGTGTGCCGGACGTCGCCTAAGAGAGGTCCTTGAGACGGAGCCCGCGCCAGGAGCGGGCCGGCGCTGGGAGGGGTCCAGAAGGCGATAACTACCTGGACCCCTCCTAAACTGGCAGCGCAAAGAGGGCACACCGTGTGGTTTTAGTCGGTTCGAGTCCGACACACCGCACCGCTGAACGAGAGCCCCGGCGGGGTGACGGTCCAAGGGGATTTCCACACGTTAAAAAAAAAGAAGGGTTTGTTTCAAATTTTCCTTCTCTTTGCACTACTGTTGTCCTGCGCAGTTTGTTTCCTTAGTCGCCTCTTACGACCCCCACGGGATAAATAGGGGTGATGACATTCTGTATTCTTAATCCGTCACCAAACGGACAATATATATATAATAATAATCCAATAACGATGGAAAAAAGATACTACTAGAATATCTTCAAAACCAAGTAACGTTCGTATTCTTTCTTTGGAAATGGTTTATTTCAATGTTTTTCACAAGTTTCCTAATGTCAGGCCAAGACATGACAAAAAAAAATTTGTAAATTATGGCAAAATAAAAAGAAATTGTAATCCAAAGTTAGTCATGCGCATATAATATTTAAAATCGATGGTAGCCTAGTGGTTAATGCATTGGACTTGCGATCAGGAGGTTGTGGCTTCTGGAATCTTGACTAGTACACTACCGACGTAAACCCACTCTGAACTCAAGCAATTCAGCTTAGCTGAAGGTTTAATAGGAATACTGGTAATTTCATTTGATAGTAATATTTTCACAAAAAAAATATACATATAGTTTGACATTTACAGATAATAAACAATCAAAAACCGACCTTCTGATTCAGACGTATAAAACCCAAAATCATTTTCTACATCAGCAGCGATACCTTTTCATTTTTATACCCATCATCACTTATCGAACAAGTCCTTGTATTGTTGGAACGGTAGCGGTGACAGGGTATGATGGATAATATCATTGAAGCTTATAAAGATTTATGTAGGAAGTATGGCTCTTGTATAGTATATAGTCCTCAAAAGTAACATAAGATGGTTTATACAAACACAACAGCCAGAAATTGGGGTATAGGAATTTTCGGTGTTACATAACCACGGTTCCCTGCGATAGATATAAATCATGGTACAGGGAGAATTGGCTACCGGAGAAGATTTATTGGTATATGTAGATCAGTTTCTTGTCAGCAGCGATACATAAGAAGGCCTTATGGGCGTTGTTTTGAATTTTACGTACAAACTTGCTACTTCATTGACCAAATATTTTATTTTTTATTTTGAGGGGGCAAACGAGCAGACGGGTCACCCGATGGAAAGTGACTATCACCGCCCATGAACGTAAATTTGAACGTGTTTCTTAATGAATGTATTAAAACACCGAAACTGTCTGTAAATATCTGTTTTAAAATAACAAGTTCTGTGACAGGTATTCATACATTTGTGGTAAGGTATACTTTTAAGTATGTTGGGGAAGAAATAGTTTCGATCCTGATAGGGGTCCTAGCTCAAGAGATAAAGCGACCTATATACACCCGTTATACATAAGAAATATGATTTAAATATCTAGATAGTTTCCTATTAAGACTAATAATCAAGCTTGTTTATTTAGTTTGTAAGCATTATGAACTAACTTGCTTTCCCTATTTTTTGGCACTAAAAAGCTGGCAATGTACTATCTAGCTTTTCCAACCCTCATTGTGACTTCTGAGATGCAAGTATCCGTGGATGGTGGTAGTCCCTTCCCATTGATGACCCATCTCCTTTTTTGTCTCTTATACCACAAAAAAAGGGTAAGCGTACAAATTTCAATGATATAAGCAATTGAACCAACTTCAAACAATACTAACAAAGAGCATTAAAAACCTAGTAGCAATCGTGGTCGATTTGCTGTCATTTTTTGAAAAGTTCCGTTGTCTGTCTCCGAAACTCATCATCAGATCTATATGAATATAAACCCCTTTCGAACAAAATAAGAATTTTGAAAATCCGTCTGTATATAACGGAGTTATGCCCGAACATATGTACATGAAAAAATGTATGAACATCTGAATTGAAAACCTCCTCCCTTTTGAAGTCGCTTAAAAACAGCACCGACGTAATACAATTTCTCAAGAGGATCTATCTTAACTTAAAACTAAAATATTTTAACCATTACATTACCACTGCTTTGCCAAGTAATTGAACCTCCGACCCTTAACATTGTGTCAAATTGTTGATTGCCAAGCCACTTGAGACTGATATTCCAAAGAATTTCATATTTTTTACTTGGAGAAAACAAGTTCAAAGCAAATTCATTAAATGTTTCTTGTGTTATTCTGTTATGTTGGACACGTCTCTAGAGATGGTTGTCAACACATTTCTGAGGACGTAGCTGACTGTGGGTCGTCGCAAAATATAAAACGAGTATTACATTTTACTTAAGAAAATAAAAACGTATTATTTATATATAATAGTCAAATTAAGTTTTGAAGTGATTTGCATACCTACTATTCTATCAGATCGTAGATTTGACTTAATTTTTCACATTATAATGTGTCTGTACGATTTTCAGTTAGATTTTTTTTATGGTATAAGGGGGCAAACGAGCAGACGGGTCACCTAATGGTAAGCAACTATCTCCGCCCATGGCAACCTGCAACTCAAAAGTTGAAGTCCTGTAACCTCACTCACTCAGTGAAAGGCAACAAAAGAATTGCTTAACATCGGTAAGATTGAGTGTTATATCTATGCTTTTTAGTAGTGTAATTAGTCAGAAAACAAATAACTTAGATTTTAAAAAGTCAATGCATTATGTTTTAAAAATAGGATGTTAGAGAGTCGGGTGTCGGATCCATCGGGGTACCAAGGAATTCCTTTCTCCTGAACACCTGATTCCCCGGCTATAGTTACCTAAGATGGGTGCGGTTTTAATCCGTTTGAGTCCAACATAACCATCCCACCGATCGTCTGGTAGGGGTATCCGAGAGGATTTCCGCACGAAAAAGAATGAGGTTTGCGTCTCCAAAAGTATTTGTCACTAAAAGGAAAATCAAAAACTCAGATCTCTTCTACGTGAGTTGATGAGTATGCAGCTTTATGTAAAAATTTAAACCTTGATTTTTATTGAAATTTGGAAACGATTTTCTTTTAATTAGTCGGTAGAAATTAAATTAACTTGCTGCACCTTAAGATAAAATTTCTAGCCTGCTTTGAATGCAAATGAGTCATCTTTCAACCCGTCCCATTGTTAATGAGCCCGGGTCTTTCAAAGCAACTTTCACACGTTTTGAGTCTCAAAATCACAGTTCATATGCATTTTCGAAATTAATCATAGTTCTCTATTCTCACTTCACGTGTCTCTTAACTATATGATTACATACTGATGAACTTTAAAGTCCTGACATATGATATATTTACGGACGACCGGATGGCGTAGTGGTTTGTGTAACGGACTGCTATTCCAAAGGTCGCGTGTTCGATTCCCGCTGAAGTTAAAAATTTGTGTGCGTGAACATTTAATGTTTGATTTGGTCTGAGTGTTTCTATCTATACTAATACAAATAAATAAAATTTTATAGGGCTTAAGTTACTCCTTATATATACAGCTACCTGGTAGTATCGGTCGGTCAGTCGGTCTAGCCATTTTAAAGATTACCCGTAACAAACAGACAGAAGGACCGACAGACGGACAAAAAATATTAAAACTGATTTTTAGGCACGGGTAACGTGCAAATAACCGTGTAAGCACGAAAAAACCTATTATTTGACATTACAAACTTTGACACACACTTTGACACTTCAAATTTATTCATTTACATAGATTAAACAAATGATTTCGTCTTTACTTAGGCAACTTATAGGTATATTACAATAAGAGTAAACCAATTCCATCACTCATCCAAGGTGCCATAAAAATGATAGGAATAAGATTGTCTCCAAACAAGGATTCTATCTCGTAACCATAAAATCGGTTGGGTATCATTACCATCAAATGTAATAAAATGTCGAACAAGACCCTTCTTTTTACCCTAGATTACGTTTATCTCTATGCCAAAATCTAATTCTGTCTGCCTCTCGACTGCTAACGATAAAACACTATCTTTACGGTATATTGACAGGTCTATGCATATGGAGACGTCTGGAACACACTCAAAGGACTTGAGAGAGAGACAGACATCCTTTGAAGGATAATCTAGATAGGATTTAGTTGATGGATATCTGTGGCTGTTCAAAGAAAAACATTGTACTTGGCATTCGACTGGATTATCCTATTTTGTATTAATTAAATATATAGTATAATATTGCGTTAAGTCTGGTTTAGTTTTTGATCAATTATGATCATAGACAAAACCTTTTTCGCCCTGAATATTGTGTAAATGTTGTTTGGATTCGTTTCCCAAGACTGTGCCTGATGCTGATGTGTATTGTGATAGAGAGAACCAGTTTCGTGTAAAAGTAATGAAATCATTTAGAAAACCTCGAAATACAAACTGATAAGTATCTACTGATCGTTACTACAACCACTAAACTCACTAGTTTAATAAAGTGTTAAGCTAAGTTTGTAAAGTTATGTTGGTATTATACCCATATATCAATGTGATTTTGTTAATATGGTGTGTTAGTGGCATGTATATCAAAACCTTAGTACCTAGATTTTACCATAAATGTAATCAGTGCAATAATATCAAATCGATTTTTTATTATTTGTAACAAAGTAGAAAATAACTGCTGTTCAGGTTTCTTAATGACTTTGATTCTTCGACCTTATCTAAGGATTTAATTGAAAAACTTATTGTAGATTCATTATTTTTCTACACATGGCATAAACCAAAACTGTTGATAACTATTACTAACTCTGATTTGAAATCTAGGGAGAGACTCCAGTCTAGCGCTAGTCACCCGTCTGATACCCTTGTAATAACTTAAATTCTTTATTTTAATGTATAACTCATTCTATGTATATACCTACATTTAAATCTATAAGTCACCTATATAATATTAAAGATTCTTCTTAAATTACTGAAATCTAAATTGCGCAAATTGTTCGTTATTCCTATTTTCACTTCATCGCTTGTTCTTAGAATTGTGTTTCACATGAACATGGTTGACGACATAGCGCAGGTGTTCTTATGTTAATACAATCTACAATCATGTATTTTTTAAAGTATATTATATATGTATATATACCAAAATATAAGAATGTTTTTCTCAACTCTTTTTTATATCGCAAACAATATATCGTTACTATTTAAACATTTAGAATTTGCATAATATTTATTAGAAATTCAATTTATAAGACGGTCCTCTTAGATATGAAATGGTAGATTAAATAGTAGATTCTAGATTGTGTTTTTAAATAATACGATATTTTTGGAATTTAATACGTTATATAGAGTAGTATTAGCAATAACTTAAGTTACAACAATTCGACCCATTATCATAACTCTAAGGTAGCTCAAATTTATAGCCATTATAAAGTAAAATTTTACTCAAATAATAGCCAACTACATCAATTCGTCCTTTTACGTGCAGTCAGTTCTTCTCTGGAATGCCTTCCCTGCCGAAATCAGGATGTCCACAAACCGCCTGGCATTGAAGAGAAAAGTGCGCTCTCTTCTTCGGAGTGAATTGGCAGAACAGTCACAACGCTAGTACCCGACTGAGTACTTATATATTTTATTAAATTTATGTAGGTTTATGTATGTATGTTTACTTATGTATGTGTGTTTATATATTGTGTATGTCTCTGGACTTCAATTCATATTTCTACATCACCTGAAGGATGACTGGGAGAGAATGCCTAATGGCATTAAGTCCGCCTTTGTACAACATGTGCATTAAGTTTTAAATATTTAAATAGCCAAAACATTATAAATAAAATCGATTCTATTTTATGCCTTGTCACTTAGTTCATAAATACGATGTTGCTTTCATTCCTTCCTATGTTCCAACAATGAACATAAATATGGTGTGAATATCCTGATACCAATGTTGTCATAAAAACAATACAATAAACAGTGCCTACAGAAAAAAAAAACAATTAAAAACTGAAGTATCCACTTCATAAGGTTTTGTTTTATTATTAGAAACTCTAAAACATGAAAGGTTAGATTGATACTTGATCTTCTTAAAAACCCTTCGTATCGGTCGCTATTACTTCAGCACTAATAGCAGCTTATGCTTTGAACAGAAAACAGAAGCTTTTGGGGTATCAAGGGTCATGTGTTTACCCGTTATTTGAGAGATTGAAGAACCCTAGTGGGCGTTTTGATGTCGAATTTAACCTTGTCCCTTTTCTTACGACAGTTTCTTTTATAACCATGTTTACTTCATATAGATTTAGCAAAGTTTTTGTGGCTCCTTACCTACTTCATTTTATATAGAATTGGTAAATTTCACTGATTTCTCGAAGAATTTGGAATTAAATTGGTTTTGAAATTGAATATATTCAGATTAGGTCTTGCAGCTCAAGTGGAGGAACACAGAATACGAAATGTCCATTATTCGTGTTCCGAATTCAAATGATCATTGTATTGTGTAGAACTGAAGAACGCTCACCATGACGTGTAGTATGTGGTTGTTAGCCACATTGGCTATTTAATTTAGTAATTAATTTATGAGTAATTCTTAATTAATTTATGAGTTAAAATTAATCATATATTAGAAAAACATTGGGTCAATTTCGTCAAAAGAAATCTTAATTGTGCGCTGCACGATACAGGCACAGTTTTTTTTTTTTATACCTCACTCATCATACACACGGCCATCTGATCCCAAATTCGGCAGAGCCTGTGGTATGGCAACCGGACTGCTGATAAACATACTTATATATATTTAAGTTAATAAATATTATAGATATAATATATATAATACCGTGGGAGAGCCAAACTTCGGCACGAATAGGCCGTCTCGACCAGAGTGATACCACGGTCTCACAGAAAACCGGTGTTAAGCAATTCTTTCGTTGCGTGTGAGTGAGTAAGGTTACCGAAGCCCAAATCCCGCTGACTTGAGCGGGAGGCACTCCTAGGGCAGCAACGCACTTGTGACTTTTGAGTTGCAGGTTTCCATGGGCGGCGGTAGTTGCTTACCATCAGGTGACCCGTCTGCTCGTTTGCCCCATACCATAAAAAAAGAAGAAAAAAAAAGATAAATTACACCCAGACGCAGAACAAATAACTGTGCCCATCACACAATATTTGTCCTGGGTGGGAATCGAACCCACGACCTCAGCAGTTACGACCTTAGCAGTCAGGGCCACTAACCACGAGACCAACAGGCACGCCACGAAGTTCCTATGGGTTTTGTAAGATGAAGTTGTTTAACCTTTTTTACTAAACGTTGCCTAAGAAAAACAGAAATTTTAAAGTTTTATTATCGCCATTCTTTTCAACTAACTTTTTTTATAAAAATTTTCTTCTTATTGCTGGTGACCATGTCATAAGAAAAAAAAAGTCTCACAATATGATTAGTAAAAAGACATCATTGTGTTCGTATGACAAAATGTTTTCTTTAATTTTAATGATATTGTTTTAAAGCGAATCAACTGTGCACCTACTAGATTTTAACACGCTTGGGTAAAAATTTGTTTACACTACATAACATACAAATAATATAAATGAAAATGAGATCCTCGAATTGAGCTCGAGTTAATAAGTGTTTTAGTAAGTATAATATTTATAATATTATATTAATATATAATATATTCTACCACATACACACAACGCCATCTAGTCCCAAACTAAGCAGAGCTTGTATTATGGGTACTAGACAACTGATATAAATACATAAATACTTTTTTTTTGTAAATACATACTTATTATACATAGAAACACCTAGACCAAATCAAACATCAAATGTTCATGCACACAAATGTTTGACTTGAGCGGGAATCGAACCCGCGACCTTTGGAATAGCAGTCCGTTACACAAACCACTACGCCATCCCGTTGACCAATTCGAGTTTTTACAAATTGCGATTTGAATGTCACTCATATTTTAGTCCCATGTTTTGTTACTGTTATCGTTTGATTTTTAATGTTGAATTTATTTCTTAAAAAAAACTGTTGGACTTTTTCAATTATTAGTTAATGATTTTGAACACAAAAAAAAAAACACAAAAGTCTCAACTGTCTATCTACTCTTATAAAAAGGTTAAGCAAGCATTAACTATACATATATCTTTAAATATTCTCTTTAAATGGAAAACTTTCAGTGATTCAAAGTGCGTACCTTTCCCTCGTTTCAAATACAACAATCAAACAACTTTTGCAGATTATTAACTTTACCGTATCCAGCTCCTTTAATGTGTCTTTTTAATAGTTTATGTATACGATTCAAGTTGTCGTCGTATATAAGACATCATTTTGTTTTGCCTTGACAAGCAAAAGTACTACTAATAAATGCGATAAAAGATTTTAAGGGACATATTTTAGTTTTAGTTGAACGCTATGCATATGTCGATGATTGTTTTCTCTCATCTTTCTTAGAAAGACATATTTTTCTAACGCTGTTTTTTTTTATTCTGTATTGTGGGATGCGGGCAGCCTAGGTCTAATTGTTGTGGCGAACCTTGGGGTTTCACCGCCTCATGCCGCCCTGAGTGTGGCCGCGGGTGGACGGGGTGGGTTTCCCCTCCACCCGCAAGTTTTGGCCAGCCGCGAGGGGGCGGCGTCCGCGTGTGCCGGACGTCGCCTAAAGAGAGGAAAAAATTTTTGAGACGGAGCCCGCAACAGGAGCGGGCCGGCGCTAGGAGGGGTCCGGATGTCTTAATAACAGCTGTTCCCGGATCCCTCCTATTACAGGCGCAGAGTGGCACACCGTGTGGTTTTAGTCGGTCCGAGTCCGACACACCACCCCGCCGTAAACCCCGGTGGGGTGACGGTCCGAGGGGATTTCCACACGTTAAAAAAAAAAAAAAAAAGGGGTGGACGTCTTTCCGTTGAGATTAAATTTTTTTAAATTATGTTACTTAAAACTGTCTTCTTCTAAATCATCTGCCTGACTGAAAATTTGTTGTTTGTTATTCACGTTTCGTTCCATATATTTCTGTCGTACTTGTTATTTTACTTTTCGTATTCTTTTCGCTTTGCTTTTTTAATGCTTGTCAATGGACTCCAATTAACAGCTTCAAACGATATTTTTCAGTAACTGTATTGGAGTATGACTAGTTTTGATTTTTTTATTTTTTGATTCTATCTTACCTTGTATCTCGTTGAAGTATATAAAGTTGTGTTTAATTAAATCAAATAGTCATTATAGTAAATGAAGTAAATGTGGTGTAATGGTGACACTGTCGTTAAACATGTCGAAGTCTGATTCATTTTTTTATTTTTTTTACATTTAACACTCGGCAGTCTATTCCCAAACTAGGCAGAGCCTGTAATATGATAAGCAGACTGCTGATAAACATTCTTATATATTTCTAAAGACATACATATTTTAGATAAATTACAACCAGACACAGAACAAACGATCGTTTACACAGATATTTGTCCTGGGTGGGAATCGAACCCACGAACTCCGGCTCAGCAGCAAGGGTCACTAACCACTAGACCAACAGACACGTCAGATTTCTTTACTGTATTCAAGTTTTTTAAGATATCACTGTTTTCATACATTTCTTATACAGGCTTCATAGTACCCAAACTCGTGGTCTAAAACTGTAAAACCTGACCAACTTAAATATTATGAATCCTCTGAATTCATCTTTATGATTAGAAAGGCATTGGGTTTTGAGGAGTTCTTCGAAATGGTACAATAGGATACACTATTTAGTGTGGCAAATAGATTTGCATAGTATTTAATTTAATATTAAGATACTGTAAGAGTTCCACAATTGAGTTTTACTTTTGGACTTTAAGAATCATTAATTAGGTATGTTTCTTAGGACTTATATTGGCCTTAAGCCATACCATGGCAGAAAACTTGTGGCCCATGATGCTAAATGTTGATTTACTCGAGCGTCCGTGTAGTGACGGATTAAGAATACGGAATGTCACTAACCCAATTCATCCCGTGGGTGTCGTAAGAGCCGACTAAGGGCGCAAAACAACGCAGGTCACCAGCACTGCAAAAAGAAGGAAAACTTGACACAAACCCTATACCAACCCGTCTGGCCAGCGTGGTGTAGTAGGCCAAAACCTCCTTTCTAAGGAGAAGGATATGTCCAGCAGTGGACTATTAAAGGCTGATGATGTGATGTGATGTGATGACTCGAGCGTCTTGGGGACCTAGTGCATTAGAAAGATTAGGTAATAGAATGAATATAAGTTTTGAAATGTATCTACGAGTACTTAGATTTATACAAACGGCTGTAGATTTTATGAAAACGGTTCAGCTTGATGTTCCTCTCATACTAGCCAATAAGTTTCACCACAATTTTGCAGGGTTTTTTTTTAATCTGACGGTTAGAAATATTGTTTTACTTTGCGAGCCTCCCAATGTTTTATGTCAAGCTGAAATCGTCAGATTTTTAATGTGTATAAAATTGACTCAACTTACCTTAATCTTACGCGCTCGAGTATTTCGGGCCATCGATGTTTTTCTTAACTAATCTGGCTAGGGTGTAAGGTATTCCTCCTATATTAATCTGACACGCTCGTGTAAAGCCCAAAATCTCTTCTAGGGTCTACCCTACTATAATCAATTTTTTAGTTGTTTTTCACCGAGTTTGCCTGGTTACCGGAGGCCAAACCCCAAAGGTTTAGGAACTCAAAGGACGGTAAAACACTTGTGATTTTTAAGTTTCAAGTGTCCATGGGTAATAGGCGGTAGTAACTTGTTCTTCTAAAAAACATTTTTTTTTTCTGTAATAACTAGAATCCAGTAAAAATCTAGTTTTTTTTGTACTATATAAATAAAAATAACTTTGGACAGTTAATTGGGTCTACTAATTACACTGGTTATAATTTAAAACGATATTGTGAAATACGGTTCAATAAAAAGCTCTCATCGTTTTTAAAATTAATTACGAAGTAAAATTTTCCCATTACAAGACACAACAGTTATTAATTAATTTTAGCAGAAACCTATGCAGATTTAGTAACCGAGTTTTGATCATTTTTTACGTTCGATCTCTGCATGAAGTTAACGTAATTCAGCAAATACATCGATACTAAATCACATACTAGTGATTATTTGCGTTCAACCACTGTACCAACATCATACAACTGGGCTACTGCAACGTGCCTTGGCCACAAGCAGCGATGTTAAACGAAAGGTTTATTATGCGGAGCCAAAGCGATCAATCGCTTTATTGCAGAACTAGCTGACCCGGCAGACTTCGTACTGCCTCAATCGATAAATAAAAGACCTAAACTTTTGTATAAATTAATTTCAAAACAAACAAAACGTATTGAATAAAAAAGCATTTTTAATGAAATTTTATTATTATTTTCGACACATCACGTTGCTTATTTAAAAAAACAGAGTTTTCCTGAAATACTGGCTATTTATAAGGTTTAAATTTTTATTAACAGACACACACTGTTGTGATACAGTTTGTTAATCAATTTAAAGCTTTCTCAAAAACTATTTTTTTTTTTTTGTTTTGTGGTGCGTAAATAAACAAAGAAGACGGTTTTCCGACGCGCGAACACACGACGTATAATTGTCCATGCGCGAAACAGGGAAACTCCAAGTTGATTCCGCAAACTTCTAAAGACTGTCCTTGCGATTTATTTATTGTTATCGCAAAGGCCAGACGTACTGGCAATTGTAAGCGTTTAAAATCGAATGGTAAATCCGTTGGAATCATCGGTATTCGCGGGATCAAGACATCCTCTCCTTTGTATTTTCCTTTTATGATTGTTGCCTCAATGACGTTATTCATCAACTTTTTCACAGCCAGTCTTGTTCCATTGCATAGTCGAGGTTGATTAATGTTACGCAGCATGATGACAACTGATCCTACTTTTAACTGCAAATTGTGAGGTGGTAATCCAGGCAATTCCAGTGAATTTAAAAACTCCGTGGGATAGTTGACTACGTCATCCTGGTTCATAACGGTGTCGACTGATTTGAAGGAAACCAACTGTCCTGGAAGAAGATTCTGAATGGTCGCATTGAGATCCTCGACATCTTTATTTTTCGCTACCAATATTGCTGTTGCAAATTGGTGTTTCGGTGATTTGCATGTTTAATGGTAATTTCAAGGCAGAATGCGCAGTTCGTCCGCCTTCTACCAGAGTCGCAGCTATTCCAGATGAAGCCAACGCTAGAGCAACATCATTTCGCGATCTGATCCTCGCCAAAAGCAATGAAATTAAGAACGTTTTTCCGGTTCCTCCGGGAGCATCAAGGAAATAAATTCCACCAGATCCACTGTTCACAACTTCTGTCAAAGTGTCGTACGCAATTATTTGTTGTTGAATTAATTGTGGAACATTTGTACGAACTGTTTCGGCCAATGCTTCAATGTCGTACTGTTGTTCCCTTTGCAACTCGTGGTTTAATGCATCGTGCATATGACGATTGGGTGCTGTCATTCTCAAACACGACAATACTTTATTTGCTACCAATAAACACATATCTTCTATCATGATCAATGTCTCATTGTAAATTTCTTCAGTCATTTGTAGTGTAGGATTCAAAGTTTCACGGCGAACACGATGCAAAACATCCTCAGACATGTCATCTCTATACTTAACCCACAAATCTTTTGGATTCGAGGGCAACATGTCGATATGATAATCGCAAACAATGTACGAATTTGATGCGGCGATGAAGATATTACGGAATCCTTGAGCGTATCATCCTAGTGCGAATCGTTCAAGTAAATGTAAAGAGCACACTACTTGGGATGTGAATGAATGAATCACAAAGGATCACAAAAGTAAAGAAAGTTCTCGCGCACGTAGCGGTAATCGTCACTCACAAAGATAGAAGGATGCACTCATAGAATATCGTAACCATGATCGTAACACAATATCGTCAATCGTAATACTTTTTTCCGTGTTCTGATTTTTTTATTTATTTTTTTGGAGTTTACCTTTAAGCTATAAATCTCCGTGTTCCGAAGTGCGACAGAATGATTGACATATTAGTTGGTTGTCAAATTTAATGTCAAATATTATGGTTGTGTTCAGAAACTTAATTTGTGGCAAAACTTAAGATTTATCAAACTTAAAAAAATAATCTGATACAGTTACAACTGAAGTTAGCTAAAATAAAGTTTCGCGAAGCCGACCAAATTAATTGGAAATCAGTACTACTAATAGTTTATTAAATTTTTTGTCGCTTTCGCGATTCACTTTTGTTTTTTTTCGGAACGCGACATTAGATCCTCCAAAGCGCACGCGAAGACTATTTTCATAGATATGATTGAATTTGAACTTTATGCAGCGGGAATAAATTGCAAATTGACTCTTTGACGTTAGGAACACACCTAAATTGCTTAGACAACGGTGAGTGATTATAATTTAATATGAACTTTATTGAATAGCAATAAAGTTCAAATTGACTCTAGAAAACGTTTGTATGGGAAATAGAAAAGGGCTGTTTTTAGGGTTTTCCCGAAAATTATTCGATTTTTTCTCGCCTTTTAAACCTTCCCTAGACCTCCACGAACATTTCAAGACTAAGATAAGATAAATCCGTTCAGCCGTTCTCGAGTTTTAGTGAGACTAACGAACAGCAATTCATTTATATATATATATATATAGATTTTGAAAAACCTACTAAATTCCCTGTACTTAATGCCGAATGTATCAAGTCTTTTAATAATTTCAATGGAAAAACATTACTGAGCCATGATCATTTAGCCATGACCTAGGACTTGTTCTATACTTTTTAAATCGTTCGTATATTTTTCATTTTCAAACTTAGTTATAATTACTCTCCTCTAAATGAATATTGGTATACTCCAATTCATGTTTAATATACTAGCTTTTACCACCGGCTCGGCGCGTGTATGTCGGTTATTGCATTAAAAAATAATTGCTGATAATCATCATCATCATCAACAGTCTTTAACAGTCAACTACTGGACATTTTCATTTTCTTTGCAGTGTTGTTGTCCTGCAGATATTATTCCCTTAGTCGGCTCTACCGACACTCTCGGGATGAATAGGGGTGGTGACACTCCGTATTCCTAATTCGTCACCACACGGACTAACTTGCTGATAATGTAGCTTTATATTGGTCAAAGAATTTTTGTAAATCATTTTAATGGTATAATCGTGAGCAACAAACAAACAAACTCATTTTCACATTTATGACATAGGTATTTAAAGCAAACAAGTGACTGATACATCGCGGGGAACTTCACAAGATAATGGATACGAAGAACAGGGTCTAGGACTCGGGTCAATTCTTTGTGATTCATACAAATTTTGGTCCTGCATGGAAATTCAGCCCAAAATACTCAGCACGACTTAGTGGCACTAGTCAAATTAATTTATCGCATTTCTATTTTTATTGTTCACGTAAGGTTAATTGTGAAATCAAAGTAAAAAAATCTCTATATTATATTTCAAATTTAATTTATTATGGATTAACAAAAGTATCTTCATATTATAAAGCATTTTTTCCAACTGTCACACCCAGAAAAATCCTGAGAGGTAGCAAAATGTAACTGTTTTATCATTTTGCCTTAGTTATTTTGTCTTTGACAAAGAAATTTATATACTCAATTTATTTTGGCCCTTGTAAAATACATTGTATTCTTTGAGAAGCCAAAGCTAAAGACTTAAATACTAAGTCACATAAAATTGCCCCATTACAGTGAACACAAATATTTGTTTTTCATTGTAATTGCCGTTTAAAGTAAGGATATGAAGGTGATACAGGAAACAGCTTTGATGATAGGATGCGTTTGTTTTGTACACATACTGTGTTGAGTAGTCTTTCAAGATATTCTGTTCAATTCTGAAACGACAAATTATTTCCATGCGGATAGTTATTAAATAAACATTGATGGTCTGTCTGTTTAATGGACCAGTGCCAGACTTTGACATTACAGCTTCTAACCGGATGGCACACCAGTGACGGCAGATGTCTATTGCCAAGAATTGCAAACAATGTTGATAAAGCTCGCAATTCAACAACCACAACTGGTCAAACACTCTTTCCTATTGCTTCTCCACAACAACGCGCGAGCTGACACTTTACGACAGACCATCGCAAAGCTACAAGAGTTACAGATGGAAGCTCTTCGTCACCCACCGTAATCACCTTATATTGTACCAACAGATTTCTAATTAAAAATTTGTCAATTTTTAAGCAGGCAAAAATTCAACACTCGGAAGGCAGTACAATATGCTTTCGCAGACTTCATCGCATCCATTAAAAATCTTAAAACTCCAATATCTTGAAAATTGTTAGATTTGGGATCTGGTATTTCATAGTGAAATCTATCACAAATAATGGCAACTACAATCTCTTAAAGTATTTAGGTCGACTTTACCAGTAACCCTATATATTATGGTTATTTATAACCTCTGACGATCGGTTAGTATTCGGCACACGTAAAGTTTTATCAATTGAAAGAAAAAAATAATTACAAAACTACCAAAAAAGTTAAAGTAATTTTTACAATTTTATTAGCAACTGAATCAAAAACATCTGCATGTAAATAGTTTTTGAACATATACGGTAAAAAAAAACCGCGGTAAGAAAATTCTGAAAAATAAAAAAAGTGAAAATTAAGGTAAATTTTGGTACTTACAAGTTTTCTATATCTTTTTATCGTGTTGACTCAGGACCTTGATTTTTATACACCTAATAGGGTATCTGGTATAAATTTCAACTTGCTAGGTGTAACCGTTCCTGAGAAAATCGGTGGTGACACACGGACAGACCGACAGACGGACAAGAAAGTGATCTTATAAGGGTTCCTTTTTTACCTTTTGAGGTACGGAACCCTAAAAATGAAAAAAAAAAACACAATATATCACACAAAATAAGTGTATAAAGAAGCTTGGCTTAAACAGCATACAGCTAAATACTGAAATACTAACAAAAATGACTTGACACATCATATATACGACCGTCTGATCCAAAACTAGGTAGAACCTGTGTTTTGGTAATCAGTCCGATGAAAAATATATCTACTTACCTATATGTTTCTAAATACATACATATTATGGATAAATTACACAGTACAATCATGAATACACTGTTACTTTTGACTATATGTACTAAACATCGGAGAATACTTTACTTCTATTCAGTCACAAGAACTTATTGGGAGCTTAAATCTTTATGTATAACGAAGTATTTTTACGATCTTAGGGTCGTAAATAGACATTACTTGACGGCACATTCGTAAAATTGCAATTAGTACTCAATTAGGATTGAGGCTTCGATGACCAAATTAGTATTGTTTGCATGTTATAGTGGTGTAGATATTATTGATAGACGTCCATTTAAATGTAATTGTAAAAATATTAACGTAACCGCTTTTGACATGAATATAAAACCATTCCAGAATTGTATAAACCGATGAAGTGATACTTAAATATTTTAATACATAATCTATGTATGGCAGGTTGGTACGAAAAATCGTTAGCCAGGCCTTAATAATAATCGTGATGGTGCAAAAATTGAATTCAAATTGAGAAAAAACACCCTAAAGCGATACGAATTTCTCCCTTATTGCGTAAAACCACTAAACCATAATCCAGTAAAAATATTGAAGGACGATTCTTAGCAAATTTGCTAATAAAAAATCCAAGATGAAAGCAAGAAAGATTCCCTTTGAAATTATATGTTTAATCAGATGGGTGTTTTGACGCAATTATCATTTGAAATGCTTGGATTTCATCACTGAATTTTGCATAGCAAAAATTTTGCAGGAGGAAATTGGTAGTGGCGTTTTTTAATTGATTGAAACGTGTTTGATTTAAATAGTAATAGTAATTGGAGACTTTGATGAATGGAAATGAATCTATTCAGGTATTCAGTCTCTTATTATCAGTAGTTTCAATTGACGTACTGATCAAAGACTGAAAATTTCAACGATTTAGTAAAATTGCTCATTTTCTCTCTCTCAGTGGAGGTGGTTATTTTGCTACTAAATGGTGGAGAACTAATTATAAGTCTATTAGTTACATCTATGACGGTAACATGATAATCATGGTGTAGTTGTACTTAAAAAAATGTGTTTGATTGCTTATCTATAATGTCTTCAGATAAAAAGTATTTTTGCGTTTATGGCGCAATTTTTTATCAAAATTAATACGCTGTCGTGTATCATATCTAGGTCGTTAATCGTTTTGCATCTCTTGTAAAAGCAATAAAATTTAATTTAACTATTGTAAGTCCTCGAGTTTTACAACCTGATATAGGAGCTAATTTTGTACGATTGCGAGTTAATTTTACTTTGACTGCACAGTTGGCGTAGTTGGTTTAAGCGGTCACCTCAACACCGCCTGCTGCACTACTACTGCTGTGGGTTCGATCCCCACATGGGACAACACTTTGTGTGATCCACAAATTGTTTTTCTCTGTCTTGGTGTTCCTTGTGTTCTTTTCATGTATGTTTGTAAAATCTCTCGTGATACAGGTCATATTCCTAATGTTTTTTACAGAGGCTGTCTTTTTATTATAAAAAAAAAATCAATAATTTTTTCGGGAGATTCTGTGAATTTTTGTTCATCATCAAAATATATTGTTATAAACATTTTGCATAAACATAAACATGTTATTTCAACAACGCTACATGAATTACTAAACTCTTAATTTTATTCTACATTTTTTAAGATTTTCTTTAATGATTGCCAATATAAAATTCAGCAAACGTAGTGTAGGAGGCCCACAGGCCAGGTGGATTGACGATTTGCGCATGATGGCTGGCAGGAGCTGGATGCGAGAAGCCCAAAATCGATCTAAGTCACGTGCAATGGGAGAGGCCTATGTCCAACAGTGGACTGCGATAGGTTGATGATGATGATAATGATGATGAATATATAATTACAGCTGTACTGTTCAAATAGGTAATAAAGTTCTTAAAACTTCAGAATGTTTTATATAATTCTTAACCAAACATAAATACCTAGCCATTTCACTATTACAAAAGAAAACCAAAAAATAATAATTTATTAGGAGAAAAAAGCCAAGAGCTACAATGAAAGCAAATGTACCTTATTTTGTATTAAACGAGCATTAATAAGCCAATACCATTAGGTAGAGTTGGCTCGTGTATCGAAACTTGTCTGAACAAACTACTGCATAAACATGAGGCTGGCTGTACAATGTTTGTCTTTAACAAACTAGAGACAGAAACTTTAGTACTGAGGCTCTATTATTTTGTGTTTAGTGGCTCGCGGTTTGTTTCATCAAACAACGTTTTATTTAAACAAATATCTCGTCAAAGACGCACTAGGCCCTAGTATAGCGCCTAGGAGTATCCTTAATACCAATGTATCACTGCCTTGTCAATCCTGCTTAGGTACTTTAACGACCTTAATTATCCACAGATTATTAACTAAAAATAACTTTCGGAGAACTAACTAATACAAGAAAGCTCTGCAACTAAGAAAGAAATGAGCTAATTACCTATAATTCGAAGAAACTTATGTTGTCTATAACCTAAAAGGCTTTAATAAATTTCTCAGCTGCTATTTATAAAATCTTATATCAATGACAAGAATAACATTTGGAGAAGATTTCGGAAAGTAAATATTCAGGTAATAAAATTTATTAATACTTTCTAAATTATATATTGATCCTCGTAGATCAAACTTGACTCTACTTATTAGGGTTTTGTATACTATTTTAATTAGTAAAAAAATATTTTTTACTAATACTCTAACTTCGTAGGATATTCTCTCTCTTAAACTAAACAATGCTATCAAGAATCGAATCATCTCCTAATGCTTTGTTGGGTCGTCGTCCCGTTCAGATTAAATTTTCTCTATTTTCAGTTCTCGTCTATATAAGTTTTGGATAAGGAGCTTACTACTCAGTCCTTGTATCTTAAACCGTGTATTCAGTATCTTTGTAGACTTTCAAAATGAATTCGCTCTTTGAAAAATTTCGCAATCAGAACAGATTTTAGTTTTTTTCTCCATTAATTTCTAAGGAAATTCACGGAATTTACATGTCTCCAGTAAATATGAAATTTAATGCAATGTTATCAGTGAAGTTTAATTTATTTATCGAAAGAAACACGGGAGTCGTTACTGTTCTATAAAGCCATCTAATGTAATGTTCGTTACATGGGAAATCAAAATAATAATAATCTTGATTTTTACTTAAGGTCTAAACTAGGTCTAAAAACTACACATACGTAATAAAAAATATTATTTAACTTTTTCGGTACAGTCTTAGGAAGCGTAAATCTTATGAATACAAACATATATGATATGAATGCATATTCCATTAATACAACTCCTACTACGTGTTTTAGTCATGGTAGAGTCAGCTTCGGTACATACAGGACAGCTCAAACGAAATGATACCAAGACCTTAGAAAATACTAATGTATAGAAAATCTTTCATTATTTTTGATTAAGTGAGGTTATTAAGTTAGGTTTTGAAGGGTGTCAACGCACTTGTGTCTCTTGCAACTAAATTGCTAACTAAATTCACTGCAATGCGTAGGAGTGGATAGAATTGAAACCTAATCGCCGCTTTGAAATCAAAGAAGGTCTTCCGCTATTTTTCTTTTTTTATGGTATAGGGGGGCAAACGAGCAGACCTGATCGTAAGCAACTACCACCGCCCATGAACACCCGCAACTCAAAAGTCACAAGTGCGTTGATGCCCTTGCAGTCCCTCCCGCTCGAGTCAGCGGGAGGGGAGATTTGGGCTCCGGTCACCTCCTTACTAGAGGTATTGATTTGAAAGCACACCACTTTCTCTTACTCTAACCTCGAGTCTTAGTCTCTCTTTAAGCATAAGTAAGTAATGTATTGACGGTAATCTAATTCTCGTATGACGCACACTACAAGATTTTAAGAAGCCAATATTTATATATGTATTTATATCAGTTATCTAGTACCCATAGTACAAGCTTTGCATAGTTTGGGACTAGATGGCGTTGTGTGAATGTGGTACAATATTATTATTATTATTTAGGTTATTTACGTAACTTAGATTTCTAAAACTATTTTTATTACAATTTGCAGTTTTCACATCAAAGCTTTATATTTGTGTCAAAAGAGAAACTAGTCGGCGTAAAGCCATTTCTGCTTTATAAATGTAAATAACAGTCACTAAAGTTTTTATTCTAATATCACAAGCTTTGAACCAATCTAAACAACTATTTATATTGTTATGTATAGTATTCACAAAAAGCTTTGCCAACATAGTAGTAAAAGTGCGAGAATTTTGAAATAAATGTTGTTATATTGCAAAATATTGAATCGTGTTTGTGCTCACTAAAGGGAAGGGTATCCTCCTGCCTATATTGTTGAAAAAATATTGCGAATACATGTCAATGTTGCTCGCAAATGATTCGTATCAGCTAGAGGAGGAAATACCGTTTATTGTTGGAAATATTGTGATTTATTTTGAGAATAATATCATTATTTTGGAAGTTACAATCGGTTTAAACTGGTACTGGAATCGCAAGTAAAAGTTACATCGGGTTATCGAAGGAATCACTTTACTGAGAATTCGTTTTTGCTATCTATGAGAGGAAACGGGACTACCTTTTGCTCTTCTTACTATCTAATATTGATTGTAGTTTTTACGAACTGTTTATTTTTTTAGGAATATACTTGATTTGTGTGCCTATTTGGTGTATGGTTTTGGATCAAAAGACCTTCTCTTCTTAGTCTTAGACAGACGATACTGGTCAAAAGGTGTCCTAGACTCTTTTTTCCTAGACACAGTGTCCACTCCAAACTCCAAAACAGTATCCGAACGATTATATCGGATCTGCGGGCAATTCGGTTCTACTTGCAAAACGCAAATAATGTTGTCTGATGTCTCATAAGTTTACTCATTAAAATATACTAGTAAACGATGATGTTTACCAGGTTTCTGTATATTAAACAAAACTTTTCGAGGTAGTTACAGAATTAATCTACATTATTCGTGTCTTCGACTTATCTTCAGTAGTTGAATACAGTCAAGGACACGAACTTGGATAAGTGTTGTTTATAGTTCTAGGACAGCTCCAGCAAAGCTACAACAATATTCCGAATTGGAACGGATAAAAGCATTACAAATCAATTCTCAAAGGACTTTAAAAGATGTCATAAAAGTTTCGACAAAATTTTGTTAATCTTGTATGCCTAGTAATTGTATGGTTTTTTAGATTAAAGATATGCGTATGTTATTTCATGAATATTCATCTATTTTAATTTTCTTTTATACTAGCTACTACTAGCTAAAAGCGCTGAAAGTGATTTTTTTATTGGATTTCGCTAAACTTACACTTTTAGAGATTTTATTCTTTCTTTAAATTTGCTGGGATTTTATGTTGTTATCATTTCGTGGACAAAGATTTTTTTCCAAATAAAACCTGCAGGACTGCAGGACTACAGTTTTTACGGTATAAAAATATTATGTTTCTGGATTTAATCAAATTTTGTTTGAGCATTACAATTGCCCCATTTTAGACATCTGACACACAACGCTATCTAGTTTCAAATAAAGCAGAGCTTGTACTATGGGAGATTTTTTTTCGTAAATACATAAATATTATACATAGAACACACCCAAATTCCGAAACGAATATTTGCAGATCACACAAACATTAGGTCCGACCGAATAGAACACGATACCGCAGCACAGCAATATAATAAAAGCCAACAATATGTTATCTAATAATAATGTAATAAAATAAAATAAGTTCAATCATTTGACAAGTATTTTGTAATCGTATTGAGAACTCTGATACTTCATCATCATCTTCATCATCAGACATAAGTCATCAACTTTTAAACATACGCCTACTGTATCCCTTAAAAGTGGCATTTTACCACTTTTTTCAACGGTTCAAAGGTTAATGTTATTCAAAGATAAACGCCCAAATAAATGTAACCTCATGTTTCCGTAGAAAAGGTTCACAAACAAAATGTTTGCTGATGCTATCCACGATTCCATTTTCTTGCCCATTTTCACGTCAGAAACGATGTGTGTATAACATATGAAAAAAAACGGACGCGAGTAAGCGTAGGGCGTTGTGCACTAGGCGTATAATGTGACCGTGTGTTGGAGTTGATGGGCGACATGATGCGAGAGAAATAAGAACCTGTAGAATATATTTGGTTCGTGTAGTAGATGGTGTTTATTAGTAAATCACTAAAAAAAACAAAATACTAGAAGGATCACGTTTTTCTGTTAAGTATTTGTTTGAAGAATGACGTTTTATGTTCATCTAATTCTTTAGTGTTTCCTGAGTTTGTCTTGCAAGCGAGTTGTTAATGAGAATTCCTGGGAACTTGAAAGTCACGGTTTGTAAATCAAGAGCAATCAGAAATAGTATTCTTGAATGTTTCTGACGTAGTGGCTTACAACAAGAAAGGGGCTCCAATTAGACTAGATATTTTCTATTCATTAGTAACATCGGGTTTATCTAAAAGTAGAATAATGAGATATTTAACTAAAGGCATAAAGACTCATAAATATTTATTATTTTCAAATTCAAGCTTCAATTGTCGACCTTTGACCTTGAATGTCCTCTAAAATTTCTTTAATTAACGTTACATAACCAGCCAATCACCATTGTCTAATAGGTCAGAGATAGGAAAAGAATACAAAGGCGTAAAAGTATAAAAGTGATTTTTATACAGATTTGAAAAAACAAATATTTTTTAAAGTTATTCGAATTGACTATTTTCTTCTAACTTACATAATGTAAAATGAGTTTGCCGAGTCGATCAAAAGAGGAGCTGGTCAAACGTGTAATTCTTTTTTTGGTTTTTTGGCAATGAATGGGTGGAAACTTTGTCCGCTTTTAGTATTCCGATGATGGATCGGTGGTAGCTATGGTGGCTTTGATGGATCCTTTTTGAATCCATCAAAGCCACCCGGCTTTGATGGATTCAAAAAGAGCTTTTAAAAATATACAGTCGACTTTTCAACAATAGACAACAGTATTTAAATCCACACCTATTCATCACGTGGGTGTCACTTACTGAAAAGAGAAGGAAAACTTGTCAGAAACCCTATACCAACCTATCTGACCATAGTGGTATAGTAGGCCAAAACCTCATTTCTAAGGAGAGGCCCATGTCCAGCAGTGGACTGTTATAGGCTGTTGATAATGATGATTTAAATGAATAATATAATGTCATACATGTGGCATCACTACCATACTATACATACCCAAGGTACTACTAATTAACACCACCTTTACAGAAACTTAATAATACATGTAAAGGTATATTACAAAATACCCGTTGTATGTAATCAAACATGACGTGTGTATTTAGGCAAATTATTAATTTCTAGTGTGCTGAAATCAAGTTCTCAATCAAATTTAGGGTGTTATTAACTTTGGTGTGTGGCACAAAACTGAGCGCAACTTGGTTTGTGTCCGCACGCAATTTGCTTAAATGTTTGATTTTATTTATCAGGATGTTGGACTATTTTATTTTTGAAAAAAAAAAAAAGGTTTATATGATAAGACAGAACTAAAAAGTGTCGACGCCGAATGAAGCCCCTTTTACAGTGCAGTCTTATACCATAGAAAGTTCTGAATTTGTACAAAATCTCTTAATTACCTAACTCAATTTTCAAATTTCAAAGGAGTATCGAACAGATACTCCTTTGAAATCTTGTTCAACGTTGTGGCACTTATATAACCTTGTATATATACGATTCCGACATTCCAATGTTTGATAACAGATGGCGCCACGTCTCGGCTTGGGCTACATCTATGAAAGGACTGTTTCTGAGCATTCAGTAGCTTTTAGCCACCTAACCGGCGTTTAGACATTGGTGTTAATTCTGTTGTTTGCAAACTCTCTAAACCAAACTAAAAATCACTAAAGATTTGTTTAGTCCTGTCCAAACCAAGTTTTAGCGATTTTTAGTTTAGTTTTGAGAGTTTTCGAACAACAGACTTGGCACCATTGTTATGAAATTAAGTTGCATGCATTACTACGAGTAGACGCATTACTAGACTACTTAGACGCAAATATCATTCTCTATCTAATTTATCGCTACTGCGTTATTGCTGTTGATCTATTGTTTATTATATATAGTGTTATGAGGATAGTAACAACAAAAAGTATTCATTTTATGTACCTGATATAAAATATGGAACAATATCTTCATATTTATTCACATTTATCGCCTGCTAAATTTCCTCCATATAAAACCCATATTTAGATCTAGAGAGAGTACTTTTGCAATGCCATCTTTTGAAAAGCTAGCCTTATATTTTTGGACCCTTTCTTTATGAAGTTATTAAAAGGGTTTTCATCGTAAAAGGTACGTTGTAATAAAAAAGAAGCAATGGCTACAGATTAAACTATAGAGTACAACTTTACTACCTCGCCCTAATAAGTAAGAAAATTACTTTTATGAGGAAATTTATTCGGAGTATTATAGCCTTGTGATGACCATAAATTTATTTTATTTTTACTTTCTTTAGTAAACAGTACAATAGAAAGGGCTTATTTCTTTATATACAGAACAGATTAGGTCCCTTTTTAATGAAACATATTTGTGCACAGATTTGTCATCAAGCATTTTTAATACCTTTTTTATCTGTGCGGCTATCTCTCAGATACCACCCACCGGTGGTTACGTCCTTTTTTTTAAAGACAACTCCCGTATTAGAAATAACTCCTGTGTCGCGGGGGACTTTGACTTTGGACTTTTTTACAAACATACTCGTACATGAAACGGACACAGAGAACACCCAGACTCAGAACAACAATTTAAAGAGTACACAAAGTGTTGTCCCATGTGGGAATCGAACCCACAACACTCAGCGCAGCCTACTGCGCTGAGTGTTGTGGGTTCGATCGTGTGGGGTGGCGTAGCGATCACCTCGCCGGGTCCTAACCCGGCGTGGTGATAGCTACGCCACCCGTGCAGTCAATGTCAATGTCGGACCATAACCACAGGTAGTTCTCCTCAAATTGTACTCCAAAGTATTTGTACTCCATTTTTTATTTGTCATGTCATATCTCTGCTTCTAGTGAGTAAACGGTTAAAGTCGTTCGGTAAATCGAACCAGTTATAAAACATCCCGATTTCTTGTAGAAGTGCGTATTTGCATTTTATAGTTTACAACTTAGAGCACAAATATTTAAAGTTTAATACGTATTTATGATATATGAATCTAGACGGAAGTACAAGAAAATTAACTTCTTCAAACTAAGTCGTCTTATACGATCGTAATGTTGCAAGTTGGAAATTAACTAAACGCAACTACTGAGATGTCCATCTAGGTTGTTGAGTAGATCTATATTCAGGGTGAAGTAACATACATCAGTATGTTATTATAAACGATAAAGGCATAATAATTTATTAGTTATCTTCTAACCGAAGTTTGGCACTTAAATGTCTAAGTTTGGCCCTTGAAGATGTAAAAACCAAGATCCTTGAGCAAGGAGCTTATCAGCAAAACTGAGTCATTAAACATGAATTCCATGATTCTAATGGTATACATCCTACTTGTCATTATAGAGCCCGTAATGATCGCTTGGTATTTAGATAGGCTTACCGTTAAACCAAACCTGTTGCTCGCCGGAATTATTATTTTTAATGTAGTCAGTTTTATTTTTAATTCATTCATTATTATTAGAAATTACTAATTACTGAAAAGTCTATCTAATCACCATAATGAGAACATCCGCATGATGCTAAATGACGTGCAGAGTGGAATTTAGTAACGAAAATTATAAGGAGTTGAAATTAACATCCAAAATTATGTTAGTATTCTATCAGTCAATCTAGCTTTTATAGTACAAGCTCTGCTTAGTTTGACACGAGATGGCGTTGTGTGTCAGATGTAAGAGAACATTTATATTATTATTATTATTTACTGTGTATTAGTTACAAGGTAAGCTGATATGTTTTTTATGCTTCACTAAAAGATCTCGAATTCAGAGCATTCAAATATAGAAACTCACGTAAATATACTAGATTATCGATATTTGAATGGAGAATTGCGGAAAACTTTTACATGTGATCCTCTTTGGATACTTTCAACTTTAAACATTGTATCGATGCATGTATTCCAGTTGTACAAACTTGGAAACAGTTTTCTTGTATAGAGCATCCGTTGAACTGCACGGTTTTATGGAAAACTTGATAATCTTACAGGATTATTTCGTTTACGTGTTTGATATATTTTATACAATAATTAGATGTTCGTAACAAGCTTTTGTAGAAGGAGAACATAATAATTGACTAACAATAAATAATAGCGTACTATTTGTTTGTAGACGAAAACCTCCTTAGTAATAATAACAATAATAAATCTCTTTATTGTACACCAGGTATAAATATATAAAGATTAACTTAAGCTAGGTTAGACAGGTAAAAATGGCGGCTAAGGCGTACTAAGGAGATGCCTATTTAAAGCAGTGGACTACTAACGGCTGTTGATGATGTAATGAAATTATTGTTAAAGGTCATAAAGAACACTTTCAGAACATTGCCTACTTTTTAACATAACTGACATACATGCGGGCGAAGCCGCTGGCAAAAGCTAGTACATAGTAAAAGTATGAAATTGCCGTTGTATAGTAATAGATACTTTGAATTGATAAAAAGAATATGGTGTGAGATATTCGTGTGAAACTTTTTTCACATGATACCTATGAGATTCTTCTATTTAAAAATGCGCAACATTCAATTGTTTTTTTTTATTCAGCTTAGATGTGAAAGATGGATACTTCGAAAATCCGAGCTATTTTTGAATACGAGTTCCGACGCGGAACTAACGCGGTAGAAACAGCTCGCAATATCAACGCTGCGTTTGGAGAGGAGACTACTAATGAACGCACCGTGCGCTTTTGGTTTAAACGCTCTCATAATGGACTTGAAAAACGAACTACGTGGAAGACCGTCCACACAGGTCAATAACGCTGAATTGAAGGAGATAGTGGAATCCGATCGGATTCAAACTACCCAGGAATTAGCGGCATTATTTAACGTTACCCTACTTACAATATTGACTCATTTGAATCAAATCAATAAGATAAAAAAAAAAGTGCCTCATGATTGAAGCTTGTGTTGCCGTGTTGAATCGGTACAAAAGATGGCAGCAATGAATAGATAATGAGGGAAATATTATGAAAAAATACTTATGTTACATTTTAGAAAAAAACGAGTTTCAACTTTTCAGTACAAATCTTCAATTTCATACTTAACCCCTAATATATGTACCCAGTTGACGGCAATAGGCTTGCCCCTGAAAATATAATTGGGACTAAAATTATACCCCTTCCCCCCTTTACCCCCTTTTAAAAAATTTGAGAGTAAAGACGAGTAAGTATCCAATAGTTTTTTTTTCTTCTCAGTCGTATGAAATATGTTACTTTCAAAAAGGATTACCGTTTTTTTTTATTACAATTGTTATTACTTTACGCTACTTGTGATGTTTAATATACGACCTTAAAATATGTTCCTGTAAAAATATATACACAAATCACATCTAAAGTGGTTGTCCAGGTCTCATGCTAGATCGTTATCAAATATGGTGACAAACAGTGCAGAGGCCACGTAGTCAAGTCTGTAGGTACATGAAAATACAAATGTACACAGAGCTTAACCCATACCAAATAGAAGCACTCTGCTTATCTGAAAGGTTTAACGCTGGTAACATGTAACTCACACTACTAGTATATGCGAATTAATAAAAATAATATTCTATCACATTCACACAACGCCATCTAGTCCCAAACTAAGCAGAGCTTGTACTATGGGTACTAGACAACTGATATAAATACATGTATACTTTTTTTTTTGTAAATACACACATATTATACATAGAAACACCCAGACCAAATCATACATCAAATGTTCATGCACACAAATGTTTGAATTGAGCTCGAATCGAACCCGCGACCTTTGGAATAGCAGTCCGTTACACAAACCACTACCGTCGCCGTATATACTAATATTACAAAACTGCAGAGATTATTTGTTTGTTTGTTTGAACGCGCTAATCTTAGGAACTATTGGTTCGAGTTGAAAAAAAATGTTTGTGTTAGATAGCCCATTTTTCGCGGAAGGCCAATAGGGGTCGAGAATCAAAAAAAATTGCAAAAACCGGTAAAATTAATCCCTTTTGCAACGCAGGAAAAGTTGCGCGGATCTAGTATTTAATAAAAAGCTCGGAATCATTATTGGATTCTGTGGCTTCATTTTTATTCTACGAGGAAATTGCCCTCAGTTTATTTCGCTCGCAATATCGTATGATTTTATTATACACAGCACATAAAGCGGCATCTACTTAGGATTTTTTATTTGAATTCTGGTTTAACTCATTCTGAATGCGATGTTAAACTGAGGACCCAACCGACCGACCTAAGTAAAACCACTTATAAAGGTATATAGTTCCATGTTACGTATACTTGTTTGTTGAAGTCAAGAAATATAATATTTTAAATAAAGAATAGCTTTGAAAATAAAAATGAAACTGAAAAAGATCAAAACAGAGAACTGGTGAAATTTTTACAAGTTCAAACTGGAATTTTCTGCAAAAAAAATATATTTCCCAAAGTGACGTAATCTTTCTGATCTGTGGTGTCGCTAAGGTACCGAAGTTCAATCGTTTTAGAAGTATCTTCACAAAATGCGGAGCTGAAAACTTTCAAACTCGGTATCAGAGTTTTGATTCAAAATATTACTTTTGAATTTATGAATAAGAGATGTACACTGCAGGGGTCGTGGTTGTTTGGAATTCGGTTTGAAACTTAGACACCTTCCTGGCACAGTTTTATTTATAGTGTGTTCCGTCACATGTATCACGTTTATACCCTAGGAAAGGGAGTCACCAAGAACCCCAGCAGACCTTGGGCGCCAAAGTTTTATAGGCAGTCACACCATTGGCCTATTTCTGCTAGATGTACAGGTAAATGTACTACTATTACAATTAATAGGACATTTTAAAAGCCTGTTAATATTAAACCTGCTAACCTCTACTTTGCCGGCTCAAAGTGAATAGGTATATCTTGGCAAAGTGTGTAGTATCTATGTCTTCATCATAACTTTCTAGTAAATGAGTTCAAATAGAAACACCGAGGCTTAGCTGTAATGGTATTTTTTATGTTTTTTTATAACTTCCTACTTGCGTTCCTCTTTGACGGTCGCGTAACTGACGGCAATAGTGTTAAATATGCTTCTCACTACCTATATGTATCAAATCATCCATTTTTTTTTATTTTAGAGGGGGCAGACGAGCAGACGGGTCACCTGATGGAAAGTGACCATCGCCGCCCATGAACGTCTGCAACTCAGGAGTCACAAACGCGTTGCCGGCCTTTTAGGAAGGAGTACGCTCTTTTCTTGAAGGTTTGAAGGTCGTATCGGTCCGGAAATACCGCAGATCAAATTAGAAATAGTACAGTTGTTTATCACTATGCAACTGAAAAAGTGTCCGACAAAAGACCAAAGTGATTAAACACTCGTACTACAATAACACTATTTAGATTTGTTGTACTGCTTACTGACAAATTAAATTCTCAGAGCTTTATTGGAACATAGTAACAATTTAAAAGATATTTCGTTGCTATTACTAACACGCGTTGTTTATATTTATTGTTAATTTAGAAAGTTCTACAATAAAAATAAAGAAATATAGTACAGACTGTATAAAGGGCTATTTATAACAATGCTACGAGCTTCCATTTAACAACAAACTTGTTTATTTGTTACATAAGTGTATTTGTGTCATAAATATTTTGTATCAAGAACATTAGGGATGTAACTAGGCTAAAAGTAATGAGCCTTCTTAATAAATTGCTTTTGTTTCCTTGTCCGAGGGATATATTGAACGACGGAAGAAAATTCCAAAAGAAGGCGGATGTTCCTTATGGATTAATTTTCCTGATTTCTTTGCGAAAGTTTTTTTAAGAGATTGATTATTTCACAAACTCAGTTTGAAATTATCCTATTAATTTTGATCTTGAAACTTGTTGTTATCAGTGGCGTCGTTTTACGAGGCCCTATCAGTTTTAAAAGTTCGTTTCGTCTCAAATCAACTTCGGGTAGATGCTTTGGCATTCACGCTTATATCTTCCATAACATCATCACATCAACAGCCTTCAATAGTCCAATGCTGGACATAGGCCTCTCCTTAAATGGGAGTTTTTGGCGAGACGGGTTGGCATAGGGTTTGTTTCAAGTTTTCCTTCTCTATGCAGTGCTGCTGTCCTGCGTGGTTGGCTCCCCTAATCGGCTTTTACGACACCCACGGGACGAATAGGGGTGGTGACACTCCGTATTCTTAATCCGTCACCACACGGACATATCTTCCATATAAATTATTATTGTTCACGCTTTTATTTCATTTTTTATATAAAGTCCACTCGAGTTTCCTCCCGCGACTACCGTCACCCCACTATATCATTATGCTTTTATATCATCGTTACACATAATCATCATCATGTGATGATGATATGTTTTCTAATGTTTTTTTAGATAGATGAAACAGTACTTAATTTATTTCTTGTTAGGATGGTTTTATTGATTCACCAGGATATAAGAGGCTCCTTATACTCCTACGATTTTTTGAAGTAAAACTTCTTTACGCACGCTTGACTTGGGGAGTAAGCTGGTGATTGCGTAACGAAAGCGTTACGAAAAGTGTAATCGGGGGAGGCGAACGGAAGGTGAGAGGGAGATATAAGTTAGTGAAGATAGAAAGAGAGAGTTACGTTACGTATATTACTGTAAGGGCAAGAGAGAGAGGTGCGAGCACACATTTTCTTTCTCTCTACCTCTCATAGCCAAGAAGTTTTACTTCAGTCGTGTGGTGTAAAGCACACTCGTTTTTTTTATGATAAAAGGGGCAAACGAGCTGATGGATCACCTGATGGACAATGGCTACCGCCGCCCATGAACCTCTGCGACTCAGGAGCCACAAGCGCGTTGCCGGCCTTTGAGGTAGGTAGGTACGCTCTTTTCTTGAAGGTTCAGTCTATCAATCTAGTTTACAAAATACGGATAGTAATAATAATAACTATAATTATATTTGTCGGGTACCACTTAATAAAGAAGGCTATAATATTTCATTCCTTCTATATAAAAACCCACTTTGTATTATAAACAAAGACAACCCAACTATTAATTCTAATTATTATTGCACCCGCAAAGATTTAACTCGAATTTCTTTATGCAAATGGAGCATCTAAATCTCACGTACGGCAATTACCACCAGATGGCGCTGCCTGGATACAGCACGTGACTCTGTGTACCGACGCAGCTGGTACTGAAATGAATGCCTTTATAGTCCCACAAGCTTGAAACACACCTATACGTTCTTATTATATGTACCTAGTAAGTAATTTACCTTAAACTTGGCAATTTTAGAGTAAGATATTTTAAATTTCATTATTACTTCCGAGTTATTATCTAACTTAATCGAGGACATTAGTTAGCTTGTTATGATTAAATTAAACTAGGTACTTAATTTGTAATAACGTATACTAGGATTAAAACGCTCACGATAGGTGTTAAAGTAAATACTTTTGAATTGCCTGACGTATCGACCAGGTAGCACTAGCCGTGGTCACAGGTTGGTCGTCAGCTGGTCGGGCCTGTGACCTACCGTGAGCGCGTTAATTCTCATAAACACAATTACGTATTATGCCACAGTTAAAAACTACTTTATTCCAAATTTAAATTAAATTCTATTATCAATTTTATTTATTATCAAGCCATAAAAATTTGGCGTTAACAACATAAATATGTCGTCACAAGTTTATTTTCATTCGAGTTTGTACAGAACTAAGGCCCAAGTGTAAGTTTAATTTATATTACTTGATAATTACGGTGAGCGCGTTCGGCACTGCGATTGGTCAGCATTCAAATCTCCACTAATCGCGATTCTAAACGCGCTCGCTGTCGAGAGCTAGTTGACGGGGCCGTAAATTTAAAATAGCAGCACCATATACAAAATAATAAAAATTGATTTTATTTTCCAATTTCATTTCATATGCAATTGAAAAAAAATATTTTGATAAAATAGGAATGAATTTACTCACACCGACGTACGAGTTACAAAATTACGTTCATGATGAAAGCTATAAATTATGTTAATGATGAAAAGCTTTTCCATAAAAACTTTATTGAATACGAAGTGAGTTGGAAATAAATCCATATCTGTTATTTTACGGCAAAATTGCGTGAATCTAAACGATATAAAAACGTTACAACCCTCTTATGATGAAACTGGATAAAAATCTATTGTGTTCGACTACCAATGGCATACAACTGAATAATGAAAATGTTCTGGGTATAAATATTCTCCCAAACTGATAAGAGTTAAGTCATGGATGTATTTACAGTACTAAAGTCTTGAACTCATGATATCCATACTTATATTATACATTTGAAAGTGATTTTGTTTGTAGCGTAACAAATTGTTCTGCCTACACGTCTAAACCACTAAATAGATTTTAAAAAATATTTTACTAACGGAAAATTACATTACCACCGAGTGACCGACATAACGACATAACCGACAAACACGCAGACAGAGCCGCGGGCACCGCGGGCAAAAGCCAGTAAGATATAAAGCAAAACGCTCTCGAAAACGAAGACAGTTTTTTTTTTTGAACCATGAACATCTGCAACTCAGGTGTCACAAGTGCGTGGCCAACCATTGAGGAAGGAGTACGCTCTTTTCTTGAAGGTTTGAAGGTCGTATCGGTCCGGCAATACCGCAGCCGACACCTTGTTCCACAAATTGGTAGTGCGAAGCAAAAAGCGTCCGTGTAGTGACGGATTAAGAATACGGAATGTCACTACCCCAATTCATCCCGTGGGTGTCGTAAGAGGCGACTAAGAGCGCAAAACAACGCAGGACACCAGCACTGCAAAAAGAAGGAAAACTTGATACAATCCCTATACAAACCCGTCTAGCCAGCGTGGTATAGTAGGCCAAAACCTCCTTTCTAAGGAGAGGCCTATGTCCAGCAGTGGACTATTAAAGGCTGTTGATGATGTGATGATGAAGCAAAAAGTGTCTTCAGAAGCGCACAGTGGTGGAGCGCCAATTATCCAAGTGGTTATAGATTACCTAAGTGATCAGATTCATTACCTTAATCTTTTTTTATATTATCAATATGTAGGTTTATGTATGTATGTAACTAGGTAAGTATTTATGTATATGTATCTACTAGCTGACCCTGCAAACGTTGTTTTCCTATTTACATTATTTAATTTTTTTTTTAATTTCTTAAAATCCGTTCTTAGCTAACCTCTACTTGGTGAAAAGAATATTCCTACCAATTTTCAAGTCTTTAGCTCTAATGGTTCCAGAGATATCGTGATGAGTGACTATATAAGAACTACTAAGAACTACTATACTAAGAACGGATTTTAAGAAATTAAAAAATATATATATTTAAATAATATAAATAGCAAAACAACCTTTGCAGGGTCAGCTAGTCTTATATAAAAGTTGTTCGAGGAATGGAGTTTATGCTCAAATAACTACACAGTAACCTAGTTATTTCAATAAATGTACCCATTTTTTTATGGTATAAGGGGGCAAACGAACAGACGGGTCACCTTATGGTTATTAACTACCGCCGCCCATGGACACCTGCAACTCAAAAGTCACAAGTGCGTTGCTGCCCTTGGAGTCCCTCACACTCGAGTCAGCGGGAGGGGGGATTTGGGCTCCGGTAACCTCACTCACCATAAAAAGCTATTAGCTAGCTATTGTATTTACTAATATACGTATTTATTAGAATTTATAAAAGTCAACAAACGTTCAAAGTTGAAATAAATACACGTGAGTGTTTTAACCAAAGGGGTATACAGATGCATATTCATCATCATCTTCATCATCATTTCAACCGAAAGACGTCCACAGCTGGACTTAGGCCTCCCCCACGGTCAACAGCAACCGGTCCTGTGCTACCCACATCCAACTGCTTCTCGCGACCTTCATCAAGTCGTCAGACCATGTGGGGGGCTACTCACGCTGCGTTTTTCGGTAAGCGGTCGCCACTAGAAAACTTTATATACTTTATTGTTTATGCAATCAATATGCCCTTTTTTTTTTTTTTTTTTTTTGCCGTGCGGAAATCCCCTTGGATACCACCTGTCGGTGGCATGTCGGACTCAAACCGACTAAAACCGCACGACGTCTCGGGTACTAATAGCCGGGGAACCAGGTATACCCTAGAAAGGAAGTCCCTGGTACCCCGACATACCTCGGGTCATCTACAGACGAGTAGACGACCCCCCCCGTGTGGGAACCCCATGTTCCCGGTGCTCCCTGGAAGCGAGCGCGCTTCGCAACGCGCTTTCCGCCACGCCGGCGCAATCAATATGCCCTGCCCACTGCTACATAATTTTCGTCTTGTTCATGTTTATTTTAAGACCCACTCATTTAGAGTCCTTACTGAGGCCATAGAGCATGTACAATGGCCTTAGTCCGTAAGGTCTTCCATGGTTTCAGCTATGACTACTATACCATAATTAAATCGAAGTTGAGTTACTATATATATTCGCCATTGATGTTGATGCCGAGTTCAGTCCAGAAGCTTGAAGAAGTCTTCCAGTGCCGCAGTAAACTGTTTCGGAGATTTCCCTGCCTCACACGTCGCTATAGTTGAATAAGTTTCGATGTCTGATCCTGTTGATGAACTCATATAGTAACGTTCTCGTACAAACACTTTAACACTTCGATAGACGATTTGGCACCGCTGGAGAGACTATAGAACCGCTTAAGTTTCGATTGCATCAAAAGCGTTCTCATATTCCACAAACGCTAAGCATAGTGGAGTATTTATACTCTTCTGTATAACCTTACGCAGCATATGTGTGTGGTCTATTGTACTAAGGCCTTTCGGACCCAGGCTTGTGTGGGAGGCTGGAAGTCATTAAAACTGAATGTGAGACGATTCGTAATGACTCTCGAGAACAGTTTATAGACATGACCCAGAAGACAGATGGATCTATAGTTTTTCAACAGAGTGTTATCATCATGCTACATGCTATTGCGATCTATCAAATCCGGCTTTCCACCTACCTTCAGGAGCTCAGGTGTTATTCTGTCTTCACCCAGTGCCTTGATTTTTTTGAGCTGTTTGAGAGAAATACTAATCTCGTAATCTTTTTTATGAAAGAGAAAGCAGACGAACACACGGGTCACCTAATGGAAAGTGAAGTGTGTAGTGTTATCTCAGAGGCATAATAAAACACTTATATTTTGCCTTTTACAATTTTAGTCCCACTTAGGTATTATTAAGACTGGACTAGTAAAGGCTGTTGATGCTTGTGATGGGTATTAGTTGCCAAGCTTATTCAAACACATTTTTATTAAAAATGCTCTCATGGAAATCTATTCATGCATTAACATATGAACACACTTTAGCTAAACCATTTACTTTAAATAAATTAAGTCCTTATTCTTCATAGTTATTAGTAAACCTACCAGTATTCTTTTCTTTTAATCAAATATCTACGCTCAATATACATATGTGTATAGTTATTACTTAATTCCAAAGATTACCAAACAACCGATATATATTAGGAAAAGCTATTGCCTTTATGGGATAACAAACATGGCGCGGTCTCAGAAAAAGGGCTTTCTTACATAAATCGTGGAGGAAATGGCTTCTTTTCTGTGTTTATTACTGAAGGAAAGCTTTAAGGAAGGTGTTTTTCGTTTTTGATGTAAAATTATTGTATTGTTGTACTGATAGGATAAAAGGTTTTGTTTTTTTTCTTACAACTAGACTTGCAACGAATATTCGGTTACTATTCGGTATTCGGCCTATTCGGCTGCTTTTATTATATTCGGCCGAATACCGAATATCTACATATTATTCGGCCGAATACCGAATACTTAAATAATATATTTTGTCATTGAGAAATAATTGGTAAAATGAAAAATTAAAATCGATTGATTACGTATATATTCATATTTTCATTTCTGTGATAATCATTTAAGTAGTCATTGGTGCATAACACAGGTACATAATCATCTTCTGAATTGGAAAAATGGAGGATTCTATGTATTTGAATTATTGTGGTAATCAAAATTTAGAAGGGTAAGGTTCTCATTTCTTTTATAATCATTTATTAAGTAGTCATTGGTACATAAAACAGGTACATAATTTAATTCACGTCTGTACAAGTTTTTGGCGCTAAAATCCAGCCGAATACTTTTGCCTAATATTCGGCTATTCGGTCAGGGGCCTCGCCGAATATTCGGTATTCGGTATACTGCCGAATATACTATTCGTTGCAAGTCTACTTACAACATTTTAAACTGTTGTGGTTCAAAGTATTTTTATTTTACTTTTTTACTCAACTTATTTACAAACAAGCAAAAGGCCCTTTGACATTAAACAGTTACCCTGATAACTTTAGATACCTATTTTCTTTTCCATGTGGTGACGGATTAAGAATACGAAGTGCCACTATCCCTGTTTATCCCGTAAGTATCATAAGAGCCGACTAAGGGAGCAAACCACACGGGACAACAGCACTGCTGAGAGAAGGAAAACTTACACACAAACCCTATACCAACCCGTCTGGCCAACGTGCTATAGTAGACCAAAAGTAGTGGACTATTAAAGGCTGTTGATGATGATGATAATGATCCTATGTTTAGAAAGTGGATTTTTAAAGGGTTTTTTTCAAACTAGGCAGAACCTATGCTATTTTAACCAGTTTGCTATGCTATTGTAACAATGTTCTAGATGAAATGATACCCAGCTATAAAACAAATAATTGTGCTTATCATACAATTATCTGTCATGAGCGGACATGTAACAAACAATGACTGCACGGATGGCTTAGTGGTTTACGCGGTCGCCACGCCACTTTCTACTGCGCCGAGTGTTGTGGTATCAAACCCCACATGGGACAACACTTTGTGTGATACACAAATCGTTGTTCTGAGTCTAGTTGTTCTTTTTGTCCGTTTCATGTATGTTCGAAAAGTCCTCCGCGACACAGTATATATTCCTAATGCGGGTGTTGTCTTTAAAAAAAATAGTAAAAAAGTAGGCTATTAGGCCTGTCTACCATTAAAATCTACATAAAAGTAATGCACATATCTTTAATACGGTAATGTCTTTATTATATAAGCCAGCTCGCTTTAAAGATACCTTGTTACTTTAAATTCTTAAAATTAAACGAGAAACAACAAAAACAATGAGAATACTTGTGAGGTATTATAATAAAAAAAATTGTTGGATCTTATTTTATCGAAAATAATTTATTACGTAAATGGAGTGAGAGATCCAGTCCTACGAGATATTTGTGTACTTATTAACTTAATTATGTAGATTGGTAATCGTCTTGTTATTATACTGTACAATTTTAAGATTGTTTTTGTTGGTTTATATAAAGAATGCTACAGTAAATACCTATTACAATGAAAGTTATTGGTGTAAAATGTTTGGTGGTTGGCAAAAATTCATTGTTTCCTTTTTTTTTCAAATCAGAATATGTACGAGTATACGTATTATATCTTGAAGGTTATAAAAAAATAAAATATTTACGGTCTTTTAAAGATATATTGGCTGACCAGCTGACTACATGTTATGGAATTATAATGTCTAATTAACTATCATTTATTAGTAATTTACTATCGTTTGTTTTGCTTGTTTTATATCTTTAGAACTACTAATAACTTTAGAGAAACCGTCTATCAAATGTAGTAATATCAATAACTGACTCAATATCTACTACAGGTACATTCAGGGAATAGGGGCATTTTTTTTGTTGACGGGGTGGCAAATCCCGTCGGATCTCCTGCTCTTCGGCGTCTCAGGAGCCAGGAGTAAATAGATAGATAGATAGATAAATACTTTATTTGTCACCAGGGTTTTACTGACATTATAAAGTAATTAACAACAAATGTAATGCACGAAGGGCGGCCTTATCGCTTCTTGCAATTTCTTCCAGGCAACCTTCGGATGGACTGGATTCATTTTGAACTGGTGATAGGTATACAGAAATTAGAGAAATAAATAAGGTCTTAACCTATGAAATATTTATTATACGTAAATCCTACTTTTCTATAGTTATACATTAATACTATACATATTTACGTTAATATGGTGATTCCACTACCCCGTACTGACAGTAGTTTACTCTCGGGAATGAGTCATAGTGGCCAACGTGGCTGTGTTTTTTTTTTGTTACAAAACAAATTAAAAACACACTTTACTGTTTAATAAAGTGTGTTTTGTTTTATTTGTTTGCCGCCGCATACAGACACCTGCAGCTCGATCGCCACAATTAAATTGCCACCCATTGAGCCACTCCCCTTTAATCAGTGGTAGGGGCCACGGTAAACTCACTCACTCAGTGAAAAGCAACGAACTTAACACCACTTAAGCTTAACACCAGTTTTCTGTAAAACCGTAGTATCACTCCGGTCGAGCCTGCCCACTTGTAACGAAGCATTACTCTCCCAGTGTTAAATAGATTTTTGAAAACTTGGAGTATCGTAACTTGATTTGATTAAAATCTCTTATTAATAAGACATTATTTTGAAACTAATACAAAGCAAGTAAAGAACAGAGCAATATACCAAACTTTTCCTTTACAATTAAGTCGTTCAAAATACACGTTTTTTCCTTAGATTTACAAATCGAATGATACCACTTTGAACTGAATTTACCTTGGAATTTTTCCTCCGATCGTAACCAGCTGTAGTTCCTGTGAAAATTCGGAGCAGATTCATAAATAATTCATAAGGTAGAGCTTACCACTTGAGGGTGTGGGAGAAACACTTCTTCATGCGAATAGATTCACGCATAATTGTGGTTACAAATGAACAGACACGTTTACAGTGGTTGAAAACTTATTTCTAATAATAGTTTTATATTTTTTTTTTACGGAAAAGGAGAAAAACCAGCGGATGGGCCATCTAACAATGATTACCGGCCCCTATAGAGCGTTTCCGGCGTTTAAGTAAGGGCTTTCGATTACTTCAGGGGTTAGGGGTTATTATTTTATAAAAGTAATAATATGGCATCATTACACCATGTTTCAACTTGACTTCACGAAAATTTGTTTTCTTTTTAATAATTCCATAAATAATTAAATAATTTTTAATAATGCCAGTTCCAAAAGAAGTGCCTTGCGGTGACCACCGCAAATTATTGTAGATTTATCTACAATCAATAGGACAGTTTTTTTTTTTAATAGATAATCTAGTGCCCGATCAAGCTTTTTTTTAAATAGCACAATGGTGGACTCAGGAAATTTTTCTCTTTTTTTTTCTTGAATAAACCAACAGTCAACTGTTTATAAAAAAAACAAAATTAAAAAAAAATCCTTCGACCATTCGCTAGTTTTTTATGTTTTTCAAAAGCTGTATAAATTTCATTGAAATCTACTAAGCGGTTTTTTTGAGATAGTGGTCACCAGTTCAAAAAACATAGTTTCGAGAAAAACTCATTTATAGTTTTACACTCGGTTTATGTAGAATAATACGAATTATTTAGTTACTTCCACCGAGTTATCTATTCCTGGGCCATATAATAGTTTTTCAGTCGTTGTAGAAGCTTTCAAAATATAATATATAATTTTCTACGTAGCATTCTACGTTCTCGAGTGTTATCGTCAGCGTGCTTATCTGCCACTTTTTTCGGCATCCGTTTTTTCGGCGTACTGATGAGAATTAGGCCCACAATTAAGTCTCTGTGCGTTAATTATGATCAATAATGAATTCGTACCTTCATTGAATTCACTAGTAGCTATGTATGCAGCAATTTTTACGATAGAAAAACTAGCATTTATGGGTTTTGGACATATTTTCCATACTAGTTGGTTGAAGTTCTCATTATTATTCTGATTACTAAAAAAAAAATGTGACAAAATAATGATGAAAATTATTAAATTAATAATAAATTAAATTACTACATAAAATTAATTGAAAAATCGATCGGCTATCGACTGCTCAGTGTAACTTCCACAGGCATCATCATCATCATCAGCCTATCGCAGTCCACTGCTGGACTTCGATACTGACGACAAACACAACCACAAGGCACTTATACTATCTAAAAATTGTAAATATATATAAATATATATAGTAGGGTATTTTTAGATTTAGGTATTACTATATAACATCAACGACCGACCGGATGGCATAGTGGTTTGTGTAACGGACTGCTATTCCAAAGGTCGCGGGTTCGATTCCCGCTTAAGTCAAACATTTGTGTGCTTGAACATTTATTGTTTGATTTGGTCTGGGTTTTTCTATGTATAATATGTATGCATTTACAAAAAAAAAAGTATATATGTATTATCAGTATCATATATGTATTATATAAGTTGTCTAGTAGCCATAGTTCAAGCTCTGCTTAGTTTGGGACTAGATGGCGTTGTGTGAATGTGGTAGAATATTATAATTAATTTGTAATAAGTTCATGACTATAGAACCCGAGAAACCAGTTGCTTACTCTAGCAGGTAGCAGGCAGCTGTCGAGCGTTCTGAATTGCCCGAGAGCCCTTTGTTAATTGTCGAATAACTCGAAAAGTGTATTTTGGATTCACTTCAAATTTTCAAAGAATATTTTTTTGTTATTTTACTATAAAAAAATGCAAAAAAATTACAATCGATTTTTGAAAATTCTGACTACCCCTAACCCCTTCACTCACTTATTAAAATTCGACGAAAAAATTGTTTAAAGTTTTTTTTAAATTACAATATTACTCCAATTGAGCCGTAAAATATGTGCCGAAGGATACAAAAAAGATAGATTACGGGCAAATAAAAATAGTAAAAAAATTAGTTTTACATTCTGTTTTTCTTTTTTATTTATCTGAGTTTTTCAATGTACAATATGTATTTAGAGACATTAAAAATAGAGCTACGTATGTTATGTTCCCGTATTTTATAACTGAAATAAGCTATATTTAAGTCTAGATAAATCTCAATAATATGTCCCGAAAAATTACAAATATTACAGAATAAAGAAAATATTATTTGTTTCTATTATGCTTAAGAATACCTTATCTTCTATTAGATAAAATAATTACACGTAACAATATCATAATGTAGTTATTTGTGATTTTAGTATTCCAAGAATCAGTAATTGCTGTTACAAAGACGGACGGGAAATAGGCCGGGCATGTAATTACTCAAGTTTTCCTGATTTTAGTTGCCGTTTTATTTTTGTTTGTCACTGTACCTGTCATGACGTAATAAGATTAGATAATGGAAGAAATATTATATCTGTGTCTATAGGTAAATTCTATTTTATAAGACTACAGAAATAATTGACAGTGTTTTTAGAATATTGCACTAATTAATACATTCGTGGCGTCTCCCACATACGAAGAAACAGAAACATACTACAGCGCCATCTAATGAAGACACACCGAACTACGGAGTAACTACTGAATGAGAATTGCTGATCCTGTATCGCGATATGAAGAATTCTCTCGCCGATTAGCATATATACAACTGCACAACATCAACCTAGGATCCGCAGCCTGCCAGGCATGACCACTTCGCCTGGTCGGAGGATTCTCTCTTTGTGTTGGAGTTACATGACACCCATTCCTCCACACATTTTTGGTTACTTATAAAATCAATCTTAGCTTTTCTTATAATTTTATTATATTTCTATTAATATATCTATATTTCATAGTTTAAATGTTTTAATTAGTAAACGAAATAAGCTGGTTTAGAAATTTAAAGCGTTAAATGGAGTTGTTTCTTAAATTTATTTCTATTACTGTTTCGTAACATGTGACAAAATAATGATTCTTAATATAAGTCTCATCCTCCGAGCCTATTTCCCAAACTAGGTTGGGGTCAGCTTTAAGTTTACTAGGATACGGTTGAACTTCGATTTTTTACCCGAAGCGGCTGCCATTAGAACGACCCAAGTGCTAGGCGATATCGAAGTTCTCTTGAAATACTGTTGTCGGATTATTTAGGGCTCCAGCCACCCATAACAATTGCCACAGATATTCGTATGGCAATCGGGACCGACAGCTTAACATACGCTTCGAGGCACGGAGAGGTCTTATAATAGCGGTCACGGAGAGGTCTTATAATATTAATGTGTAATAATAAGACTGGTCACCCGTCCATAAAC
Source organism: Arctia plantaginis (assembly GCA_902825455.1). NCBI lineage: Eukaryota > Metazoa > Arthropoda > Insecta > Lepidoptera > Erebidae > Arctia > Arctia plantaginis. The sequence goes on along the minus strand of CADEBD010000226.1, from coordinate 11,238,823 downwards.
TGCCCTGGCCAGGGTTGCATAACTTTGCAATGTGTAAATCTACTCGGTTACCACTTAACCACCATCATCATCACCAGACTATAACAGTCCACTGCTGGACGTAGGCCTCTTCTTAGAAAGGATGTTTTGGTCTACTATATCACCCTGGCCAGACGGGTTGGTATAGGGTTTGTTTCAAGTTTTCCTTCTCTTTGCAGTGCTGTTGCCCTGCGTAGTTTGCTCCCTTAGTCGGCTCTTACGACACCCACGAGAAGAATTGGGGTGGTTACATTAAGTATTCTTAATCCGTCACGTCACGTTCCGTATTCTTAACCACAAACCCCACTAATTTTTATATAATGTATTACTAAAAAATTGTTTTCATTTCATTGACTAAATAATGACTAAGCTTACATTTAAATTAAAACCAAATTTTAAATGGAAAAAGATGATTTACGGTAATTTTGTATTGCGTCCTTAATCGAGCTCCAGGACTGTCAAAAGTCTCTGCAACTTATTCAGAATCCTTTGATAAATATTACTATTACTGAAAACTTTGAGTATACTTTTAAGCGGCTACTCGGCGAATTTCAGGCGACAATATTTCACTTTAAAGAACTGCATTATAAGTTTGAAAAGTCTTTTATTTTATTTGAAAATATGTTTTAAACAACTTGAAAACAATATTTCTGTTTGGATGAATGTTGATATTTATTTATATTGAGTTTTCAGTTTTCAATCCATTGTTTGTATTTGCGAGGTTTTAAAAAGTGATTCTTGCTTTCGAGCTTTGTTTTTGACTTTGTTGTTGTTTTTGGTTTTTAAATAGGACATATTTTTTCATTCAGTTTTTACACATTTCAGTAATTTTAAGGTGAGGTAAGGGGTCGTTCATTAATTACGTGTGATGATTCAAGAGATTTTTGGCTTTCTGTCCACCCCTGGTGAGATATCACGAGAATTTTCTTAAACCTCTCATGTTATTAATATGGCTGCACCATAACTTGTTCCACAGATTGGTAGTGCGAGGCAAAAAGTGTCTTGAAAAGCGTACAGAGGTGGATTGCCAATTATCCAAGTGGTGGGGATGAAAATTTTGCCGTGTGGAAAGATGGACCGGTTGCGGCCGGTATTAGTCCGAACAATTCCTCGGAGCGCTCTCCATGAAACTCGTATATACGATAGAGAATGTAGAGCGAAGCTACATCTCTACGTAACGATATTAAAAATAGTTGCACACACATACGATTTAGTCAGTTACTATTATGTTAATAACTACATATGTTATGTAAATAGGTTGATTTATTACACGTCTCTAACAGGTAAGAGCATGAATATTCAAAAGTTAATCCAATTTGGTACATGAACCGAAGCAGTTTGGTATTGTATCTCGGAATAGAAGAGCTGAAACATGATCGTGATACACATGGAAGATATATTTTAAACTTCAAGGATGTTTCAACCACTTTAAGAGGAGCTAGCCAGCGTGGTATTGTAGGCCAATACCTAATTTCTAAGAAGAGGTCTGTTCAGCAGTGGACTAGTATGACGCTGTTGATGATGATGATGATGATGATGATGATGAAGGGGAGCTATTCTTCGTGACGTATGATGATGATGATGTACTCCCACCTTTCAACAACACCGTTTACGCTCATACGCCCGTACGTGACTCGCAAAACCGAATTTGGTTTTGAAAACACGGTTACATGAGGCACAGTGAAGCTCACCCTGCGTATTGTAAGTGTTGTTATAGGAGACATATAGGCCAGGTTCGACCGAAGTGATAAAATTGTTGTAATTGGACTCAAAATAATAAACACCTCTTTGATAATTAGTATCGTTGTCTATTGTTGATACTAGTTACTATTGTATATGTTTTAAGATTTTTTATGCACTTTGATATAACTGTGTACAATTAATTTGTATAATGACAAACAAAGTGCTCTAAAATTGTCAGAAAATGTTATATTTCACAATAGAACCAAACACATAAATGTGAAATATCATTATTGTAGAGAAGTAATATCTAACTAAACTATTAAAGTAAATTATTTACCTACACGAGATATGGCAGCTGACATGTTGACAAAAAGTTTAAATTCAGTTAAGCATCACAAATTTGTTAAAAGGTTAGGTTTTAGTAAATATATTTTGAGAGAGGGTCTTGTAATTAGACTCAAAATAATAAACACCTCTTTGATAACTAGTATTGTTGTTACTAGTTACTATTGTCTATGTATTTAGATTTCGAAATAAATTCTATTTGTTGTTCCGTTCTGTGAGAATAAGCACGTTGTTTCATTTCTAGTTTATAATATAAATTAAAAACAAGAATGGCCTCGCAGAAGACCGGTGTTAAGTAATTCTATCGTCGCTTTTCACTGAGTGAATCAGGTTACCAAAGTTAAACCAAAGCCCTGGGAATGTAGGTGTCTGGCATAGTATTTATTATAGTAGCATAACAAACCTATGTACCTATTTACCTTTTTGAGACAAATAAACCTTATTATTATTATTATTATTATATACCATAAAAAAGAAAATAGATTAAGACAAAAAGACTACGGTTAAAGAATTTGAGATAAGATGCTATAAGCGATGAAGATCTTTTCAATTTGGCTCAGAAAAGGCAGCATCATTTATTTATTTGGAAACTTAACAGCTATGTAACATATATCATGGGTGCAGTTAAACATTGCAATGGACTCTTAGCCAATAATAAAGCTTTCTAACTTTTTTTTATGTTAGAGGGGGCAGACGAGCAGACGTCACCTGATGGAAAGTGACCCATGAACGTCTGCAACTCAGGAGTCACAAACGCGTTGCCGGCCTTTTAGGAAGGAGTACGCTCTCTCTTGAAGGTTTGAAGGTCATATCGGTCCGGAAATACCGCAGACGATAACCCGTTCCACAGATTGGTTGTGCGGGGCAAAAAGTGTCTCGAAAAGGCCACAGTAGTGGAGCGCCAACTATCCTGGTAATAAGGATGAAAATTTTGCCGTGTGGAACGATGGCGCAATTTGCGGCTGGTATTAGTCCGAACAATTCCTCGAAGCACTTTCCATGATATATGCGATAGAGAATGCAGAGAGAAGCCACATCTCTACGTAACGCCAAGGGATCGGGCCGATCGGAGTCTAGTAAAATTTGTACACCACTTAAAACATAAGTAATTATTAACACTTAACATAACTTAGTAATTATTAACATAAGTAATTATAAATATTCTTTACTATTTATATTTAAGGTATATAATATTTTCTAAATGAAAGTAACTTATAGAACAATTTAGATTTAGATTTATAAGCTTGATTGTAACATCGCACACTTTTTCAAAGTACACCAGTGGAAGTTTTCTAACCAGAACCATTTTTTTTTCTCGCGGGGAATGCTTTTCGGACCATACCCTCCGTTGGGCAAACGCAGAGCATGTGTGGGACTCCCGGAAAACCGGTCTATCCACTAAACCCCGCAACGGCCTACCTCGGGAGTCGGGAGGAGCTCCAGGAACGCATAAGCGACTTCTGGAGTCCTCCGTGCCGAACCTCATATCTGAGGCACATCCCGGAGTGACCGTAGTCACCCTGGGATAGGACGCTACCACGCCTCACCTAACAAAGCCTTTGCTAACCATTAACTGTCAAAACGGCTACAAGTTCAACCGTTTCGAAAATATTCGATTCATTTTAATCCAAATTCCTTTTTAACAATGTAGGACAGAAGTGAATGGAATGCTCAAAAAATGCTATGTTCTGAAAGAATGTTCGGAACGCCACACATTCACAAGGGCCGCAATATTTCACGTCGATTATAACAAAAATAAAAGATACCTATCAACCATTTACTGGCCACAATTCATTTCATTCATTCCGAAGGTTTGGTCAAAATTGTTATGTGCTTTCTATAACACGCTGGCCTGACCCGTTGGTGTAGCATTTGTGTCAAGTTTTTCTTTCCTTTGCAGTGCTGTTGTCCTGCGTTGTTTGCTCAATTAGTCGGCTCTTACGATAGCCAGGGGATGAATAGAGGTGGTGACACTCCGTATTCTTAATCCGTCACCACACGGACAGTCAAGTAGAAATATAATTCAATATTTTATAATTAAGTACCACAATATATTGGAAGTACAAACAACACTCTGAGTAAAGTACCACCCGCTAGTTTGTTGCCAAAGTTTTTACGAGTATGTTTGTTTCCCCTTGTTAAGAAAAATGATTACAAATCTTCACACATACATAAAATTGGAGTGTGTGTTTGTTTTATTAATACAGCTTATTACAAGATACAATGAATTGTGTTTTTTTAGTATTTACTCCAAACAACAATTTTAAAAAGTTGAGCCGTCGTCGTCAGGTCGTCTTGTAAATATGAAACATCGAAATTATTTTGCAGAAATAATGAGTATATAGGGATACCTTCTCTTTCTCCAAGCCTTTTTCCAAAACAAAGTTTGTATCGGCTTTAAGTCTAAGCGACTACCATCAGACCTCCACAACCCAAGTACTAGGTGATATTGAAGTTCTGTAAAAATACTGTTGTCGGACTTTTTAGGGTTCCTTCTACCCGTAATGATTGCCACAGATGTTCGTGTGACAACTGGGACTGACAGGGCGTCTCAATTTTATTTTTAAAAATAATGAGTTTAAAAGGACAGCTTATAAAAGGTGTATTAGTCGAAAAGTCACTTGCATCCCATTACATATCATATAACATAGCGTGGCGACGTATTTTCCATTAAAAATAATGTCAATTCTTTATATCTGTATGCTGGTTCCGGTTAATCGCTGGAATGGGAAAACAGATTTCCATGTAATTTATAAGAATAACACCCTAAGAGTATATTTATTTTCATATATATTATAATATATTACTCGTATATATTTTTTGTCATTTATTATGATATTTATATGTATAAACTATATGTATGTATATCTAGTACTTATATATCTGTAGGATTTGTTCTTTTCTGCCATTGTAACATGGCTTCATTGCCAGATGAGACTCATCTTTACCTGTCCCAAATATACACCTACCACACACAGCTTTGCAACACCGAAAGGTTTGACTGGAAGAAAATGCCTGAGGCATTAAGTCCGCCTTATGCAATATGTTTGCAGGAAGACTCAATAAATAAATAAATAATTTTCACTTCCATACATGTAAGTGATGAAGTTCTTCTGATAAATTTACGAATTTTACGCATGAAAGCCCTCTAGTTTCGTTATAAAAAGGATTTTAATCTAGACGCAATACACATACTAAGTAAACTATGTAAGCGGAGAATCGATCTCACTTTACTGAGACTACGAACCCAATATTACTATTAGTACTAGTATTTGAGATTATATTAACTGAGAATATCTATATAAAGGCATAACCTTTCTGAGAGCTATATTCGTTCAGTACTTGTGTGTAAATTTAAACAGATATGTTGACTTAAAATAAAGATACTTGATAAGTATTATTAATTCCAAGGAAGTTATATGTTTGACAGTTAAGAAAATAAGTACTACAGAGTAAATTATAAGATATAAAAAGTGTAATGGAAGGATGTGGTTATAATATTATGTAGGGTGTGTCAGACAATCATGAATTTATTTATTTATTATTAGGCTTGCTAACGACTTCATTTTTTTGTAGGAAGACAACTCCTGCACTATGAATATATGCTGTCTCTCAAAGGACTTAAAAGAGATATATTAAAATAACACAAAGAACACCCAGACTCAGTACAACAATGTGTAAATCATACAAAGTTCTGTCTCATGTTGGGTTGTATTAATATTTCCAACATGTATTACTATATTCATTACTATTCTATTAGTCATTCAATAGCAGGAACTGATATTTCTAAATAGATACTCCAATTCAATTCGATATTCGGTTTTCCACCATAAAAAAGTAGCTTACGAAAATATTAACTTTGTTTGTGTAGAAATAGACAGCGGGTATATTGATCTCGTAAATATATTTGCCTAATCTGTTATTGGCAAACATTACCTTCATTTTAAGGCCCTATTTAACTGCGCCAGTTTGGTAATAGCTAAAAACAGATGATAATGACTAAAATGGTAAAGCTTTGCCTATACTGTAGCGCTTAATCACTAATACTAAATCGAATTTATATTCACCTTTCACACACACACACACACACACACACTGACACACACATACACAGAGAGACACAGATACCACATGAAATGCAAACAAATATAATTAATTAATATATGTGATGTAAAAACTTGGAATGAGTTTTTTTCTTTTTCGCTCTTTATAGACAAATGCTGTCAACTAGAGGTATACTGTCACTTTATTGTACCTTACTTTGCTACATTAATGACTATATGATGCCGTTTTAATACTGTCCTTTAATAAAAAAGGATTGTCCTAGTTTGAAGGACAGCGAAGCGAATAATATACTGTAATATAATAAATTGACAATATATCCAAATATGCCATGTTATCATCAATTTATCTATTTTTGTACTCTAAGTTAAGTTTTTATTTAACTAATTTTTTTTTAATTAATTTCTGTTAGGGCTATATAGATACTACTGGATATTATATTTTATGACCAAATAGCGTAGTGGTTTGTGCAACGGACTTTTTAAATCCCTATGGTTTATCTTTATTATTATTACATTAATATTTCCCTAAGCTCTGAATCTTCGTAGCATGTTACTGAATTTAAATGCCTGATTTGATAAAGGTTTAATGTTCTTTTTTTTTGTATCTTGTATGTCTTCATAATTTTATTTATAAATTTCATTACAAAAAAATTTTTTTTATATAGTGTATAGTGAACTTTTAGTACGCTACCTTTCTCTCTCTATCCAAGTTAAACCTATAAGTTGAGGTCATTTACCATAGCCAGACAGTTCGACAATAAAATCGAAATTTTCGAATGTAGGGACAACGGATACAATGGTTTTTATAAAATATGTTAGATAGTTTTTAATCTTGTTTTTTTCTCTCTTTCTATTACGTTTACAAATGTGAAGTTCAGGAGTTCTAAATATAATTCTAATTACGTTTCGCAGGCTCCCCAGGCTTACAGGCTTGCCTAGTGTGGGGACTGCGTTAAATATTTACTTGATAAGATCTGCTACACTAACTTTAAGTTTTGTTAAGCACTTTTTTAACTTTTTTCTATTTCTAAATAACTGGTTTTCATTTTTATATATATGGGCTTACTCTTAGTCTTGACTATTTGGACCCAACCACATTTTACAATTACAAGGATCTCCAAAGACGTATCAAATCATCTATTTATTCGTCAAAATTAGTAAGCATCTCTCCTTGATATTAATATTGTTTGTAATACTAAAGTGGATCAAAGTAGGTATGGAAATTTTGCCTTTAATAAACTGGCACCATTACAGGTACTTTGTTATTTGATTTATCACGTTAACGGCATAAAGGGCTTTTATTACATTAATGTTTTGATCAGCAAAATAATTGTGAACAATTTCATATTCATTATTCTCAACCAGGTTAGTTTGGAGACTTAAAAGGTTTTGAAAATAATTGACACATTTATAGCTACCGTTTTAGTTCACATCACATCATCATCAACAGCCTTTAATAGTCCACTGCTAGACATAGGCCTAGAAAGGAGGTTTTGGCCTACTATACCACGCTGGCCAGACGGGTTGGTATAGGGTTTGTGTCAAGTTATCCTTCTTTTTGCAGTGCTGGTGTCCTGCGTTGTTTTGCGCCCTTAGTCGGCTCTTACGACACCCAAGTGATGAATTGGGGTAGTGACATTCCGTATTCTTAATCCGTCACTACACGGATAACCTTTTTAGTTGATTTACCATATTACAGGCTTAAGATAAAGCTTATAGATATGATCATAAAATTGGGTCAAACGAATGTGATAGTTTCTTGCCTACATTGAGAAGATAGCATCTGTATTTACGCAAACCCTATAATTTTACAAATTACCTATCTCACCTATCCAGTAAGGTAAATCAACCCTTGTTCCCTACATCGAAAATCACAAAAGGTAAACGCCAAAGTCTTTTAGTAAATTGAAAATCTTTGCCAGGGGAAAATATATTTATCTGAAGGCATAAAGGGTCAATAGAGAGAGAGGCTGTTTGAGTGATTTGAGGAGAGCCTTTTTTCAGTATTATTTTATAAGTTGAACTGGATAAATATAATATTCTTTTATGGATGTTGCTTTACTCAAGAAGTATAGGTTAGCTCTTTATTTGCCTCTTATGAATATAATATTATTGATCGCTTAGTATTGTGTACTCGATCTTTTGAAGAAACTCGCTTACCTTAAGTACTTTTACAAAGATCAGGTCTAGAGAAACTGAATTTAAATTTTTTTAGCTTTAGAAATACATTTCTTGCTTTTTTAAAGAAAACATTGATATAATAAATGTAAATATGCTCTTTGTAAGGAGAGGCCTATGTCCAGCAGTGGACTATTATAAGCTGTTGATGATGATGATGATGATGCTCTTTGTTAAGACTCAAGGTTTAGGGAATTATATATCTCTTCTAAATCTTCTTCTCATTCATATTTGTTACTTAGAGGTTCATCATCATCATCAGCCTATCGCAGTCCACTGCTGGACATAGGCCTCTCCCATTGCACGCCACTTAGATCGATTTTGGGCTTCTCGTATCCATCTCCTGCCAGCCATCTTGCGCAAATCTTTACTCCACCTGGCCTGTGGGCGTCCTACACTACGTTTGCCGAGACGCGGTCTCCACTTAAGAACTTGTTTTCCTCAACAGTTGTCGGTTCTGCGGCTGATATGGCCAGCCCCCTGCCACTTCAGCTTGCTGATCCGGTAGGCTATGTCGGTGACCTTTGGTTCTCTGACGGTTAAAAGATGTAATAAAACAGTGAAGATTGGATAAATTCTGACAAGTAACATATAAGAATAGTTGCCTTTAAGACTGACAGCAATAAAACCTTTATAAAAACTGACAGAAAAGAAGTCTGTGAATTTCCTTACAAGTCGCAAATAACAGACAGAGCCTAGCTAAGAAATTAGCCAACTCACTCAACCAAAAACTCTGATAGTCAAAGTACAATAATGGTGACTCTTTGATGTACTCTGAAAAAACCTCAGCGATAACTATTAGTCTTATGGCCAACTTATGTGCTAAGGAGTAAGTGGTCACCCCAACACCAAATCAAAGGTAGTACTTTATTCTTGGACGCGTTTTTCGGGCGATCAGACAGGTTTGCTCTTCTCCTAGTTAAAAAGCTGTTCAATATACTGCTACGTCGTGCCTTAGGCGGGGCTAGCTCGTGGTTTGTAAACGAGAATCTGATCTCCTTATATCCTCGGGGTATTTGTAACAAGGCTGCGTAGGCTGCGAACTATGGTTGGCAGATCCAAGAACAATCTATCAAGGTGGGGGATTTGTCGACCCAAACGTAAATAAATGAGACTGTGGCGGATTACCACAGAAAATATACCATTTTCTACGTGTTTTGCGAGCCCAGGATCGTTTCAAACGTCATTGGCTTTACCGAGCACTAGGCCAAAAGCTTAAAGTTTAAAATAATACCATCGACACGATAAGAATAATTCCTAACAAGAAATGTACATGAAATGTTACTAATTTTCCAACTAATTCAGGTGTGAGACATCGATCAATCGATTAGTGAAAAAAACCGCTGGAGTCTAGTTGTGATGTACATACACCCTGACGTATAATTTCCCAAGGGCCTCGTAAGGCATTGTAATGTACTGCTATGTAGCAAAACTTCAGAACCTGATGAATAGATTCTCCTAGATACCTATTTTAAACCTACTAATACAATTTAAAACAAGCTAATGCTATAGTCATCAATTGCAATAAATGTAAAAAAATATTTTTATCGATTCATCGTCTTTTTAAATATGATACTAGAAGTAAAATCCCTTGCATTTTTTAAATCTTTCTTAATCAAATTATAATAATGTGATCTCTGTAAATAAATTATTAATGCCAAATCTATTTGTTTAATTTTCTATTGTTTTTTGCTCAAACCAGAGTTTCTATAAAATTAAGTTTGTGGTTTCGTATCTAGTCCTATGATTAATGGCCAAGGGGTAAATTTTATGTACTCGTAATTATATTTTCATCTGGATTCAATAAGTCCCTATAAAGCTCTGGCAGTTTGTAGGTCAATTATTCTGAAATATAAGATGAGATGTTATGATGTCAATGCTTTTAATAATCACTCTAAGAAGATATATAGTTTTTTTTAGTTATAACTAAACATCACATATTCAAATATTATTATTATAACATGTGATTATTATGCTACAGTGTGTAGCTATAATAGTACAGAGGCGGCTGTGAGAATAAAAAAAACAACAATAAACAGTGTTTAAAGAAAAATGTAGCACTCATCAAGTACTTACTTTATATATTTTTTTTTTTAATAAAATCTAGTATTTCTTAGCATATCTTTCACTTTTATTGTCCCCAAGAAGACAAGGGCCAATTTTGTCTTGTAGTCTACGCTCAGATTATTAGTATTTACACGCAACTAAAGCCGTCTGGCCTTCATAACGTAGGTTATTCAGAAAGGCATGGAGTTACCTTATCGATTTATGAGCACAATTTTTCATTTAATGGAATCAGTTATGAATTCTAAGAAGTGAACTGTTTGAGGTCAAACACCTTTTAACACTGGGATGCCATAGCTTCGGATATATTGTTTGTTCATCATCTGCGTCATTAATAAAATGTGTGCACATATTTTTTTGAAACTTAAAAATCACTTCAAATGTGATAAATTACTTGTTTTTAGGGTTCCGTACCTCAAAAGTTAAAAAAGGGATCCTTATAAGATCACTTTCTTGTCGGTCTGTCCGTCTGTCTGTCTCTCCGCGTGTCACCACCGATTTTCTCAGGAACGGGTAGACCTAGCAAGCTAAAATTTATCCAAGATACTGAGGTCTATAGTCCCTATTAGGTGTATAAAAATCAAGGTTGTGAGTCAACACGTTAAAAAGAAATGGGCAAATTTCGATTTTCGCGAAAACTTGTAAGCACCTTAATTTTCAACTTTATTTGGTTTTCAGAATTTTCTCTTTACTTGCTTTACCTTGCTTCTAACCAAAATTGACAATTCTACGTCAACCGGCAGTATCCTATTGGATTTGGGTCGAAAACCTATATGGTAGTTGTCGTTGACCTAGAATCACGAAATTTTGCAAAAAGAAACATCTTACAGCACAAATAAAGAAATAATTCAAAAAAAAAAAAATGAAAATTAGGATAAATTTTGGTACTTACAAATTTTCGCGAAAATCTACGTAAAATCTGAGTCGGCGCACGAGCTCGAGTCGTACCTGACCGGTTTTTTTTTAGACAACTCCCGCATATCCTGTGTCGCTGGGGACTTTACAAGCATACATGAAACGGATACAAAAAACATCCAGACTCAGAACAACAATTTGTGGATCAAACAAGTGTCGTCCCATGTGGGGATCGGACCCACAACACTTAGCGTAGTAGTGAGCGGCGTGGTGACCGCTTAAACCACTACGCCAACTGTGCAGTCTGTGCACTCCATAATCTAATGATTTTTATTTTGTTGTGCATTTGAATATATAATCGTGTACCAGTGAATATGACTACAAAATCACATTTAGTAAGATACATACACGACGAACAGATGGCGTTGTAGTTTGTGTAACGGGCTGCTATTCCAAAGCTCGCGGTTTCGATTCCCGCTCAAGTCAAATATTTGTGTGCATGAACATTTAATGTTTGATTTGGTATCTCTATGTATAAAAACAGTATATGTATTTATACCAGTTGTCTAGTACGCATAGTACAAGCTGTGCTTAGTTTGGGACTAGATGGCGTTGAGTGAATGTGATTGAATATTATTATTATTATACATTAGGAAGATTAAAAAAAGAATTTGTTTTCTCACATGATTTTGTGTCGTAATTTCTTCATTTTCCTTCTTTTACCCTAGATCATATCTTACAAGATCGTACAGATCAAATTCCCAAAGGACTGAGTAGTCTTTATCGGTCTTAGACTCTCTCTCTCTGTAAACTTTCATATTTTTTCTTCGTCATCAGCACGTCATTATGTAGTAAATAATGTATCATCTGTTCTTCTCTCTTCACACGATTTTGTTTCATAATCTCTTTGTAACATGAAATAATTCGGCCCGTAATGTAAAAAATATTGTGTCAATATGCCCATAAAATATGATTTTAACAATATACAAGTCCCAAAAGTTTCAACAATCTTTACAATTTTAAATTGGAAACACGCAGGCTATAAAAAAGTTGGAAACTTATTTATTCATTTTGGATATCACGAATACATCGTAAATTTATAATAACACATAAAGTCGGATATTGAATATTGAAGTGGATTTGGAATTGACAATTGAATTTTACTGACTTGAAACGGCACGAGATATTTTTTTTTAATATCGTAATTAGAGTTATATTTTGATCATTAATCCGTGTGGTGACGGATTAAGAATACGGAGTGTCACCACCCCTATTCATCCCGTGGGTGTCGTAAAGGCCGACTAAGGGAGTAAACTACGCAGGGCAACAAGAATGCAAAGAGAAGGAAAACTTGACACAAACCCTATACCAACCCGTCTGGCCAGCGTTGTATAGTAGGCCAAAGCCTCTTTTCTAAAGAGAGGCCTATGTCCAGCAGTGGACTATTAAAGGCTGTTGATGATGATGATGATGATTTTGATCATTAGTATGGGATAAGTGCTAGATGATAGCAATCGAGATGCGTTGAAAAGTTTCGTCGATCACTTAACAGAGTTGACATGTCCGTTTAACATAAAGTGTATTATGGACCTCTACTTAGACTATGAAACATCGGGAAGCAAATAACAGTTCTGAATGCCTTTGTAGCAAGTCTAGCTAAAAAGGACTTTACAGAACAGTGCGATTTGTTTATTGAAGATAAAGTACACATAACTGGTGAAAATAAGTATACGTATTTGAATGAAACATGTAATAGTCTAAAGAGTATGTCCAATATGTGTCTATAAGTAGACGTAATAGGAAGTTAAGTGCCTGGATTAATGTAAAAATAGTGTACAAAGAATTGGGATTATTTCATGGGTTTAAATATAAATTGTTCAAACTAGCTAAATTCTAAACTATCTAAAATTCAGTAACTTTGATTTATTATTTCTAAACCAATATTTGAATCGGATTCTTATTAGATATCTTTATGAATATATAAAAGGACGTATATACGAATGTAATAATGAACGTGACTCGTAAACCACACATGTTCAAGACAGAAATACATTTGACGTTTTATAGAACAGTAAAGTTTTACGGCCATATTTCCCTAACGTCTGACCAATGGCGATGGGACGTCAAAGCGGTCAGATCAATATATCTTACACCTTATTACTTGGAAAATCTGGGTGAAAGTAGTTTAGGATGTTAGCCTGAAAACGGATGGTGACGTAAGTCTACACAGTTTTATGAAATTCAGATGTATCATTTCGTAATATTGATTCAAATTTTATTCTTGTAATAAAACTTGAATTGGAGGATAATAAGGAATAAGTTAAAAAAAAAACAATGTAGTACTCATTTATGATTTCAAATATATATTTCGTTCGACGAGAAGGTTTATATCGCTCTGAAATTCCAAACATTGAGGCTATGGTTTTTTTTTTATGGTATAAGGGGGCAAACGAGCAGATGGGTCACCTGATAGTAAGCAACTACCGCCGCCCATGGACACCTGCCACTCAAAAGTCACAAGTGCGTTGCAGCCCTTGGAGTCCCTCCCGCTCGAGTCAGCGGGAGGGGGGGATTTGGGCTTCGGTAACATCATAAGAAATTAAGTACATAGCTACCATTAAACAAGCTGTATGTGTCTTTATCCTCGACGTGGCTTAAATAACGGAAATCCTGCTTATTACTTATGCAGCTATGATGTTAAGAGAGGTGTAATAAAGTATGTTTCTGCTTGAAAGGTAGCTACGTAAGACATTATTCTAGTAAAGACTACCGTACCGTTTAGCAATGATGGCGCGCTCTCCATTCGTGTGGGGTTGACATCACAAGTGTTGGTAACTTTTGCAGAAACTTAAAAACATTCTTATACATAGGGTAGATAAGAATATAATGCTTTCAACCTTATTACATGAATAATTTGAACTTGCATAAATACCTACAAAGTTTAAATCAACTCAACAGTTCAGCCCCTCCGATTAAAGTTTAAAACTTTCCTTTTGCCACTTTAAAAATATCTGATCTTACATTTTAAACGGAAGAGAACGAACTTTGAACATCAAAAAACAAAAATGTATTAAGTTGATCGTCTTTTAAAGCCGTTCCCTAACAATTGAAAGGGAGCACAACAACTTCAACTTTGAGAACCGTTTCGGCATTTCCCTTTGATAGAATCGTCGTTTACAATCAAATTATGCGCCAAACACAAATACTGGGGTTCATTTCCAAAGTTTGAGTTTCTCTTCTAAATTCAAACTATATTATATGTACTATATTTGAATCTTTGGCCAACTAATTTATTATGCATTTAATAGTACAAGAGATGGCTAAAAATTGATATAGGCTGAACTGTGCTTAATAATACTGTGGCAGAATCATGCTTCGGCAGAAATGGGCGGGCTCGACCGGAGTTTCGAGTTGCAGATGTTCATGGGCGGTGATAGTCACTTACCATCAGGTGAGCCGTCTGCTCGTTTGCCACCCTTAATTTGTATGTATGTATACATTTGAGTGCTTAAGATAAGATTAGATAACACAGTGCTTGTATAATCTTGAGTTTGTGACCAATGTTATTTTTCTAACCTATCGAACTGGCTCTCTTGCTTAAACGAGCAGACGCTTGTTTGCCCCTTTAACTACCTAACTGAGGTGTTGTTTAGAGATGGAATGAATACTCGGTTTAGGTAGTTAACTAAAGTTTATTGTATCACACGACACATACATGAAATACACAAACGGGTTGACCAGGCGGGCGGAGTCGGGTGCGCGTATAAATGCGTGATCGCTATCGTGGCTAGTAACCGACTGCCTGTCGTGTCTCTGCGTCCGCCTGGCTTCGTACAGAAAATGCTAACATAACATAATAGCTTAGGGCTGTCGACACAATAGCATAGGGCTGTCGCCACAGTACTCCCCCCTTTTTGAAAAATGTGGGACACATTTGTTAAGCAAGAGAAAAAAATGAAGGAATAAAAATGTATTACTATTTCACAATCCAAAGTTACTAGCGGAACCCCAATGAATAATGTATACAATGCAATCAGAACGCTGATGCGTCATTCTGTGTGCGACGCCCTTGTTTATATTAAGTAAGTACTTAAGTAATACAATACCTTTTATAGTTACAATGTAAAAAATGTGGTGCGTGTTCTATTTATAGCATGACAAATAAAATGATCCGTCTACCTCAACCCGAACAGCGGTATATTCATTGCCGTGAAAGTGATATATGGGTAACAATCTTATAGAAAAATAGCACTTTAATACACCGGAGCTTGTGCTCTAGGTGTCGCTGTATTTGGAGCGGGCGGTAACTTATTAACTGCGTTCTGCAACCACTTGTTAGCACGGTTTTTACACTTCACCATGATGAAATAACACAATAACAATACTAATATGCCTCCACATATCATTAGCCCGACTCCAACATAATTGAGTTTGCTCTCGACTTGATTCGATATGGTTTTAACTGTTGCTATTGCTATAGCGTCGTGGGAGTCCTTGTTCTCTTCCTTGCTTTGGCCCCAGCCCATTTTATCTGTTAAAATTTAGTGAAAAATTTTCCTTCAAGTAGTGAAATTGTTAACTGTTTCGGACTGTTGTTGATTGCTTAATAACTTGAATATTTAAGTTTAATACAACAGAGAACGATGACTCTCATGATTTTGCAGAATTGCGCTCTACTTTAATGTTACATAGTTCGCAGTTTATTTGTTCAATCAGTAATGCAATAAAATATTTTACGTGCCGTCTTGTTTTAATTTACAATGTATTAATTTACTGTTATGTTTATGCTTACTGTGCCCTGTTTATTGCTTAGGGCGTTGAATTACATTCGTTGATTAATGTTTGAGTACAGGCCTCCTCTCACCACGAGGGGGTTTGCTAGAGCTGAATACTTAACTAGAGTTGCGGGACCCGTGTTTCAGGGCCCGACTTTACGTTCTTAACCTACGAGGGGATATATATTTGGGGGATGCATAGAATAACTATAGCGATCGTAGCCGCCGTGCAGGACCTACTCTGCAATATTTAATTAGACTCCTGACAGTATCCCTGCACGGGGCGCCGACATTGAAATGAAATACAAAGCGTGCCTATGGATTAACATTACTGTAAGGGACTTAATTATCGAATAAATATCTAACTGGTCTATTTATGACTCGACCTCTACGTGTAGTACGTGTCACTGGAGGTGCCGGGTAAAGTGCGTTTTGAGGTGACGGGGGCCTGATTGGAGTGGGACGTGGTGTAGTTTGTCGCTCCTCGTCCTGGGTACTGGAATAAATTAAGAAAGCTGGTTTAAATCTATCTATTGAGACCTCCACTTGCCTGTTTGGCAGCTGCAATTTGAAAAATTTCTTATTTCTAGTGATGATTCTAAATGGGCCATCATAGTTTGGAGTTAGCGGTCGCTTTACTGCGTCGTTACGGATGAAAACATGTGAGCAAGTGTCGAGGTCTTTATGGACGAAAATTTTCCTGTACACTCTGTTCCTAGCTGGGATTGGTTTAATGTTTTTAATTGTTTCCCTTAATTTTTCTACATAAGAGTACTGATCGAGATTAGTGATTGGCGCGCTCGAGTAGAAATCTCCTGGAAGCCTGATCACTTGCCCATATGTCATTTCTGCTGCACTTACCTCGTTGTCCGTTCTGCCTGCCGCTCTTAAACCTAACAAAACTGTTGGGAGTTCCTCCAGCCATGATTCGTTGTCTATGAGCCTTGCTGTTAGCGCTACTTTTAATGATCTGTGCCATCTTTCAACGATGCCGTTACTCATGGGATGATAGCTTGTGGTGCGTAGCCTCTGGACTCCCAAAAGTTTCATTAGCCCTGCAAACAGTTCGCTCTCGAACTGTCTCCCTTGGTCTGTGGTAACGTACAAAGGTGTTCCGAACCTGCAAACCCAGTTTTCATACAAAGCCTTCGCTACCGTCTCCGCGGTCATATCTTTAATGGGCACCGCCTCCGGCCAGCGTGTGCCTCTATCAATCATCGTGACGAGATACCTATGACCTAGTTCCGTTGTTGGTAACGGTCCTACCAAGTCGATGTGTACGTGTTCGAATCTGCCCGCGTTGTGAAATTGCCCTAAGTCTGAAACTACGTGACGACCTACTTTGCTTCGCTGACACTCCACGCACTGTCTCGCCCAGATTCCTGAATCCCTATTCATTCCAGGCCAATAAAATCTCTGCGCTAGCAGTCTCCTCGACGTCCTAATGCCTGGGTGACTTAAATTGTGAACCGCCTGGAATACTAATTTTCTAAAACTGCTAGGTACATACGGACGCGGTGTGCCGGTGGTCATTTCGCAATAAATCAGTTTGTCTGAGTCAGGTAGCGACAATGTTGCAAAACGTGACTCTAAGTTTACTGACTGTGTAATTTGAGTATCCTGCGCCTGAGCTGTGGCTAGTTCGGCGAAGTCGATAGTTGTTGGGCACGTTATTGTTTCCACCCGCGATAACGCGTCAGCAACTGTGTTCTCAGTACCGTCTATGTACCTAATGCTATTTGTAAATTCACTTATAAACATAAGCTGCCTAGCCCTTCTAGGCGTTTCTCTAGCCGTACCTATCTTTTGGAGGGCGAAAGTCAATGGTTTGTGGTCCGTATAGACGATTAGTTCCCCACCTTCTATTAGGTACCTGAAATGATTTATGGACAGATAGATAGCTAGTAACTCGCGATCGAAAGTGCTGTACTTTTTTTGCGCCTCCGAGAATGCTTTTGAAAAATAACCTAAAGGTTTCCACACATTATTTAACTTTTGTTGTAGCACTCCGCCTGCCGCGTTGTTTGACGCGTCGGTCATGAGCGCTAGCGGTACGCCCGGTACTGGGTATGCTAGGGTAGCGGCGCGTTTTAGGCTCTGTTTGCTTTGTATGAAAGCCGCGTTTGCTTCATCGTCCCAGTGAATTTTGGTCTGGTCGTGTTTCTTAGTGTTATGCAGAAATTTATTTAAATGCTTCTGAGTGCTTGCCGCCTGCTTGATGTGAGCACGGTAAAAATTTATCATGCCTAGAAAACGTCGAAGCTGTTCGACGTTTTCTGGCTTTGGGAAATCGATTATGGCTTGCACCCTGTCTCGCAATGGTTTGAGACCTGAATTTGATACTTCAAATCCTAAAAATTTGACTGTTTTCTGACCGAAACTGCATTTACTTAAATTAATTGTGATGCCAAATTTTTGGAAAATGTCTAAAATTTTGTGTAAATGCTCCCTGTGTGCTTTTTCTGTCTCGGAGGCAATAATTATGTCGTCTATATAACAGAACAGGGAGGATTTGGAGCCCCATTTGTCTGTGATTGATTCTATGTTTTGCAAAATGGAATTCATAAACCTTTGGAACGTTTGGGCCGCGTTCCGCAGACCAAAAATCATCCGGGAAACTCGAATAACCCGAATGGCGTTATAATTGCCGTTTTTTCCACATCCTCAGGAGCCATTTCGATTGCGTGGTACGCCCTATTTATATCTAGTGTGGTGTAAATTTTCTTACCTGCCATGCCGTAAGTGAAATCCTGCAGTCTGGGGATAGGGTAGCGATCAGGCTTGGTGATCGCGTTGAGTCGCCTGTAGTCGCCACACGTCCTGATTTGCCCGTCCTTCTTGGGGACGACGTGTAGTGGGCTGGCCCAAGGGCTGTTGCTCGGCCTGCAGATTCCTAGTTCCTGCATTACCTTAAATTCCTGTTTAACCTTCTCGTATCGGTGCGGCGGTAATGGCCTCGCTCGCACATATACCGGCGGCCCCGTGGTTTCTATGTGATGCTTGACTGCATGTCTGGCCGGTACTGTAAAATTAATTGGTTTGGTGGTGTCTGGATAACAATCCAGGATGTCGCGGTAAGGATGGGATGATTGAACAGTGTTAATTGATTGCCCGGCACGCACTAGTGACCCGTGTACACATGTTTTTACATTCATATCTACTAACCTCTTCATTCGCAAATCTACTGCTAAATTATTTGTCCTTAAAAAATCGGCTCCCAGGATCGGTTGCTTGACGTCACATACCACAAATGTCCACACTATTGTTCTATTTAACCCAATGTCTAGTTCGAACGACGTTGTACCGTAAGTCTTTATTTCAGTGTTATTTGCCGCGTACAGCTTATAATCGCACTTTACACGTTTGCCTACACTGACCTTGCTCGCGGGTATTACGGATACGTTTGCGCCGGTGTCTACTAGGAATGATATGCCGTTTTTTCGATCTTGGATGCACAGGCGGTGGTTGTCTAAAAACGACGCGCCCCCCACTGCCGCTACAGGGAGCGTCGGTTTTAGTTTTCCTGTTTTCCTTGCCAACTCGCTGGACCTTGCCGCTGATAACCGACAGGGGGGGGTGGTGGTCTGCTTCTCCAGTCACAGGGTTGCTGACAGTTCCTCGCGAACTTTCCGAATCGCTGGTGGTATGCGCATAACCTTCTCCGTTGCCGTTGTTGTGGAGGTCTGAATGACGTTGTGGCTCCTCTGCCTGCTGACCAGTTTGTTCTTGGCCTCTCTTGGCTTCTGATTTGCTGTACCTCGCCGCGCAGCTGCTCGAAATTCTCCGTCATTTTCTTTATCTCATGTATCAGGCTGCTATCCTTTGACTCTTCTTTTACTTCAGCTATAACCCCCTGTTTGATGGTCTGATGTACCTTATCCGCAATCGCCCCGAGTTTTTCCGCGTCTAACTGTTCGTGAGCCACTAAAGCTGTTCTTACGGGTGTGGGTAATCTCCTTAGCCATAGCATCTTTACCGTGGACAATGCTACACCTGCATTTTTGCCTGCCTCGGCCATCCGTCTGAATAGCTGCGATGGCCTCTGTTCCCCGATTTGCAGGTCATCCATAAGCTTATTAAATTGCGTGTCCGGTGTATCCTGGAATTCATTAATCAGCCTGGCCTTGAGTGCGTCGTAACTCTTCTGCGTGTCGTCTAGTAAATCACTGATGTAGACTAATTCCTCTTTTCCAAGTTTCCCGATCACCAGGTCAAACTTGGTGTCTTGGCCGACCTTTTGTGGCGTGATTATGGCCTCGAATTGCGCGAACCACAATTTTGGAAGTTCCCTCCAGAACGGGGCGATCCTGCTTGCCACACTAATTGAGTGTAATTGCGCCGAACTTTCTTCCTCGTGGTCACTCATTTTCACAGCGCGTTTCTTCTTTGTTTCGTACGAAAACTAAGGCGTTTGATCGCGGCCGGATGCGCGTAATTCGATATTGCCACCCGCCTGGTTACGTTTAAGACGTCGGGGTCACCACTTTAACTACCTAACTGAGGTGTTGTTTAGAGATGGAATGAATACTCGGTTTAGGTAGTTAACTAAAGTTTATTGTATCACACGACACATACATGAAATACACAAAAGGGTTAACCAGGCGGGCGGAGTCGGGTGCGCGTATAAATGCGTGATCGCTATCGTGGCTAGTAACCGACTGCCTGTCGTGTCTCTGCGTCCGCCTGGCTTCGTACAGAAAATGCTAACATAACATAATAGCTTAGGGCTGTCGACACAATAGCATAGGGCTGTCGCCACACCCCCTTGAACTATAAAAAAAATTACTCACGAGAGTCCTTTTTGCAGTACATGTATGTATTTTACGGTGAGTACTTGAAATACATTTTTAAAACTATCCATCAATCTGTAGATCTTTCAGCAGAATTTTATTCACGAGTCTAAATCGGATGTGTGGTATCTATGACAATCGTTAAGGGTAGTTGGAACCCTAAAAAGTGGGACAACTGTTTATCTACAGAGCTTTCGCCTAATACTTGGCTTGATGAGGTCTCATGGCAGTCGTTCCACGTAAACCATCGAAGTACAGCCGTGTCATAGTAGTCTTAAAGCTCACCTAACCTAGTTTGAAAAAAAGGACAATAGTGTTACTGATAATAGTTCTGCCTACATTGCGGCATCTATTAGACGTTATGAGTACTTATCTCTAAAAAGCGATTTTTGTACATGGTCAAATTGATTTAATCGTTTAGTATTATATAAAGTTATCTTCAGTCGCTCTTTAATTTTCTAAAGCTAGAGAAATATTAAATTCATTTTAAATCATTACACTGGTATATTCAAATTCATTTGGTAAGATTGCCTTTGTAATTTATATTGAGTTTAAAATTTTCTTTTGTTGTGATGACTGCTAATATAATTAATAAATAAATAATTATTGCCAGTTGAGAACTTGTCACAGTCTAGTGGACATATTAAATTTAAAATTTGACAATAGAGCTATTTTAAATACAGTCTTTTGTTGTGATAACTGCTAATATAATGAATAAATAAAATTATTGCTAGTTAAGAATTTGTCATAGTCTAGTAGATCTTCTGCAAAAGACCCTAGGAAAAAATTTCTTGAGGAATTCCTGTGGACGTTGGAAGTTTGTTGATCAGTAAGTGGTCAGATAGTAGAGTATGGGGATCCTTTGTCAAACTCAAACCGTATCGGCTTCTCACAACTGACTCAGCAAAGACGACAGATAACCTCTTCCGTTACCTCAAGCCTGATGGTCGCGAAAGCTAGCGATCATTTCACCTTTTCCATCGCCTGGTGCGTTTTCTTCGAGACGGGAAAACGATGAGCCTCATTGATTTGTTCCCTCAGCACCTTCTTAAAAATGAGGTTGCTTTTACACCTCGCCAAAATTGAGGACTTTCACTTCAAATAGAGCATTAGTTCCTATAGGAAAGCTCGCGTACTAATTACCGTCGCTATGTTGAGGTGCTGTTTAACACCTCCTGAACACTCCACAAAAGTAGAATAGATTCTCCCTCCAGACATATTGCTCCTCACATATGCCTCCCTCCAGCCTCCAGACATATTGCTCCTCGCAGATGTTGGTTCCTGCCCTCTACGGCACAGATTTTTAACACAGCAAATGTGTATAATGAGTACCGCAAGGGACTTTTGTGAGAGTAATCATTAAAATCAAAATCATTTTTTGAACGAAGTTCCTTATCGCGCGTTGTGAAAGGGGGCTAGACGGAAAAAAATCTCACGAAAAGTTGTAACGACACTTTTTATTTGAATTGTCACTTGTCAGTCATTCAGCGCTATCTATCGAATAGATGAATAGATAGGAAATCATTACTTTTCATCTCAGTAAAATAAAAAAAATATGTTCTTAGGTTGAGCAAAAAATATTGTATTCGACATCATTTCTCAATGAGATTTTACCAATGTATAAATTGTTTTAATTAGAAACAAACTGAAAAATATGTAGGTAATAGCCGCTTACATAGATGGCGTTGTAATTAAAATCGTGTCGAATCAGTTTTACTCGATCGTCACAACTTCGTTCCTATCGGGTGTCCCACGACACTACACGCCTTTTTTTTAAATAATTAATTTCGAAAAAATGGGTATACATTATACATATAATTAATATACATATAATTAAGGTATTCATATTAAGAGCGATAACAAGGAGCAGCCACATTCTACCTCAAGGCATGCGTAAATATTTACATTTTAGTCACTTACACAGCAAAACATATTAAAACAAAATATAGCTATGTTATCTCAATTTAATAAAAATTTAAAAAGAATACAAGTTATTTCATTCTATACATTAATATATTTACCACAATCAAGGGAAGTAAATTAAAATACACTTTTTCTTGCAAAATGTTCGTAGTTTTGTTTTTAAAGCAGAATTTTAAACTGCTACTTTTCCTAACCGGATATTTTCCTTTTCACGAATACAGAATAGAACTTAAAATAAAACAATAGGACTAAAAGCTACAGTAGACTATGAAGTAATATTTTATAACGACGCTGTACATTAAGCCCCAGTAATTATTTTCTCTACTGTTGTTTTTTTCTTTGGTAATAATCGATTTAGTTACCGATTCAGTGCTCGGAGACAGTATGTTTTTAATCGAACCAAGCGGAAACAAAGCCATGCAGGCAAACCTATATTATCTACAAGTCATTGTGTTATGTTAGGAATTTAATCATTGTTTGGTTTTGGAATCTTTTTGTTTCAATATATAACCAAAAATATAATATAAAACCTCATACGTTTTACACATGGTCGCTTGATCCCAAACTAGGCTGAGCCTGTACTATGGTGACGAGACTGCTTATAAACCTACTTCTATATTTCTAAATACATACATATTATAGATATATTACACCCAGACATAAGAAAATCCTGGGTGTGAATCGAACCCAGAATCTGTGGCTTAGCAGTCAGGATCAATCACTAGATCCAGAGGCCCGTCATATAGGATTAGACTCAAAATTTGATTTGGCGTTTAGGACTAGCCATGTTGAAACCGAACGCAAACGATACTGTATGTCATTTACAATATAGTTTGAAATATATACGAGTAAGGTAGGTGATATGAACTATATACTAGTAAGGGTCCGTGTGGTGACGGATTAAGAACACAACGTGTCACCACCCCTATTCATCCCGTAGGTGTCGTAAGAGCCTACTAAGGGAGAAAACTAAGCAGAACAACAGCACTGCGAAGAGAAGGAAAACTTGACACAAGCCCTATACCAACCCGTCTGGCCAGCGTTGTATAGTTGGCGAAAACCTCCTTTCTAAGGTGAGGCCTATGTCCAGCAGTGGACTATTAAAGGCTGTTGATGTGATGTGTGATGTGACTAAATTAAAAAATGTAATTCATTTACTTTTTTATAGTTTTTAGTTTTGAAAAGACGACTCATGCATTAGGAATATATCCTGTGTCGCGGGGGACTTTACAAACATACATGTGTCTGTTTCAGACACAAAAAACACACAGACTCAGAAGAACAATTTGTGGATCACACAAAGTGTCGTCCCATGTGGGGATCGGGCCCACAACACTCAGCGTAGTACTCACTTAAACCACTACGCCATCAGTGCATTTTTACATTAAAAAAATATATTTTAGTATTAGAAGATATTGCGATTACCATTATTGATAAAGAAGTTTATATTTGTGAATATTTCGCACTATTTTTGTCATAATTATAGTGAAAGAGCAAAATGATCTCTTAACTAATAAATTATGTGGCGGCTCAACTGGGCATCGTCAATAGACTGTCGATATAGTAATATAGGTAATCAATGGTGACATCAACAACATTTTCATATCTGGCAAATTAAATAAATCGTTTTCTTACAAATTTTAAATGTACGATTTACCAAACTATTACAAAGACATCGACGACATTTGTATCAGTGACAAGTCATGATAGGCCATTAATAATAAGGTTTATTTGTCTCAAAAAGGTAAATAGGTACATAGGTTTGTTATGCTACTATAATAAAAATAACATACATGACACCTAGTGAGAGCTGGAGTTTGTAGTAGGTTCGAAACCTGTGTGACAAATCTCCAGGCTCCCACCTTAGCGATACAGATGCAATACATATACATGTAGATTTTGAGCAACGTGATACATTTTTTTTTTTTTTTTTTTAATTCAAAATATAATTAAAAAAGGTAAGAAGCATTAGAAATTAGTGTATGCCTGCGTGTGTGTGTGTGTGTGTTGAGTGTGTGTGCGTGTGTGTGTGTGTGTTTGTGTATGAGCATGAGTGACAGTACTTATTTTAAAGTACAGATTATCTTTTCTGTTTCGTCATAATCCAATCCAATCCAATCAACCACTTGGTAACAGCTTTTTTACATTGAAATTTAGTCATTGGGTACACATTCAGGATTTTGTTAACTTTGTTGTACAAATAGTTACCAAAGTGGTAAAAACATCGCTGTGCTAATCTTGTTCTGACCGGGTTTGACGGGCATACAGTATGCTTTCGACGAACAGACTTAAATTTCGAAGGATCATAAGGAGTCTGAGAGTGTGTCGTAAGAATAACGGAGAGGATAAATAGTTTACGGACAGAGAGCACATTACAGGTTTTATAAACATCAGTGGTCGGGAAACGGTATGGTAGCCTCCAACCAACTTTTAGTACCGCCCTTTGGGCACGCTTCAATTTAAGGAGATATGTTTTATCTGCACCTCCCCAGCCAACGATGCATTGGTCTTACATACTTAGTAGAATACGAAAAGTGCAAAACTATTCCGACGACATTCCATCGACAGTCTATTGATACAATATTAAAATAAGAGAATTGAGGCCCTGGAGTGATTCAATTCTTTCGTATCTTTTAACCGAGTGAGTGAGGTCCCGGAGCCCAAACCTCACCTCCCTCTGGAGGTACAGGCATCTGATCATTTGCCTTCCTATATCACAAAAAAACCGATGCTCAGGTGACTTAAATCCAAATAAAAAAACATCACACACACACTAAAATGCTTTTGACACACACTGTTTGCGTTGAAATTGTCGAAAACATAACAGTCTATGGTCAAACAACTGCTAATCATCTCAATCCTCCGAGAACAAAAGAGAGATATTATTATACTCTTTGACGAAAAATCTCTGATAACGTTCAAACTTACGAATGTAATCAATTACTGCAGAATTTGGTTGCAAAACAACACACTATAGAATTTTAATTCAATATTTAGATGAATAGTTTGTTCTATAAAATCAATTTTCGTACAATGGTTGTCAGCCCCAACTTAAGTGTTCTGTATGCTATTGTTTCAATGCCTTTCAAGGAATCCAAATTGATGAATTTAAATTAATGATGATAGCTCTGTGGGCCAGAATATAAATAGTTTGTTGAATGGGGTATCCGGACAATGGTATTGTAACCTTATAGTATTAATTAAGTATTTGAAGTATTTCAGTTTGTTAAATAATTTATTGCAGAAAATCGAAAGAGATCCTGTACAGCTCCACTGCGTAAATTTGTGTAGAATATTCATCCCCTGGTTCCATATTAACTTCAAAGAGTTCAGTGAAGAAAATGTTTTCAGACCAAAACTAACCACGTAACTCTGTTAAAATACCATATACAGAGGATGAATCCAACTGAAATACAGAGCTTTGAAAATATAAGAAATGCGTAGGAGGAAATTACGTTTGAGTATTATTTAATAAAAATAAAAGTTAGTTGATTGCTGACAATTTGTTGTTGATTGCTGACTGTCTCGGTGGCGCAGTGGTAGCGTATGCGACTGCTGTGCTGAGGTCTCGGATTCGATGCCCGGGTCGGACCAAACGTTTGTAAGATCTATAAATATTTGTTTCGGGGTTTGGGTGATTTCTATGTATAGTATATATCATCATCATCTGCCTACCCTTTTCCCAATGTTATTTTGGGTCGGCGCAGTATGTATGATTTTTCCATTCTACTCTGTCATGCGTCATCTCACTGTTTACTCCCTTCCTAGCCATATGCTCACTGACGCAGTCCATCCACCTCTTCTTCGGTCTGCCTCTTCTCTTGTACCCTTCAACTCTCATGCCTAAAACTTTCTTCGCCACATTTTCCTCATCCCTCCGCATGACATGTCCATACCAAGATAACCTATTACTTCTTAACTTTTCATCCAGTGGCGCTACTTTCAGGCTCCCTCGTATATATATCGATATATGTATCGTATATATCATTCCTAACCTTGTCCATCTGAGTCACACCACACATCCATCTCAGCATTCGCATTTCGGCTACGTTCAGGCGTCTCTCATCCGTTCTCTTAATGGGCCAACTTTCAGAGCCATTATTTATAAAAAAAAAGTAAGTAGCCAGGGTCAGTCGATTGTGCTGAAAAATCGATCTAAGTAGCGTGCAATGGGAGAGGCCTATGTCCAGCAGTGGACTGCGATAGGCTGATGATGACAAAAAAGTAGTCTATCAATCTAGCTTTCATAGAACAAGCTCTGCTTAGTTTGAAACTAGATGGCGTTGTTAGATGTCGAAATATTATTATTATTGTGAAACAATATGTTTAATTTTAAAATAAATGTTACATTTCGGAAACTCATTCATCTTTCTTTCTTCTGTCACAAAATGACTGGGAATGAATTTCATCTATATACTTTTAAATATTGACATTCAAATATTTGATTTAATTGTTTTTATGGTTCCGTACCTCAAAAGTTAAAAAAGGAACCCTTATAAGATCACTTTCTTGTCCGTCTGTCCGTATGTCACCACCGATTTTCTCAGGAACCGGTGGGCCTGGCAAGTTGAAATTTATACCAGATACTGAGCTCTATGGTCTCTATTAGGTGTATAAAAATCAAGGTCATGAGACAACACGATAAAAATATATGGGCAAATTTCGATTTTCGCGAAAACTTGTAAGTACCAAATTGTCCTTAATTTTCAACCCTTTTTTTATTTTTCAGAATTTTCTCTTTACTTGTGCTGTCAGACCTTGCTTTTAACCAAAATTGACAATTCTAGGTGAACCCTATAGGGTCGAAAACGTATATGGTAGTTCCCATTGACCTAGAATCACGAAATTTGGCAAAAAGAAACATCTTACAGAACAAATAAAGAAATAATTGCAAAAAAAAAAAAAACATTAAGATAAATTTTGGTACTTACAAATTTTTGCGCAAATCTACATAAAATCTGGGTAAGTACGGAACCCTTTTTTTTTTTTTTTTTTTTTTCCCGTGCGGAAATCCCCTCGGATACCACCTGTCGGTGGCATGTCGGACTCGAACCGACTAAAACCGCACGCCTTCGCCGGGTACTAATAGCCGGGGAACCAGGTATACCCTAGAAAGGAAGTCCCTGGTGCCCCGACATACCTCGGGTCATCTACAGACGAGTAGACGACCCCCCCCCCCGTGTGGGAACCCCATGTTCCCTGTGCTCCCTGGAAGCGAGCGCGCTTCGCAACGCGCTCGCCGCCACCCCGGCCTGCTTCTGCTAGGGTGACAGATGGCCTCACCTGTCACCCCCAGGCCTGCGCTTATGGTGGACGGAGGTCGTTCTGCGACCTCCGGCGCCTGAGTCGCCTGCGCTGCCTGGCCCGTGCCCGGGCCTGGCGGGCCGGGAGAGTTCTAAACCTCTCCCGGTCCCGCTCCGCCGTCTCCTTCGCGAGCATAACTTGCTCGCAGAAGGAGACGGCAGAGTTCCACGCACTCTCGCTCCGCACGATAGCCGCAATCAGGCTATCGAGCGAGAGAACTCCCACTCCGATGGCCGCCACGAGGTCTCGCCTCTGCTCAACCCACGCCGGGCACTCTGCCAGCGTGTGGAGAGCCGTGTCTACGGTCTGGCCATCGCAGTGGTGGCACTCAGGCGTTGGCTCCTTGCGGATCAGACACAGGTGATCTCCGAAACATCCCTTCCCAGTGATCACCTGCGTCAATCGGTACGAGAGGGTCCCGTGACGCCTCTCGAGCCAATCCTCCATAACGGGTCTTACCGCCGCAATGACGGCGTGCCCGAAGTACGGAACCCTGGGCGCACGAGTTCAACTAGTACCTGACTTTTTTTTTTTGCGGAACTCGCCTGGGATCCCACCCACCAGTGGGATGGTTATGTCGGACTCGAACCGACCAAAAACCCCACGCCGTCTCCAGGTACCAGTGGCTGGGGCACCTAGAAAGGAAAGCCTTGGTACCCCGACGTATCTCGGGCCATTTGCGGCTTATAGATAGTATATTAATATATAATAAGTGCACAAAGCTAATATTGTAAAACACTATATTTTTTATGGTAGTGATAGTAAGTGACTATCGCCGCCCATTGACCTGAAACTGAAGAATCACAAGGGCGTTGCCACCTTTTTCAGTTCCTCCCTCCTAAGAGTCAGAGGGAGAGGAGGTTTGGGCTCCGATAACCTCACTCACACACACTGCAAAACTACGGAAGAATAGTCTTCGTCTTAGTCTCAACTCAGGTCTTCTGCTAGTCCTTGATATCAGTCTGATGGAGTCTCCTTGTGAGTAGCCGTAGTGAAGCTCCTGTCGAACCCTACCATTTGTGCCAAAGCATGGCAATTTTTTTTTTATTATTCAACTACTTTCAGTTATACTATGGGCACCTCGCCGCTTCCTATTGCGTTGAATGTTGTGGGTTCGATTCCCACATTAGACAACACTTTGTGTGATCTACAAATTCTTGTTCTGAGTCTGGGTGTCGTTTGTGTCCGTTTCATGTATGTCTGTAAAGTCCCCCGCGACAAAGGATTTATTACTAGTGCGAGAGTTGTCTTTAAAAAATAAATAAATAACTTGTACCATTTTATTAAAAACTAGCTGAGACCCGCGGTGTTACCCGCGTTTGTTGTTACCGCGGGCAACGCCGCAGGGCGAAGCTAGTCTAAAAAAAGTAGCCTACGTTACTCCTTATGTCATCAGCTATCTGCCAGTGAAAGTCCCGTCGAAATCGGTCAAGCCGATCCAGAGATAACCCGGAACAAACAGACAGACAGACAGACAAAAATGGTAAAAAAAATTATTTTGGTATATGTACCGTGTAAACATACATATGCATTTAGTAAAAAGCGGTTTTTTAATATTACAAACAGACACTCCAATTTTATTTATTTGTATAGATAATTAAGTAACCGAGGGTCTAAAATAAAATGATTGACTTCGAGAAAAGTATGATATGATTATGGACTGCTATGCCTCCATGTCATCACATCAACAGCCTTTAATAGTCCACTGCTGGACATAGGCCTCTCCTTAGAAAAGAGGTTTGGGCCTACTATACCACGCTGGCCAGAGTGGTTGGGATAGGGTTTGTGTCAATTTTTTCCTTCTCTTTGCAGTGCTGTTGTTCCGTAGTCGGCTCTTAAGACACCCACGGGATGAATTAGGGTGGTGAGATTCCGTATTCTTAATCCGTCACCACACGGTAAGTGTAAGTACTGTAAGTACTCTGTGTAAGTACTCCAAGACATGAAAATTAAAAGGAAACATTTTTATATTAAATAACAAATGAAAATAAAATGTTGCCATAAAATTCAAAGTACTTTGTACTTACAGAGTTTTTATTTCTATACATTTTTTGTATTCCTCTTCCATTTAATGTGAGTCTGAAGAACTATAAAAGAAAAGCTTTTGACACGTTTTTTACGTTTGCACGATAAAATCACAATCGATTTGACGTCGTCGGTCGAGAGTAAAACAAAACTGAACAAGCAGCTTACATCGTCCGGTGCAAATTGTAAAATTGTGCTTATGAAAAATACTGCTCATTTAAAATGTTTTACTGACTTTTGACAAAAATATAATAATTTGCCGTTGTGAAACACATGACATTGGAAGTGATAAGTGGATATGAAACCAATAAAATTCATTTGTAACCCACAGATCTTATTCTGCTCTCGGCTAAGAGTAGGCTTCTATATTCTTCTATTCTTCTGTTTTTTTTTTAGAGAGACAACTCCCGCATTAGGAATAAATTCTGTGTCACTCTGGGTCTTTACAAACATACATGTAACGGACATAAAGAACACCCAGACTCAGAACAACAATTTGTGAATTAAACAAAGTGCCGTTCCATGTGGGGATCAGACCCACCACACTCAGCGTGGTAGTAAGTGGCATGGCGACCGCTTAAACCACTAGGCCACCCGTTTTAATTGTACCCGGAGTTTTAATAGTAAAAAGTATCTCGATCTGAATTTATCTATTTATTTGGCTAGCTTTATGCTGATGATCTTAGTCCTATGAGGAACTTGAGTAAATGGTGATTTGCTTGCTTGACGAATGGTGTCGTAACTTGCTGTTTACATAACAACAAGTTACGAGAGCCACCTAACCAGGGGGCTTGTAGTTTAGATTAAAGAAACAAAAATATTTAGAAATTGCGGGCCTCAATATACATAATTCTGACATAATTAAAAATATCTATATACATTTTGAAGTGTTATAGTCCATCTAATCTGTACCGTTTGACAATTCTGAAAGATTCATGAATAAGAAGGCGGTCAAAGAAATTGATTACTATAATATCCGATTCCTTTGAGATATCGATACCATTTCTTTGTATTTACTAATCGATTACTGTTTTACAGATTTATGTAGGTAGAATTTACATTTAGGTATATACTGTAGAAGCCCATTAATTAGTATAGCTTAGGTATTACTAGTTTATCTTAGTATCTACCAATATGTATTGTGTATGTAAATGTCAGAATTTTTGAGACAGATAAGTTTTCGAGCTTTTCAATTTCGCTGGACCCTAACTTAGCCTAGTCAAATTAAAAAAAAACTTGTGTTTTGTGGAGATTTGGACATAAAGTTTACTTTGAAATAACATGGACTTACATACTTTTAGTTTTAATTATGCGTTTTCGTTGACAGTTGCGGTGAAGTTCGATTATTCATAAATTTTAAGATTATGTGAATACAAGTGAATTTAAAACCTCCTTTCTAAGGAGAGGCCAATGTCCAGCAGTGGACTATTAAAGGCTGTTGATGTGATGATGTGAATTTAAAGAGCCGCAACACTAAGGTAAAGGAATTAACTCCGTGACTTGGAAACGAAGTCTAAAAAATCTGTATATTTCATATATTGGTTATTTTTCTTTGTTTAAAAAGTTAAATTGAAGTTTAGTTAGTAAGAATTTTTTTTTGACGACCGGATGGCGTAGTGGTTTGTGTAACGGACTGCTATTCAAAAGTCAAACATTTGTGTGCATGAATATTTAATGTTTGATCTGGTCTGGGTTTTCCTATGTATAATAAGTTTGTATTTACAAAAAAGAGTATATATGTATTTATATCAGTTGTCTAGTAGCCATAATACAAGCTCGGCGAAGTTTGGGACTAGATGGCGTTGTGTGAATGTAGTAGAATATTATTATTATTATTCCATAGTTATACGGAAAAGGTTAATATCAATGTGTGAGTAACGCCAATACAAAGTGGTTCCGGCTTGGACGGTATAAAACGTCAATAGGTACTTCTTAGTTTAGATGAACTACAGTTCAAAGAATCATTTATTTTCCAAGTAAGTCATCTTGAGTTAATCTACAATTTTCTATAGACGCCTAAAGTACCTACATTGTACAATGCCGAATAAAGATATAATAAATAAAACAGACAGGAAGGGAGTGAGGTACGGTAAGTAACATCGCAAGTTTCAAAGGGAAAAGGGACTTAGATTACAGGAACACGTACGTATCGGGGTCGCGTACTTGTATTTCTGGACTGTGGTTGGCCAGGCGTCTATGACAAAGACTTTTACTTAAAATATGTATTGTTTTCTAATCGTAAAATATTAAACTATGGCAAAGATTTTTACCGTACGACAGGCGATTCAAAGAATTTTACGTTGTGTATGTACATCTACTACGAAATTTTATGTAGCAGATGGCTACGAACTCTACGAACACAAAATTATAGTCTTTTTAATTATGGCCAGAAATTATTAACATAAACAATAAATTACAATATTATGTACACGGTTTAAATCCCTTACGTAACCTTCTTATTCATACATTAAATGAACACAATTAACAAACTTAGTGATGTACATGATTGTTATCGATATATCATATTACAAGAATGAAGCAGTTTATATTGCGTAGTAACTAAATAATCAATTATGATCACGTTTAGAAATCTAAAAAGAAACTATTTTCTTTTCGAAGATTGATTTAAAAAGATTTAAATAATAACGATTATCACGTAAAGACTAATGAAGTGGCCTAGTGTGCGTTTTTTTTACATCAATTTGATCGTAACGGTGACCAAGGCCGGCGATGTCTTTGGCCCGTACTGAACTCTTCACCACTCGCAACGTTGTGAGCGAGTTGATGTAATAATAATTCTCACACATCTCACCAAACTAGGCAAAGCCTGTACTATGGTAACCGGACTGCTGATAAACATACTTATATCTTTTTAAATACATACATATTATAGATAAATTACACCCAGACACAGATGTGACCGAGCTCATCATACAATATTTGTCCTGGGTGGGAATCGAAGCCACAACCTATGGCTTTGCAGTCAGGGTCACTAACCACTAGACCAACAGGCCCGTCAAAATTAACTCGTGATAGGCCCTCAGATCTAATACGTAATTACTCAATACAAGCTGATATGCATGTAACTGTAGGCTATAGATAATAATATCGATAAATTTAACATGTCCCATCCCTAGTATATTGCGTACATTTAGACAGCAACTTCTCTCACAGGTATCGCTTGTCAATTAAGATCTCGTTAATTACTAATTCCGTTAGTTCCTCATGTTTCATCTGTTGTTCTGTCTTAATGTGTTTCAAACCGCTTTGTTGGAGTAACAGTTTGTTGAAATGGGCCTGAGAAGGGTATAGATTATGTATGTACATATTATGAACATGTAAGTAATTTATGATGTGATACACCTTTTCTTTCTTTACTATCTATAGGTATATAAAATATTATATGCTACCTTATAAGAATATTTTGTTTCACTTATTTTTTGTTTTATACATAGATATCACTAAGAGAGAGGAGATAGGGCAAAATAGGATTTTCAAACTCAATCATTTTATGTTGAGTAGGCCTTGTTCAGTTCACTTTCAAATGTCAGGAGTACAATTGTTAAAAATGACCCACTAGAATAGATAAGATGTTTTTTTTTATGATAGAGGGGGCAGATAGACGAGTCACCTGATGGAAAGTGATCATCGCCACCCTTGAACGTCTGCAACTCAGGAGTTACAAACGCGTTGCCGGCCTTTTAGGAAGGAGTACGCTCTTTTCTTGAAGGTTTGAAGGTCGTATCGGTCCGGAAATACCGCAGACGATAACCCGTTAAACTGATTGGTTGTGCGGGGCAAAACGTGTCTCAAAATGCGCACAGTAGTTGAGCGCCAACTATCCAGGTAATGAGGATGAAAATTATGCCATGTGGAAAGTTGCGGCTGGTATTAGTCCGAACAATTCCTCCGAGCACTCTCCATGATATATGCGACAGAGAATGCAGAGTGAAGCCGAGCCATCTCTACGTAACGCCAAGGGATCGAGCTGATCGGAGATGTTTGGGCTATCGACGATTCGAGTTGCTCTTTGTTGGATGCGGTCAAGAGGGAGAAGTTGATGTAATGACTCTGATGACCTAGTGTAACGTCAAAGTCCTAACCCATGAGACATATACCCCTATTGTAAGATCTCATATAAATCAGTCTGCCGGCACCAGACGGGCTTATAATTAAATCTATGCAGGCTCGGAACGCGAACCATCAGAAAATATCCCTTTTCATTTACCTCTATTATTAAATTATCAGATACGACATGGCTGAATGTTTTTTTTTAAAGTTTACATAATAGCAACCAACTGCAGTAACGAAATTTAAAATTAGTATTGCATTAATTACCAACTACTACAAATTGTGAACGTATAAAAACTAGATTACAAAAACCTTATTAGAATAATCTAATATAAAAAAAAAT
This sequence comes from Arctia plantaginis, assembly GCA_902825455.1. Lineage (NCBI taxonomy): Eukaryota > Metazoa > Arthropoda > Insecta > Lepidoptera > Erebidae > Arctia > Arctia plantaginis. The sequence continues at coordinate 11,204,385 of CADEBD010000226.1, read as the reverse complement.
GTATGCTTGTTCTTATTTTACGAGTATACAGTAACGAACCGTTCAACTGATCATAATGAAATGTAAGCTCGGGGCTTGGCAATATAGAGTACGTTTTATTTGAAAAAACCATTAGGGATGTTAAAAATACAAACGTAATATTGAAAAAAATATTTTTAGGCATACGAAACCGGACTAAAGTAAGTTTCATTAACATAAATATCTATCCATATATCATCCATCTATCGAAATTTGTATATTTAATTTATAAAAAACAAAGAGGAAAGTGGGGTGTAATATTACGCAGTTGATTTTATTCCATTCGAACTAAAATTTACTTTCCATTAACACAAACTATCTGTGACGATTGTGTAAAATTTCAGCCGAATACAGTTTATTATAATTTTGAGAGAAACCCGGTGTCTACTTCTAACATTACACTTAAACCCGTGTGTAAGGTAATACCAATTTGCGTTTAATGTTAAATAAGAAGGCTGTAACATAAACTAATACTAGTTAACATACCACACTCTTCGCTGTAAATATTTATTTAATTAAAACATTAATTAAGCTAGTATCTTGACTGTTTAGTATATTAAAGGTTTTACATTTCAAGGCAAGTGATTTGTAATGCAGAAAATATTACTATCGTTACTGTTTTAATCTAACCTAACCCCAATGGCATCTGACGCTGCAGTCATGATATATTTTTGATGAAATTGATTATTAACCTGACTGTACCCTTTTTGAAAAAAAAAAGTACCTGGGTGTGTCCAGTTGGCGAATACAAAAAATAATTCAATTTGTGTTTCACTATGTGGACATCATCATCATCAGCCTATTGCCGTCTACTGCTGAACAAAGGTCTGCCCCAAGGAGCACTCACCATCACGGTCTTGGGCAATCCCCACTCATCCGCTGCCAGTCATTTTCCTCAAGTCCATCGTGCCGCAGGGCGCCCTACACTACATTTGCCCTACAATCGCGGTCTCCACTCCACTACATATTGGCTCCAGCGACCCCATAGTCCATCTGGCGCCGACAGTTTGGACATGCGTAAAAATTGTGTTCACATGACCAAATAGTCAGTGATATTTATTTTGAGTTTCACCAACTGGACACACGTGCATCCAGTATCCTATGTCGAGATGGTGATAATCCCTAAATATCATAAAATAGCGTTTTATTAAAGCATCATAATTCTTTATAAGCTACAACACATACACACAAGGAAACCTGAATTTGTTCGGTTCTGGCTAACGGTTCTGAATTTTATTTATCTTTTAACACATGTTTATAAAATAAAATAAAAAAACTGATAACAGAGACAAAGCAAACACGACTCGTATTAGCAAAGAGTACTTTGTAGCATCACATGTCACAAAAAGTTTGCACGTGTGAATAAAGTGAGTATGAGAATAAAACGCAAACATTTGAATCCTACACAATGTTTTATAAAAGTTTTCCCGTTTAAAACATTTATTCATCTTTTTAATGAGACCTTTTCATTTATGTGTATTAAAATAGTTGCCTGCATTTTTCAAATAAGTATTTTAGGTGCTAATTATGATTCACGTGTGGAGTTTGGCTGTTTTTACTATCAAGTTTATTTTGTTTTCAATTATATTATATACAAACAAGAACTGCGAGCGAGTGCACGTACTAATTAATTCTAAAAGATAAAATGCCTTCCAGTTTATTCCAAAAGTACACAATAATAATAATAATAATATTCTACCACATACACACAACGCCATCTAGTCCCAAACTAAGCAGAGCTTGTACTATGGGTACTAGACAACTGATATGAATACATATAAACTTTTTTTTTGGTTAATACATATATATTATACATAGTAATATAATATACATATATACATAAAAAAAATACATACAAATTACGACAAAAAGGTTAATAAAGATAAAAGAATATAATAGAAACAGGTAAGTTTATGTTTTGTTCTAAAATGCATTTATATAATGTATGTACGGTTACGAAACTAATATTTTTTGTGCGTTCAGTATGAATATAACGTATTTTCCTTAAAATATCATTGAATGTTTCAACTTCATTTAATTCTGTTGACGCTGAACTTGACGCAACCCTTTTTGTAGCTATTTATCGTCATGTTCCCACCCTGTTCAAAGGTGTGTGCCGGTGCAATGAGTTTTCTGATTCTATTCTCTTTGATCACTCAACATCCTCTCACTCCTTTATTTAATTGCGACAGGATTTTGATTTTAATTTTATGGTAAGCAGCCTAACGCCAATCCTCCTTGGGAGTGAACCTTATCGTTCTTGGTACTTCGTAATTTATTACGAAGTACGAGGAACGACATCTGGGAATAGTAAACGACCAGAGTTTTCTTTATGGACAAAAAAAACATGTTTACGTCCCTTTTATTCTGTATTGCACGTCATTGTGTGCAACTACTAAGATGTGGATAACTAAAATTATTAATGTCGACTTATCTTTAGCAGTTATCTATAACTATTAAGTTGTGGATAACAGGTAAAGTTGATGTTTCAAGTGAATAATCTGGTTCAATCTGCATAATTGTTATTCAAACAAAATTTATTTCACTGAAAACCACTAGACTTACTAGACATTTTTTCTTTCACTGAAAACCACTAGACTTACTAGACATTTTTTCCTTTGTTGCCATTTTATATAACTGTTACCAACCAATTAGTCCAGTCATTATAGTAAGTTCACCTCGGAATTCGAGATACCCAGCTGTAAGTCTGTAAATACTTGTATATTGACACCCTAAAAGTTCTCTCAAAACCTACATATGGTAGGTACATATAATGTTGATGAGCAGCTGCACTTGTTGGTGGAATATTTGAAAGCTGCACAGGTTTATTAAGTTTTGTAGACTTGACGTAATGCATATAACGAAGATGATCGAGACTTTACACAGATTTCGGAGCATTATAGACTGCCAATAAGGTTTGAGTTCCACTCTCTAATAATATCTGGGCCGAACAATTTTTATTTATAATCATTGATTTATCGATAGTTCATCAACTATACATGGCGCGTTTTCGACCGAAGGCACCGGTTGACCTGAAGTGATGCTGTGACCGCGCGCTCTCCGCCGTCTATCTCGAAAACGGTTCACCGTATGAAAAATTTTTTTAAACAAAATTTGTAGAGAATTTTGTATTCTACAATATTGAAAATGAATACAAATAGCAGAAACCCATAGGAAATGAGATATTTCCAAAAAAAAAGCGCAATTAACCGATTTTTGTGACTTTTGACCTTGACATTTAATAGTTGCTTACACCCTACCATATGTAGGTTTTGAGACAACTTTTAGGGTGTCAATATACAAGTATTTACAGACTTACAGCTGGGTATCTCGAATTCCGAGATTCTTACCTAATTTAAGCTTACATGACTGGACTAAATAGAAATAAACGCGATAAATACACATACCTTGAAATTTCCATATTTTTTTCCGCGTAGCAACTGTTTTGTCAAAACGTCACCTTACATGGGCCAAACGGCAAGGCTGTCGTCGGGTGTCATGTCACGTGCCCCAGGTGTACTCAACAAATAAAATTACTGTGAACCCCGAGAGAGTACCCGGCCTGTTATTACATTATATTGTTTTTACACCGCTGTCTCCGGGATCGAGCATCATGAGATGCAAAAGTTTAAAAGTTAATCTATTTAAACCATTTATTTTTGCTACACAAGAAACATAAAGTGATTTTGATCTGATATAAACTAGACTAGTATTGACTAGACAATATTTTTTTTTCGTATACTAATGTCGTATCATCCTGATGTATTGAGCATATATGTTCGAAGATCAAAACATAAAAATATATATGTGAAAATTTTACTACAGATTCGATTCGAGATAATCGAAAGAAAAAAATGGTCCAAATTAATGAAATAATAATCCACAAATGAATGTGTATACGTATAGGTATAATTAGTAGCAATAGATAGAGATAAGTGGAGAAAATTGGAGGAGGCCTTTACTCTGTAAAGAGGTCCTTAATAATAATTATTTGTTTTGCATATAATAATATTTGTAGTTTTGTTCATGTAATGATTTTTTTGTATTTTATTAATTTTAATTCGAGTTGGCTATTTTATTATAGTTATTTTTAAAATCTTATTTATTTTAATCTTAAATTTTATTTATTTTAATCTTAATTTTTTCTATTTTAATTTCTCGAATCGTAATACCAAATTATGTAAGTTTTATTAAGGAATAAACAAGGCTTTATTATTTATTATTATGTTAACACGACTCTGACTCTTTTTAACCTCTAGTATCCTGTCTGCACGCCCAAAGTTCCTGAAAGAGAACTCAAGTATAGATTAAGCCCTCGATAAAGCCTCGTTATCTCAAACAATTTCAGTAAAACAACTTTTAACCAGTAAAACACTTTAACTTTCTCATAAACCATTAAATTTAACCTAAAAAGTGTGAAAATCCGTTTGGTAATATTTGAATGACCGGGTCGATTCCCGGGTCGGACCAAATGCTTAAATGATCTCCAAATATTTGTTTCGGTGTTTTTTTATATATAATACTAGCTGATCCGCGCAACTTCGTCTGCGTCTCTCAATAGTAATAAATTTTCTCCGTTTTCGAAACATTCTTCATTGGTGCTCCGCTCCTATTGGTCTTAGCGTGATGATATATAGCCTATAGCCTTCCTCGATAAATGGGCTATCTAACACTGAAAAAATTTTTCAAATCGGAACAGTAGTTCCTGAGATTAGCGCGTTCAAACAAACAAACAAACAAACAAACAATCAAACTCTTCAGCTTTATAATATTAGTATAGATGTATTTACAGAATTGTATGTTGCTTGGTTTTTCTTACGATTTGACACCTCAACTACTTAACTGATCATCATTAATTTTGCATAAATTGTTTCGAGAGTACACAAATATATGTATACACTAAGTCATTATCTCCGAAGATATACATAGAGGCGTATTAAAACACCCACATATCGCCGGCTATATACTCGTATGAGTACCTCGGTGGTGCAATGGTAGCGTATGCGACTGCTGTGCTATGGTCTCGAGTTTGATTCCCGGGTCGGAATGTTTGTGTTTTCTATATATAATATGTATGTGTTTACAAAAACAAAGTATATAAGTATTCTATCAGACAATCTAGCTTTCACAGTATGAGTTCTGCTTAGTTTGAAACTAGATGGCGTTGTGTGTAAGATACCCGAAATATTATTATTATAATTAATCGGATTGATATCAACAGTAACACTTCTATTCTGATAAACATAGGAATGCTATTGTTAAATTTAAGAAATAGTGGTTGGATACCAGGTAATACACACATAGTCACATACTCTCTTTGAGAGTCAAGATTTCCAGAGATTTGATTGTTCGCGTTGGTCATTTTTGAAAAACAAACAAAAGAATGTATTTTATGGTTTAACCAAAAACACATTGAGATGGGAAAAAACAATAGAATTCATGACACTGTTACCGTTACCGACACCTCTGTATATAAGTACATACGTTTTCACTTCTGTCGGCACTTCCGGAGTGCCATTTTTGAAGTGAAAACTTCTTTAGGCGCATACCAATAAGATTTTAAATTGTTTACTGACGCAGATAGTGACCATAGTATATTATTTGTTTCAGGTGCGGTACCCACGACCGCGATGTCTGTGGAGAGCCAGCGGTGCTTGTGCGTCGTGGTTTTGCTTATACACACTGTCACTGGCGCTGGCGAAGGTAACATCCTGTTGGATTTAACTTTTTTGGGCAGTTAGACGGGCCTGTTGGTCTAGTGGTTAGTGACCCTTACTGCCGGAGCTCGTGGGTTCGATTCCCATACAAGACAAATATTTGTGTGATGAGCACGATCGTTTGTCCTGTGTCTGGCTGTAATTTATCTATAATATGTATGTATTTAGAAATTTATAAGTATGTTTATCAGCAGTCTGTTTACCATAGTATAGCCTCTGCCAAGTTTGGGATCAGACAGCCGTGTGTGAGATGTGTGAGGTTATAGTTTCATACCCATTCACAGTCAAAAAAAAGTTCTGAAAAAAAAACGGCTTCAAGTTTCAAAAAGATCTGGCATTTTGTAGTAAGCTTTAGCGTTTTTTTTGTCTAGAAGTTTCGAAGAACATAATTTAAAGTATCTGCCTGACAAGGGTATTTTTTAAAGCACCTAATTGTAATCCTTAGTTAACAGACAGTTCCTAGTTCCACCACGGAACTGTCTATCTCCATGTGTTGATAAGTACCGCAGAATACTTTAGAAGAAGTAAGAAAAGAGGTATTCCCTGTAACGCAGAAACTAATGATATTCCATAATTTGAAAAATATGATGGTACTTACAAAAAAAAACAATTCTTTTGATAATTGAAATAATAAAAGTATTTTGAGTCAACAAAGCCATGGAATCAAAGGTCATGGAATCAAAAGCAAAGAGGGTAAATAATTTAAATATAATTTAAGTCAAATTCATAAACCAGCAGCTAAATTATTTGTAAACAAATATAATAAACTTCAAAGAGTTCCTGAATAACATACTCATATTCAATTCAAAAGCTATTTAGTCCCTTGAATTCATAACCGTGAAACTAAAACAGGTGTAGGTATAATGAAGAGCATTAAAAGTCCTGACCACGCAAAAATCCTGCCCAGACGTCAGTTGCAATGTACAGAGAATAAAACGCCGTGAATAAATAATGTTTGTGGCTTGTACAGATGAATGTTTTTTACCGCTTGTATGAAATCATAGCTGGGTTTTGATAACAAGTCTCCTCTTCTAGGTGTACTTAAATTAGAGCATGGAAATAAATTTTAATGTCATTCATCTTTATTCTTCTTTTTTTCTATAAAAAGACAAGTCCCGCATTAGGAATATATCCTGTATCGCGGGGGACTTTACAAACATACATGCAACGGTCATAAAGAACACCCAGACTCAAAACAAATATTTGTAGATCACACAAAGTGTCGTCTCATGTGGGGTTTGAACCCACAACACTCGGCTTAGTAGGAAGCAACGTGGCGACCGCTGAAACCACTGCGCCATACGTGCAGTCAATATTGACCTTTTTTTTTTAATATTAGTATTTAAGTACGTTTACAATCGGCCCTTATTTCAGCGATTTCAAGAATATTTGTGTCATATTTGCAGCTTGTCTTCTCCTGAGATAATAATATACAGCCATCATCAGAATCTTCCTCACCTTTTCTTATTTATTTCGCAAAATTGTTTGACTGTTTTGTTGTTTCCGGGCTCATATCAACCTTTCCTTGGAGTACTATCGTTTTTAGACGGGTTCAAGGAAAAAGGTGAATCGAGATAAAACATACAAATAGAGCTAGGGAGTTAGGATAAGAGAAACTAAAGGTTTTAGATCGGGTAAGGTACTGAGATTAAGGTACCTTGAAGAAGCCGGAATCCGTTCTATGATTGGAAAGACCATTGAAACAGGGCCACTAACTGGCCACCATAACCTAGTCAATTAAGTTATACTACATTTAGTCTGTGTGATGAAAGATTGAGAATACGGAGTGCCGGCCCCCTTTCTCATCCCCTGGGCATCGTAGGAGCCGACTAAGGGAGCAAACTACGCAGGACAACATCACTACAAAGAGAAGGAAAATTTGAAACAAACCCTATACCAAGCCCTCTTGCCCGCGTGGTATAGTAGGCCAAAACTTAATTTCTAAGGAGAGGGCTAAGTCCAGTCAGTGGACTACTAAAGGCTGTTGATGATGATGTTTATGATGATGTCACTTTGTTTGCCCTTTCTTCTCATAAGGTTCAACCCCTTGGAAACGGGCGTTTGTAAATCGGCACAGTCATTTAATAGATTTTCGTTAGGTATTATTTTATTAAATCTATTTTGTTAAAATATTAGAGATTGTTATTATTGTGTGTGTTGATCTATGACTTTAGAGTACACATAAAAGACGATTTTAAACAATTTTCTTTTTATAAAATAAAGATAATTTTATGTATCACGTTAAATCATAATTAGAATATCCAAAGTTAATTTAATTCTAGAATTATAAATTTCGTTTCTCTAGTATTTAAAAAACTTTCAAATCGTTTACTTCTACTAGTAAATATGATTACCATCTGATTCTACTCTTTACTCTCTCTCTCTCTCAAATGTAGAAAAACTATATTTTTGTACTGCAAGGAAAAACATACAATTAGACAGAACTCTACATTTAGACGGAAAGAATGGACGTCAGGATTCGTTTTGCTGAGCTTCCTTTTTCAACTGGAGATTACGTAGTTAGTGCCTTAATTAGTTTCAGGAAGCTACTAGTGAAAGGCGGTACTGTAAAAGGCATTCCAGGTTCTTGTAGAATAAAATTAAAACGTTTAATACAGTTTTTATGCAGTTAATAGGAATTTACTTCCAGGACTCCGAAAATTTATTTTAGTTATGGCTTTTAAGCTTTCGTGATCCATTATGTACAGGGCCTTCAGTTAGCCAGGTTAAACTAGCCTTAACAATTGAGGAAGTAGGCTGTGACTAACATGGTGTCGTGGTGTATTTTATAGTGGTATATTTAAATAGAAATATTTCTTTTCAAAAGGTTTTTGCTTCCCGTATCGTTTCTCCTGTAGATTTATTGAAATGGCAGCGTTTTACCCTTTTGTGTTTTTTTTTACATCTCACACACGGCCGTTTGATCACAAACTAGGCAGAACCTGTGCTATGGTAAGCAGACTGCTTATAAACATACTTATATATTTTTAAATACATACATATAATAGATAAATTAAACCCAGACACAGAACAAATGACCGTGCTCATCACACAATATTTGTCCTCGGTGGGAATCGAACCTACGACCTCCGGCTTAGCAGTCAGGGCCACTAACCACTCGACTAACAGGCCCGTCAAATACCACATTTAGTTCGCAATTTAAAAAAACTGGGACTTTACATCGACGAAACGTTGGCCTGGGGCCAACAGCTGCAGGAAATCAATCTTGAACGGTTTTGCACTATTTAGTTCTTTGAGAATTCGGCTTGACTTTCTCTCAATACACACTGAAATCGCACTGATCCTATCTACTCTTACCAATTTATTTACGATTACATCGATTTCAACTACCTTGACGTTTCTGAGAACCATCTCAATAAGCTCAATAAAACTGAGCGTTAACTTAATACCCATTGATCTCTGTTAAAGGTACAAAAGCCTGCCAAAGTTACCCTACACAAATCTACTTAACTACTCACATTTGAACAAACCTTTATCAAATCCCCAAGAGAAGTCCTCTCTACAGCCAATCGGTGAGGTCGGCATCGACTGACGCAGCAATTATGTCAATATTCTCATTGGACTCGAGTTTGACAGAGGCATGGGCTTTGCTGCATTGTAAGGGTCAGTTTGATATCAATTTTGCTGAGTGCGCACGATGGAGACTATGATTTACACCAAGGTTAAATATTGAATTTATATCCTACTAGCTTTTGCTAGCGACTTCGTTCGCTTGGTGGTCGACATCAAACATCGTAGAGGATACGCTGCATAAATAAGTTTCATATAAATTTCCAACCCTATTTTTCACCCTTAGGGATGTAATTTTTTAAAACTTTCTTAGTGCATACCTACGTCACCTGAGGATCATTTGCATTGCAAAATTTCATGGTTTCAGATCCAGCGGTGTCAGCAGTGCGTTGGTTGAACAGTCAGTGAATCAGTCTCTCAGTTTCTTCTTTTATAGATATAGATTAGTCCGGGAACTAGTTTTGACTGACCTATTGGTCTAGTGGTTAGTGATTATGACTGCGAAGCCGGAGGTTGTGGATTCAATTTCCTCATAGGAAAAACAATTGTGATGAGCGATATCACTTGTTTTGTGTCTAAATAATAATAACCTCACACATCTCACACACGGCCGTCTGATCCCAAACTAGGCAGAGCCTGTACTATGGTAACCAGACTGCTGATAAACATACTTATATATTTTTAAATACATACATATTATAGATAAATTACACCCAGATACAGAACAAATGATCTTGCTCATCATCCAATTATTTGTCCTGGGTGGGAATTGAACCCACAATCTCTGGCTTAGCAGTCAGGGTTACTAACCACTAGACCAACAGGCCTGTCGGCAAACATAACAGGCAAATATAATTAGAAAAATTATATAATATGAATATTTTTATTTTTTCATATTCGTACCGTATTTATCGAAATATTTCTAAGTGTATTTATTAGGTACACACAGTCTATTAGATTCTATTATAACTATGGTCTTTTGTAAGACCAAGTCTTCCGGCAGTGGGTTTCTATTCATGAAGAAATCAATTGTATCAAGTACACAATGACAAAATGCTTTGTATGAATAAAATCATATACTAAAAGCATTTCGACTTTTACAAATCTTATAAAGCTACCACAAAGTAATAAAAGGCTTTAAGCTGAGGCTGCCTTATTTTCAAGAGTTTCCTAAAACTAATTTAACCTTCCTCCATGCCCTCCCGTACTCTTTGTTCATTGATTAAATATAAGGCTATGAACTATAGCACGGATACTTTGCTCCATATGCAATAGCGTGACTATGATCACGTGATTTAATCATCATCATAATCCACAGCCTTTAATAGTCCACTGTTGGGCATAGGACCCTTTAGACAGACGGTTATACTATACAACGCTGGCCAGACAGGTTTGTGTCAAGTTTTCCTTCCTTTTGCAGTCCTGTTGAACTGCGTTATTTAATACGACAACTTACAATCTAATTTTCATAATTCTATACCAAACATAAAATTGGAAAACTCCCAATTCTTTTTTGTGAAGTAGAGGGTACAGGGTTAGCGAGCAGACGTGTTTCCTGAAGTTAAGTAACTACCGCCACGCATGGACACATTAAACCCAAGAGACACAAATGTGTTGTCACCTTGAAAGAAGATAGAAGGGTAGGTTTCTGCGAGGCCGTGGCATCACTCCTGTCGAGCCGATTACTGTAGGAAAATATGATGTAACTAGCTATTGCCCGCGGCTCCACCCGCGTTTATGTCGGTTATCGTGGTAAAAGGTAGCTTATGTGTTTCGTTTAGACTCAAAGTATGTTCATACGAAACTTCCTCTTAATCAGTTCATCGGTTATTGATTTCAAATACAATCTTCCTCCCCCCTTTTCACTCCCTAAAAGGATGATTTCTAGGATAAAAACTATCCTATGACCTGCCCTGGGACTTGGACTACCTCTATACCAAATTTCATCTAAATCGCTTCAATGGTTTAAGCGTGAAGAGGTAACAGACTGACAGACATATAGACAGATAGACATACTTTCGCATTTATAATATTACTATGGATATTTCGGACATCTAACACACAACGCCATCTAGTTTTAAACTAAGCAGAGCTTGTACTATGAAAGCTTGGTTGACTGATAGAATACTTATTTACTTTTTTGTAAATACATACATAGAAAAAAAAACACACAGACTCTGAAACAAATATTTACAGACAATACAATCATTTGGTCCGACCTGGGAATCGTACTCGAGACCTCAGCACAGCAGTCGCATACGCCGCGACTAAAGCAGTGCGGTAGTCAAGTCACTCGATATATTAGGAGACCATTCTTATGTGGAATAAAACTAAAACAATTCAAATACGTAAAGTCACTGCTGAGCTTCTATTAACAAAAAACTATGCACGACTTACATAAAATCCCTTCTATTAAGAAACTAGAAATTAGATAGAGGACAACGCCAGTACGTTTTATAGTAGCTTTCATAGTAATCAAAGCGGACGTCAACGGAATAATTCATGCACATTTAAAACGCTTGTCTGAAACAGAAATAAAACGATTTTCAACCGGAACAATTGAGAAAAAATGTGAGGTCATTTTGAAGGAATTTCTGGTATCCTCTGCCAATTCTTTTTAGTCTTTTAGAGAACTTTATGTCGAAATAATTTATAGAAATTTATTTTTCGATATTTGTATGTAGTTGTTTTTTTATTTAACTTATGGTAAATAAAAAACAACTACATCCCATGTACTAACACTAAGTTAGTAAGCCTTTTATGGCTTACTAACTTAAATACATACTGAATATTTTATAAGAAACAACAACTGTATTTCATTTATAAATTAGAGAACCATTTATTATAAATTATTGTACTCTTTATCTATATAATAATAATAATGTTTATTTAAAACATTATTATTATTATTAACTTTATAACAACATTGGTACTGATAGGAGTTCTAGTCTAGAATCAAAGTGAAATCACTGACACATTCCAACAATTCACATGACATGAACACATGAAAAAGTAATAATATTGTTGTTGTAATGACTGATATGCGGAAAGAAATGCGTGTTGAAACTTTACTGCGTTGTTGAATCGGTGCAGAAATTAATGAATATTTTATCGGTTTGTGACATGTGACGAAAAGTGGATTGTTTAAAATAACCGTGAGCGAAAAATGCAATGGCTGACCCCAGGTCAAACGCCGCATCAGTGCCGTAAAACAAAGCTTACCAATGAAAAGGTAATGGTATCTGTATGGTGGTCTCTTCATTTTGTTCTTGAATAGTCAAGAAAAACAGCTTTCTCAGGTCTGGTCAGGCAATAACAGCAGATGCTTACTGGATGGCGAAACTGACAGTGAAACAGCCCTGGCTTGTGAATCAATCTTTATCATTCTTCCTTCATGATAACGCAAGACCTCACACTGCACGAAGAACCATTGTAACTCTACAGGAGCTGCAGTTAGAAACCATAGTTTACCCCGTACTCGCCATACCTTTCTCCAATGAACTAACATTCTAAGAAGGTATATCACACCAGTGGGAGTATTAAATTATCTTTACGCTTCAAAACCACGGTATGATTATTCATGCTTTACCCAGCCCTTCGAGTCTTTAACCAACATTTTCGTATCCACCCTTAAGTAATTACAACTGAAATATCTAGTTAACTCGCCCTTATTTATTTTGTGATCCCATCCATACAGAGTACACACTACGACTACACAAAATAAACAAAATTTAATTACGACTATACGTAAAATAGATCTCGGTAACGACTTACGTCTGTAAATACGGAATTAGTTACCAGCCAAGAAGATATTGTTCTGGTAATTTACTACCTACTGACTAGCGTGCCTGAGTCATGTTTTGATACACATAGGCCAACTCGATCAGAGTACGACCTTTAAAACTTCAAGAAAAGAGCGTACCCCTTCCTAAAAGCCCGGCAACGCGTTTGTAACTCCTGAGTTGCTGACGTTCATGAGCGGCGATGGTCACTTTCCATCAGGTGACCAGTCCGCTCGTTTGCCCCCTCTAACTTTGAAAAAAAATAGTGGCACTGCGGGAGTGCCGACAGAAGTGAAAACTTATATACAAAGGTGTCAGTAACAGTGTCGCGAGTTCATTTGGTTCTTCCCATATTTGGTGAAATGAGGGAGGGGGAAGGGGGGGGGGGGGAGCAAGACGTTAACAAACTAGTGTCTCTTGATTGAGTTGCATTTGTTATCATCTGCTCGTTTGCATTCTATATCATCTAAGAAAACTAACGTAACAAATTAGTACGTTGGAGAGAACTAAATCATTTCATTTTGTAGTAAGCGAAAACGGTATTAAAGTGGTCTAAAAACTTTTTAAACATGTCTATTTGCTACATGCTTAAGGAGGAATAGAGGGTTATTTAAATTTAAAACAGTATAATTATTTAAGTGGTCTCGATTTTGGGTCTAAGCTATTTAAAACTCTTTGTCAAAGTCGAAAGTTTTAAAATAGATCGGGTTCGAAAACCTGTGTTATGTAACTCCTTGGTAACTTTTCACCGGGTGAGTGAAGCTAATTGTGGCCAACTCCCACGGGCGAGTGCGAGTAACGAAATAGTTTTGCTAGGGTTGACTAAGCTTTAGGGATGACTCATATGTATCACAGGGCTGTACCCAAATTAATCTTCACACCAATTTGTTGTTTCAAATACTACTGGCCTAATGACGTGGGACTAGTTCAAAAAGTAAACCGAAAGAAGAGAATTAATGATGGTGACTGAACTGCTCAAATTCGATTCACTGAGCAGAACACGATACCTAAGTTCATTCTGTTTTATATAGTTTGACACAACGATATATAAGGTTATAGTTGTGTAATATTTTTGGATATGATTTATTTGATATTACTTTATTTATTTACAGTTTATATGTATTCACTAGCAGTCAACCTTCGCTAGGTGTACAGAGGCTAATGGAAGCATATGTTTACCAAAGCACAAGATACTTTTAAATGTAAAATAAAAAATAAATTATCTTTAAAGTACTTAATAAGAAATTTAAATGTTTAGCGTCAGTTAAGTTTACTCCCGTAAACATAATTGTATATATGGAGCACGATAGATTAAAACTTAATTAAGTTAACTTTATAAAATAAATGTGATACATTTTTGGTCTGATGTCCAAACCTCATTATCTGGCTAGAATAATAACGATGAAAAGATATCTATAAAATAATCATAAAATTTTATAAAGTATCTACCAGATAAACTAGATAATATAAACGTCTAAAAAACGAAGCATGAACGAGGCAATCCAGACAGTGCTAATGAGATTTATCAAGCTGCACAAAATGTTACAGTAAATTCAGTTTACTTAATCGATCGGGCCATTTTGACAAAATCGATATTTACCATTGAATTTGTTCTTTTCAGAGTTATTAGATACAATCTATTATTCAAAGTTTGATAAATTTATTTCAGCTATAGACGAGCATTTCTAAATGTAGTTTCACGAAAATTCACAGGGTCAAAATTAGATTTTTAAACCTTTCTAAAAGCCTTAATTAAAGTTCGAAGTTGTTTACTGAATAATTTGCAATGAAGGAGTACGTATAAATTATTGTAAATAATTTATTCTTACCCTAAAAGTGTTGTCTTGGATTAGGAATACGGAGTGTCATTATCCCTTTTTATCCTACGGTTATCGTAGGAGCTGAATCAGTTCGCAAACTCTGCAGGACAACAGGACTGCAAAAAAAGAAGGAAAACTTGACAGCGTGTAATAGGAGACCAAGACCCCATTTCTAAGAAGAGGCCTATGTCCAGAAGTTGGCTACCAAAGGCTGTTGATGATGATGACCCCAAAAGTAATATTGTGGACGATAGGCTCAAAATGCGAATGTCAAGGAAGGAGATGCGAATGCGAAGGAGTCACGCAGACGACGAACTTACAACAAAAAGAAGATGCAGACACTCTTGTTGCATTCAGAAAAGCGAAAACAAATTGGCATGGAATCATCTCGTTGGCTGTTCACACAAGTTTTTATGAGAAAACAGTGGAAAAGAAAACATTATAATAGTCACTGTCTGCCATTTATCCAACATAGCAAAGAGCCGTTGGTCAGCTTGACGCTAAGCTTCCTTGGAGATGTAAACGTTTTCAGATGGTATAAAGAAAAAGATAGATTTGGGTAAGAATAGGGCAAAGGAGCTAGGCTACCGTAAGTCTCGTATGAGGAAATGGGACTGTAGTAGTAATTGATTGAGAAAAACTTACCAGTTACCTGCATTATGTTAGACAGACATAAAGTGCAATGACCACTGATCCAAGACTAGGATTTGCTTACCAAGTTAATCAGGTGCTCCAAAATCGTAATTAAATAAGTATATTTGCCGATAATAGAAACGCGAATGAGGTAGCTAAAGGCACTGTTATCAATTTATAAGATGATGTTTATTTTGAAATTTCTAATAATTATTTTTTAATCAGTGGAACAAATTACCGTATGTACTATTCCTATATCCTCAAAATAAATTCTTACTCCCACCTCAAAAATCAGGAACGTGTATTTCCTAAGTTGTCAGGTGTCCTTGGCGGCAAAAGGCACTTTTTTCATCAAATGTCTCGTCTGTTCGTTTATATCCTATATCATAAAAGTACTCGTTAAAAAGGATATTATAACAGAATAATTCGGACATTATTTTCATTCAAACCCGTAAGCTATGCTTTGTTAAGAATAGTTCATTAATAACCAACAGACCGTTCGATATCGTTCAACTGGACGTTTTCACGCAGTTTTCCTCTCATTAGGCGCCATTTTGAAAAGGTTTCGCATTTAATATGCGATCAATGCCGATTAAGCTTGAATGACTTTTGAAACGCCTGCTTTTCATACGATACAAGAGATCTCCTGGCGTTCGAAGTTCTAACCTTTTGAATTTTGTTTTATTTAGATGACCAGCATAACTTGAATTATCATTCCATAGACTTTTGACAGTTCAAATAAAGTTTTTTTTACATAATTTAGACTGTATTTCTTTAACTATGCTGTGTTATGAATCTTGTGTTTTAAGACCATAAATATATTAAATAAGATATACATATATAACAGATACCATGTGAAGACTTATTAAGAATACAGTGTCACCCAATTCATCCCGACGGTATCGTAAAAGCCGACTAAGGGAGCACACTGGAGGACAACAGCGCTGCAAAGACAAGGAAAATTTAAAACGAACCCATTACCAACTCGTCTGGCCAGCGTGGTACAGTAGGCCAAACCCTTCTTTCTAAAGACAGGCCTATGTCCTGCAGTGGACTACTAAAGGCTGTTGATGTGATGAAACAACGATAGACACAAGTCTCTTATTAGCTCAGAATTATAAGAATTGTGCTAGAGACTATTGATTTAGTGGTATCTCCAATCATGAAACAGACACACAGATATTTGATCTAAGTCTTTCAGGGAACAGAAAAATGATGACGATAATGTGACAATAGAGACAATTCTTCTATGGGCTTCCCGCTCATGCTTATATTCCAATACGCTGATCAGAATCTATAGAATGAAAATCAGCCCAGCAACGGCTAACGGCTAGGTAAAAGAAATCAGAAGAAGTAGAGTACGTACTTGAAAAGATCGTATCGCTTGATGTTTGTTTGAAGTGAGTTGCCTCATTTAATAAGATGGTTGTAATTGACCAAATCGATGAGCTCGTGGTCCAAAAAAAAATGATTATACAAAATATTCCTTAAAGTTTTAGAAGTTACTGTACTGGTATATTTTGTTTGTTTGTTACGCTTTTATCGGAAAAGTTTAGCCATATTCTGGAACTTGGCTATTATGATATATATGTTTTTGACATTCTAGTTTTGCGACACAGCGATTAAACAAATACGGCGAATTGTGAACAGTACAAGCAAGCATCACTTCGTTGTTAATTGCAGATGATTGTGTTTTTTTCAATTAATTGAAAGAAATTTTATCTAATTCATGTAAACATATGAGTGTGTATTGATTTAATCAAGAGTCCCGACTCGTAATATTATTATAGTATCCAAAATAACTTTGCAATACATGTACTAGGAACTCAAGATCACCAAAACATAAATACAATTAACAATCTAATTTATTCCACCTGCATTTGCTTTTAAGAGCTCCCAAAAGACATTTTAAGTAGAAATAATTAAGTTACCCAAAGATGTTCAAAGAAAATTGCAAAAGTATTTCCAACGGAAGCTTTAATCTTTTGCTACTGACACGTAATATCCCGATTATACTGTTTTGTATCAAAGGACAAGTCGCTATCGATATAGATGGTAAAATTAAAGACCAAAAAAAATCAGAAAATATACCTCGAGGTCGATTCTGGTTTTCCAATTTGTTTTTCTCCGAAATATTTTGGTACGACTTTACTAATACAGTAGACAATTATGTCCAAAGCGAAATATTATTAGTCATTTTTCTTAAACTTTATAAAGAACAATATCTTCATTGTTTGCCCAATGTTTTGATTACATTACATTGATCGTAGTCATAGGTAGGCTTTTGGGGTATGTTGGCGCAACGACACAACAATCACTGAAGGCCGAAAGGCGCGCGCGTGAGCCGGGAGCGCTGTAGCCAGTATTTTTTTTTTTAAAGACCCCTTTTTTATTGAAACCCCTCCACGGCAGCGATACAACGCTTTTGCTTTCGACGCGACACGATACGCACTACACTGTACCTTCATCACATCACATCATCACATCAACAGCCTTTACTAGTCCACTGCTGGACATAGGCCTCTCCTTAGAAAGGAGGTTTTGGCGTACTATACCACGCTGGCCAGACGGGTTGGTATAGGGTTTGTTTCAAGTTTTCCTTCTTTCTGCAGTGCTGTTGTCCTGCGTAGTTTGCTTCCTTAGTCGCCTCTTACGACACCCACGGGATGAATAGGGGTGGTGACACTCTGTATTCTTAATCCGTCACCACACGGACACCTTCTTATTCGTCAAGATTAAATTGTTTTGTGAACTAAAATCAAAAACTAATACAACGCAATATTATAAGTATATCGTATTATTTAGACTCTGGCAACATACATACAGTTGTTAGAGGCTGAAACAGCGTACTAGGGATTTTCTCCCCGGCTACTAGTACCCGAGGCGGCGTGCAGTTCATAGTAGAAAAAAAAACGGAATCTATTACACTTTATACTATTGAGGCGTCCCTAAGCTCTCACAAATCCAGTCTAGATAAATGATATCATTAATACATAGGTACTCTTCATCATTTCATCATACAACGTTAAGGCACAGCTATTCATTGAACTAAGTATGTATAATTACGGTCCAATTAAATCAACCCAAAAGTCAACATGAGCCTGTTCAAATTTCAAAAATATAACATACAAAATATTTCTAAGAGCTACAAATCCAATTGAAGATGAAAGGATCTTGGAAGTTCTGATGAATTTGAGTGATGGATCATCTTGAAGGAAAGATGGGGACTGACAAAATTGGTAATTTGTAGTGGTGGGAACAACAAGATAGAAAATTAATTAAATTATACGCAGACCTAACAGCACGATTGTTGCTAGACGACAAAGGTCAAGAGTTTCGAGATCTTAAGTGTTAAAACGTTATTGCGGTTAAACGCTTTAGTTAAAGTTTAGATATGGGTAAATTAGAAGGGTTTATGGTAATATTATTAATATTGTACTTCATTTGTCTTATCTGTCAGTATAATTTTGGCAAGTATCTGTAGAATTTGAGAAATTTATCTTAGTTATGCAAACTCTTCAATACTCGAACATATTTTAGGTTAAAACCTTATTTATTTCTCTAATTTCTGTATACCTATCACCAGTTCAAAATGAATCCAGTCCATCCAAGGTTGCTTGGAAGAAATTGCACTAAGCGATAATCTCGGCCTTTGTACATTACATCTGTTGTTAATTACTTTATTATGTCTGTAAAACCCTGGTGTACAAATAAAGTATTTATCTATCTATTTATTTTCTCAAACATATGACTCTGAATAGAAAATCTATCTAAAAGATGAAATATTATGTACAAAGGATTTATCTACAATATAACGTTAGCAGTACTTGATAGCCTTTAATAGTCCACTGCTGAACATAAGCCTCTCCTTAAAAAGCTAGTTTTGGCCTACTATACCACGCTGATCAGACGGTTTGGTATAGGGATTGTGTCTAGTTTTCTTTCTCTCTGCAGTGCAGTGTTGTTCTGCGTAGTTTTCTCCCCCCACTCGGCTCTTACGACACCTACCTGATGAATAGGGGTGGTGACACTCTGTATTCTTAACCCTTCACCACACGAAGTCACCTATTTGTTGCCTATTATTTGAGAATTATAGATATTCTTGATTTTTTACTTGTACCTACTTAGTTTATGACAGCCAGCTGTAATATTATTTCAAGGTTAATCAAAAGAAATCTTTGCTAAAGATCCTTCACTTCTAATGTAGTTATTAGAAAGCTAAAATTTTTATCCATAGATTTATTAATGACATCTAAAAAATAACTTTCATTCCTGAATTCATATTCTTTCCTTTTTAAATTTTCTCAAGTTAATAAGGATTTGAAGCACAGCTTTATCTCAATAAATTTATCACATCATCATAATATTGAGTATCTAAATTAAGGTTTAATTCTTAGCTCTTTGATGATGTAAAAAAAAACACTTGTATATCACTCACCGCTTTTTAAATCTCACGCTCTAATAAACTGCATGCCAATCTTATGACATCATTCCAGTCGCTTCCAGATTTCCCACGAGTTTATATTAAATTCTCCGAGTATTCGAATATAAAAAAATATACTCGCATAAATATATCGTCTGGTCGTGGCAAGAAACGTAATGGCGCGAGACATGTAGGCAATGTTAGATAATACGAAATTCCTACAAAAAATCCAGGGGCGGTACTTGTTACGGCAAAATTTATTAGTCTCTGCTCTCAGCGATTCCATCTAAAAAGGGTCTTACACGGCCGCATAATTTAGATATATAGAACTAATTATTATTTCGAAATGGTCCAGCGTAATCTCCGCTTAAATCTTAAACCTACTTTCACCTAAATGGCTTACTTATAGGGTGGTATAGCCTAGTCTATATTTATATTATAAAGAGGTAAAAGTTTGTTTGTATGTAAGGGGTAATATTTTAAACTACTGAACCGATTCTGAAAACTGTTGCTCTAATACGTAGCTGAATTATTCCTGAGTGCCATAAGCTATAAATTAAATTTATATCGTCTATACTAGCTGACCCGACAAACGTTACTTTGCCTAAAAAAAAAATTTAGGGATGGGTCACCCTTACCATTTAGGGGTATGAAAAATAGATGTTGGCCGATTCTCAGACCTACCCGATGTGCACACAAAATTTCATGAGAATCGGTCAGCCGTTTCGGAGGAGTACGGGAACGAACATTTTGACACGAGAATTTTATATATAAGATTAGCGGGACAAGCTGGTCTATATGTATAAACAAGAACCTTTCAGACTGATTGATCAACGCATAGCTGAAACCACTGGGACTAGAAGCTGGAAATTTTATACAAATGTTCCGTAGGTGACTAAAAAAAGATTTTCATCCCTGAAAATGGGGTGTTGTAAATTGATATGCATTTCGTTTTTTTTGGAGGTGGCGTTTTCAAACTTAGTACTACAGTTAATAGTTTTTACTAAAAGTAATAAAACGTTGTAACTAATTTTTCAAAACTACTCTTAAAAAGTTTGTATGGGAAACTATTTTTTTTAACTTATCGATTCTAAGCTCTCAGTATAATTACTGCGATGTCTGATGTCGACCTGGTATTTAATAAATATTTTTGGTTGAATATGAGTAAACATGTATTTTGGCAAGACAATTTCGGGGTTGAAAATCTATTCGGATATCCAGCTCCAGCAGTCTTCCAGCGTGTGATGGGCGAAGTCCGTGCCGTCTCCTCGCGTTCAATCTGATTCAGGTACTCACCGAAGCCATGCCCAGTGGGCACCTGCGTCAGTCGGTAGGTGACGCAACCTCCCCTCCTACCTTGGCAAGACCCTTCTAATAAATATAGCCAAAGTAACAACATTTGCTTCCTAATAAAGAACCACAGTAAACAAGAAACTAAAATGATATCTGATTACCATCATCAATTTTTTGCCTTTTCCCTATTCTATTCCTGGTCAACGCTATGCGCAGAATAACAAGGAAAATTAGGGTAAACGAGACAGAAGTTCCGCAGCCTATGAACACCTACAACTCAAGAGTCAAGGTCGTTGTCGCCCCTTAAGTCCTCTCCTAGAATAAGGGGAGGGCTTGTTTGGGTACCAGGGATTTCCTTCCTAAAGAACACCTGGTTCCCTGGCTACTCGTACCCGAGAAGGAGTGCGGTTTTTGGTCGGTTCGGTCCGACATTACCACCGCTGGGTGGTATCCGAGGGGGTTCCGACACAGGAAAAAAAGGGGGAGGACTTGTTTAGGTGAAAAGCAATAAAATAATTACTAAACACTGGTTTTCTGCGACTGGTTGAGCCAGCCTATTTGTACCGAAGCAGGGTTAGAGGCCCTCGGTAAGGGCAAGCGAGCTGGTGTAAGAGATACCGCAAGTTTTGCATGGAAGCTGAGATTGCAGTTATCCAGAAAGACCAGGGTCGTGAACAGTCTACTATGGACCAAAAATTTTTATGTATCATTAACTACGGTCATTGGCTGAACGGATACCGTACTGGTTTAAGCAGTCACCATATCGCTTCCTACTGCGCTGAATATTGTGGGTTTGATCCCCACATGGGACAACACTTTATGTGGTACACAAATTGTTTTCTAAGTCTGGGTGTTCTTTGTATCCGTTTCATGTGTGTTAGTAAAGTTCCCCGAGACACAAGATATATTTCTAGTGCAGGAATAGGAACAAAACAGTTAGCGCTTTTTCTTTACCTAATAGAAATAAACATTTAAGGCTTTAATGGCCCATAGTATTCCTCATCTATCTAGTCTGGCTATCAGATATAAATAGATGTTTTTAAATATGACCGGTAGTTCCAGGAACTTGAGTGTTTATTTAAACAAACATTTAGAAATAACTTCAACTTTTTTATTCAAGAAAAAAATAAAGCATGTTTATATTGTGTACTTGTATTTCAATTGTTTTCCTTTCCTTCTTCATTATTTTAACACATAACTAGTTGCAAAGAAAGAATTTGCTTCAAAATATTTAGAAGATCTCTGTCAAATTATTTCTTTTTTTGTCAACAGGTCCATCATCACCCGTCCCCTCATCCTCCACAGAGAAGCCAGAACATAATGAGCTGACTGTCTCTTTCCCTCCTCTAGAAGACTTATACAGTAACACGCCAGAAAAACACTTCGGTACAGAGAACAATACTGTGGTGACTTCACAAACAGGATCCACAGCGCTCCTGCCTTGTGTGATCAGGAATATTGGTGACGGCATTGTAAGTACTTTTTTTTTAAATTTAATTCCAGGAATCTTATAGAGATTACTAGCTCTGCAACCGCAGTTTCAGCCGTGCTTATGGACACCACTCCGGTTCAAAGGTCATAGAGTGAAGTAACACAGCCGATCTTCTCCTTGATGAAGCGTATCCAATAGAAAAATCGTTAAAAACTGAAATTTGACTAATAGCTCCAGTAATTACCGCGTCTGGACCCATAAAAAAGAATTTTTTAGCTTAATTTTTCGAAAATTAATGTATGTTCCTGTCAGAAAAGTTTGCTCGAAATACCAGAATTAAATTAATTTTTAGACACTTAAAATTACATTTTTAAAGTCCGTGATACATTTTATTTTAGTTTAGGCTTTGTCTAGTGTCAAGTGTCAAAAGATCGATAGCAATGTGGCGTTTAAGGAGTCCTTTTGCGTCCCCCAGGAGCCGGAGATCCGAAGAGATCTTCCATCCCGTAGACAAAAAAGTAGACATCTAAAAGTCGTAAACAAGTTAGTTAGACTTATGAAGACCGCCATTCTTATAACATAAATGGTGATTGATGACAATGAATATAATAATTTAATGGATGGTGTGAAACCGTAACTAGGTACTCTACTAGACCATAAATTCAATGTAATTAATATAACATCAAAGTATTAAAATTTATATTCAGTTTATAAATTTACAATATTTAAATTAGTCCGTGTATTTAATACAAATTACTTTTAAATGATTTGCAATTAAAACCGTACAACTCATAAGCAGGGTTAATATTAATTTAATATATTCTAATTCAAAGTTAAAATTTCATACGAAAGTGAACTGGTAATTACGATATACCTGAAATTTAATTTACGTATCTGTAATATTCGTTCGCTTTAAGGTTCTGTTCCCTGAAAGGAAATAAAGGCTCAGTTAGAATTACATCTGTCAATCTGACAAGACTTATTTTCTGAGAACTATATAGAGTATTTAGTTAAAACTAACATAAAATATGATTGCATAAAATATGAAAACGTGCGGTCAGAGAGTAATATTTCCCGTCACCAACCAGTAGCAAAGTGGTAATCAAGTAGGTTAACACCTTGCAAAGTTAAGCAATCCTAGCCAGGCCGGTCTATAGATGGGATGGATTCTTAATACATTCAGACCCTTTTGTGCCTCGGAGAGCACGTTAAGCCATCGGTCGCGGTTACTATAGGAACATCTGTGGCAATCGTTACGGGTAATCCAACAATAGTCTTTCGATGTCGCTTAGTACTTGGGTTGTGGTGGTCTGATCAGCAGTCGCTCCGCGTAAAAAATCGAACTTTAAAAAAAGAAATTTAGAAGAATCGGAGTTCGTAGTAGACTTTAAGCCGACTCCAACCTAGTTTGAGAAAAAGGTTTAGTTGGGCTTAGGCCTAGTTTGGGAAAAAGGAAGAAGTCGTTGTTAGTATGCGATCATTACCTGTTTCAGTGATTGCTTATATGCAGCAATTTATCATACATATCATCATCATCAGCCTATCGCAGTCCACTGCTGGACATAGGCCTCTCCCATTGCAAGCCACTTAGATCGATTTTGGACTTCTCGCATCCAGCTCCTGCCAGACATCTTGTCCACCTGGCCGTCACTCCACCTGGCCTGAGGGCGTCCTACACTACGTTTGCTGAGACGCGGTCTCCACTCAAGCACTCATTTTCCCCAACGGTTGTCGGTTGTCGGTGCCAGCCCACTGCCACTTCAGCTTGCTGATCCGGTAGGCTATATCGGTGACCTTGGTTCTCTGCCGGATCACCTTATTCCTGATGCAATCCCTTAGAGAAATGCCGAGCATAGCCCTTTCGATAGCACGTTGAGCGACTTTGAACTTGTGGACCACTTGTTGTAACAAACAAATTTACGAACTTTTCGTTTTATTTTAATTACGTTCAGATATCATACATATGCAATATTCCTTTCCTACCATTGTCTTCACATTTTACCTAGATTTATTTTCATATACTCCTAATTTTCTCATTGTAACGTGGTGAAGGGGGATTGACCTCGTGCCGTAGCACATGGTCGATCTGGTGACTAAATTATTGAGATAAATTATACAATCAGGTCACTTTCACAGTTTGCAATTGATTTGGACTTAAGACTTTATTACAATAATTACGGCGATAGCATTTAGCTCGGAGTGGAGTTCTGGAGGCTTTGATCAGGGTAGCGTCCGTGATAGATGGAGAACACTTAACTCATGTAAAAAGTGCTCTCGCCAAGCTTATTCCTTCTTATATTCTGGCCCTGTGTGGGGTGAGAGTAGAGAGTATAAAGATTGGTCTTGGTTGGAAGTAGACGATGTCGCGTGACATTATCTATTTCCAAGTATCATTTATGGTGGTTTAATTGGTTATGTGTGCAATATTGATTTATTCTCTCCGAACTTGTTTCAGCCATTAGTTACCCCTTTTCTCAATAACTGTATTTAAACGCTAGTTAATTAAAAATTTATACCTAACTATCTGACATGGCAAATATTGTTCTGTAAAGATTCAAATCAGGATTAGTTATTAGAAGAGAAATCAAATCGGGATTAATTAATGAGGGGGGGGGGGGGGGTGAAGAACACTTTAAAACTTATTCTCATACCTACTAAATATACAAAAAGAATAATTAAAATAGGTCCAGGCGTTTCGGAGGAGTGCGACTACAAACACCCTGACAGATAGATCGACGCAAAGAAAACTCTCCTTATAAAACTAAATATAAAATGGAAGCAACTCATGTTTGGAATGAATAATGTTAATACGTTGAAGAAGAAACAAATCAGAAACAAAATAAAAACAATTTGTGGTAAAAGACATTTAAGCTATCGCTTAATCGCCGTGTCCACAGGCAGACCATCAACGGCACTTTCCATTAGTTATAAATAGGTATTTATATAATATGTGATATATATCACTTCGTTCGAACCAGCTTATATGTGCCGGATTACCTACAAATCCAAGCTATAGTAACCTATTTTAGGCACTTTCTTAAATAACATCACAGTTTCAAACATGGTCAAATACACAGAACAAAGATTCCCTTTTCTGTGGTAAAATATGTAATACGATAAAGCCAAGGAACAAGGAAAGAGATAAAATAAATATAAATTACTAAACATACATTTAAAGTCACGAAATCGACGTCATTTCACGAAAATATTGGCGCCCATTTTCAACATACGTAAGACGAGTGTCAATACTCTGAACGAAAATGAAGAATCAGTTCAAGATACTGGTCTTATATTTTTAGCTTGATGCTTGCCAATATTTTCTGCCCTTGAACTTTATAGCATATTATGGAGATATATACTCTCTTCGTCCATGAACTGTACTAACATATATTCCATTTCTGATATAAAATAGTGTCTTACTATCGTAAAAAGTTCGTGCAACAAACAAATTTACGAACTTTTCGTTTTATTTTAAGCTATGAGCAGAACAAGGAATATAATATTTTTCGGACTTCTGACACACAACGCCATCTAGTTTTAAATTAAGCAGAGCTTGTACTATGAAAGCTAGATTGACTCATAGAATACTTATACACTTTTTTTGTAACTACACATATAATATACCCAGACTCCGATACAAATATTTACAGATCATACAAACATTTGTATGATCGGGAATCGAACCCGAAACCTCAGCACGGTAGTCGCATACACTTCCACTGCACCACCGAGGCAAAAACTTAACATGCAGATAATATACAGTAATATTATAATAATTGAAGTTTGGATGGATGCTAATCTCAGGAACTACTGGTCCGATTAAAAAAATTATTTCAGTGTTAGATAGCCCATTTATCGAGGAAGTCTATAAACTATATATCATCACGCTAAGACCAATAGGAGCGGAGTACCAATGAAGAATGTTTCAAAAACGGAGAAAATTTATTACTATTGAGAGACGCAGACAAAGTTGCGCGGGTCAAAAAAAATCGGGCAAAAGCTGGTGTTTGCATAAATCTTAGAAAATTTTAATTGGATACTTTCTGCAATAAAGGACGTATTTAAGTTTGCATACAAAATAATACTACTAATAAAAAAATTGACCCGACAGTATTAAATTCATAGTAATAACTCGTCTCATATCAAGACTTGTAGATTACTTGATCAAATTAACAAGTTTAAAATATCAAGCACAAGGTAAATCCTGAATATACTTACGTTAAGCTGGATATATATAAATTTAATAAAAATAAATCATGAAATAAAAGATCTTCGGGATTTCAGAGCCTATAAAAAAATAAAATAATTTGAGCAAGGTACAACGCAGACAAAAAATTTTTATCAGTTGCTGCTTCGTACAATGTTAATTCTCAATTCTGACAATTTTAATTAAGCTTATGACTAAAACACAGTGTAACAAAGCTAACATTTAATTAATTATTTCGTATGTGTAACTGACATTGTTTTTTATCACATGTGTCATAAAACTAGATATTATGTACAAAAACATTTACACGGGTAAGCTTTTTAATTACGAAACCAGTTTCATAACTCATGTTGCTAATTCTAAGTCCAAATGACAGTAACGTGAGCATATCATGAAAGCTGCTCATATTTCCTCCGCACTTGCGTAAAAGAGGGAATTTCAAGTCCCTCGCCGTGTTGTCATTCGAGAGTAATATTAGAACCCAGTCGAGTTACCCGAGCTCTGAAATTGCCGGATGATATTTTTATGAGATCTTGCCCGAATTAATCAACGTTTATATGTTTAGTTTTATTTTGGTCTGAGTGTATTACTCTCGTGGATTTATTTTTATATACTCACGCTTGTGTATTCTTTAAGAGGTAGATTAGAGATATATTTTTTTATTTGGTGGAATAAATGACACCGAAACCGAGAGAGATGTTTTGAAATCTGAAATCAAATTTAGTTTTGAGTTAATAGATACAATGGCAAATGAAAGTGATGATGAAAGTGATGAGCTTTGTAGAATTATGTTTTAATGTAATTTAACGTATTTTAGATGTTGTTTTTCCTAATTCTCGCCAGATATATTTCTGTGTAGATGTGATATTGCTAGAACTAGTTAACAGTTTGCCGTGAATCAGATACTCACAAAGGGAGTTAGGCGTTAGGCTGTAGGTGCGCATATTTCATTTCCATGAACATTATGTGAGGCCACTTTATGTTCTTTGTCACGATATATGTTATGGTTTGTATAATCGTTGGCTTATCTTATATCCCTTTTATTTTTACAAAACCTGTAGTATCATACATTGTCATATCGCACCTTTAGTAATATAAGGGCATAATATAAAAAATGAGTTTTTTGGGAAATCGCGTTTATGCTGGAACGTAAAAATCGTGCTTATTATGTAAGTAATAAATGCGAAATTTTGCAGATTTGTTCTTTGATAACTATACTATTACTAGCCATAAAATATAATATAAATAAATTCCATAAATTACAAGTTACTGTCTCCCAGCCTCACACGCACACCCATATACACATACCCATACAGAAACATATCTAGTTACTTACTTAACTAAATTGTATCTACTATTGTAACTATTTGTTCACCTTGTGTTTGAGAAGGAACTGTCTCTCTACACACAGCTCGCGCTCGGAATCAGGGCTGTATAATGTTTGTAATCCACTTATTGTTACAATAAATATTATTATTATTATTGAAAAAACACTTTCAAGCTAAGCCAAATAGTACAAAAAAACATCTTCGCTTTTGGCGAGATAGCGATCTATTATGAATCAGACCAAAAAAACTGTCACTCCGGCTTGTGGATGACGAATTTGGAAATTTGACTAGTAAGGGCTGCAGCTCATCAGTGGATGTCACCTTATACCGGTTGTTATCGCTGGCTTTGATAACTATAACGCCGTCCTGTGTCCAACAAGCTGACCTGCCGAAATGTTGTAGGACCAGGGTGAAAGCTGACGTATTTTAGTAAAAAAATCTCTTACCGAGAAGCCAGAACCCTTTAACGATGTCTTGGACTTCCAGACCGCGGATCTAGCCTCTGCGGTAGTAAATCTTACCAGCATTGGGCGACGGTCTATATTCTATATTCAAGCAAAAGAACACAAGGCCAAGAACTATTCTATAAATTATTAAAAAAAAGTTGAATCGACTTCAAAAAATACTAACAAAGAGCACTAAAAACCTAGCTAGCAATCGCGGTTAATTTGCTGTCTTTTTTTTTCAAATTCCGTTGTCTGTCTCCGAAACTCATCATCAGATCTATATAAAATTTAAATGGGGCGATTTTGGAACAAACCCTTTTGAAAAAAAAAATATTGTAGTTATTATTTTAGTTGGCATTTTTTATGGCATGGGGCAAACATAAAGACGTGTCACCTAATAGAAAGTGACTATCGCCCACAAATGGCTTCAACTAGGTATCACTAGCGCGATGTCGGCATTTAAGATTACGGTTAGGAGTACGCTATATTCTTGTAGGTTTGGAGTTCGTATCAGTCCTTTAATACCATTTCTTCCACAGATTGGTTGTGCAAGGTAAAAAGTTTCTTGAAAAGCGCAAATCCCATAGTAACGGATAACTAATTATCGAAGTGATGGGAATGGGGTTTGAGAATATAGACGTATATGTATGTATACTCAATTCAATTATCATTCAAGTATCAATGCCTTTTATAAAATAAAAAAATGTATATTTTACTGAATTTGAAATACCAGCAACTTGACATTTTTCCTTATGTATTGTAAATTAATTCTTGACTTAGCATTTCGTACATTCGCAATATTATTCTTTACATTATCGTATCAAAATCAGCATAATGGCTGCCGAGAATATTGCCAACTTAGTCTTATTTCAGTTTCGTTCCAGACAATTAATTTTTAAAGCATTTTTACTGATACTTAGAGGATATAACGAGATGTTTTCACTGTAGTATCGCACAGATTCTGCAAAAATATTTCAGAAAATGTATTCACCGAAACACGTGTTCCCTTTTTCGTCAAGGACGTGGGGCTTTCAATGAGGATTTACTTTTCCGATTTTACTAACCGAAGCCAACCAAAGAGTTTTTCTTGAGGTGTCCTTATCTCTTGGTTTACTAGTATTATTTTATTGTCAACAGATTTGTACATGTATTCTCTTTACGTAATCTAAATCAGTTAGAAAAACAACATGTCTAGGGTATGATTTTTTATTTATTTTTTTTTCTCCTGGGATAGGGAATAATTAGGCATTTTGTCGATTCGGGGAGGACCTGAAGTAACATGGTCCGGGTCCTCCGACAGTAGCTGGCGCCTGAGCCTGGCCGTCGGTGTAGTTTTTAGAGGAATCACCACAACCTCTTGGCTCCTGAGTAGGGATTTTCCAACTCGTCAACAAAAAGAAACGGATTACCTAACGGCAATAGCCACCCATGGACACCTGCACTGCCCTTTGAGTAAAGAGTAAGGAGTTAGACTCCGGTTACGTCACTCAATCAGTGAAAAGCCATAAAATAATTTCTTAAGATCAGTTTTCTGTAAGGACATGGTGTCACTCCGCTCGAGCTGGCTATTTGTAAGCCCGAGTATGGCTCTTTGATGGTGAGCGGTATACCGGGTTGATCTTTTCAACACACCAAGCCTCTTCAAGATACCGCGAAACTAAACTTCCCTCGATATATCTATGTCAAGAATTCCAATGTGTTAGTAAGGGAAGTGTTCTCAAGGCGAGGTGATACGACAACGGTGTAAATTTGGTATATTTCGATCTTCGTGGGGTAGGTCCTTCCTTTCCTCCTTCCTTTTCAAAAACAACTCCCGCATTAGGAATATATCCTGTGTCGCGGGGGACTTTACAAACATACATGAAACGGACACAAAGAACACCCAGACTCAGAACAACAATTTGTGGATCACACAAAGTGTCGTCCCATGTGGGGTTTGAACCCACAACACTCGGCGCAGTAGGAAGAGGCGTGGCGACCACTTAAACCACTACGCCATCCGTGCAGTCGAGGTAGTTCTTCATTGGTCTTAATTAGGCTAATTTTAATTTTAGTTTTAAAATTTCGTAATTTCTTTTGATAAATTGTCCACCAAAGCGACGTAGCGACGAGATTTCTACACAAATATTTCAGCAAGCAAATTTATAACACCTTTTTACTATTCCTTAATCACTTAAACATTGGTAGCCCCTGTAAATTGAATTACCTTAACACACCTCACTATTTTCTTACTTAACTGTTAGTAATTTCCTCGACTTACCTAAATTCATACACTTCCACTTAACCCTTTAACGATCTCATAAAATACACTGAATGCCGCCGTTGGTTGTAATCAAAACGTCAAAATTATAAGGATTTATAATCCCAAGTTCGCAACATAAATTGTTAGGGTCAACGGACAATTCCAACAAACAACTTACATAATAGCGATAAAAATATAGAAGTAATTTGTTGCGAAGGTCAACAATTGCAGTACGAGTATCATACATTGTCATAACTGTCATAATTATTATTATTTACGTCTGGATGGTCGTATGTAATGTTAATTAGTTCACTTGATTGTAATGTTGGTACCTTTCCTATTTTAAGTGACTTTAAATAGGGGGATTTTCCCAATTCGGTTGTATTTGTTTAATGTTTGTTAGCTCTCATTCTTTTTTTTTTAAGAAAGACAACTCCCGCACTAGGAATATATCTTGTGTCGCGGGGGACTTTACAAACATACATGAAACGAACACACAGAACACCCAGACTCAGAACAACAATTTGTGGATCACACAAAGTGTCGTCCCATCTCCCCGTCCCAATCGAACCCACAACACTCAACGTAGTAGTAAGCGGCATGGCGACCGCTTAAACCACTACGCCATCCGTGCAGTCAATTATGTATTTGACAGGTGATGCTTTATGTTTGGTTCCATATAATTTTAAAAATAAATTAAAACCAGTAAGGGTTGTACTTGTTATTTAGCAGCGTGGGTTGCCCCCCACAAGGTGTTAGGATGACATAGTGAATACCGTGGAAAGCCGTTCGATGCGGGCAGCACATGACCGGTTCTTATGGCGGATCTTGGGGAAGGCCTATGTCCAGCAGTGGATGTATTATGGCTGAAATGATGATGATGACAGTATATTACAATGCCTCATGCTGTAGACGCAATATAAAATCGGTGATACGTTTTGAAAAGTTAATTATGACCAAGTGCTATCGTAGAAAATTATTTTGTAAATAACTATAAAATTGGTTTATTTAGTTACATTAGTCCGTACTTATCCATGTGCACAAATAAAATCTTATTGTTCAATGGAACTTACTTATATAAATTGAAAAGAAAATGTTTTCTTAGATAGCCAAGGCCATAGAAAGTAATGACAGGCCTTATTGCTTGTCTTGTCTTATCCCTTTGTGACATTTTACGGGTACTTTTTATATTATGAAACAGTCATAGAAACAGATAATGTATTTTACTAAGCTATTACACAGAATTACTACAAATGTATAATACCTAATCCAGGGCTTTAATTAAATTAGTACGCGACATTTCAGGGTAGATATATTCTTTAGTATATCAGTATTTTAACGTAATTTTCGTAGGACACCTAGAGCGCAATCATATTATTGCCAAAAGTATTTGTAAAGAGCCTAATCAGTGAATGAGACGAAAAACATTTTGTTTTTTTAGCTCCTTTATAAGTTATTATTTTATAAATTAGTAATTGAAAGCTATCCCGTGGGTATCGTAAGAGGCGACTAAGGGAGCGAACTACGCAGGATAACACTGCAGAGAGAAGGAAAACTTGACACAAACCCTATACCAACCCGTCTGGCCAGCGTGGTATAGTAGGCCAAAACCTCCTTTTTAAGGAGAGACCTATGTCCAGCAGTGAACTGTTTAAGGCTGTTGATATGAATTGAAAGCTATAACTCTGATTGAATGAACGGTGGATTTTGTTTAGGTCAGGCAGTAGTATTAAATTAATTATATAGCGTTAAAATGACAAAATATATTTGAGATTTAGTAATATTTGTGTAAATCCTTTGAGTCACCCCGAGATTCAGGGGAAGGGCGGAAGGGTTAGACTCCGTTTATCTCGCTCACTCAATGAAAAGCGAGATAGGAATTGTTTAATAACGGTTTTCTGTGAGGTCGTGGTAACATTCCGGTCGAGCCGGCCTATTTGTACAAAAGCAGCCCTCCCATGGTAATGGTTGGTTGTGTATTCTGAAGTTTATATATTATAAGTTTTATTGTAATAAAATATACTTTGAGCTGTAATTATGTTAAAAGGCGATAAATGTTTAAACTACGACGACGACGATCAAAGTTGCTTCACTTTTCAAAAAAAGGATTATTTTTCGGTTTTCAATCCAATCAAACTTCCAATACCTAAAATAAAATATAATACAGTATGGCGACTACTACATACAGAAAAAAGAAATATTACATCGCCATATATATAGAAGTATGTTTAAAAGTAGTCTGGTTACCATAACACGGACTCTGCCTAGTTTGGGACTAGAGGCCCGTGGGTGAAATGTGTAAGTTATTATTATTATAACAGTATTTACGGACATCTGTCACACAACGCCATCTAGAATATTTGAATAATAGAATACTTATGTACTTTTTTGTAAATACATACATACTTTCCGGGTCGGATCAAATATTTGCAGATTATACAAACATTTGATCCGACCCGGAAATCGAACCCGACACCACAGCACAGGAGTCACATACCCTATCACTGCACCACAGAGGCAGTCACATATAGCTGGCGACAGATGGGCGTTTTAATACGTCTCTATGTATCTCTTCAGACATAAAGACTTAGTGTATATACGTAATCTTAAAACCGTTTCAAAATTAATGACGAAAAGTTGGTGTCAAATAGAAAGGAAAACCAATAAACAAACAAATAAAATTTACTTTAAGATAAAAGTCTCAGTAGATAACATAACATAAACATACTTGATACATAGATAACAAAATATATATAATATACATAGATAACAAACTAACCATGTATAAGTATACCAGCAATTTCACGAAGCAGAAGGGACGCCACACGTGATGTGTAAAGGGCGGTTGGCGGCTTGCCACAATGTTTCCTATCGAAGATCGATCGACCCAGCGGTCACTGTTAAAGGTACAATGGCCAAAATTCCGTAAAACCGCTGCCGATAAATTTAGAAGTGATATAAATTGATGCTAAATTTAGATTCTGTTGTGTATTTAGTTGATTTACTAACCTTTTGAGAGTTATGAACAACCCTTATAGTTTTGAATTGACTTGGAAAATTGGAAATGATTTCTTTTTCTTGTCTTTTTGTGGCGGAGGGGGCAAATAAGTGACTGTCATCGTGGATACCTGCAACTCAAGGGACACAAATGCGTTGCCACGCTTCTTGACGCCCCCCAGAATTAGGAAGAAGGGAGGAGGCTGAGGCATTTGATATTTCCCGTTAATATGAAGCGATGGCAGGTTTGCTTTATTCGGTACATAAACGTGGGGCATATTGAAAGTCTCTGGATCTGGGCACTTACAACAAAAGAATGAAAAAACAATTATGGAATTCGAATATGGAACTCTTTGGGAACATGTTACTTTTTAATTTTTCATTGTGACGTCCTTTCGAAAATTTTGTGTAACTATCAAAATAAATTTAACTCGTGAATATTTTCGTCCAATGATTTTTTATGATTTTCCTTGTGGCTTAAGTCAATAAGAGAGTTGCTAGAGACTTCAATTCGCATTTAATGATAAATGGTCGTAAGAGCCGACTAAGGGAACTAAACACGCAGGGGAATAGCACTGCAAAGAGAAGGAAAACTTGAAACAAACCCTATCCCAACCGGTCTGGCCAGCGTGGTATATTAAGCCAAAACCTCTTTTCTAAAGAGAGGCCTATGTACAGCAATGGACTATTAAAGGCGGTTGATGTGATGTGATGTGAATAGGTTTATCTTAGTAATAGCTTTTGCACGCGACTTCGTCCGCGTGGTAGTCGACATCAGACATCGTAGTAATTATACTGAGGGTTTGGAATAGATAAGTTAAAGAAACAAATAGTTTCCCAAACAAACTTTTTAAGGGTAATTTTGAAAAAATAATAATAACGTTTTTATTACCTTTAAGAAAGAGTATTTACAGTGAGTTTGAAAGCGCTATTACCAAAAATAACCAAGTTTAATGTAAATTTCCAACCCCCATTTTGCACCCTTAGGATTTTTTTAAAATTCTTTCTTAGTGCACACCTTCGTCACCTAAGGAACATTTGGGCAGAATTTCATGTTTCTTGACCCAGAAGTTTTAGCTGTGCGTTGATCGATCAGTCATTGAATCAATCTGTTAGTTTTTTCTTTTATAGATATAGACTAGCTGAGACCCGCGGTGTTATAACCGTTGTTGTGATAACCGCGCGCCGCGGGGCGAAGCTAGTCTAAAAAAAGTAGCCTAAGTTACTCCTTACGTCATCAGCTATCTGCCAGTGAAAGTCCCGTCGAAATCAGTCCAGCCGTTCCAGAGATTACCCGGAACAAACAGACAGACAGACAGACAAAAATCGCAGTAAAAACGAAGTAATCACCCATGCAATCGACGCATCTTCGCCAACGCATTGGCAGTTTATTGATGCCCTTCTTGTAAAAATCAGCTGGACGAGATGCAACAAACTCTTCAAAGGCATTTTGTACTGCCTCTCGGGAATTGAATTTTTTACCCACTAAAAAGTTGTCTAAATTTTGGAAAAAGTAATAGTCGGTAGGTGCTTACTTACGAATAACAGAAATAAAAAAGTTTGAAAAATAAGTACTTTCACTTATTGCATACAAAACGGCAATTTCATAGGTAAAGACCTATTATTAAAGAACATACAAATGGCCAAATTTTCTCTTTGTCTTAAGCTCGGTTGTAATGTTTATTTATTCAGTCTCGTAGACAATATCTTAGAAAAGCTTTTAGAATGAAATTTGAAACTGTGATAAATATAAATTAAACTTCTTTTTGTAAAAAAGTAATGTCGTCGAACATCAACGTGTCAAATTGTAGTAATAACTTATATCGAAGCGCCCGTCAAAGCTTTCATTTTGTTTGTTGAAAGTTAATATTTTTTAAGTTAGGAATTTATAAAATTTTGAACTGGATATGTTTGTAGGCATAAAATAACAGGAATAATAAAGCAAAAATGTCTGTCGATAATCATCACACATCATCAGCCTTTAATAGTCCAGTGCTGGACGTAGGCCTATCCTTAGAAAGGAGGTTTTGGCCTACTACACCACGCTGGCCAGACAGGTTGGTATAGGGTTTGTGTTAAGTTTTCCTTCTCTCTGCAGTGCTGTTGTTCTGCGTAGTTTTCTCCCTTAGTCGGCTCTTACGACACCCACGGGATGAATTGGGGAGTGACGTTCCGTATTCTTAATCTTGGCGTTACCATGTCAATCTTTTTCAAATAAAAATTGCATTCATATTGTTCAAAATAAAACAGTTTTGCTCTCATGTGTTTTTCGGAGAAACACAACTAGGAGTTTTTTTTTTAAGATACAAAAACGTCCTATCGCAACGGTATCAGGCATCGCACTGAATCGGATCTTCTGCATTAATAAATTCTATTTAAAGCAACAGAACAAGTCAAATCAACTGAAGTACAACCTTCATGTCAGTTTGACTGATATGCACATTAACATCTCATTAAGAGCTCATTAGCTCACATTATGCAGTATTACACGGTGTAAATCCGCTTCATGTGCGGCATTAGCTGGTGGGTGAGTGTTGCTAGATGATTATTGGTCGTTAGTTTGAATTTATTGCTTTGAGTAAATTCAATTTATCTTCTTCGTTTTGTTGGTCTGACTTTGTCACACAACATTGTCTTGCAAGTTGATTCTCCGTTTTTCTAAAGGCATCTATTGCATCATAATAACATATTAGAAATATAGTAAAATATACAACAAGAAGTTTAAACAAAACCAATGGAAACGTTACTTTTACTGATCAAAGTTAGTTTTACTTTTTCAAATTATTTTAACGTGCCAAGACGCTTCGAACGCTTTCAACAAGGGGTTTGCTTTGAGTAAATCCTAATACGCTATGTGCACTCTCTTATTGGAAAATTTTGAAACGAAATATAGTACCTCTATAAGAATACTGGCAGTAGAAAATAAGCGGCATATTTACTAATACTGGGAGAAAAATGTTGTCAACAAACATTGTGTTTGTACAAATTTGTTGACTTTACACTTGAACAGCAGTTATACGAGTAGTATTTCAGTCAAAAGTTATATCTCTATACTTTGTTCGGTCATTTATTGAGTTTTTATCTTTTATGCTGCTTAGGAAGAAAAATTCATTTAGAATTTTTATGACTTCTTCTTTAACTTTAAAATGGTCGCTAATAATAATAAAAAACACCTTCCTTTATATAAATGTTAAAAAAAACATTGGCACTTCGACAGTGCCGATAGAAGTGAAAACTTGAAAACATATATTTTTTTAATATACATATAAATAATCAAAAAATGTATATACATATATATAGTTATATTATCAATGTATTTCAACCCAAACTCGACTCTCGTGTAAACGGGGCCAAAATATGTAGACTTATATACAGAGGTGTCGGTAACGGTAACAGTGTAGCGAGTTCAATGATTTTTTTCCATCTCAAAAAATACTTCAATAATAGTCGGTTTCTCTATTAGGTGTGTTAGTTTTCATGCATAAGTCACCGAACTTATTTAGAAGAACCGACTTAATTCTGTTAGACTGCTATTTTTTTTTAATAAAATAAAACCTGAAGATACTAATAATTTTATAATAATAATAATAAAGCAAAAAAAAATGCAAACAATTTTATTAGAACAACTATACTGCAAATCTTTAATAAATAGTATTACTCGAACTGATTTCTGATTTCAGAAGATACTAATAATTTTATAATAATAATAATAAAGCAAAAAAAAAATGCAAACAATTTTATTAGAACAACTGTACTGCAAATCTTTAATAAATAGTATTACTCGAACTGATTTCAGAAGTTGTTATAAAGTGTTTATATCTTGTGTGTCTTCTGACTTAAACTTCAATATAAACACTTTATGATACGTTGAATAATAGTCTAAACTATTGCATGCAGTGAAGTCATTCTGTTCTATGCTATAATATCTTTCACCGCACAGCTCTTTAACAGCATGAAATAACAGCTTGCTTAACAACAG
The DNA here is from genome assembly GCA_902825455.1 of Arctia plantaginis. Taxonomy (NCBI): domain Eukaryota; kingdom Metazoa; phylum Arthropoda; class Insecta; order Lepidoptera; family Erebidae; genus Arctia; species Arctia plantaginis. Next base: position 11,166,537 of record CADEBD010000226.1, on the reverse strand, counting down.
TTGCGGTTACGACCACTTCTTGGAACAGGTCATAATATGCTCCAAATTACTTCGAACCTAGTTTGCTTTGTAACACTTGTAACACTTTGTTGTACAAGAAGTGGAAACTGTGAAACGAAATATTACATCGTTAGCTGACAAAATGTAGCAATTTGTGGTGAACTCATACACAGCATAAATCGTGCGGTTAGAGCAAAGTGTGAAGTATTTCATATCTTCGTGCAGCGCATTGAATTTCGTTTTAGAATAGTTAAATTGAAGTTCATATTTGTAGGTTATAATTTGATACTTGCAGTTTTGTGTGTGGAAGTTTTTGAAGTGAAAACTTCTTTTGGCGCGTTGGGCATTTCTGAACAACAAACCAAATAATATATTTTATGGTTTAACAAGAAGCATTTTTTTTGAGATGGGAAAAAACCATTGAATTCGCGACACTTTTACCGTTACCGACACCTCTGTTGAAGTGAAAACTTCATTAGGCGCGTTGGGCATATTTGGAGATAGGACAAAGCAATTGAACTCGCGCCACTGTTACCGTTATGGTTACCGACCCCTCTGTATATAAGTTTATAAGTTTTTACTTCTGTCGGCACTCCCAGTGTGCCACTGTTTTTTTTGGTTTGTGGCAAAGTTGGGCAAACGAGCAGACGGGTCACCTGATGATAAGTGACTGCTACTGCTTTTAGATACCTCATGCTCAAAAAACTCAAGAATCACAAGTACGTTGCCACCATTTGAGCCCACTCCCCGAAGACTCAAGAGTCACAAGCACGTTTCCGTCCTAATAGTCGCTCCCCTCAGAATCAGAGGAATGGTTTGGCCTATGGTACCCTCACTTGCTCTATAAAAAGCAACGAAAGAACTCCTTAACACCGGCCTCACAGAAAACTGGTGTTGAGCTATTGTTCAACACCAGTTTTTCCACTCACTCAATGAAAAGTGCCTTTAATAGTCCACTGCGGGACAGAAGCCATAAGCTGTGATAAGCCTCTCCTTAGAAAGGAGGTGTTGGGCCTACTATACATCGCTGGCCAGACGGGTTGATATAGGGTTTGTGTCAAATTTTCCTTCTCTCTGCAGTGCTGTTGTTCTGCATATTTTTCTCCCTTAGTCGGCTCTTACGACACCCACGAGATGAATAGAGGTGGTGACACTCTGTATTCTTAATCCGTCACCACACGGAAAGAATATGCCGTCTTTAAATTCATAAATCTGAGCGTAAAGCTCTGTCTTATTTGCATATGTGACCGGGATAAGGTCAATCCAATAAAACAGATTAAATTAAATTTTGATTTTAATATAAATCTCTTTTTTGTTCTAGGTGTCATGGATCAGAAGAAAAGATTATCACCTGCTAACAGTTGGCTTAACAACGTACAGTTCTGACCAGAGATTTCAGGCGATCCACTTACAGCACTCAGAGGTAAGGATATATTGTACGGTATTCTATAAAAAAATAAAACTGTTCATGAATGGCCACACAATATGAAGGATTCCTTACAGTACAAGGTTAACTGAAACTGTCAGCAATATTACGTTTCTTGTCATAACAACGTAAAGAAGTTATCTTCAATTTTATTTGAACCACATTGAAGCATCTTCTTTAAAATTTTAATTCTAATACGACGATACAGTTTGTTGATAGACAGGTGGACGGATAGCGGAGGTTTTATAATAGCTAGAGGTTCCATTATCAAGCTCTAGAACCTTAAAAATATTATCATCATCATCAACATGTTTAATAGTCCACTGATGGGCATAGGCCTCTTCTTAGAAAGGAGATTTTGGCATACCATACCACGCTGGCCAGACGAGTTGGTATAGGCTTTGTTTCAAGTTTTCCTTCTCTTTGCAGTGTTGTTGTCTTGCGACACCCACGGGATGAAAAGGGTGGTGACACTGTGTTCTTAATCCATCATCATACGGTCTTAAAAAATATATTTACAGTATATGTTTAATAAATCAGGGTCATTACTCATTAATAGGTGAATAATCAAAGTTTGTTAAAAGAAATATCTTTTGCATATAAATATTATTTACACATTATTGTTATTTACTATTGTTGCATGTTTAATAAAAACTAGAGGCGAAAATATTTCAGATGTATTAAGATTTTGGAATTCATGGCCTATGAAAACTTTGCCTGTCTATATATATGTATATTTTGTATTTTTAGCCGACTTCTAAAAGGAGGAGGTTATCAATTCGGATGTATATATTATTTTAAAGGATGTTCAGACATAAATCCGTCATATAGAGACGAAATTGAAAATATATTTTTTGTTCGAAAGGAGTTTAAATTAATGTTAAAGTCCCATTTAAATTTCATATAGATCTGATAATGAGTTTCGGAGACAGATAACAGAACAGAAAAATTACAGCAAATCAACCAAGATTTCTGCTAGGTTTTTAGTGCTCTTTGTTAGTAGGTATTGTTTGAAGTCGGTTCAACTTGTTTTTAAAAATAATTTATCTATATTCTAACGAATGGGAACCCCATTGGCTTTAAGTTAATCTTAATCAAAATATATGTACCTATTTAATAAATAAATGCATCTCGTAAAGAAAGTTTTTACATAAACTCTATCTTAAGAATATAAATTATAATATATTTAAATTAACTTATAAAATTAAAATCTTTACAAACACATAAAATGCCATATCTTTATTATTAATTCTAAAAACTTATGCAATAACTTCAATTATGAACAGATAAAAAATATCAGTTACTTCAGCATCTTTCGAACTCTTCAAACTGCTCTTTGCCATAATCACGGAGCGATATTATTACAAGACTGTTGGATCTCTTTGCGATAATTTCCCAAAGGATTCCTGGAATATATCTCAAGTATTACACGAGGTAATAGATAAAAAACTTACTTCCCAGTTATTTCTGACTTTGCATACTGGAAATATTGGAAGATATTTGCATAACTGATAGTGCCGGGGGTTCTGGTAAGGAAATTGAGATTTTAAACAAGGATTCCAAGACTGCTAAAATGTAGCATGTATGTCACACTTTCTGTTCTGTCCTTAATACGACGAGGGCACTGATTTCTAAAATACAGGTGTTAAACCTAGTACATACTAAACAATAGTACATAGTTTATCTAAACCTAATTTTTGTTTAAAACGTATAACTTTATAAAGAACCTCTCTCCGCGATACTAAAACAATACTATACAATGTGTCATTAAAACTTCGTCTTCCTAAATCAGAATTTAATTTTTCAATTGAATTTTCTCATGCTGGCAATCTTCTACTACTTATTTTTATACTGAAGTACTCAAAAGTATCAAAATTTTAAAACAAACCTTATTTCCATTACCTCCACTATATAACATCAATCATACAGTAATAACTGTTAGCTAAGGGTTTATAAAAAAGAAATTGGTGCTAAGTCAGTTGGGAATTTTGTTACCTATTCAAGAAAATAAGCTGCACATACGGATTTTTTCGATTACAAAACCCCAGAGAATAAGACCAAGAAACAATATATATCCAATATAAGTAGAACACACTTCTACTTTCGTCAAAGATGTGACAGCTAATAATAGCAACAGCTCTTGAATATTCCTCATTTCAATAATTAATTCTTTATAATATTCAGGGAATCCCTTTGCGTTGCAACGACTGCACAGTGGTTTAAGCGGTCGCCACGCCGCTTCCTACTACGTCGAGTCTTGTGGGTTCAAACCCCACATGGAACGACACTTTGTGTGATCCAGAAATTGTTGTTCTGAGCTTGGGTGTTTTTTGTGTTCGTTTCATGTATGTTTGTAACGTCCCCCGCAACACAGGATATATTCCTAATGAGGGAGTGGTTTTTTAATAATAAATAAATAACAATTACATTTGTTTCAAAAGCACCCATTTCTATAAGACATATTAGGTTTTTTAAGTTTTTTTCAATATGTACATTCCTTTTTAAAAAGTCCTAAGTCAAAATCGGGGTTCCCACACACCTGGTTCCCCGGCTACTAGTATCCGAGACTGCGTGCGGTTGTTCGTCGGTTCGAGTCCGACATAGCCATCCTACTGGTGGCTGATATCCGAGGGGATATCGATATTACGAAATTTTGGAAAGCATCACTATCGATAACACAGGACTTCTAAAACAATCGATACTGTTGACCGTTTTTGTTTTTTTTTTAATTTTAATATTCGTTTTGTAAATAACATATTCGTTTTAAGCAAATTTATCTTTTTTTGGCCATAAGCTTACTTTCATCGCATCAGATCAGCATTAGGGTGTCATATAAATAAAAATAAAGTGATTATGTGAATTTGGTTAAAACCGCAAGAAGAATCAAGAACAGTGGCTATCCATTAGGAATTGTATAAAAAGACAATGGTGCTAATTCTATTGTTCGAAAACTCTCTAAACTAAACTAAAAATCTCTAAGAATTTTTTTTGTCCTGTCAAATATTACGTTTTCAGAGTAGAAAACGTTGTTTGATAGAACTAAACAAATTTTTAGTGATTTTTAGTTTAGTTTAGAGAGTTTTTGAACAACAGAATTAGCACCACTATATTTATTTGATATTGGGCAATGTAAGACCAAAAATCATCTCAAAAAATCAAACAGTACTAAATAAATAGATCAAGATCCATTTAAACACGTCAAAATAAAGTCCTTAAATTTTACCGTTGGAGAGCCATGCTTCGGCACGAATGGGCCCGCTCAACCGGAGTGATACCAGGCCTCACAGAAAACCGGTGTTAAGCAATTCTTTCGTTGCCTTTCACAGAGCAAGTGAGGTTACCGGAGCCCAAATCCCCGCTCGAGTCAGCGGGAGGGACTCCAAGGGCAGCAACGCACTTGTGACTTTTGACTTACCATCAGATGACCCGTCTGCTCGTTTGCCTCCTTATGCCATATAAAAAGTCGTTCTCAGAGAAAAACTAAACTAAAGTTCGGGAGCGTAAAGTGGACATAGGGGTTCCCACACAGGAGGGGGTCATTTACACGCCGTTGATGGCCTGAGGTACGTTGGGGTATCAGGGATTGCCTTCCTAGGGTACACCTGGTTCCCCGGCAACTGGTTATGTCGGTTCGAGTCCGACATAACCACCGGTGGATGGTATCCAAAGGGTACATAGGACGAAGGACATAAAAAAAAGGGTGACACGACGGCAACTTTGAAATTTTCTACCTTATTGAAATCAAATTGACTAAGAAAACTGTATTCGATATTTCGAATACAGTTTTCTTAGTCAATTTGATTGACCCTATTGGGTCATTGCAGAACAAATATACTTTTATTAAAGGTATACACAATTTCCGTTGTAACTTTAACATTCCATTTTACTGCGAATAACAACAAAACTCATGGAAATGTTTATATATGTCTTTATATGAATCTCTGACAGCATTTTAGAATGTATTTCTTTGTGGACATACAAATTTTGGTCAACAAAAATGTTTAGGGTCCGACCTCATTTCGTGGTCGCTAAATATTTGCTCAAAAGAGGATTCGTCCCTGTCCACATTTAAATTACTCAAGGTTCTATCAACGGTACAAAACTCTTGTTGTGTCATAATAAACAGAAGCGTAACAAACAAACACACAAATTCACATTCGCTCTTATATTAATACCAACAAAGTTAGGTTTATAAGGGACTTTTATGTAATGCAAGGTTGTGTATACTCTACATAACAATTAAATAATACAATATACAAAAATATAGCATAGCAATAAAGAATTAAGGGATAAATTGAGTTGTGACTACCATTGATAAATCGATGTGTTAGGTCTAAGCTAGGAAGCGTCCTTTTATCTATACTCATATTGTAAAGCCGAAGAGTTTGTTTGTATAATCTCAGAAACTACTGATTCAAATTGAAAACATTTTTTTAGTGTTGGATAGCCCATTCATCGAGAAAGGCCACAGACTATAAAATATCACGCTACGACCAATAGGAGCTGAGAATCAATGAAAAATGTTGGAAAAAAACGGGAAAAAATTTACTTATTCCGTTTGTTAAGTTACCGAAGTTGAGCAGTTCAACTAGTTACATATATACTTGCGCCTTATTCCTGTCCAGAATAGGCAGAGATGTTAAAACGCCATTTGCCTACAAAACTCATTAGTTACTATTTCAGTTTCTATAAGTGATATACACGGCTTTCTGCCATCGAATAGAAATTAATAACAACTGGACTTTATAGTATCATTCCAGTCAATCGTGCGACATTTTGTGTGTGCGAGTTCTTCAACGACACTATTCATGACACTGCGTGTCGGACTGAAGCGGACTATAATACCATCTGGACCGACTCCGCCTTAATTACGAGAGTCAGAAGACTGTTTGTCTTCAACGGTCAAGCTCACTGTGTGTTCTGCTTTAATTAAGACTTTGATATATTCTTGAAGGAGTTGATTAGGAAAAACTTAAATGCAGTGTATACTCTTACTTCTCTATAAATACGAGTACGTACTCGTTTGAAATGCTGTTCTTTTTCCAATTCTATCTCTTTGAATTTAGCGAAGTGTGTAACATTTCATTTGCATTTAGCAGATTTCTTTTAAACCGCCGCCTGTCTGAAGCTTCTTTAGAATTAATATATTCCTTTTCCAGACGGAAATAGTAAAAAGATAATCAGGATTAGTAAAGCGAATCGAGCGAGGGAGCTAGTGTAGGGTAAGTCTCGTATAGGAGGGGTTCGGATGTCTTAATGTTTTAATAATAGCAGTTCTCGGATCCCTCGTTATTTGAGGCGCAGAGTGGCACACCGTATGGTTTTAGTAGGTTCAATTCCGATTCACCACCCCGCCGCAAACCCCAGTGGGATGTCGGCTCGAGGGGGTTTCCACACGTAAAAAAGGGTAAGTCTCGTATGCAGAAACGGGATTGGAGATGCTACAGATAGGTAGATCCTCAATGTTATGCCCAGAGGCGTAAAAGTATATTTAATTAGCATTGTCAATCTTATCGTTACTTTTAACACACATCTAACTCTTAAAATATCATAAATTGGTTGTATTACGTTAACTTTCACATTAGTAATAACGTCAATATAAAAATTAATAAGGGCATGCATGTCAAAATCAATTTAAAATAAAATTGCGTACCCATAAGACACTCCACATTGCATTCACTTTGTGTAATCATCAATACTTCTTAACCGTATGAACGAAGTGCTTTTGAGCAGTGTTTTCAGGACCTTACAGAAAACCGATGTCAAGTACCACACTTCCCATTACACCTTATACCATTAAAAAAAATATGCTTGAATATCACCACCATCATCAATAGTCTTAATTTGTACAGTGCTGGACATAGATCTCTCTTTAGCAAGGTGCTGTTGCCCTGCGTAGTTTATTCCTTTAGTAGGCTCTTACGAAACCCACGAGATAAATAGCGGTGGTAACACTTCGTATACTTAATCCGTGACCACAGTATGCTTGTTTACACATTTAATCTGCAGCACTGCAATCTTTCAAAAAACATTGGAAAAAGCTTAATGAGCTGGCAGTTACATTATACGTATAGAAACTACATAAAATTCGTTCTATTATCATAAAGTTAAGAAGACAAATATTTGTGTACAAACTTTTAAAATGAATTTTCTTTCCAGGACTGGACGTTAAAAGTGAGGTTTGTTCAGAAACGCGACGCCGGGATCTATGAGTGTCAAGTGTCATCACACCCCCCCACTAGCATCTTTCTAAGACTCGACGTCGTCGGTGAGTGGACTTGAACATTTTGAGATTTTATTTTATTGTGAGAAAGAATATGATGCTGAAGGCATATTTGGCAAGTAGCCGTCTTTGGTTTACTTATTGGTTTGTTTAAGTTGTCTCACAACTGTTCGCCTAACTTTATTTATTTTATTACTTCATATGATTTTACGTCTGTCAAATAAGTTTTTCATTGCTTTTCATAGAGTCAGTGAGTTACTGCCCTAAGCCCCCTCTCCTCATAATTTTGAGGGGGAGGGTTAACTTAAAGGGGGCAATGCACTTGCGACTCCTAGTTGCAGGTGTCCATGGGTGATGGTAGTTACTTCCCATCAGCTGATCCGTCTGCTCTCCTATATCATAAAAGTGCAAAAATTATTTTTCAGTTACTGCTTTTTTTTTTATATAATATATATTGTTAAGTAGCAGTGGTAATTACAATTTAACAAAATACACACAGTTTCATAGGTTAAGGTTGTATTACGTACGTGGGGCGTATTGAAAGTCTCTGGATCTGGCCACTTGCAATAAAATAATGAAAAAACAATAATGGCATTCGAAAATGGAACTCTTCGGGAACATGTTATTTTTATAATTTGAGAAACTGTCTTTTGTTTTCTCATTGTGACGTCCTTTCGAAAATTGTGTGTCGCTATCAAAATAAATTTAACTCGTGAACATGTGCGTTGTGACTTAAGTCAACAAGACGGTAAATTAGTTCCATGAAGCCATTAAAAAAGTCCTTAAGGAAGACTGCTCGAACTGCTTTGTACAGTGGTTTCAGCGAATGCAAAAATACATTAGTTGCGAGGGAATATGCTTTTAAACAAATGTATCGTAATTCTTATACCTATTCTTATTTATCAGAATCCAGAACTTTCAGTATGCCATAAGTACTTTGATTGATTAATTGAATACATTTGGAACATATTCATAGTAACAACGCTAATAACACAATTAAATTAATTATGTACTGAGTCCTATGAACACGATGCAGATGACACCGAACACCAAAGTAGGTCCTTACTCTACGACGTCTGACAACCAAATGAGAGCGCGCTCTCGAGTCTTCACACCGTCCCGTAGGGGACGCGTGGTGGCTGGATCGGGGCTGTGGCCCCCTGCCAGCGGTGTCTTCCGCTGCTCCTAAATAGGAGTAGGTCGTGGGGGTGCTTTGGCAGTGTGGTGTCGTGTTCAGGTAAGGCGGGGTTGCTTCGGTCTTCACGCCGCCTCGGCGGTCAAGCCCGAGCCAGGTGAGACCCCAGGCGGTACCTGGGGAGGCCCAGCTCCGAGCGACCAGCGACGGAGGCGGCGACTTACTTGCAACCCTCTGGTGTCTCGTCCGGGGTATGTGGGGCAGTCCGCACCGCTATGCGGTCTGCGGAATGCGCTGTTCGTTATTTGTTGCGGCGGCCACCGGCGCCCACACACGGTGCGCCTACTTGCGCCAAGTAGGCACAGGTGCTCGCGAGCCGCGGGGTGGCCGCAGCAACAGGAATGTCGAAGTGTTGGCGGAGCAGGGCGCCTACGCCCCCCAGGCCATCAGGGCAGCTACGCCCTTGGTGGCGATGCGAGCGACGGCGTCTCTGTTTTGATCCTGGCTCATGGCGGCCAACAACTCTTGGAGCAGCTCCAGTGTGAAAAGGATAACAGCTTTTGTGCTGCTATCCTCTTCTGCCCTTTGGGCGTTTGCTGGTCCGTAGGTGCTTGCGCAGGCGGTCGGCTTGGTCTTTTCTGTCTCCCTTTTTCGGGGGACGATGGCTTCGGTAGTAGCTGGGTTGGTGGCGGGCTGACCGGCGGACGGTCTCTCCGCGACGCTGTCAACCTGGGTGTCTGCAGCGGGGTTTGCGGTCCTCCTCTTGCCGCTCCTCTTCTTACGCCTTCTCTTGGAAGAGGTGGATGCTCGGGGAGGTGCGGGGTTCGCTGCCGCCATAAGCGACGCCCCTTGCGCATTCTCCCCGGTGGGCTGTGGGTTCACCGGTGTCGGCCTTTGGCGCGACTCCCCGGTGACGGCGACCGTTCCCGCCTTCCTGTTACGCTGTTCGCGTTGGAAGACGGGGCAGTGGGTGTTGTTGGCCGGGTGCTCTCCTCCGCAGTTGGCGCACGTAGCGGGCTCCTGCAGAGGCCTGGGGCAGTTCGCAGCGGGGTGCTCACCGCCGCACCGCACACACGCCTGTCTGCGGTGGCAGTGGTGGCTGGAGTGCCTGAACTGCTGGCAGCGGTGGCATTGCGCGGGCCTCTTTTTCCCGCGCCAGGCTTCTATTTTCACACCGGGGATTCCTAACATCTCGTCGATGTCGTATATCCCCGGTGTCAGGTTTGGTGTCCTCTTTAGGATGGCGAGGAGAATGCACCCGGGACGGTCGCCACGACCCCGTATGTTACGCACATACTCGGGGTCGAAGCCCAGGTCTCGGAGCTCCTGCTCCACCTCTTCCGGCGTCGCGTTGCTCGGCAGGCCACGGATGGCCACCTTCAAGCTGCGCTCCTCCGGGAGGGAGTAGGAGAACCAGGAGATACCCTCGTTTTTCTCCAGCGCTGTGAGGTAGCGCTGGACGAGCCGGAACTCCTGGTCATCTTTAGGGGAGAAGCGTATCCCCCTACCAAAGGGGCGGGCGTTTGCCGCCCGGCCAAGGCTTCTTTTCAGTTCCCTCATGTGGGTAGCCCAGTTCGGGAGGTGCTCCACTATTAGCGGCGGGTATCGGCGTCTAGGCGCCTGGGTTGTGGTGGCAGCGGTCATTTCGGTGTCTACGGTGGGGGCAGCGGCGGGCGGCAGGGACCTCGCGGCCTGCGCGTAGGTGTCGACCTGTCGCTCTGCTTCCTGTTGCTGCCTTCTTACCACCCGCGGGTCACGCTGTGAATACAGCGGGGACCTCTCGCGGGTGGTGAGGCAGGGGCGCTTTCTTTCGTCGCACTGCTCCTCTTCGGGGCTGTGCTGACGACGAGTGGGGGTAGGTGGCGGTGGGGCGTCCGTGTCCATTGCCTGCGAGGAGGCGGACAGCGGAGGCGTTCGTGTTGGCAGTCGCTGGCGGGCTAGCCACTCCTGAATCTCACGTCTCGTTTCGGCCTTCATTTGGTGACGCGGGGAGGCTCCGCGGCGTTCGGTTGGGGTGCGCGGCGTTGAGTCCTCGCTCGAGGTCGCCGGTGCCGGCGACCTAGTAGCGCGACTCGCGGCGCGCGGTTGCGCAGTGGCCCGTTGTCGGGGGCGACGCGCGAGCGCTTCCGGTTGGGGCATGGGTGCGCGGTGCTCACCCTCATGCTCAACGCTGGCGAGCGCAGGTGCAGCTCGAGCCTGCGGAGCGCGAGGGGAGCCCGCGTCACCCTCCTTGGGGTTATTGGCACGTCTCCTGGGCATAGCTGGCGCTAGAAAGCGCGCGGCCTGCCCTAGGAGGTCTGTGGTTGTCGCTCGGCCGGAGCCGGGCGGCGCAGGGGTCACACGGGGTTGCAAACAAACACAACAGATTCACTGCTGAAAACCAAATTGGGCTGTGGTCGACCCACAATTATATCAGCACTGTTGTGCTTGTTTGCCACTGCATCGGTGGGCGGACGTCTCCTGCGAACACTCGGCTAAGGCCGGGAGGCAAAGAAAAACGGTTCCGTGCAGGCAGCAACAGCTTCGGGCAACTTCGTCAGGCTTCGTGAGTCTTCGGGAGCTGCGGAGAGGTGTTGCTTCGTCGACGTCCGAGCGAATCATGAGAGCGCGCCCTGTGCTGCGTGCCTTTTTATAGGCATAAAATAGTCGATGTCGGTTCAAATCTCACAATATTGATACGACTCGCTGAGTCAAAGCTGTGGAAAATAATTGTGTGATGAGTGAGATGGGATCATTGTTTTAAGAAGCCTGTCTGCCTAGTTTTGGATTCAACGACTTTATGTGACATGTGTCAATTTTTTATTAGTCTTTTATATCAAAAAATTATATAGAAGGGTAAAAAATAGTAAGTACTTCAAACTGGGCAATGAAGAATAGGGCCGAATTAAGGTCGTCTAAGGCTCTCTCTAGTTTATATAAAGTGTTTAGCTTTACCTCTTTAAGACCTGATATTCGACAGGGAGGTAGTAGGTAGGTAGCACACGTCAGCTAAGAATGAATTTTGCGACAGGGCCGGATTAACGAGATCAGGAGCAAGAAACAAATTTGAAGGTGGAATGAAGTTTACTGGATTATATAGTATTAATATATAGATTACTAGAGGAAGGTGAATAAAATGAAATGGATTTTTTAAATTTATAACTTTTTACTGATAATTATGTTTATTTATCTTACCGTCTAACCTATTAACTATATTCGATACAAAATGGATTTGTATTTGTTTGTACATAGAGTAATACCAATGTTAACATATAGATCACTATGGAAAAAAGAGTTAATGTTCATAAAAAAAAGTGTGTGTGTGTCAGTTTCGAACTTCCGACGCACGACTGGAGTTTATTTCTTAAATTCGGCTGCACACAAGTATACAAGTTATACACACACATGTGAAAGATAACAGAGAAAAAGGTAACGAGGTCATTCAATCATTTAATTTTAGTCTTCATATATTTTCATACCGGGCGCTTTATAGGAAAATCGATTCTTAAAGAGTAAACTCCAAATAAAGAATTTATAATTTTAGTCACTTGGAATAAAGATGTATTCACTTACTTACATATATTACTCCGCTTCTACCGTTTTTTATTAGTATTTAACATATAGTATTTAACCTATATATATTGTTGTGTATAGAGACCAATTTTTTTTTATTAAATAATAACCAGGATATTTTAACTCCATAATTAAAGAACAAAATAGAATTGTATTTTTAAAACATATTCGTAAATATTAAAAACACATAAACAAATAGTCAAATGAGGAAATGTCACCACAGGGATTCTTCCATAATCTTTAATGAAATATTCTCAATAGTATGGAAATATATAGAAGACGTAAGAATTATAAAAGACGTTTTTGATATATTCTTACGTAACATCCACACTTAGAGAATTATTATATTTTCTACAACACTGCCAAGAAATTCTCTGTAATATACCTACCCCGAAAAGTTGTGTCGCCAATATTCTTGTAACAATGTTCGCATCTCATTAATAGATGGGAAGTGTGTGATGTAACACTCAACCGGTTTAAGCGCACCTGGTGCAAATTTAAACACCTTCTTGGGCGTGTAATTTTTTTGCGCTCAACAGTTTTATTTACATATAAATTGCCCCAGTTACTAAATTATTCGCTTTATCCTGACTTCCTTTATCATTTTGGATGGAATAATTTCAGTGCACTGGTACGGGTTAATTCTTATTCATGGCCCGTACGCAATATCACCTGGCAATAAACAAGTGACGTCATTACATACTCAGTCTAAAACGTACGTTTTGAAACTTGAAATATCAAAATGTGTTAATTAAATATTTTTTGATTGAAAATAACAACAGTACGTTTTTACTAATTTGTTGTTTGTGTTGTAAAAACCTAATTGGGTTAACAACATTTAATTTTTTTTCCTTATAAAGCAGAAGACATATAATTATTTATATACATTTCCATTAAAGTGGTCCTCTTTTACGAGTCTATATCATAATTCATAACTCTCAAAAGTTTTCTACGGTATTATTTACACTCTCATATTTGTGTTATTTTTGTTATGGAACAATTTTAGGTAAGTCTAACGATATTATTGGAATTAAAATCTATTCACAATAATGAAAAAAAACAATAAAAATACGTCCAATGAAAAACCATCTCCTTCTTCGAAGTGATTTAAAATATTCTGCATCAATTGGTTTAGTGTTTCAACATTTGAAGGGCCTGTTGGGCTAGTGTTTAGTGACGCTTGCTGCTAAGTCGGAGCTCGTGAGTTCGATGCCCACTTAGGACAAATATTGTGTGATGAGCACGGTCATTTCTTGAGGCGTATGTGAGATGTGTGAGATATATTAAAATATTAATTTGTTATAATTAACAAAAATTTCATCCCGTGGGTGTCGTAAGAGCCGACCAAGAGAGAAAACTACGCAGAACAACAGCACTGCAGAGAGAAGGAAAACTTGAAACAAACCCTATATCAACCCGTCTGGCCAGCGTGGTATAATAGGCCAAAACCTCCTTTCTAAGGGGAGGCCTATGTCCAGCAGTGGACTATTGAAGGCAATCAACAGATTTTGATATCTACTTACGCCACGACGACTATTATTATACTTCTTTAAAAAAAATGTTGTTTAATCTCAAATACTTTTCATACCCTTATACTCCCCACATCGATGACAGCCGTGATTGACGCTCCCATGAGCATTGCATAATCACTATTTTCCAACTTTTTTCCTGTTGGTCTAGTAGTCAGTGACCCTGACTGCTAACTCCGAGGTCATGGGTTCTATTCCCACTAAGAAAAAAATATTGTGTGATGGGCACAATCAGTCGTTCTGTGTCTGGGTGTAATTTATCTATAATATGTATGTATTTAGAAAAATTTAAGTATGTTTATCAGTAGTCTGGTAACTATAGCATGAGCTCTGCTTAGTTTGGGATAACACTACCGTGTGTGAGTTTTTTTTTAATGGAACTAATCCCTCCCACACGCCCACTACCGTAACCCCAGTACACCAGGATACATAGCAGTGACCCACGAACATACGAAGAAAATTGTAGGAGTTGGAATTATTAATCCACTTCCCTCCTTAGAAAAGCTTGCGACGAAAAGAAGTAAAATAGGCATACACCCTTTTAAACAGGGAAGCACCACGGCTACCAAGAGACTTCATCTTCATTACTTCACTGTTTTCTTCCTCCGTTCCATGTTCAGTTCTATACTTATGTCTCCTATACGGCTATTCATCCATTTTTCCTTGAGTCAATCTCAACTCTTGAACCTAAAAACTTCATTACATCTAACTGCCTTCACCACAAACCCTCGGCGCGGCGTCAGACGACCATGACAGTCTATCATTTAGTTTTATTCACGCCTACTATTTGTCATGTAATTGCTATAAATTAACCAATTTGCCTATGAAAACACGAAGGTACGTTACGCAGAATACATCACAAAAAATATCAAGTTACTTTCAGATATCCCTGAAAAATAATTGACGTACAGCCAGTTAAGTGATGTCAATTTGAGTGCCTAAAAATTGGTTACATATGTCACATGAAAATATACCTACCTTTACATGTAATAAAGACGTTTTTAAAACTACGTAATAGGACCTCAATTTAAATAAAGATCGTTAGTGAACCGACATATTACTGATTGATGGTAACCAAGCTCACCTGGTTATAAACGTACGTAACCAACAAGCGTATGAACTTTTGTAACCCAGCTTCCGTTAAATTAATTATGTAACATTAGGATCTACACGCAGCTTCGCTTGTAATTAATATAATATTCCTATTTCTTTAATGTACCATAATTCCTTCACGAATTTATTAACGACTAGCTGACCCGCGCAACTTCGTCTGCGTCTCTCAATAGTAATAAATTTTCTCTGTTTTTGAAACATTCTTCATTGGTGCTCCGCTCCTATTGGTCTTAGCGTGATGATATATAGCCTATAGCCTTCCTCGATAAATGGGCTATCTAACACTGAAAGAATTTTTCAAATCGGACCAGTAGTTCCTGAGATTAGCGCGTTCAAACAAACAAACAAACAAACTCTTCAGCTTTATAATATTAGTATAGATTATGCATAATTTCATGACAATCGTATAAACAGATGCGCATAAAATACAATTAAACAAACGAACATTGATTTTTATGTTAAAGATAGATATTTTTAACTGACTTTAACAAAGGAGGTTCACAATTCACTAGATATTTTTGTTTGTTACCACAAAACTTCGTCAATTCTGAACCAGTTTGAGAATTTTTTTATTGTAAAGGAATGCTTTTAGTTTAGTCCGAATCAAATATGAAACAAAAATACAATTCTTAAAGACGGAAATTAAGGAATTTAGAAAACAGTTTGACACAATTCTTCATGAAAGTAAGCGAATTGAAGTCGCTGATGTTTTTAAAGTCCAAATAATTCTGTAAAATTTTATAAGCTCTAAGATACGAATGTTTCCTTTAGATTATTCATACAGTTTGTCTATCGCTTTAATCCCTTGTCTTCTTATAATATAAATATAAGGATGTTAATTAAATGGACGCCAGAAATTAATACCCCACCTGCAATACTTGCTCCGCTAAACTCCACAGGGTACATGATACTTTTAACGCAACCCTAATCACTTATTTCCATATAAATGGGGTACCTACCCTTCAGATCCACAATACACCATCCAAAAGGGTACGATGGTAAAAATAATTAAAACCTTTAAAATTTTAACGCGTACCTGAGTTAAAACGACTTCTTTTTGAGAAAAAGCATTATTCAAATGAATGGTGTAATACATTTTTAATTATCCTGAAATGTTTTAAATTGTGTTACATTTTTTAAAGGGATTCATAGCTTCCCCAAAATGGGAAAGAGATAAACAGGCAAGCTTTCGTTGCTATTTAATTCATGAAATATAATGCGTGGGTGACTACACAATACACAAATTAGACCGTATCTTTTTATGATATCATCTTTTGTAAGAAAAACTGGCTAAAACTGGATATTACTCTAAAATTGGACGAAGTCATGAGAGTATATACAATTTCCTAGCCACGCTTGTGTTCTACTCGCATAGAATATTTATCTGTACTAGTTATTTTAGTTATTACTAAATTATTTCTTAAAATTAAAGCAGTACTTTTAAAATGAGTTTATAACCTTTATTTTTGTTCTACATTTAACCTTAACTTTTTATGAAATCATCTTTTGTAAGAAGAAAGCCTGTTATGAGCAATTCTACTAGGAGCAAAAGTCTCTTAAAACTGATATTTTTTTAAATATATACTCGTGACTATGTGAGCATATTTCACAAGTTATGGGGAATGCAATAAACTTAAAATATCTAACACACGGTCGTCCGATTAAAACTAAGCAGAACGAAGATAAAAATATCATCATCATCAACAGCCTTTCAAAGTCCACTGATGGACATAAGCCTCTCCATAGAAAGGAGGTTTTGGCCTACTATACCACGTTGGCCGGGTTGGTATAGGGTTTATCACAGCCTCATGCCGCCCTGAGTGTGGCCGTGGGTGGACGGGGTGGGTTTCCCCTCCACCCGCATTAGTTTGGCCAGCCGCGAGGGGGCGGCGTCCGCGTGTGCCGGACGTCGCCTATAAAGAGAGGAAAAACATTGAGACGTAGCCCGCACCAGGAGCGGGCTGGCGCTAGGAGGGGTCCGGATGTCTTAACAACAGCTGTTCCCGGATCCCTCCTGTTACAGGCGCAGAGTGGCACACCGTGTGGTTTTAGTCGGTCCGAGTCCGACACACCACCCCGCCGCAAACCCCGGAGGGGTGACGGTCCGAGGGGATTTCCACACGTTAAAAAAAAAAAAAAAAAAAAAAGGGTTTGTGTCAAGTTTTTCTTCTCTCTGCGGTGCTGTTGTTCTGCGTAGTATTTTCCCTTAGGCCGACTAAAGTCTATACGACACCCACGGGATGAATAGGGGTGGTGACACTCTGTATTTTTAATCCGTCCCCACACGGAGCAAAATATGTAAACGGAGTAAAAATATGATAGAATGATATAAATACATGTGTATATTTAAAGAAAAATATTTCTACCACAAGAATCGTCTTTAGAAAGTTGCAAAAAATAAGGTGATGATAAAAACATGACTGCCATGATTAAGGACGTTAAAAAAATGCCATAGCATGGCTTTTTTTAGAAAATTTATAGTCACTGTTATATGAAATGATGTAACGATATTTTTTTTCGTGACATCCTAAAATAAACTCATTCATACCTCGTACCTTAAACACATTACGCCCTTTTTATGTAATCACGTAAAAAGACACTTTGCGTCTCTAAAATATATAAGGTTTAACGCCAAAATCATCTATTTTCTAATACATGAGACGAATATGGCTCTCCAGACAATATATTATATTAGGTTTTTTCCTAAAACAAAATTTTTGTAAATTCTGAATCTACTGATATCTGTTAAAACTATTAGTGCTATGTTAATGAAAATAAAAACGACCACAAATCAATTAATTACAATTTAAACATTGCAGCGTCTGTCTTGTCAGCTAATTTACTCTAAAACTGGTTATTTACTCTAAAATTTGAGGAAGTAATGAAAACAAATTTAATTTACTAGCCACGCTCGTGTTCTACTCGCATAGAATATTTATCTGTACTAGTTATTTTAGTTATTACTAAATTATTTCTTGACATTAAAGCAGTGGTTTCAAAATTAGTTTATTATCTTTATTCTTGTTCTACATTGAACTTCAATAGGTGAGTGTGAAAAGTTTTTGCACGTGCAAAGTCTCATCCTAAAATTGGCTTTGGACGTAGGAGATTTGTTTGATGGTCTCCAACAATCTTCGGAGAATGAATTTATCTTAACGTCCAAAGTTCGAAATAGAGTCTCACAGGCTATCTAGCTAGAGTTCAATGGGTGATAAAAGAACTTATCGTTGCAGCACTGACAGGTCAATAATTTCAGATAGACAACAACTTACTAAACATAAACATACATATGTATCAGACACACACACATACACACACACTTATTTAGAAATATACATGAAACGGACACAAAGAACACCCAGACTCAGAACAATAATTTGTGGATCACCCACAACACTCAGCATAGTAGTGAGCGGCGTGGTGACTGCCTTAACCACTACGCCATCCGTGCAGTCATATAGTTAGTATTTACATGACTGATAATGTTTTCAAGCACTGTATTTAGATTTCCGACGAGGTAACACTGTTTCTCTTCACTACAGGCTATTATGTAGTCTATTTAAGAGGACAGTACATAAACCGCTTAGTGCACTTTTATATTTAAGTATTTGTTAGATATAAGTTAGTTAATGTATTGTACTGCAGCTCATTTTGTGTTTTTTTTTATAACTTGTAGCTTGAGTATTCATCTTGAAGGGCAATCATCTGTTTGCCACCTCTTGATAGATAGATAAATACAGATAGATAAAAGGAATTGCAGAAAAATTAACTATGGCATATTTTGGAATGATGTCGGCAAAGTTTAAAAATTTGCAGTAAACTTTTGTAGCGAAGAAATCCTACTACATAAGAATTTACGTATAAAACGAACTGAAAATGAACTCCCTCACGCAACTTCTTACAAATGTTCCCAAGGCATCATATTTTGAAAATGTTTGCTACCAAAAACTTAAGCCAACGTAAATTTTACAGACTTGTTAATTTATTTGTTTCTGTTGTAAAGTGACGCGCCTAAAGCTAGCTGTTTTAGACTGTAGACTTGATTAACAAAATACACTACTTAACAAAGGTATGACAATGGAACATAGATAAAGTTTTAACTAAGGGTGATCTTTCCATTACTTTGTATTGTACAAATCAATGACATAGATATTTTTGAGTCTCTTCGACGACGAAGTTCCAAGAACTGACAAATAAAAGAGTACACAGACATAGGAAGAAGTTATTAAACCATTCCTATTCATCCCGTGGGTATCGTGAGAGCTGACTAAGGTGGAAAACTACGCAGGACAACAGCACTGCAAAGAGAAGGAAAGCGTCACAAAAACCCTTTTTTTTTTTTTTTTTTTTTTTTTTAACGTGTGGAAATCCCCTCGGACCGTCACCCCTCCGGGGTTTGCGGCGGGGTGGTGTGTCGGACTCGGACCGACTAAAACCACACGGTGTGCCACTCTGCGCCTGTAAGAGGAGGGATCCGGGAACAGCTGCTGTTAAGACATCCGGACCCCTCCTAGCGCCAGCCCGCTCCTGGTGCGGGCTCCGTCTCAATGTGGATGTTCCTCTCTTTAGGCGACGTCCGGCACACGCGGACGCCGCCCCCTCGCGGCTGGCCAACTAAGGCGGGTGGAGGGGAAACCCACCCCGTCCACCCGCGGCCACACTCAGGGCGGCATGAGGCTGTGATAGCCGGGCCTCCGCCGCCCGGTTCGCCGGCGGCGGATCGGGTCCGAGTGGAGGTCGTCCTCCCGGGCCCTCTCCGCCGCCTCCTTCCGCGAGATCACTACCTCGCAGAAGGTTGCGACCGCGGTAAAACAACTGTAGCTACCGGCCATGGAGCGTACTACGGCCGGTAGCGAGAGATCCACTCCGATGACTGCAGTGAGGGCCCGGCGCTGCGCCGCCCATGCGGGGCAGACCGCCAGCGTGTGCTGGGCCGAGTCCTCACTGCAGTCGCAGTGGTGGCAGGCGGGACTCAGTTCCCTCCTAGCGACCGTGTGCAGGTACTTTCCGAAGCAACCATGCCCGGAAAGCACCTGCGTCAGCCGGAAGGAAAGGGTCCCGTGCTGCCGCCCTGCCCACTCGGCGATGACCGGCTGGAGAGCCTCCACGGCGGCGAAGCCAGCGCGTGGAGTCTCCAGCCGGAGCGACCAACGAGCCATCGTGGCTCGGCGAGCGGCTTCGCGCCACTCGCGCACATCCTCGGGCGAAGGGCGAAATCCGCTCTCCGCCCGGAAGTCAGCCACTCGCCGATAAACTTCGGCGAGCACTTCCGCCTCCAAATCCCACGGGGGAGTACCGGCCAACGCGCATGCCACCTCCGTAGAAACGGTGCGGTAACCGCGTATGGCTCTGACCGCCATTACCCTCTGAGGGCGCCAGAGGCGTACCCTATTCTGGGCGGTCAGAGCCGCCGCCCACACCGGTGCACCGTACAGCGCCATTGACCGGACAACCCCCGTGTACAGCCGTCTTGTCGCGACGCTGGGTCCACCCATATTGGGCAAGAGTCGCCCTAGGGCAGACGCAGCGCCGACCAGCTTTGGAGCAAGCTGTCGGAAGTGCTCGTCGAAGAGCCACCTCCCGTCGAGGATCAGGCCCAGATATTTCATCTGGGCCCGAACCGGTACGAGGACCGAGTTGACCACGATTGAGGCGCCAGGGGGTGGACCACGACGGGGCCCATGGAATAACAGGGCCTCCGTCTTATCTAGGGCCACCCGTAAGCCCAGCGCCTCAATGCGCCCGACCACCAGGGAGACTCCCCCTGTGGCCAGGCGCGCCGCCTCTTGGAAGTTTGCCCCCCGGGCTGTCACGAGGGTATCGTCTGCGTAACAGATTACACCCAGCCCGGGGGGGAAATCGGCGCGAAGGGCCCAGTCGTACCCTATGTTCCACAAGAGGGGTCCAAGAACAGACCCCTGTGGAACACCGCACGACATGGGCCGACACCTCAAATTACCTTCTCGGTCCTCGTACACGACGGTACGCTCCTCTAAATAGTCTGCCACCAGCCGCCTCAGGTACTTTGGCACCCCATGATAGTGGAGTGCTTCCCTGATGCAGCTGAATGGCAGACTATTGAATGCGTTGGCGATGTCCAGTGACACCGCCAACAGCACGCCGCCACAGCTCACGGCCTCTTCGGTCACGGCCCTCAGGCGCAACACGGCGTCGACTGTCGAACGCCCCGCCCGAAAACCAAATTGGGCGTCCGACAGATCGGGGCCCACCTCGCAGAGGTGCCGGACGATGCGGGCAGAAAGAATCCTCTCAAACAATTTGCCCGCCTCGTCCAGCAGCACGATGGGCCTATAGGCCGCGACCGAATCGGCTGGCCGTCCCGGCTTCCTCAATAGGACCAGCTTCCCGCTTTTCCAGCACTCAGGGAAGCGTCCCGACGCCAAGCTAGCGTCGAACACCTCCCCGAGGCGGTCTGCCATGTGGTTGAGGGCCAGGGCCAGCACTCGGGCCGGTACCCCGTCTGGCCCAGGGGCGGTGTTCTTGGAACGGATCCGTAGAACAGCCGCCCCTACCTCCGATTCCCGGACGGGCGGAACATTATCCTCCCCGTGCTCCCCGTCGTCTCCGGCCAAGGAGGCCATCGACGGGGGAGTGTGTTCCGCCCGTTGTGGGAAAAGGCCCTCAACCACTTCTCGCAGGAAGCTGGGCTGGAGAGTCTCCGTAAGGGGGGGGCCCGACGCGCGGAGCTTTTGTCGCACCGCGCGGTAAGGGCGACCCCAGGGGTCACGATTAAGACCCTCCAGCATCTCCTGTCTTTTTTCTTCTTTGGCGCGGCTAATGGCCAGCTTCAGAGTTTTCCGCGCCCGTCGGTACTCCTCATGAAGCCGGTCCTCCTCACCGTTTCCACGGTGACGCCGCCGACTGCGCGTGTAGGACCTCCGGGCACGTGTACAGGCCGCACGGAGGTCCGCCAGCTCCTGGGACCACCAGTAGACCTCCTTCCTTGGAGGCCGACGACCTCGAACGCGGGGCATGGCCGCATCGCATACATGCGTAATCGCATCGCGAAAGCGGCCAGCCCCCACGTCGACCTCCTCGGTCGGAGCCTGAGGAGACAGCCACGAGTGAATTATGGCTGCCTCCTCTAGTAGGTCCCGGTTCAGCCTGGCAACAGCCCACCGCGGAAAGCGGGATAAACGCCGCGCCACGTGACCCCTACTGGAGTCCTGGGTCCGGGAGAGCTCAAATCGGATATACAGGTGATCCGAGAGCGTCTCAACCTCTTCCAGGACACGCCAGTTCCTTACTCGTGCGGCGAGGGCAGGGGTAGCGAACGAGAGGTCCACTATCGACCCCCCCTGCTGTCGCACGCACGTGTTGGTGGAGCCTCTGTTTAGAAGACAGAGGCCCACCGAGGCCGCCCACTCCTCTACGGCCTCGCCCCTGGCGTCCGTCCTTTTTTTTTTTTTTTTTTTTTTTTTACGTGTGGAAATCCCCTCGGACCGTCACCCCGCCGGGGCTCTCGTTCGGCGGGGCGGTGTGTCGGACTCGAACCGACTAAAACCACACGGTGTGCCCTCTTTGCGCTTCCAGTTTAGGAAGGGTCCAGGTACCTATCTCCTTCTGGACCCCTCCCAGCGCCGGCCCGCTCCTGGCGCGGGCTCCGTCTCAGTGGACCCTCTCTTTAGGCGGCGTCCGGCACACGCGGACACCGCCCCCTCGCGGCTGGCCAACTAATGCGGGTGGAGGGGAGAACCCATCCCGTCCACCCGCGGCCACACTCAGGGCGGCATGAGGCGCAGGTGAGCGCGCCTCCGCCGCCCGGTTCGCCGGCGGCGGATCAGGTCCGAGTGGAGGTCGTCCTCCCGGGCCTTCTCCGCCGCCTCCTTCTGCGAGATTACCTCCTCGCAGAAGGTTGCGACCGCGGTAAAACAACTGTCGCTACCGGCCATGGAGCGAATTACGGCCGGTAGCGAGAGATCCGCTCCGATGACTGCAGTGAGGGCCCGGCGCTGCGTCGCCCATGCGGGGCAAACCGCCAGCGTGTGTTGGGCCGAATCCTCACTGCAGTCGCAGTGGTGGCAGGCGGGACTCGATTCCCTCCTAGCGACCGAGTACAGGTACTTTCCGAAGCAACCGTGCCCGGAAAGCACCTGCGTCAGCCGGAAGGAAAGGGTCCCGTGCTGCCGCCCTGCCCACTCGGCGATGACCGGCTGGAGAGCCTCCACGGCGGAGAAGCCAGCGCGTGGAGTCTCCAGCCGGAACGACCATCTCACCATGGTGGCTCGGCGAGCGGCTTCGCGCCACTCGCGCACGTCTTCGGGCGGAGGGCTAAATCCGCTCTCCGCCCGGAAGTCAGCCACTCGCCGATAAACTTCGGCGAGCACTTCCGCCTCCAAATCCCACGGGGGTGTTCCGGCCAAGGCGCAAGCCGCCTCGGTGGACACCGTGCGGTATCCGCGTATGGCTCTGACCGCCAATATCCTCTGGGGGCGCCAGAGGCGCGCCCTATTCGGGGCGGTCAGAGCCGCCACCCACACCGGTGCACCATAAAGCGCCATGGACCGGACAACCCCCGCGTACAGCCGCCTCGTGGGAACACTGGCCCCGCCCAAATTGGGCAAAAGTCGCCCTAGGGGCGGAGGCAGTGTCCACCAGCTTCGGACCAAGCTGTCGGAAGTGCTCGTCGAAGAGCCACCTACCGTCTAGGACCAGACCCAGGTACCTCATCTGGGCCCGGACCGGTACGGGGACCGAGCCGACCTCGATTGAGGCGCCGGCGGGTGGACCACGACGGGGCCCATGAAATAATAGGGCCTCCGTCTTATCCAGGGCCACCCGCAAACCCAAAGCCTCAATGCGCCCGACCACCTGGGAAACTCCCGTGGCGGCCAGGCGCGCCGCCTCCTGGAAGTTAGCCCCCCGGGCCGTGAGTAAGGTGTCGTCCGCGTAGCAGATTACACCCAGCCCGGGGGGGAGACGCCCTCGTAGGGCCCTGGCGTCCGTCCTGGGGGAACCCCACGCAATGGACTTTGCGTTGAAGTCCCCCAGCACAAGGACGTGCCCAGACGCTAGTCGCCGTATCGAGGTCTCCAAACTGGTTAGGAAAACCTCGAAGTCGTTCAAACTCCGGTTGGGGGAGAAATAGACACCATATATGGTGATCCCCCCCCACTCGACGGCAACATATCCAGTGCCCTTGTCTCTTAGCGACAAGGGCGGGGAATGAGCCGTCGTGGAACCGACGACTGCCACGGAGCCGTCCGTGTCACCCATCCAGTTTGGACGGGGAGGGACAGAATAGGGCTCCGCGACTACGGCAACACCTATCGACCACTGTGCCATGGTTTGCAGGAAAAGATCCTGCGCCGCGGCACAGTGGTTCAGGTTCGTCTGGACCAGGAGGTTGGAGACTTGATCCATTACTGGATCGTCTCTACAACCTCCTCCATGGGCGACGACGTCGACGCAATATTGACGTCGGGGGTAGCCTGGGTCGACTGGCTAGCCCCTGACGTCTGCCGAGAACTGCGGGGAGGCTTGCAGCCTCTCTGCCCCATCTGGTGATTGGCGGGCTTATTGCCCGCCGCACACACTGGGCAGTGAGGGGCGGCAGAGCATTCTGCCGCCTTATGCCCCGGTTGACCGCAGCGGAAACACAGTCCGCCGCAGTCAAAACAGCTGTCGCACTTGACGCGCGTGTGTCCCGATGCTAGGCATTTGTAGCACCTCATCGGTCTCGCCGCCAGGACTGTGATCCTGGCGCTCACGAAACCGACGAGCAGCCTGCCGGCGTCGGCCAATACTTTGGCCGACGCTACGGGACAGCTGACCCACACGGCGCCAAGCCCTCCTGGACCGGGGCGGATGGTGCCGACCCTGACGTTGTCCGCGCTGCACCCCGTCTTCTCCCGGATTACAGCGCGGACATCTTCGGCCGTCACTGAGTCGTCCAGGCCCGAGATGCGCAGTTCCGCGCACTTGGTAGGCCTGGCGACCCTGACACCATCTGTGGCTGCAAATATTCCCCGCAGCTTCTCTGCGAAGGAGTCCGCCGTCTTTGCGCCTTCAGCCCCAGGGAACTCGAGAACTCGAGCTCCCGTCTGGGCGAGGCGCATCCTGACCCCCACCGTCCCAAACTCGTTGGCGAGGCTGTCCCGGGCCTTTTTGAAGACGGCCGCATAGGACAGCCCGCCGTCAGCCGCCTCCGGGGACACGGTCACAACTACAGCCGCGGTTTTGGGCGGCTGCAGCTTCCGCGGCCTCTTTGCAGAGGCCGTTGCCACCGGTGGCGAAGGCTGGGCTTGGGCTGCTTTTTGGGCAGCCTTTCTGGCCCGCCTTCGGGACTTCTTGGAGCCCCTCGCCTCCTGCCAACCCTCGTTGGAGGGGGCAGGTGCGGAGGGGCCCGGCAGGGGTGTCGGAGTGGGGAGCGGAGGGAATGCCACTCCGCTCCTCGGCGCCGTTTTAGGCCCCGTCTTGGCCGGCGCCTGGGGATGTGCCTTGGCCGGCGCCTTAGCCGGTGCCTTGGCCGGCGCCTGGGCCGGTGCCTTGGCCCCCCTCCTCGGCTTTTGGGGAGCCGATGGAGTCGGGGCAGACGCCGCCGCCGCGTAGGAGACGCGGCCTCCCACTACGGGGAGCGCGGTCGGAGCGGCGGCCTTAGGCCGCTGTGCCGACGCGAGCGGGGGGCGCATAATCGGCGCAGGGGGCAGTCTCGCCTCCAGGCCAGCCAGGCGTCCGTCCAGCATATTCCCAACTGCGATGAGGATTTCTCGCAGTTGGGAGTCAAATGCCCCTGAGTTGGTGGTAGGGGCAGGCTGGGACGCGGACGGGGCTTCCCGCTCGGGGAGGTTCGCCTGGAAGCGGGCGAACTGAGCGCTCAGCTCGTTCACCCGCTCCGTCAGCTTCTCGTTGGCCACCTGTAGGCGCGATACGTCGCCCACTAGGCCCTCCACGACCTCCGACAAAGCGGAGGAGGAGTCCTTAAGGGCCCTCACAAACGAGCCCTTAAGGTTCACGGATTTGAAGGCCACCTTGTCGATGACGGCCACCGCCGCTTTCGCCCTCTCCTGCACGGACACGGGAGCCTGGGGGGCATTTCCCCCCACCGGCTCCCGAACCTTGAGCAGGAGATCCGCGATCTCCTCCTCCGCTACGGCCTCGCCGTCCACTCGTACGCTCCTGTAGGACTCCGCGTTTGAGAACGCGGAGCCTGACGGGGTCGAGACCGGGGCCGTTTTGCGTGCCCTCCCTCGGCGGCTGCTTGCCACCTTTGGTGGCATCATTTCGCCGGACGTGTCGGTTTCCACGTCCCCTGAGCGTCCGCGTTTTCGGCTGTCGCTTCGCTCCGCCTCCATGGCCTCCGCGCCATCCGACGAAGCGGCGGATCCGGAACGCAGCCGATCTGATGCTCTTCGGCTCCCAGAGACCAGCGTCAGACTGACTTCTGGGAACCCCATCGAGATAGGCGTTCCCGACACCATCTCACCCTCAGTGGACGACCCATCCGCTCCACTATTCCTCTTCACCTTTGCACCCTTCGTTTCAGAGTCCGTTTTGCTTGCCTGTTTTCGTTGTATATTTGTTTCCGTTCGTTTTTTGTTTTGGTTAGACTTTATGTGTTCCATGATAAATCCCACGAGTGGGGGAGAACTAAAGGTCCACCCGGGCAGAGATCCCCCATTACCCGGGCAAGCGTAAGTTTTTAACCCAACCGAGGGGTCCGCAGGTACCTCGGCTTGGAGTGCGCTCGCGACTGAACTTCCCATCAGCCAAGCATCCCCTGGCCACGCACCAGAACACGGGATTCGGGGAATTTTTTAGAGAGGTTATCTTCCTCGCGGTCCGGGCGGTTAAGCCAAGACCCTCGCCCCCGATCAGAGCCGCGAGACTTAACCACAGCGCTCTTCTCGGGATTGCGATATGCCGACGGTTGACAGGGAGACTACGTCCCCCTGCCTGCTCGGTGGTAGTGTCAGTACACGCCGAGCCCGTCCTCCTTTCTCCACCGCTATCAGCGGAGAAACTGTGGCCCCTACAGGGCCCCGCCATCAGGTTTTTTACCGAGGTTTCCTCCTCCATGCTCCGAAGAGCGAAGAGCCAGCAGGGCAACCGGCAGACACGCCCACCCTGCTGGACCAGGCCTTGCCCGAGAGCCGATGAACGGCTGCCTCTTCTGCTAGAATATTGGCCGCTGGCGATAATCCTCTCCTCCAAGAGGACAAGGAGGGAACAGTACCATCGCCAGCGTTTCCAGGGTGCACCACGAGGAGGTTTTCTAGCCCAGCACCCCACAAAAACCCTATACCAACCCGTCTGGCCAAAACCTCCTTTCTAAGGAGTGGCCTAAGTCTAGATGTAGACTATTATCGACTTAGTAATTTAGGAGAATAAAAATCAATCACGCTGCTTTTTAAACCGCGTTACTTATAGCATAGGGCTCAATTTATACTGCCGCGGAATGTAATGCAATGGAAGCGTCAATTTTGCCTCATGACGTTAGAAGTCGAGCGAATTCACATGACTGCGCCTTGAGCCGTACTACTGCGAGCGTCCCGACTAACTCTCCGTTCGCGCCACTTCCCGCGCATTCCACAGACGTTGCAAACAGTAGCTAGGTGAATTCTCGAGAAGACGCGCGACCTTTTTTTGATTTGGTTTGGTATTTAGTTTGTACTTTTTGCAATTGACCTAAAGTTCATAATGCTATGTACAATTTCATTCTAAAAAATCGCTTTCATTCCATTACGCGGTGTTGTATTTTCAGTCAAAGATTCATTAGCTGGCACCGCAGTTCCGAAATACGGTACATACAAAGGAGAACATTTTACACAACCCAGTGAATTGAAAATCGTTTAACCTTTAAAAGATCTTAAAGTCTTCAAGTCTGAAGCGAGGTCTAGCATTAACAGTAATACTACAATAGATTACTTCCAATAAAAAAGGAATGTTATAAATTATGTACTTTCTTTTTCGAAATTGAGACGTAAAAAAAAGTCATAAAAGTTCAAATTTAAAAACGTGAAATCGGTAACCCTTATTGATTAAACCAATTCCAAAACTCGTTTCAAAGAAATCCAGACCTCGTCTATTTCGCTTTCAGTAATAAAATAAATTTAATAATGAACATGAGTTATCGTGAATATTGCTTTACAGCAAATTCGATGTCTTTTTTTGTAGATGATACTGGTTCAACTACTTTTCAGCTATAGCTGCCCGTTTAAGCGGTCGCAACGCTGCTTCCTACTGACGCTGAGTGTTGTGGGTTCGATCACCATATGATCACTTTGTGTTATCCAGAAATTGTTGTTCTGGGTCTGGGTGTCAAAGCTTTTCATATCCTTATACTCTTCACATCGACGACAGCCGTGATTGACGCGCCCTTGAGCTTTTCATTATCACTATTAATAACTTATATCAAATAATTTTTTGAACATTAATAAGTTGTATTTTATAATATAATAATAATAATATTTCACAATTGAAACTATTATGAAAGAGGTTAAACACTCAAACAATCCAACTAGATCTACTAACTTCAGGAGACCATACCATACCTCCATATTGGTAATACCATTGCTGAAATTTTTAAGTGTCTGTTACCGTAACTATCGGGCAAGTAGTTATGAAATAGTTAATAATAAACTCTAAGAAGGAAGGAACAGGTTACAAACTTCAATGGAGTAGGAAAACTAATATATTTAGTAGTTAAAAAGTCTGCTTGAAATCTTCCAAGTCTTTTTCGACTTTCTTCAAAACTAATTCTTTTTGTTTGTTACAGAGGCGAGAGCACAAATCTCAGGTCCTACAGAAAAATACTTGAAACCAGGGTCGACGTTGCGACTACAGTGCTCTGTGGTCCAGACGACAGAAGCACCAGCTTTTGTATTCTGGTAAGTCATTTCAACAAGAAAACATTTTTTTCTGATAACTTCTCTTTACTTCTATTCTCGTTTGATGTTAAGATATAGAATCTAATATACACACATCTATAATAACATTTAAGGAAATTTTATTCATTCAAACCCGTATGAAATAAGCTCTAGGGCACACAATATAAGCATTTTACTTATATATTAATTTTGTAAAAATATAAAATTTCTGATAATGATAAATAGTTCTTCTCTTTTCCAAATTTTATTAGGGTGCGGTACACACCGTATAATATTAATAACCGTATTATTTACGTACACATTATACATATACACGTACATATCATTAACAGCTTTTAATATAAAAGTACACTGCTGGACATATTCTTCTCCTTAGGAAGGAGCTTCTGGCCTACTATAATCCTGCGTAGTTTGCTCCCTTAATCGGCTCTTACGACACCCATGGGATAAAAAATAATAAATCAATCACCACACGGACAGATAGATAGAAATACATTGTATTGAAATAATACGTTTAGTGTCGAATTGCTTGATTTAATAAAGCGTGGTGGTTTAAGCGGTCGCCACGCCGCCTACTGCGCCGAGTGTTGTTTGTTCACACAAAGTGTCGTCCCATGTAGGGACATGGGACGACACTTTGTGTGAACCACAAATTGTTGTTCTGGATCTGGGTGTTCTTTGTGCCCCTTTCATGTATGTTTGTAAAGTCGTTCGCGACACCGGAGTGTATTCCTAATGCGGGAGTTGTCTTTAAAAAAATAAATATTGATTCAACTGATATGGGCCCAACAAAGTCGTTATTAAAAATTATTAGAAACTACCGGCTCATTCTCAAGAGCTCCTAATTTACAACTAAATGTACTTTTTTTTCTTAATCCGTTATCACATATATAGTCTCCTTGTAGCGACAAAAATATCGAATCTAATTTCAGTACTGTAACAGTTGAAACTTTTTAATGGAACAAGCAAAAAATAAAGACAATTTCCAACATGAAATTTAAGATTTTTTTAAACTTAAGGGTTTTAAATTCATAACGATATTAATCTATTGACTTGCTAATAAAGCGGTACTGCTATCGATCGTTTCTTATCGAATTAGATTATTTATTAAATGTCTAATACAATAATCAGAAATCTGCATTCAACAAATAAAAAAAATAGGCTTTCATAAATGTATATTGATCAAATACTACTATGGTTCATTGAATAGCAATCAGTATTCGATTTTTTAAAATCGATATCTATAAAACACTACTAGTACTTACTAGTGAAGAGTTATTAGCCTATTTCCAAGTCGATTCTCGGCAATCAATTTGTGCTGCCAAGAATGAACATCGCTAATCACTAAATTATACGGCACGTATGGCAAACGTGGTTGTACTACAATAGTAAAGGATTTTACGACATCATTGTTCGTTCCGATATTCATTACCTTTCGACGCAGTGTATTACATTTGAAGCTCTAAGAAAATACCGCAATGTAATCTGTTATGACGCTGCTGTTTTTACGTACATATGGAAAACTATTTTATTTTTATTTTTTTAGCATACATAAGGCAATTATTTAATTTAATTTAAACAAGGATCACCTTGGTTTGCTTTTGTTTGAGATTTTTATTACAGTTAATTTAATAAAAATGGATATTTGTTGTTAATTTTACTGTTCAATAGCACTTGCATTCGGCATTTACTGTTTACCACATTGTCTACTTTTGCAATATTAACTTCTAGCCTTTTTAAACCGGTTATCGTGATGGAAAGTAACCTATTTTACTTGCTGATAATGTAGCTTTCCATTAGTTAAGAAAAAAAAATAGTTTTAAAAAACAAAAAAATACGCTTTCTATAGAAAACCAAACTAAAAAATAGAAAATAAATTCGAAGAAAAGCGTTGGGTGCCTGTTGTCAATAGTAAAAAACTGTTTTTTAAAACTATATTCTTTTTTTTTTTTATTAGTGTATTGTCATCGGTCCTCGATATATCTACAAAGTTTGAACGAATTCTGACCGTTTAAAGTCAGTCAAAATCACCCCCAAAGGAGTCGGTTACAAACATACAAGTGAAGCTAATATAAAGCGTGTAAAAATTAAAATTGGGTTTAGTGGTATCGCTTAGTGAGAGCGTATAAAACAAACAAACATATCACTTTCACATTTATAATATAAGTATGGATGTCTTTCTTAAACAGATCACATGAAAGCGTTAGTAGATAAAAGAATATAATGTGCAAAAAAAAAAGAAGGATTATGATTTCATTTGCTTAATTTTACCTCGTATTGAAGACAAATTAAGTCGTAAAATTGTAAAAAAAAAAAAAAAAAATCGCTTATGACCCTCGAAATGTAGTAAAAACGCAATTAATCCTCTCAATTTATTTTTTCTTATACATATATAATAATACTACCACCTCAAATAAAGTTAAGGGTGCTTGTACACGATGCAAGTAGCTTGCGCATTTTGAGGCACTTGCGCACGTAAAAGACTAAGCGGTGACTCGAGCATGTACCATATTTAACGCGATTACTTGCTCCAGATTCTGACATCGTGTACTGAACT
Source organism: Arctia plantaginis (assembly GCA_902825455.1). Classification (NCBI taxonomy): domain Eukaryota; kingdom Metazoa; phylum Arthropoda; class Insecta; order Lepidoptera; family Erebidae; genus Arctia; species Arctia plantaginis. Next base: position 11,135,152 of record CADEBD010000226.1, on the reverse strand, counting down.
GTTTTAAATCTGAAACGAGAACGACCCATACATGTACTGCGCGAGTAGCATGTACATACATATATAGATCAAACGTGCAAGTAACTTGCGCACGCAAAAAACCCGCGTCTTCACTCCCTCCAACTACTGCCACCGTGTAGAAGCACACTTTTTGTTCTGTGCGGAAATCCCCTCGGATACCAGCTACGGTGGTTATGTCGGACACGAACCGACCAAAAACCTCACGCCGCGCCGTCTCGGGTACCAGTAGACGGGGATCCAAGTGAACCCTAGGAAGGCAATCTCTGGCACCTCGTATGTGGGAACCACGAAGTTCTCATTCTATTTTCTAGAGGGTGCGCTTTACAGTGCGAAGAGCCGCTAACCCGGTCTGCTTCTGCTAGGGTGGCAGAGTATATATCATTTGTTTTATGTCTGGGTGTAATTTATCTATTATATGTCCTTATCCTTTCTTGTATTTAGAAACATAAGAGTGTTTATCAGCAGTCTTGTCACTAAAGCACAGGCTCTGACTAGTTTGGGATCAGACGGTCTTATGTGAGATTACACATATCTCTCTCAGGTTATATTATTATTAGTGGACCTGAACTTGAGAACAACTGCTTAAAGTTTATCTTATGTACATAAGAAGAAATTAAAACTGAAAATATTGTCTGTAGTATTTGTAAAGCACACAATAGTTTCAAGATCGCCTTAAAATGAAAGTTTAAATTAGCTTTAAGAAGTTGAGCAAAGAGTTACTGTACAATATTAAAACTTCATTTAAAGACTTTAAGGGAAACTTAATTAAGTCGAGTTTGGCTTTATTATCAAGCATATCTTGATCGTATATTACGATTATTAAAACTTGTATTTAATTTCGATGATACATGTATATAAGTGATCAGTATTTATATTTAAAGACTTACCAGTGATTATTTTGTAAATTTTACCGTCATTAACATTATACATAGTTTAAATTGCATAAATACATAAAAATAAATTAATTAAATAGCTTCTTAATTAATCTTAAGAGTAACAAGGAGCTTAGTTTACAATTAATGTTTTATTATAGTTATTATTAAAGAAAAGAAATGATTTATAAATAATAAATAAAATACCTATTTGCCTGAAGATATTTGTAAACCAATAAACTACCAAAATCGATTTGCCTACGACTCTCTTACTGACAATGGCTTCTGAAAGTGTTTGAACCAAAATAAATCAATCCCGTGACTATTGGATGGAACAGATTTTATATGTTTAGTAAAGAATGTCACCAGTACTGTACAGAATAGATTTTGCTCAGTGGTTTGCGCAGAATGGGGTGCAAATTAGATTTCAGCACTCATCAACTTGTGTCACTGCTGACTCAGCTATGTTGGGCCTCTCGCTAGATACCGTGGGAAAATAATATTCGACTGTAGCTTCACGAGGAATAAGTGATCGAGAAAGTTCTTGTATTATATTTATACTGATATTATATTTATGCTGGATCCTGGAAAAAATATACGAGGCATATTTATCAAAGATTCCAATATTTTTTGTTAGTTTCGTGTGTCGTTTTTTTGTGATGTGAGTGTTTGGCCTTTGGGTTATGTAATTATGTGAATTATTGTAGTAAAAATTATGTTTATTCAAGTAACTCATAAGATCAAATAATCCTAATGGGATTTATTTACCCTTGTAAAAAAATTGTGTGTAAGTTACTAATATTATCAGAGCTATGGGAACAGTCGTTGAATATGAATTACCTATGAATACAACAAGATCTTTTTATGGAAAAAATCCATCTACAAAAGAGATAGAGTGCAGTCGTTTTTCGGTTCGGTTCGGTTCTCTATATCCAAATTGACCTTCTTGCTCTATTCACACTGAAGTGTTGTGTATTCACAAATAAGAAGGTTAAATTCCCAAAGAAGTTTATGGCATCAGGCAGGTGGCATCAGGCATCGTGAAAAAAATAACAGCAAAAATTCTTTGCAATACAACATATTGCGCCAAGCTAAAATGCAATCGGGAAAAGCGTAGGCAAAATTGTAATTATTATTATTCATTCGTTCATAATTAAAGCTTCCTTATTTTCTTTAGGTACCACAACAGCAGAATGATCAACTACGATGCTGAACGAGGAATCAACGTCACTACGGATCCGGTACAGCGGCTTTCGGACCTCCTCATACCGGCTGCAAGTGTCTCACACGCAGGCAACTACACTTGTGTACCGAATAACGCGGTACCTGCTAGTATTTACGTGCATATATTTAATGGTAAATATTATTATAATTATACTAACTTTGAACTCGACAGGGATCCTGAATCATGGACTAAAGCAACAGGGATGCGTTAACCGTTTTCACGGTTTTCTCACAAGATATCGGTACCCCTGTTGGGCCTAAAACTAGTTAACTAACCTTTTAAATAAATACATAAGTACCTACAATATAGAAACTGAAAATGAGTAAGACAAAAAATCAAATCCTTTTATTTTACTAATGGAATGTATGAAGAAATGGCTTCGTAAATAATATATATCAATGATTTTATTGAATTCAAAGACGTCAAAATTCTTAGAAATACTTTCTACTTTACTGTTTATCAAAACGATAGACCTAAACAGATTTCATAAAAAAGGTTAATTTTCAAACTGTCACATTCGAAGCCAAACAAATAATACTAACATAAATGTACTGACATATACTGACAGAACTTTTCAGATTCGTAACTGGATTGAAGAATCTATTTTCGGATAAAAAGCGAAACAATCTATCACTGCCAATTTTGCTTAATACTTTTCGTAAGAAAAATTTTTGCTTCTCTATAACAAATATCTTTTTCCTTTTAAAGTTCACCGGTGCAAAATCGTTTAGTAATAAATAAACCATAGCCTGTCCCGAGTTATAACTTAGTTGGGAACTTTGACGTAGTTAAAGTGGTCACATATATTAAGTTGTGGTTCAAACCAACTTTAATGAGATCTTTAAAGTCACTACAGGTATAGACGGTTTGTAAGTTAGTGGCTCGCTTTATTACTATTAGCTACACTAAAATAGTATTCGTCATTGGTATTTATAGAAGCATGAATATTTTAAAGGTTAATAATTTGTAATATTAATACTTTATATTAATAACAAGTTATTTTTTAAGAAAACTGAACATATTTACTCCTGTCAAGAGTGGACAATATCCAGCCAGTAAGCGCCTTTAGTGACTTAATAGCTGAACCCGGCGTCTGATTCTTTCAAAAGGAATAAATATTCTTCGTTTCCTCAACATTATTAGTGATACTTGCTCCTATTGGACGTAGAATTGTGTTATATAGCCTATAACCTTTCTCGATAAAAGGGCTATCTACCACTAAAATAATTTTCAATTTGAAAAAGAAGTTCCTGAGATTACCCCGAACATACAAACTTACAAAATTTTCCTCTTTATAATATTAGATTTGGCACTATACTTGTATCATTTTCTTACCAATTCCTAAAATAAAGTCCGTGTGTTTTTTTCATAAAGATAGATAGATAGATAATTCTTTATTTGCACACATTTTACATATGGATATGAATACATGGAACATAAAAATATCAGACATGTAATGTACAAAGGGCGGCCTTATTGCTAAGAGCAATCTCTTCTAGGCAACCTGGATGGATTAAAATTTTTTGGAGAGACAGTAGTAGTACATTAAATATTTATTCATTAATTTTTTAATCAATTTCTCAAATTCAGTTTGATTTTTGACAGCTACACTAAGTATTAGAGTTGTCATACCAGATTATATCCGCAGAAACCATCCTTTCAAGTTCGAGAGTCTTAAATAAATCCATCATTCATCCAAAAACCCTCCAAATACCTACATCAAATCCTAACTATTCAATTCCGTAGGCGGGCAAATGGTTCAACAGTCGAAAGAAGCTATCTACGACTCCAAAGAAATCGAGTCAATCAGGTGTTCATTGAAACGTGAATATTTGAAATCCTGAAGTTACGCACTAGGGTAGATAATCGCGGCGTTTGACAACTTTTTTTTTTAATTTTTGTACCACAAAGATTAAAAACTGCGCATATTGTAAAAGTCTGATGACATCAACATCAACAACCTTTAATACTCCACTCCTAAACATATGACTCTCTCTCCTTAGAAAGGAGGTTTTGGCCTACTATACCACGCTGGCCAGACGGGTTGGTATAGTGTTAGGTTTTTTGTCAAGTTTCCTTCTCTTTGCAGTACTGTTCTCCTGAGTAGTGAGTAGATAGTCTCCGGGATAACTTCTGGCTAATCGCCACGTCGATTCAGGAGGGACCTGACATAACATGGCAGAGGTACTCCCCAGAGAACGGAGCCTCAAACCGGCCGTCGTTGTGGTTTTTAGTGGAAACACCTTTTTTGGAAGGAATTTTTCACTCGATCAGCAAAATAAAGCTCCGCAAGCACTCATTGGTCTAATAAAGTATAGTGTCGTCACACACTTAAACAAAATACTTGTTTGAATCTTGTGACGGCCAGTATACCTAGTGCGTAAGATCTGTTTTAATATTCAGTTACGGCAACGAAATATTTTTCTTCTCAAATAAATTTGATGACATCAAATCTTTAAAAATCAGAATGTGACAAAAGTCTTTCGAAGTTAAACGAGGGAATTTTTGTGAAAACGAAACCACTTTTGGATAAAAGGCAATGTTAGAGCGAAAATAACAATTTATTTAAAGTAAACCTTGATTTGAGCAAGACACAATTGATCTTATGTCTTATATAGTAACAAAGACTAAAATCATACTTTTAATAATATTGTTAGTCTACTCTTTGTAAACTACTATTCATATTTCTAAACCTATTTACCTCTTCCACAGGTGAAAACCCAGCAGCTATGCAGTCATCATCACCGAGCTTCATCACCTCACTCCATGGATTCCTATTACCAACGCTCACTGTGCTGAATATGATACGGTGACAATTTCGCTGGTTCTGCACATAAAAACGTATCCTATTCAATACATCTAAGAGTTCTATTTTGCGTGGAGTGATATTTCTACTAACAGTCAATTTCATTTTTATGCATTCTAATATAAATAGTATATTTTTGTTTATGTTGTTCACTTTTAGTTTATTATACAGGTCTTTGCGTGACATAATCATGTTATGAAGTAGATTAAAATACCTATATTTGGTTATGTAATATTTAACAATACGTAAAAATAAAAATTTAAGAAGAGAATTTGTGTGGTCTAAGTACTACTACGACTGACGAGTTCACACCTACCTTCCTTGCAACACAACCACTTTAAGTAGACTAAATGACAGAGAGACTTAGCTCAAACGACAGAGCTCTTTCAAGCAAGTGTTCTTAGACCATAAAGAACCACGTACCTCTATTAACCGAAGGTAAAAAGAAAACTATGTCAGTACAAGAAATATGTAGTACCATGCAGTATCTACCTACCCATCATATGTACAGGGCTTGAAATTTAAGTATCAGCTCAAAGGATACCTATTTCTGACTAAATGAAGTAGAACGAAGAGTTGAAAGTTTCTTCACAGACAATTACGACCCACGACCAAGTCTAATTACCTCACAACCGTTAGAGAGACCTCCCTTTAACGGATACGGTAAAACAATCACAAACCTTCTTACTCTCAACGCCCAATAACTTCATAAACTCTACAACTTAGTCAAAATATGCGGCTCGGCCACTTCGGTACCGTCAAATGGGCGTAAGGAGAAAAATTTATTCACTCTACATTTCTTGTCTGTTAGTAACATACCCAAGCTACATATCTTGAAAGTGTAGAGTTGCTGCGTAAGGTAGAGAGTTAGAAGGTTGGCTCTACATGAGATCTTATAACTTTTTGACAGTAATAATAATAAGCCTGAGGTAGACCAACTGGCGTCTGTATTCTGGCTACGATTCGGTGACCTCTTCGGAGAAACTGAAGGTTTTGTCTTTGCAATTACTGATGAAGTAGTTATGACGAATAATTATCGGCAGTATATGCTGAAAGACGGCACAATAGACATTTGTGGGGCATGTCATTGTCCCGGTGAAAGCCTCAGACATATAATTTCCGGTTGTTCTCGTCTTGCCAACGGCGAGTACTTGCATAGACATAACCAAGTGGCCAGGATAATCCATCAGCAATTTGCTCTTAAGTGTAACCTTGTAACTGTAGAGTTACCGTACTACAAACACGTGCCCGACCCAGTTCTTGAAAATGGTTGTGCAACGTCGTACTGGGATCGCCCATTATCACTAACAGGACTATTGTTGCCAATAAACCTGATATGGTGGTAATAGACCACGGTTGACATTACCATTCCACATGACGACAATCTCTTGAAAGCTGAAAAAGATAAACAAGTAAAGTATTTGGATTTGGCCCACGAGATTGTCGTCATGTAGGATGTTGATTCGGTAATCATTGTACCGATAGTCATATCGGCCGATGAATTAATTGGTAAACGCCTCGACTAACATCTTTAGAGGCTCGCGTTAGGCAGTTGGATTAAGAGCCTATTGCAAAAAGCAGTTCCTCTCGATACGGCATGTATTGTGAGGAGGTTTCTGTCTCTGGAGTCCTAACCACCAATATCTTGGTTCCTGTAACCAATACCGATGGGACACTATTGTTTATATTTTTAAATGTATTTTTTTTGTACATAAATAGAAATATAAAAATGTAATTTATATGTATATTATATGTAATAAAGATAAACTTTTAATTTGTGGGCGATCTAGAGTCTAAAATAAATCGAGGCCTGTACTATAAACCTTCAGGCCCCCTATTGCATGACATTTTGTAGATTTCTGCAGTGCGAGCCATAATGTCTCGTCTAGGCAATATTTTACATAAAAATGTTTTGGTTTTTTTTATTTATGTTCAGTATATTGGCATAAGTAATGATAACGATACAATAATACCTACAAAAACTAATTATACACAAGATCAGAAATTATCCAATTTTCAGAACTGTGAATCTAATCTTTCGGCAATTTTGACACTGTCACCCTCTGTAATTCCCTTCCAAATGATGGCAATTATCACTATAATTATACCGGACTGAAAACGCTTTGGGAAGCACGTTTTGAGAAGTATTTTTGAACATCCTTCCATCTTTTAATGCTCGATTTTATATTTTAGCAATGGAGTAAAGTTTTGTTATTCTTGGCCGTTTTGATGGAGAGCCTATCTTCTTAATTAAAATGGATTTCTTTTTCATTTTTATGTTTATATTTATATGGTATGGAATATTTATGAAAATAGACAAGAAAACAAAATTTTTACCTTATTAATGTAAATCTAATCCTCCCCATGTTTGATTATTTGCCTCAATATCAATATTCGGGGCTATTTTTCTTGAAAAGTTCAAGGAAAAATCTCTTCGGTTCAAAAAGTTTGTCCTCCACAAAGTCCTGAGCTATATTAAGTTCGCACTAAAATAATATTATAACTGTATGCAAAATTATAACGAAAATTTATTTATTACACTCAAAAGACCCATAAAACGTTATCCTACGATACCTATACAACGGTAGACAAACTCCACATAATTCAAATTAGGTATGCGCTAGGTACTATGTGTTTGCTTCTTACATACTCGTGTAATATCAATTATTATCTTAATTATATAAAAACAGTGTACAGGAAAGTGAATGTTACTTCAAGTTTTCATCGCAATCCCTTTGACAGAATTGATGTTAAGAATATCACACGCTGTAAAACTTTCAGTGTCTTCTCTTGTTTTTTAACTCCCGAAGGAAAACGAGGGGTGTTATAAGTTTAACCTGTGTATCTGTCTGTCTGTCTGAGGCTTCATAGCTCCCGAAAGGATTTTTGTCTTCGAAATCCGATGTGATCGAGATGGTTCTTAGCTATGAATTTTGAAGATCATCAGCTCACTTCAGGTGATGAAGGGAGCTCACTAAAATCCACAGGTCCAATTGATCTGAAATTTGTTATACTGTTATTTTGATGGTATTTCCACGACATGGTAACCTGGAACTTGCAGTTGCATCAATTAGTCTGCGGGATAGCCAACTCCTCAGAAAATTACAGCATACATACCATGTTTGGGCTTAGTAGGGCAGTCTTAACGAGCAGTTGTTGTCATTTACTGAATTTCTTAATCTTTTTAGTTAGGCTTAAAGCTGATTTATCATGTGGATTATTAAATAGTTTTCGTTGACCTAATTTTTGTGTCGGAAGTTATTTAATTTGTTATTTAATTGTTGTAAACCGTACCATTCACAGACTGCAAGAAGATGCTACTAGCGATGGTGATCCATTATAAAAAAAAAATCTCACAGATGAAAATTTGTGGTACAGCCGTTTTGAATGAGTGTAACCAGTTTTTTGGCCAGAGTAACCTCTTAAGCCTCTTCGATAAATTTCAATTTTACCTTAAACTTTTCTTTTTTCTTGTCTTATATCTCGTTAGAACTTAATTTGATTAAAGTTGTGTATTATTAATTATTTTATATTTGCTCAATTATTTATTTATTTATTTATTTATTTATTACAACTATGGAGGATTTACAGCTATGATGATTACAATAAAAACAGTCAAGAAAACAGAAAGCCAATAACAAATCCTCACTTATATAAGTCAGAGATAAGTTACAGTGCATAAGACAATACAGAATAGGATCAAGAGGTATTATATAAGTTACAGGCACAGATCACCTACAAATTACACAGAACATAATAATATACACACAAAACAGACAGGACCCATAACAATAACTACTCAGACCCCCCACCATCACCCCTGAAGAAGTTAAGGCTTAAACACCTCCTCGCTCCCGTTACACTAACATTAAAAATATCAATTCCAAATTGTTCACACACATTATTGAGGCTTCTAGTTGAACGAATAACAAAATAATTTTTTCTATAGTTCGTCAGTGCAAATGGTACACTCAGCGGTGGGTTATAGCGAGTTCTTAACGGAATATTAATATTAAACTTAGATAAAAGTTCGCAGCAGTCAATTTCGTTACTGAAAATTTTTAATAATAGGGTACAATCAGCGATTTCACGACGCGTTGTAAGGGGTAGTAAATGGTACTTCTTGCAAAGGTCAAAGTAAATTTCCGAGTGATAAGGTACTTTCTGGTGAAAGCACAAATATTTTATGAACCTTCTCTGGATATTCTCAATTCGGTCTACATATTTTTGGTAGCAAGGATTCCAAACTTCACATGCATACTCTAAATGGCTTCTAACAAAGGTGCAATACAGAATTTTTAAAGTTTTTGCCTGTTTGAAGCCCCTAGACAGTCGCATTATGAATCCTAATGCTTTAGAAGCTCTGGCAACGATTGCATCTATGTGTTCTTCATAGATCAGCTTCGAGTCATGCGTGACACCCAGATCCAGATCAGTTTTTTTTTTTTCCTTTATTTTTAATTGATTTAAAATAAAATGGGTTTAGTAATTTTTGTCATGTTCTTGTGTCTTCCGAATTAAGTTACTGTTGAAAAGACTATTTCAATTCTTCAAAAAACCATTGCCTTGTCCTACGTGCCCGTTACTTAATAACATATTATGAATAATCGTCATATCAAGTCTCTACATTTGTTTTTTTTTATTTATTCATGCAGATATATTTTCGAAAAATTTAGGTTTTTTTAAATCAATTTTCAAATTCAAGCTACAGCTAAGTAAGTAGTACTTTAATGCGCAATATATCTTCCCACTACAATGTCAGGAACCTCGATATAGATTAAATGTCTTGGTTTATGATATAAATAGATTTATGTGACAACAAATGATATGCAAAATGATTATAGTTACGGCTTGCAACGTGTCTAAGACCTTGCCAGTAATTATTCATATCAAGATTAGTATTGCACGGATCGCGTAGTAATTTAAGCGGTCGCCACGCCGCTTACTACTGCGCTGAGTATTGTGAGTTCGATCCCCACATGAGACACGACTTTGTGTGATTCAAAAATTGTTATTCTTTGGTCAACAGTCTGGATGTTCTTTGTGTCCGTCTCATGTATCTTTGTAAAGTCCTCCATCTCCTCCATATTCACAATGCGGGTATTGTATAACAAATATAATATAAAGAGAATTAAACTAGTATATTGCAGAATTAAGTGGCGGAAGTAATTATTGGCGGAATTAAGTGGCATACTTCACTTGATTAAATAATCTATGACAAAAATACATGTGGACAACGGTACTACCTTGTACCGTACGGTGGTTCCTTACCTTATTGAATTCAGATAATAGATATTGATAGATGTCTTTAATAAAAAAATACTATTAGAGTTTCCTGGTAGCATTCATTTATCAGTATGTAAAACAAATAAGATGTTTTTTTTTTCCTTTTATTTTTAATTGATTTAAAATAAAATGGGTTTAGTAATTTTTGTCATGTTCTTGTGTCTTCCGAATTAAGTTACTGTTGAAAAGACTATTTCAATTCTTCACAAAATCATTGCCTTGTCCTACGTGCCCATTACTTAATAACATATTATGAATAATCGTCATATCAAGTCTCTTCATTTGTTTGTTTTTATTTATTCATGCAGATATATTTTCGAAAAATTTAGGTTTTTTTAAATCAATTTTCAAATTCAATTTGGTATGTCATGATCGCCATTGCGATAATTTATCGGGGTCTATTTCAACACCCTAAAATATCACTATACCTTTCTATTATAGACTTTGGTTACAAAAATTTAAATGAAATGTCACTTCACGCAAAATATTTATGTAAAAAACAGTTTTTTAATACTAATGTAAATTAATATAAGATATTATAAAGCAACAGAAGTGTTAAAATGTGTAAAATTTAGATTTTAATTTTATTAAAATCATATGGTGCAGTTCATTGGGTTAAACCAGTACTATGAAATCGTATCGTAGTATATATCGTTGTGGTTGTAGAAACGGGAACGATAATTACATGAACGTCATGGTACGAGGTCGAGAATGGCATTTGAAATGTTAAAACTCAGCTCACACATACTCCTCTTTGTGTATTTGTTTCTTAAAAACATCGCCTAGTACTTTATAAACTAGAATTTCTCACGCTCTAGTATATTTACAATTAAAATAACTATTATCAAAAAATCGTTTGTCAAAAATCAAAAATCTATTATCAAAGGCATTGTTAAAGTAAAATAAAAAATATTTTTACTATACACATTGGTTATTTAATTTCTGATACTTTTAGTAAAATTATATCTATTTTTCACGTGCTTTTGATTTGAATTCATTGTGAACATGTTTTTTTTTTAATACACTCCAATAACTCCTACAGGTACCTACTAATATAGTAACTTTGACCTCACAAGGTGTAAAGAATTTGTTAACGTAACGCCATTAAATCCTACTTATAATAAGTGGTTCCCATTACGCAAAAGCCCTAAAAGAATTATATTCAAAAATATGTTTAAAACATTTCGACTTTCAAACAAATTAATTCATACGCTTCCATTAAAATTGGGTAAAACTCGTGTAATAAAAAAAAAACCTCGCCATTTCATTGTTTGCATACGATACAAAAATATAATTGTATGATAAAATACATCAATAAACTAAAAGTTGTTGAAGCGTTCTCACAGAATTTACGCTCAGAGAACAAAAGAGTCGTTTAATAACTGTATAAAAAAACGTTTTTTTAAAAGTCATTATTTTTGTTACGCCTCGTGCCTAATTAAAGTTTCCTCCTCCACAGTTTGTTTTACTGTTACTTAAATTTAAAATATTTTATTTTAACTTTACAAACAAGGACACAGATTCTACCAAAACTCCAGTACGACTATTATTCATAAGTTAAAATGAAATCTGTTTATTAGATGCGATTTTCATTTATTTATGCTTTTCGATATTAAGACGGTTCTAAGATTTAATGAAATAAATATACTGGTTTATAATAATATTATAAACCAACCTGTCAGCGTTGCAAAGAATTATACACTATAATATTGTGTCACGCACTTGAAGGTGCAAGTGGTCCACGCCTAAATCACTAAACTGTTTTTTTTTTTTTTTCACCAATGGAAAGCTACATTATCAGCGAGTAGCATAGACTAATTTTTACAGCAAAAACCCACATATACGTGGGCGGAGTCGCAGACAAAAGCTATTCTTATTTTTTTTTCTAATACAATTTTTAATACTAGATATTATTTAAAAAAAAACTTATTATTCCAACAAAATCATTTTGTTACTTCATTTCCAAATTATGATGTAAGTATAAATAAATACATTATGCTAATACTTCCATAATTTAACGCTATCGGGAACCACGGTAAAATTCATTTGTAAAATGAAATATTCCCTGGATAATTATTATTCAGTTAAAAACAGCAGTACCATAAATCATTGAAACATATAATCATATAAAATTAATAATAATCTGTTACTTTCAAATTCTATTGATGGAATTAATAAAATCACTGTTATTTGTAATAATGCTTTTTATGTAATGTATCATTAATTAAAAACATTTAAATTACAATATGTATTTTTTTTGTATACATTCTGTAAATACGTTTTACTATTTAAGTGAATATTGTAAATAAATTTAGTATGTATATGATAAAAAAGCTCATAAATCACTGTTAATATTTGTAAATATTATTATGTATTAGAATTTAAGTCGAGCCGAGTATAATAAAAAGATTATTGTTCATTTTTATCCGTGTTTCATTTCATTTAATTTATTCTTTATTGTACACATTAAAGTTCGTGTGGGGACGGATTAAGAACACAGAGTGTCACCACCCCTATTCATCCCGTGGGTGTCATAAGAGCCGACTAAGAGAGAAAGCTAGGCAGAACAACAGCACTGCAGAGAGAAGGAAAACTTGACACAAACGCTATACCAACCCGTCTGGCCAGCGTGTCATAGTAGGCCAAAACCTCCTTCCTAAGGAGAGGCTTAGCAGTGTACCATTAAAGGCTGTTGATGTGATGTAATAATGATGTGTACACATTAATATTACATAAGTGACAAGACATTTCGTGTACAAGCCTTTGTTTAACCCAAACCTGAGTGTGTTTCATTACTGGATCTTGAAACAAAACTAGAAATTATATAAGGTAATTTTAATCAAACTGTCACGTCTTATTTGTGAAGAAAGGTTGTTACGATCATTGAATAAATTTCTTATTACACACAAATTACATTACATTTGTAAGATGACTCGTGCGTCTGTCTGTCCGTCTGCCAATTTACTCCAAATCTACTGGAGTCTGTAACCAAGTCACACATACCGCTACCATTGCAATCTACATCAAAAGCAATTTTTGGTGACCTTGACCTATTCAATAGACTTCTATCTCGTTTTCTACAAGCAGTTTTATCAAAGTAAAAGTAGAAATTTTATTTTGACTTGTGACTTAAAACTATTTTTGTACGAAATTCGCACTTATTACGTACGAAATAGAAATACACTTTTTTTAAAATTTACCTGTAATGTGTGTATTAATGCTATATTTTTTATGAACAACTGCTTATAAACAATAGTTGCCTGTAGTCCACCACCTGCTGCTGATGATGATGTGGTAATACATCATAATCATCATCTTAAATAGTTTACTGCTAGAGATAGGCCTCTCCTTAGAAATAAGCTTTTAACCTTGGCGGGACTGGTTGGCATAAGGTTTATTTGATGATGATGACTGCACGGATGGCGTAGTGGTTTAAGCGGTCGCCACGCCGCTTCCTACTGCGGCGAGTGTTGTGGGTTCAAACCCCACATGGGACGACACTTTGTGTGATCCACAAATTGTTGTTCTGAGTCTGGGTGTTCTTTGTGTCCGTTTCATGTATGTTTGTAAAGTCCCCCGCGACACAGGATTTATTCCTAATGCGGGAGTTGTCTTTTTTAATAAAAAAAAAAAAAAAAAAATTTCAAGTTTTCCTTCTTTTTGTAGTGCTGTTGTCCTGCAGCGTTCGCTTTCTTAGTTGACACCCACGGGGTAAATAGGGGTGGTGACACTCTGTATTTTTAATCCGTCACCACACGGACAATCACAGGATAGGCCCTGCCTAATTTGGGATCAGACAACCGTATGAGATTTGCTAATTTGGAAAAAATAACTTAACACATCGTGATGATGTGATGAGTTATTTTTCAAAAGACTTTAATAGTCCACTGCTGGACATAAGCCTCTCTTTAGAAAGGGTTGGTATAGGGTTTGTGTCAAGTTTTCCTTCTCTCCGCAGTGCTGTTGTTCTGCGTAGTTTTTTCCCTTACTTGGCTCTTACATCTCCCACGGGATGAAGAAGGGTAGTGCTCCACACGGACAAAAAAAAAAAACTACTAGCCTCTATTATTGACTCGGTGGATCTGCGCTTCATGGAAGACCTCTTTTTGTCTCGCACTACCAACTGTGGAACAAGTTGTATCTTATAAAAGATGCTTTAACATATCATTACATTATTTTCATATTGTCTTTAATTAATAAAACCAATATAAGTATACTGTGAAGTTAGAACTTCATGCACAAAATAGACAATACGATCAATTTAAAAACACATCAATATTATTCTAAAAACTTGATAAATAATCATCAAGTAGTTAAAATATCAAAGTTGTGTCATACATAGAGTCCAACAGTTTTTTTTTTTTTTTTTTCTCTTTATTTATTGAGCTATGTCAGGTTTGACAATGCCGCTCAATTAAAATTAACAAACAATAATTAATTCTATATACTTAAATGACAGTTTCGCTAAGAATATAATAATATACTTTGCCTATACTGGATCTACAATAATACTTAACTAAAATAATAAACTATAATTATGTAAAGTCTAACTATTTACACCCAATATGTATAATTTATACAACAGTCTGGCTCTGTCCGATAACGGAGAGGCCAAAATATTGTTGCATACCCCAACATTCTGTATGTTAAAGCCAAGAGAAGCTCTATAGGCCTCGTTCCGCGCACACTCCACCAGGAGATGGTATGTGTCCTCCACGACTTTACAGACTGGACAGAGAGGGGTTTCGACCTTTCGCATCAGAAAGGCGAACCTTCCGCACGGGGTGTGCCCGGAACGTAGCCTGAAAGCGGTGATTAACTCAGATCTACCTAGTTCACAACCGTCAAACCAAGGTTTCTTCAGTGGGTACGTAACAATGGTTTTATACCATATCCCCTTCTCTTTAGAGCGTTGATCGAAATATTCCCTCCACCATGTATGACAGCGATTTCTAACTAAATAAATACAGTCGGCATAGTATGAGAGTATGTTTACTGTATCTCCATCTGTACAAGCTTGCTTCGCCAACATATCAACTTTATTGTTTCCTATAATTCCACAATGAGAAGGTATCCACTGTAGTATCACAGATTTATATTCAGCTTTTAATTGTAAAATAAGGTTTAAGACAGAGTAGGCTATCGTTGCGCCTCGGATCGCCGAGGTGCAGCGAGCCAGATGTTGCAAGGAGCTACGAGAATCGGTAAAAATAACAAATTTGTCTGACTTAATCGACTTTATATAGGATAATGCTTCCTGGATTGCCAAAAGTTCCGCGTTCATAATGCATATATTGTTTTCTATCTTAAATTTCATTGACACTTTTATTTCATCGTCTAAAAATGCAGCTCCTATCAACCCTCTGTCCTTTGATCCGTCCGTGTACAATTTATGATACGTATTGTAGTTATGATCTATAAATTCTTCACATATTTTTTTAATGTCTGAGATATTGTAACATCGCTTTGCAAATGTAATGTTTTCAATGTTAGGTTTTATAATTGCCGAAAAATCTATACTACCTACCCACGTATCTAAAGAAAACATGTCTAACCCCTGACTCGACTGGATGCATATCTAGTAAGAGAGGTACGCCTTTCCCACGCCAATACCTATTATTTTTGTATCCAATAAGACTTTGTAATATATTGATCGTTAAATTATTTTTTAAAGATTTACATTTCAACCACAGTTTCCCTCCTAAATATAACCGCCGGGCATGCAATGGAGGGAGACACAGCTCACTCTCCATTACATGTATCGGGGTAGTTTTTATAAAACCTCCAATAACTCTCATGGCTTGATTTTGTACTTTCTCTAATTTGTATAAATTACTTTTACTACTGTTATTGTATAAAAAACTCCCATAATCCAATCTACTTCTTATTATAGCTATATAAATCCTTCTCATTTGTTTAGGGTGCACGCCCCACCCCGATCCAGCCAGCGCTTTAAAAATGTTAAGATATTTACTTACTCTAATAGTCAACTCACCAACATGCTTATTCCACCTTAATGACCGGTCCAACCACATCCCCAGATATTTAACACTGTCAACAAGCTCCAAACTCATGCTATTTATAGTTAGATCAATAAGCTGTCTGTTTACACCTTTTCTAAAGACGCAAACTTTACTTTTCGTCGGTGACACTTCTAACGCGAGTCCCGCTATCAAACGGGAAAACCGGTTTATAGCCAGCTGCAGTGTGTTACGCCCCTGTTCAATTGTTTTACAAGTTGTGTATAATACGAAATCGTCCGCATATTGTGACACATATACCTCTTTCATATACTTACAGACATTGATAGTCGCTAAATTAAAAAGCAAAGGAGACAAAGGGTCTCCTTGTGCTATACCTTTATTCGTACTTCTGCATATTATTGTGTTATCTACCTGCACACTTAAAAATCTTTCTTTTAAGAACGTCCACAAATAAATACAAATTCTCGAACCTATGCCCAGTTGATCCATAATACGAAGTAATGCACAAATATCTACATTGTTGTACGCATTCTCAATATCGATAAAACAACCTATAGTTATTTGATTTGTAACAAAACCTAACTGAATCCTACTAACTAAATTAGTTAAATTTTCGAGGGTAGATTTAGATTTCCTAAAGCCGGTAGTTTCTTCGTGTAGCAAATTATTATGTTCTAGGTACCACTCGATTCTATTGTTTATAATGGAATGAAATATTTTACATAGACATGAGATAAGAGATATTGGTCTGAGCGCTGCGCCCGCCGACATATCGCGGCCCGGTTTTGGAATCGGAATTACACGTATATTGCGCCATTGTGAAGGAACATATCCACTACACAGAATTTTATTATAAATATTAACAAGTATGTCCCTCGCACTAGTAGATAGGTTTTTAATCATTGAATATGGTATGTTATCATGTCCAGGTGACGTATCTTTTAATTTAATGCATTTCTCCAATTCACATAATGTTATTGTTTGCTCTAAATGTTCATTATATGAACAAAAGATCGGTGATTTCGGAGTAACGTAGTCAGGTGTTAAACTTTGCAGCAGATTGTAAGCATTCGTTTTATCGATATGTGAACTCGGAGATTTATAACCTTTAAGCCACTTCATTCTACGCCACATGTCAGTCAACTTTGTCGATTCGTTAATAGATGAACAAAAATCTACCCAACTCTCGCGTTTAGCTTTTCTTATCAATCGCTGGCTACTACTGATCTTAACTTTTAGCGTAATTAAATTATTAGGGGTAGGATTCTTTCTAAAAACTTTTAACGCCAACCGACGCTCCGCTATCGCCTTTGATAGTTCAGGTTTCCAGTAAGGTTTTGAGGTAAATTGCTGTAAAGGACCTTGATTAAATTTTATATAAGGTATATGCATATCGCCTGACTCATTTATAATATTTAAAAACATATCGTAGGCTGATTGCGGATCATCTGGTAAATTGAAGTCAAAAAGTTTACTATCTATATATTTTTTATATAGCGGCCAGTTAGCTTTCTTATAATTTCTTTTCTTAATAAATTGAGAAAAACTATTATCGTAGCACATACTTATTTTTATTAAAACATGGTCGCTGCCTAATGTCTCATTCATACAAATCCAGTTAAAATATACCGCTATATCCGACGTAGCAATAGAAATATCTGGGGATGACTGTTGTAGCATATTGTTAACTAATTTGATGTATGTATGACTACCGTCGTTTAGTACAACCAAATTATTATCCATTAGTGAGTCGAATATCATCTTACCCCTCGAATCTGTTTTGTTGGACCAACTAGAATGGTGACCATTTAAATCACCGAGAAATAAAGTTTTAGTGTGAAACTTTGAAAATAAATCATCCCAAACGTTTTGTGATATTGGTGGGCGTGCATTTGATGGACAGTAAACAACAATAATGTTCTCCACATACTTAATATTAAAAATTTTAACCCTTAAAAGCTGAATATTAGAATTTGAAATGGTAATTGGCTGCATTTGTGATTTAATAGATTTATGCGTAAAAACAGCTACTCCGCCATAGGAGTCGTCTCTGTCATCCCTATATATATTGTAGTCGCTTATTTTAAGTTCGAAGGCAGGATTTAGCCAGGTTTCACTGACAACCCCTATATGAATCTTCTCTCTCCATAATAACTGCTCAAAGTCAACACATTTGTATCTAATACTACGAGAGTTCCATTGGGCAATATTTATATTACAGACTTTATTCATAATTATAGATTAAAATTAATTTTAGAAGGTAGATCACAGAGATATTTAACTAGATTTACACTCACCCACTCCATAAGTAATGATAACCCGTGTTTAATCTTAGCCACAATATTCTCATACTTATCAGAAAAAAAAATTTCTTTAAATTTATCCACTAACAATGAGAAAGTTAACCCTCCAATACGCCTCTTCTCTTTTCTCGTCTTGTCTTGAACTTCTGATGGGTCCGTTGTGTTTTCAGGTATGGAATCCGAGCTATAATTTGAGAAATCCATATCCTCACTTTGAAGTTGTTTTTTGCTCTTTTTCTTGGTTTTTTCATTTCTTAAGGAGCGGGGAGGCAATACGGCAGTTGATGGTAGGTCCCGTAGCTCCGTAGTATTACACTGCAAGGATGTTCCACCTTCTTGGTTGCCAGTTGTAGATATCGCTGTCTTCTTCAATACTGCAGCGTACGTCATATTAGTACCTTCAACTGGAGTAACATCTTGTATCGGCTCTTGAGATGAATGATTTGGGCTAGGTACGATGTCCTTCTCACAATTGACAGTTGGAGGCACATACATAGCGGCCGCTTTCTTGTACGAGCAGTTATAATGAGCCATAATGTCTCTAATTGCCTTTTCTCTTCTATATATTGGACATAATCTATCCAATGCATGATGGTTACCTCGACAGTTCACACAGACGAATGAGGTTACTTGGCAGTTTGTATGATTCCTCGTACACTTCGGGCATACCTCTTTCTTACCAGGACATGAGCGTAATCCATGTCCAAACCTCCAGCATCTCGAGCATTGAGTAACAGGGAAAACATATGGGTCCACCTTCACAACCATGCCATGGATTTTTACACTCGAGGGTAAGGTGGGCCCCTTAAATCCCAATCTTACTGTCTCACTCTCTATCCATCCAGTACCTTCTGCGTTTCTCCTCTTCAGGCGTTTAACCACCAGAAGTTCACATGAGCTCGAAATCGTTTCCATCATATCCTTCTCACTCAGTTCCAACTCCACATCTCTGATGATACCATACGATACACTTACTTCCATGGGTTTTTGGCATCTCCAACCCAGTTGCTGTAACGGCTTAGATGAAATTAAAAGTTCCGAACTTTTTTCATCATCAAACTGCATAATCACTTTGTACGGGTTAAGATATTTAACCCTTGAAACATCACTTATATTGTGCTCCAACAACAATTTCGCCATTGCAAACTGTTTAGGTAATTTCTCCACGCTACTGACTGTGACTTCAATTCTATTCCTCATTCTTTTGCCATCTCTTCCAACTAAAATCCATTCTTCTTCTTCATTTAACTCACGTCCTCTCTTTTGCCTGTCCACTGTCGTCTCTGTAATTTCCATCTGTAATACGTCACTCAAATCGTTGTGGCTAGGTTGGCTATTTATTTCTTGACACATATTTTGCTCAACCACACTATTATTGTTTATAATATCATGCACTCTGTCATCCTCACTCGACACTGAGTCATCGGACGTAGTAAATAAGACCCTTAGTCGATTAGGCTCGGCACTAGACGATTCCATAAGCACAGGTACGTGTTATCTCTTCCGCGTACTCGGCTCGTGTCGAGTCCAACAGTTAGTCACTGAGTATCTTTCAACTGTCGCTGTGTGTGTCAGCTGTACCATCGCTGTCACTGTAAGCGCTCAATTCGCACGCACACCAGAATAATAACGCTGTTCATGTGAATGCGTGTGTATGTATATGCGTGAATGCGTACGTGTTGTGTAAGTGTAACACTCCATCTAGACATATAAATAATCTAAGATATACTCGTAGCCATTTCTTGTTGAAACTGATTATACCATATAAATAGATGAAATAAATCGATCGAACTCAATTTCATCAAACTAAAAGCAAGTATTACAAAGTTCTGTCTGCTATTGTCCTTTTGTTCTTCATTGTACCTACTTCAGGCGAAATGCTTCAGACTTTATTGGGGTTTCAAATACAATTTGTAGTTTAGGATTAGAATTGAATGCTTATATTTATATACTATTTATTGAAATGTACGTTAATGTATTAGATCAAAAATTCATCATCATCATTCATCAACAGCCTTCACTAGGCCACTGCTGGGCATATGCCTCTCATTAGAAAGGAGTTTTTGGCGTGCTATCCCAGATGGGTCGTTATAGGAGTTGTTTTAAGTTTTCCTTCTCTTTGCAGTGCTGTTGTCCTGCGTAGTTTTGCTTAAAATTGTGTCTTTTTATCAAAAATTCCACTTAAATAAAAAAAATTGATGACTGATATATGTCCTCTTGATTTCCTGGAATTTTTAAAGTGATTTTGTAAAATGGGACGGTAGTGTGTAACAGGACGACGGAAAAGCGTGTGGTACTTGATTTACTGTTTACAATTAAATGGTAGGTGAGATATCAGATATTAAATATATGATGTATCTTACTTGAGACGAAAGGTTGTCACGGCTATTAAATATATATTTTCTTTTTAAATAACTACTAGCCTCTATTATATTTTTTTTATTACACAACACTAACACACAAATAACTCTGCGTAACACCTTTCTTCTCTCTTTCCTGCAATTTTATACTTGGTTTAATGTTTCCTCATCAGATGGTAGGTGAGATTTCAGATATTACACATATATCCTCTCTTATTTGAGACAAAAGGTTGTCACGGCTATGGAATAAATGTCTTATTACACACACACATTATTTTATATTACACTTACGAGATTACTCGTGCGTAACACCTTTCCCCTCTTTTTCCTGCAATTTATTCCAGTAATTTTGTACATTGGAAAAGAATTGTGTAACAAGAAGATGGAGAACCACGTGGTACTTGATTTGCTAAAGTTCACGCGTCAGATGGTTAGGAGAGATGTCAAACAGATGTCATGTTTGTCGCAATCGTTATTCTTATGCTGGCAACTCGCCTATGCTTTGTTGCATTTTGGTAGGGTATACAATTATTCTAAACAAAGTATTATGAATACTTAGAAATATAAAAAAATAAATATAGGTATACCATTTTTACAAGAGTCACATCATATATGTACTCGTATAATTGTCATAAATTTAATGTACAAAGGCAAACAGTGTAATTGAAGATGTATTTCAATTTTGTGAATGTTAAATTTTCTAGATAGAAAGGTAGATAATGCAAAAGTGAGTGTATTTATTGCTTGCTACGCTTTATTACTCTACCAATGAACATAAAGATTTTCCTACACGTTGTGAAGGGTATAAAAAAGAACTTAAAAACATCTAGAAAGCAGTTTGGCTTCAGGTACTTGATTTGATTGATAAACTCTACATGTGAGCTCGTAGCTCGTAGTGTAGCTCGTAGCGTAGCGTGTAGCCGTAGCCATGGCTACAAGTTACTAATAAGTTCTAGGGTTAAAGTTTATTAGTAATTCAATTGTTAAGAAAGGCGACTTTTACTTAAGTTAACGAGCCAGTATATGGATGTTACAATCGCTAAAATACGTCACAGAATATGCAGAGGAACGGAAGAGACGTACCTAAGTAGTAACTAGTCTACATTTCGCGTCTGTATAGCTTATTAGCCATAAGTATAAATAAAAAAACAAAAATCTTCGTTTTAAAACACCACTATAGTCTGTTTTTTAATCTCGTAGACTAAATTAACACATGCAAATGTCAAATTTACAAATAATGTTGCCAGCTCGTTTGTGCAGTGTTGGACCTACGATACCGGTTTGTTGAATCGTAACTTTTTATTTATAATAGACGAATTTAATTTTCATTCAAAGTTTTATATTTAAAATTCACGTACGTACACACGGCTGCACGACGTGCTACAAACTGCCAGGGAAATCTGACCACGCAACGCCATGCGTAATCCGACCATGTTTCGATGCCTTTAAATTAAACAAAAAAAAATTATAGACGCCATCAGTGTTGTTCCCGTACGCGTTAAAACGGCAATCTTAACCCTTTTCTCTTACGAAAAGGCACAACTTAAAAAATACGGCAATTATGGAACTTGACACCATACGAACAACTGCAACTTTTAAAAATAATTATGATAATATGGTAGTTTTAAAAAGTTAGATTTTGAATACGGCAATCCTAAATTTCACAGGAACAACACTGGACGCCATTTTGTTTACCTTATTCGTCCTTCAACCTCTGAAGTGTTCTAATGCGTCCGTTGTGTCTTGATACAATTTCAAGTGCTATTTGTTATATTTTCGTTGAGTTTGTTTCTGTTTGTTAAGTTTTGTGGGTTTGTTACGTTACGTTTGTAAAAAAAAATAGATTTCAAAAACAAATTGGACGATTTCACTGGTTTAAAAGGGCCTTCAGGCAAGGGGAGACGACTTGTAGTGTCCCATGTTGGAAGCGAAGAGAGTTTCGTGGATGATGGTCTATTAATATTCGAAGCAAAAAGGGGCTAGATGATTACCACAAGGAGATGACTTCTGATATATACGAAAACTGGTTAAAAAATATTTTTCCGAAATTAATAGGAAACGCAGTACTTGTAATAGATAATGCTCCATATCACACCAGGAAACTGGAATCGTTACCTACTTCTAGTTGGCGAAAAGGGCAAATCCAAGATTGGCTAAAATCAAAAAATATTTCATATGACGAGACAATGTTAAAGCCCGAAGTAAATGAAATTGCCCGAAAGCACAAAAAAGCCCATGAAAGGTATGTCATCGATGAAATGGCTGCTGAACGGGGTGTCACTATTTTGCGACTGCCCCCTTACCACTGCGAGCTAAACCCGATTGAGTTGGTCTGGGCTCAAGTAAAGGGGCATGTCGCTAAAAATAATAAAACATTAAAAATGAATGAAGTACGAAGGCTTTTTGAAGAAGGGCTTCGTCAAATGACCCCAGCGGTGGAAAGACTGTGTAGTCCATGTAATTAAAATTGAATATCAAATGTGTCATCTGGGCCATATAACCGACAACATTACTGATACGTTTATCATAGAAGTAGGTGGCGATTCTGATGATTCAGAATATTCCTCAGACATGGAGTCATTATCTGAATCAGATTAACGCGAATACCTGTAATTAAGTTATGTAATTAAAAATATATGTTTTACATTATTAATTTTGTATTATTACGTTTTAAATAAGTACCTACACATTATTTCAGGATAGCTTATTGTAAAAAAACGATACTTGATTTTATTAACGCTAAGTTTCGGTTGTGCCACATCACTATTTAAGACTGCAATAAACTGACAACACTCGTAATGTCAGTTTAGTCTACGAGATTAAAAAACAGACTTTAAGTGGGGAAGAATATTTTTGTTCGGCCATTTTTTTCATGATTTTCGTATAACTCTCCATTATCTAGTCACAGATTAATTTATGAGAATCGTTTGAATCGTTCAAAATTTACAGGAAAACAGTGATGAATATTCATACGTACAGAACAAAAAGATCACCTACCATTTTGGCTTTGCTACAGTCGTTTTATATTTTATAAAAAGCCTAGTCTATCAATTCTTAAATTATAAATTTGGAAGTGAATTTGTTTATTACGCTTTCACGCCAAAACCGAATACCGCTTTTACATATGTACATTACTTACTAGCTTTTGCCCACGTATATGTTAGTTATCGCGGTAAAAAGTATCGTTACGAGCTGGTAATGTAGCTTCCCCATGGTGAAAGAATTTTTAGAATCGGTTTAGTGGTTTAGGTATAAAAGCCTAACGAACAAACTCAATTTCTCATTTATAATCTTAGTATGGATTAAATTTAATTACCTATTTTGATAAAATTAACAATATCTGAAGGATAATAAAAGAGTATAAGCCTTGTAAAAGTAAACCTGAGCTTTTAATCTTTCAAAAACTTTCAATTTCAACAAGGAAGATACTTCTCCAATTTAGTCTATCTCATCAATGAAAGTCTAAACTCACGGTAAGAATTTTTATTCATAATTGTACAACCTGTAGTTTATAAGGCCTCCTTTACAAATGAAATTGTTGCTTCATATTTTACGAACAAGTGATTTTTAACTTTATTGCCAGCTAGAAATAACAGCTTGGAAAAACAAGTTATCTCAGAGAGCTCTGTAAAAATATAAGTTTTAAAAATAATAAATGTGCTTTAAATACTCATTATTTTACATTAGCGGATAGATTTCAAACCAATTATTTAGTGTGAATGTTATCTTTTGAATAAAATAAGAATTCAGCAAAAAAACAGCGTGATAAAAATTAAACAGTACTCTCAGTGTGAAAAAGTGATAAATGACAGTTAATAAACTATAAATAATCTGAAGAAAGTAGTGCTGAAATAAAGTGATAAGTTGTGAACCAAATAAACAATTTTGGAAAAAGTAAATTAAGCTATGTTGTGAGAACATTTTTGCACCATGACTCATACATAACGACTTGCTTGAATTCAAATACATCTTGCGAGGAAAGTGATCTCTAATTTCAGTTAATCGTCTAAAAGCCTTAGATAGTCGATAGCGATAACGGGGCCCTTTCAATCGCAAGTCGCGAGATCTAATTCAGCATCGGCTTGTTGTTTTTGTGTTTTTTTTTTTTTTTTTTTTTGTGTTTTTTTTTTTTTTTTAAAGTAATAGATTTGAAAATGGAGTTTGAAAACGTTACACTGCGTTCTAAGCGAAAATCTTTGTCGTATCATGATATATCAAATCTTTCTACTGGCTCGTTATTTGAAACAACGATACAGAGTCTACCAAATACATCAATAGATGGCACTAACAGGTGCTGTGAGATACTTAACGATCGAATATGCGAAATGGATGCGAAGTTACTAACTGCAAATAATGAAATAGATAATTTACTTCAAGAAAACGAAAACTTAAAAGTTGAATTGAAAAAGTGCTATGATGTTATAAATATGTACAAAAAAATATCGAACATCGACAGTAATAAAAAATCACAGTTAACTCGTAAACAAAGAAGAAATACAATACAAATTGACTCAAACGAAGCATATGACAATAATGTAATACGAGTATCATCACCCTTACCCGACAAAAATAAAATGAACTACAAAACTATTAAAGTAAATGCTTCAACACAAACGGTTGACGTCGACTTAAAATTACATAAAAAACAAATAACGTCTATCAATGTGTCACAATATCATGAACAAGACAAATGTACTTTAGCTACTAAATTGGCAACAGAACGTGCACCAACAAATCAAAAATGTGACAGAAAGGTTATGAATAGCAAGCGCAAAGTATGTATCTTGAGTAGTAACAAAACAAACAAAGTTCTATCGATAGCCGAAGGTAAATTTCGGAACTCTGCGTTATGTCATTACTTGTATCCTAACTGTGGAATTGTACAACTATTTACTAATTTGAAAACGAAACTTTTAAACTATACACTAAAGGACTATTGTATTGTTTTCATTGGTGAAAACGATTTTCTTAAAACAAACAATTATTTCAACTTGATAATTTATGTACGAGACATTCTGTTATCACTACAACATACTAACATTATTATTTGTCTACCCACTTATAAATATAGTCGTTGCTCGGTGATGTTTAACTCGAGGATTGAAACCTTTAATAACTTATTTTATAATCTCGACATTCAAAATTATAATCATGTAATAATAGTTGACTCGAACTCTAATTTGAAATATGATTATTCTATGTTTAAATATAACGGTAATTTGAATAACAGAGGAATGAATAACATTTTTAATACTGTAAGTTATCATATGCAATCTGGCAGCAGTGAAATAATTGATTATACTCGTAGCTCTGACAACTGTAAGCATTCAAATTCTACGGCGTTAATAGACCTCTCAAACTCTAATCGATCAGATGATAAAGATTTTTTTCGTTTATAATCATTTAAATTTATTGCATCAAAATGTAAACGGACTGTTGAATAAATCCGATATTATAACAGAGTGTATAGATACTCTTGCTCGTAATGGTCAGATTATTAATGTTTTATGCTTCACTGAACACAATATGATGTCGGGTGACGTCGACTTTCTTAACATACCCAATTACAAATTAGCTACATTTTATTCTAGGAATAATCGAAATGGTGGTTCATGTATATTAGTGCAAAACTACTTACAATTTACAATTATTGAAACAGTGTGGAAATTTAACATTCCTAACATATTTGAATGTTGTGGAATAGAAATCACTCATCATAACATATCAGTAATATGTCTATACAGACCTCCAAACTTGAGCAAAATTGACATTTTCTTCAGTAATTTACATGAAATGTTGCGTCTTTTGTATCTAAAAAATAGACCTAACATTATAATAAGTGGCGATTTTAATATTGACCTACTAAAAGAGACTAGGCACTCCATGACATTTAAACGGTTAGCAAAAGAATACAACATGAAATTTGCAGTAAACGCACCAACCCGCCCCAGTAGTGGCAGCTGTTTAGATAACATTGTTTACAACATGAGAGGCTGTAAAAGCGAGATTCTAGAACTAGGGGTATCCGATCACACTGCACAATTAATTAAATTTCCAATACAACAAACTTGTATTTTGAAGTTTTGGTACACACGCAAACGCGATTACTGCAAGGAAAATAAGAATATATTTAGGAGATGTCTTAAAAATTTAAGTTTTTCCGAGGTCTATGAATGTAATACGGCTAATGAACGTTTTGATGCTTTTTTCTATTTATTTAAATTTTTTTACGACCTATGCTTCCCCATACTAAAGCGCAAAATATCCACACTTGTTAGACCGAGGTGGATAACCCGAGGTATTATATTGTGTAGTAAAAGAAGGCGAGACTTGCTTTGGAAACATAGACTAGCGAAAACTAGCGACACGAAACTAGCTTTTAAAACATACAATAAAAGATATAAAACTATATTAAAGCTGACTCAGAAGGCAAGAAATAGTTATTTCATTGCTAATAGTAAAAATAAATCCAAAGCTACGTGGAAAATAATAAATTCAATCAAAACAAATGTACCTAGGGATAGTATCAAGAAATTATTAATTAATGGTAAAGTGGTTACTCATCCAAAATTGATTGCAGAAAAATTTAATAATTATTATATAGACCAGGTAGATACCAATATAAATCTAAAGACATGTAATTATAAAAATATTTCCAATTTTAAATCATTTAAATCTATGTTTATGAAACCGATTGTACCTAATGACGTTAATACTATAATAAAGAATTTAAAAAACACCGGCAGTACAGGCTATGATGAAATCCACACAAGCGTAGTAAAATCTGTAGGTACTATTATAGCACCTGTATTAACTGACATCCTAAATGATTGTATTCAAAGCGGAACTTTTCCGGACAAGCTAAAGACATCAATAGTAAAACCTCTGTTTAAAAAGGGCTCAAGAACTGAAATGGGTAATTACCGACCTGTAGCACTGTTACCAGTATTTTCTAAAATTTTTGAGAAAATCATTTACAGCAACTTGAAAATAATAACTATCTGGAAAATAATAACATTATATGTAAGGAACAGATGGGCTTTAGAAAAAATAAAACAATTAATATGGCTATATATGGATTTCTAAAGAACATATATATTAATTTAGATAACCGTAAACCAGTAATGTCATTGTATATGGATATGACAAAAGCGTTTGATCACGTGGATCATAACATATTAATTAAAAAAATGTATAATTACGGGATTAGAGGCAATGTCCTTGTCTTGATACAATCATTTTTAGAAGATAGAAATCAAATAACACAGATAAATTCAGTCAATTTCAAATCTAAAACTGAGGTAGCTTATTCATCAAATGCTAGAAAAATTAAATACGGCGTGCCACAGGGAAGTGTTTTGGGCCCATTACTTTTTCTCTGCTACATAAATGATTTTCCTAACACTACGAAACATCAAATGTCTTTATTTGCCGATGATAGTACAGTTATTTTTAATAAGGGTACATTGAATGAAATAGAATACGATATAAATACTAGTATTGTAGACATTATAAATTTCTTAAATGCTAATAACCTAAAAATCAATCTGTCGAAAACAAAATTTATGAATTTTCAAATAAGACGAAAATGGACATCAGAAGTACACATCTCATATAAAGATGAAATCGTAGAAGAAAGTACAGTAACAAAATTTTTAGGGCTTCAAATTGATAATGACATGTCATGGAAAACTCAAATTAATTGTGTGTGTAATAAATTAAATACATTTTCCTATGCTTTATATATGCTATCAAAAGTAGCGAATGAAAATGCACTTCTTGCCGCTTATCACGGCTATGTGTCATCGACCTTAAGGTTCGGCATAATATTCTGGGGTAATGCCACAAATAAGCAAGACGTGTTTATAGCTCAAAAGAAATGTCTCCGAGCTATGTGTAAACTAAAAAGCACTGATACATGTAAGCCACACTTTTGTAAACTAAGAATATTGACATTTCCATCTATGTACATTTATGAAGTCTGCATGTTCGTGAGAAATAACATTTCTCTATTTTCTTTTATAGAAAGTCAACGTCGCTCCGACAAATTGCACTTATTAAAAGCCAAAACAGCACTTCTACATAAAAGTGTATACGCAATGGCACCAAAGCTGTACAATCATTTACCAAAACAAATAAGAGACCGTAAAAATGTTAATGAATTTAAAAGCAATCTCTTAAAATTACTTATTGACAAAGCATACTACTCCATAATAGATTTTCTGAATGATAAATTTTGACTTCAATTAGTTATGTATATGATTAGGTATTTGTAAATGACATTTATTTTGACGTTGTAATTATTAATTGTTTTAAAAAATTTAATTTATTTTGACATTTTATTTAGTATTTTGAACTTTTAATTATTTTGACATTTTCGATTATTCATTATTTTGACATATTTAGTTCGACTTTTTTGATTGTTAATTATTTGACATATTGAGTTTGTCATTTTTAATTATTTTAACATTTTTCCCGATTTAATCATCATTTATCAATATCAGTATGTTTTTAATTAAGAAATCAAATCAAAGTCTATTTTTATTGAATTGAATAAGTATATGATTACTGGACTTTAAACAGTTGTATTGCACAGGAATAATGAAATCCTTTTATTGTTTTGTATGCCTATTG
The DNA here is from genome assembly GCA_902825455.1 of Arctia plantaginis. NCBI lineage: Eukaryota > Metazoa > Arthropoda > Insecta > Lepidoptera > Erebidae > Arctia > Arctia plantaginis. Next base: position 11,105,661 of record CADEBD010000226.1, on the reverse strand, counting down.
GCGAAACATGGCGATCTTTTAAATATGGTTTGTAACATCTGAATTTACCTGTGTTTTACGAAATAAATGATTGATTGATTGATTGATTGATTGAGAAAAATGAGTTTTTTGATTATCGTTTCTGATAAACGGAGCTTGTGAATAAGACAAACATAAGAGCCTTGTAATATAGTAAGAATTGGAAGACGAAATTTATATGTTGGCTTTGTATAGGCAACCGTGGTAGAGTCACACACTTCGGCAGTCACACACACATGGAAAACCGTTGTTAAGCTATTGTTAATTTGTGTATGTATTTCAAGTGAGTTATTAAAAGAGAACCAAACTGCCGCCTCCTACCATGGGTCACACTCAAGGTTGCCGTGAGCAGCGATATCACTTACCATCCCGTGACCCGTCTGCTAACTTTTTTTGGAGTTTACACCTTAAGAATCGATTTAAATCTAAGGCGCCCTAAATCTAAGTATGAAAAAAATATATGAAGAGTAAAATGTAGTGATCGAATTACCTTGTTACCTTTTTTGTGGGCAATCTATCGTGCGCAACTTTTATATGTGTGTGTATAACTTGTATACTTATGTGCATACGAATCGATCTTACCGTGTTGGTTTGGTTATATTACCAATATTGCAGAAGGTTGATTACTTCACTAGAAGTGCTAGTATCTCTCCGGAGCTTATGGCCCAACATATCGTACGACACTAGATCGAACGCTTTGCTTTAACCTCAGTATTACAGCTTCAGTAGAAAGCCCTGGTCTGAAACAAAATTGACACTCATTTAAATCTACATATTTACTTAGCTGATGGTCAAGCAAACCATCCAGTACTTTCGCCACCACAGTCGCTGGAGAGGTTGGCTTGTAATTATTCCTATCAGAGGCATCGCTCGTCCTTTTTTTAATTATAGACACAAGTATTGTCTTAAAGTTAATACGCATGTAAAACACAAACATTAAACAGTAATGCCAACACTCTTGGTAGATGAACTCCCGCATGTTGCAGATGTTCAGCACTGGGACCATCGTGTCCTTGTGATTTGGAATGCTTCATTTTTTTATTGCATAAGCTACTTGTGTTTCTGTAAAAGAAATTACATTGTTACTAGAATCGATCTCAGTATGCACCTGAAATGTTCTCGAAATAATCCGGCATTTCGGGCTGGCTCACACTCGCCATCAACACTCGCTAGCAGACACGAAACACTCGTCATCGTTTTGGAGTGCTTCCAAAAGCTCTTGAAATCCTTACCCTTATGATGTGTTGCCAGAATATACAATTTTATTTGGGTTTCATTGTCATGGCACCACTTGAGTTTAGATTTAGAGAACTGCCGAGACCCTCGCATTTTATTATAAACCTCTCCAAAAATAGGTTTACCACTTGTTATCCATTCTTGAAAACTGATTCGTGCCTTCCGGTAAGCCTTACCGACATACTTATTCCAGCCTGTTATTTTTTTTCTTTTTACATTTTAAATTATTACAACTGCCTATTGGAGCCTCACTTCAGTCAACAATACCAGCGTATAATTATCAATAATTCCTCTTTGCTTCATGTTTTTACAAAATCCTTGGGTACACTCCTGAATCTCTTCTGGACAATCAATAATTTTCAACCAGTTATTAAAGTAATACTTATATTTATTTATTTGCTTTATTAAAATGTTTTAAAATAGTATACTCAACTCTGTATGTCAAACTACTTACTTTAACCGAAACTGCCAGCAGGAAATTATCCGACCAGAAGACATCGTACCTTACCTAAATGTCAGTTACACATTGCATAGCTGTCTCTGTCATCAAACAGTGAACAAACCAACTTCTACAGTTATTATGACTATCACTTATAGAAGTGATTGTATTCCACGATAACTTCAGATGCATCACATCTGCACAGATCCATCTTCGCTCGTCACCAAAATGTAGATAGCTCGTCAAATAATAGATCCTTGAGATCTGCGTTAAAATCACCCAGCATTATTACCGATTCTACAGCGCACCCCTTACCGTACGATATTGATCTCGCTTAGAACGTCTGTAAAATCACTAAAGATATTCTGACAGTTCGTGGGCATGTACACAAAAAATAATAGAGTCTCTCTGCCTCAAGTGGATACTTTTATGACCGTTAGTACAACTGTAACTGAAGAAAAAACTCACTTCTTCCACATTACAGCAAGTCCACCGTAAGGTATTAAACGCAGAATGCCCGCTGTCTTACATAACTCTCTTATCCCCTCTACACCACTCCACTCCTTTACAATAAAAACTAATCAGATTTAAATTTTCTCCACCATTTAAAATCATATAAAGATATTATATTGTAGCCCCTACCCTCAGTTCTATCCTCCTTGTTTAAACCTTTTGCCCATTTTTCATTAAAGTCCATATTTAACAAAGACAACTCTCGCACTAGAAATAGGAACTTTAGAAACATACATAAAACGGACACAAAAACACCCAGACTCAGAATCACACAAAGTGTTGTCCCATGAGGGTCGAATGCATAACACTCAGCGCAGTAGGAAGCGGCGAGGTGAGCTTAAACCACTACGCCAACCGTGCAATCAAAATTTGACCCCTTTACCATTAAAATAAGTGCCTTACTTAGTTAAATCTCAGCGTTAGCGTAAAAATCTGAAAATTGAGCTCGACACAAATTGTCGATAAATACATTAAATGAGATAAGCCAGGTGACGCTTCGCCGAGGCTCAATCTTATGACATATATACCGCCTCCCTTTATTTTATTGTTAGGTTTTCTGTTCGGTGTTATGTTAACTTCATACAATAAAAGTAAGTTAATATTGTAGTATGATTTATGTCACGATTTTGTCAACTTTAACTAATTAGCAGCCATTTAAGTTGATGCAGCATTGGAATATGGCATTGAAAGTAACAGAAGGAACATTACTTATAATGAATGCAACACTCATTAGTCTTGTTTAGAGTCCAAAGCAATTCTTAAAACAAAAGGACTTTGTTGCTAAAATCGTATTGTTTAAGAGTTTCTGAAAAATCGCTCTCGACGGCAAAATTGGATGTTGTCGTTTTTTGTTATAAATGTCTTCCGTCTTCCAATTCTTACTATATAAGATGGCTCTTATGTTTGTCTTACTCACAAGCGCCGTTTGTCACAAACTATAATCAAAAAAGCTATTTATATAGCCAGTAATAAAGTTCAAAATCGCTGCTTTGTAAAATATTAAGCAAGATTATTTAATTTGTGTAAAATTCCGTATAAACTACAGGCTGTACAGTTATGAATATAAATTCTTACCGTGAGTTGATGAGGTTGACTAAATTGGAGAAGTATCTTCTGTTGAAATGGAAAGTTTTTAAAAGATTAACAGCTCAAGTTTATTACTCCTTTCAGATATGGTTCATTATATTATAACAGGCAATTGACTGTTATCTAATAACCGACATACTCGCCGACGGAGCCGGAGACAGAAGCTATAATTATTAATACACAATTCAAAAGGCTATCATTACTGTAGTAGCTTTTGCTAACAGTTATAACAGCGATTTGATTTGTAAACCTTTGCCCAATCATGTTTTTTCTCCATCCCATGGTTGCCTGGAAGTGGTTGGGTTTGAGCAATAAGGCCGCGACTTATACTTATCTCATTTAATATATCTTATTTTACATGGATCACCTGATGGAAAGCGAAACCTCCATCCATGGATGCTTGCAACTCAGCAGTCAAAAGCGCGTTGCCAGCCTTTAATAAAGGCGCTATTACGCTATTTGGGTAAAGGGTAAAGGTCGTATCGGTAAGGAAATACCGCAGACGATAACCTGGTGTACTACAAAGTGATTTATTATTATTATAAAGAAATGTAAAGTATCCTAACTTATATTAATATTACAAATACTAAAGTAAGTAAGTTAGCTAATAAGTAAGTGTAAGTTTATTTATTTGTAACGATTGGTATGATTGAGAAATATTAGAGACTCATGGAAAACAGGCATTAAGCAATCCTTTCGTATTTTTCACCAGGTCACCTGATTGTAAGCAACAGCAACAGGACATCTGCAACTCAAAAGTCACAAGTGCGTTGCTACTCTTGGAGTCCCTCTCGCTCGAGTCAGCGGGAGGAGGGAATTGGGCTTCGGTAACCTCACTCACTCGGTGAAAGGCAACGAGAGAATTGCTTAACACCGGTTTTCTGTGAGGCCGTCTTATCCGAGCGTGTGACGTCACATCATAATGGACACAACAGTTGTGTCTGTTGAGTTGTAGATGTCCGTGGGCGGCGGTAGATAATTAACATCAGGAGACCACTGTCTGCCCACTAGTTTTTCCTCTATATCCTAAAAATAGACCAACGTCTTTCTAAGGAGAGGCCTATGTCCAGCCAGTGAACTACTAAAGGCTGTTAATGCTGATGATCACCCTAAAACTAGAGTTTTTCTCGTATATTAATTTATCAGATTTCATTCATCTCTACATTCATACAGAAAAGCTTAAGAATGTTTTAGTCTAACGCGTTGGAACCACCAGTCGAATTATAAACATTATTTTGCAATTGGAAGTCTAAATTAAAAAAAAAAGTATTTAAACATCACTCTACGGCCTTAAAAGATGAATAAATGTCCATCATCAACAACCTGTAAGAATCCACTGCTAGACATAGGCCTCTCCTTGGAAAAGAGGTTTTGGCCTACTATACAATGCTGGCCAGACGGGTTGATATAGGGTTTGTTTCAAGTTTGCCTTCTCTTTGCAGTGCTATTTTCCTGCGTAGTTGGCTCCCTTAGTCGGTTCTTACGACACCCACGGGATGAATAGGGGTGGTGACATTTCGTATTCTTAATCCGTCACCACACAGATATACACACACAATGTCCATAACAATGAAAATACTACAGGTACACAATAAGCACACAATTTATTAAAACTATTGAAAATATTTTTAGAACCGGTATTATTTAAAAGGCTTAATGCAATTTGCATCCCCTTCAAAATGGCAATGAGTTCAACAATTATTTAATTGCGATTTCAATTATTTTCAGCAATGAATATTATTATGCAATTATCAAATGTGTCTTTAAAACAATTTGCTTTTAGGGTTTATTCTATTTTGACACCGTGCATTAATGACTGAATGTCATAACATTTTAAAATGCTAATACTTTATAAATTACAGCAATTTGTTTAGTCCAGTATTTAGTCATAAATTTATAGGACTAAGTGTAAGGTACGTTCCTAGAAGAAACTGAGATACTGGCAGTAAAAACGGGCATTTAAAATTATCAAGTCTTAAGAAGATAGTGGGATGGCAAGCGGATTTAAACTTAAACACATGAGCCATAATATTGATATTCTCTTGTAACCTGATTTACTATAAGATTTTTTAATACTAAAAAACTATTGTGCAGTAACTATTATTGCCGTTTGCGTGTTCAAGAAAAGATTTTCTACTGTGTTACCACTGGGTTTGCTAACCGCACATGTATAACCGACTCTTACGACGTAGAGGCACATTCTCGTTCAACGAAGCGTAACCGACAAGACTGTAAGCGATTCAGGAAAAACTTACAGAGTTCTATTAGTGTCAGAAACAATGTTTAAGTATAGTATTGGATCTTTTTCGTAATACGATGTCCCAAATCGTGTGTTAGTGTGAGGTGTAGCATTAATATCTTTCAAAAATAGAAGACACCCATCAGCTTCCATAGAATACTACTACAGCTTCCATTAAATACTAATAATTGGAGGGGTACCATGGCCTCACAGAAAACATAGCAATTATTATTATTATTTCGTTGTTATCACCAAGCGAGTGAGTTCACCGGTGCCGAAACCCTTCCGGTATTCTTTGGTTGGCGGTAGTTAATATCCATCTGGTGACCCTACTGCTTGTTTGCTGACCCCATACCATACCAACCAACCCAATTCCAGTTCCATGTGAGGATGAGCCTGACTAGCATTGCGGCCTTTATTAGTCCAGCATAGAAACAGCAAGAGCTAGTATTGAGTAAAGAAAGTGTCCAGATATGAGTGAAAAATATATATTTTGATTAAATATTACCTTCTCAGTTGCTGGTGAATAATAAAGCGATTTCAAGACATCACACCAACTCAAGAAAACTAACTTTATCCTCAACTAAGAATATTCTAGAGAATATTATATAACTTTCATGTCAACTCACCCCAGTTGACTTACAAAACGCATTACACGGTCATATTAATAAAATAGTAAGAGATGACATCCGCCATGATTAATAGTCCTCTATAGTAATAAAGTGACAGCATATGTAAAAACTCAACAGTGAACTTGTAGCGGCAAATTATCTATCTATATATATATATATATATATATGTTAAGCGGGTTTGAATATGCTTCAAAAACTGTAAAAGTTCTAAACCGATTATGCTCAAATTTTAACACGATATACAAACTGTTTCAAAGATGGTTTTTATCTATTTTCCGCGTCAGTTTTGTTTCTCATTAATACAACCACAACGTGCCACAGCGAAGCATGACAGGGTAGCTAGTTTAAAGAAACTCCCGAATCACGAATGTATCCTAAGTCGCGAGGCATTTTACAAACATACATGAAACGGACACAAACAATACTGCTACACAGAACAACAATTTGTGGATCACATAAAGTGTTGTCCCGTGTGGGGATCGAACTCACAATACTCAGCACGTTGCGCATGCCATCTGTGCAGTCAAAATTTTCGTAACTATAAAGAAAATGGTTTTGAGATGTTTTAACAAAACTTTTAACTGGAGATTGGATTGGAGACTTCGGCAAAAAGGGGCCCGCTCGACCGGGTTATTACAGCCTCACAGAACAATCTTTGTAAAGCAGTTCTTTTATTGCTTTTCCCAGGTGACTGAGGTTACCGAAGCCCAAACCCATGATTCTGGGGGGCGGAACTCAAAGAACGGCAACACACTTGTGACTCTTGAGTTGTAGGTGTCTATAGGTACGGTAGTTACTTACCATCAGGTTACCAGTCTGCTCGTTTGCCCTCGTATAACTTAAAACAAAAATTGACCTTCGAAACATGAACTCCTCCGAGTCTTTTTCTCAAACTAGGTGGGGGTCGGTTTTAAGTCTACTACGATACGGCTGAACTTAATTGGAACGAAGTTCCTTATCGCGCGTTGTGAAAGGGGGCTAGACGGAAAAAATTCTTACGAAAATTGGTCACGACACTTTTTATTTTGAATTGTCACTTGTCAGTCATTCAGCGCCATCTATCGAATAGTAAAATTAAAATTTATGTTCTTAGGTTGAGCAAAAAATATTGTATTCGACATCATTTCTCAAGGAGATTTTACCAATGTATAAATTGTTTTAATTAGAAACCAACTGAAAAATATGTAGGTAATAGCCGCTTTCATAGATGGCGTTGTAATTAAAATCGTGTCTAATCAGTTTTACTCGATCGTAACAACTTCGTTCCTATCGGGTGTCCCACGACACCACACGGCTTTTTTTTTTACGAGAAGCGACTGCCACCAGACTCCACAACCCAAGTGTTAGGCGATATAGAAGTTCTGTAGACAGACTGTTGTCGGACTCTTTATGCCTCCAACTACCCGTAACGACTGCCACAGATGTTCGTATGACAACCCAGATCAACGGCTCTCCAAAGCACGGTAAGTACCTCTCTTCTTTTAAATTAAAACAAAATTGAATAAACTGCAAGAAATTCCAAACAAAAAAGTTCCGAATAACATGCCGCATCTCCAATGCACTCGTAGGATAAGAGGAAATCCCGGTTCCACGATTGCTACTATTTTTCCTCATTTTCTCTCCCATTTATGTGTATTATACGGATGATATCTCCATCTCTTTCACGTATTTTTATGTACGTTACTAAGGAAGTATAAGTTTAAAAAAACTCTTTGTAACTGAATAAACCATACGTATTATTATAAATTTAAGAGTTAGTTTGCTTGTTTGTTTGTTACACTTTCACGCCTAAACCACTAAAGCAATTTTAAAAATTATTTTACTAGTACGATATATTTTACACATACTTAACTATTTTATCTATAAGATTTTTATTTTTACTTTCTTACTTCTTTCAATATTAATAAAAGCTGAATAGAAATCCATATCACGTTTTATACACGTCATTTCTTTATTCGAGTTCTGAAGATATTAAACTTTTGACAAACACGCTTGAAGCTTCTTCAAACTCTATGAGTCTCAGATTGTATGTGTAATATATTCATATGTATTGTAAATCACACTATATTACTCTCTTATTGGCCCCCCTGTTACGTTGAGGTTATTTTGCAGTAGATACACACAGCAGGATTTCTACACGAATTGGAATCCGATAGAAGCATTTCGAGCTGATAGGCAAAGTTTAACCAATGTAACCGTTATAATCACTAACACAAGAACCAATATTGAATTTCTCTTGGATTACCAAAGCGTGAGTGAAGCCTGGTTTTTCCTTCCTATGATACAAGTATAGAATAAAGCATATTTGGTTTATTTTGTGTCTTCAGTGAGGTTACCATCTATATGGTAGCCAAGGTTTGCTTGAGTTCACAGAAACTCATTCCTGCAGAAATTTTATACCTAACCATTTTGAAGTGACAATTTGTTGTGTGCTATTATAGTGAGTGATCGAGTTAGAGTAAAGCTTAGTTTTTTATATGTTTTTTTTCCTCATTTTCCTGTAACCTGATATTGATATGATATGATATTGCAAAACGTGACATAAGTGTGTAACAGGAAGCCATTGAAACGCTAGCTGCTAGAATTCGCTGTCAGATGGTTGGAGAAACGTCAAACGCTACACATCATATGCGACTACTGAACGTCTCGCTAGTTTTTGAAGTGATAACTTCTTATGAGGGGGTAAACCGCTTCGTTACGTAACGCGTTACGGCGCCAGTCTATCTGGCTTCCCTTTCTTTCGCGCATACGGCAACGGTAGGCAGGCTCCTCCTCTCTCACAAAGCTTTACATAAAAGTTAAGTAATAACCTAAGCTTTTCTCAAGTTAAACAATTTCAATATTAAATAGTTCAACTAAGATTAGAGTAAGTTATCACGTCTCGAGACGCACAAGTTTTTTTAATAATTTTCTCACATTATATTGTCTAACTTATGATATTATACCAGTACATTGATATGTACTCGTATACTAAATTCATCCAGAAAACAAACACTTTTACTTATAAGTTGCCAATACTTAGTAACTTTACTAACGCCGAGAGTGAAGTCACAAATATTTTATGTATTTAAATTTAAGCGTTTATTTTTATATTATCTTTTTATATTTTCCAATTTATGTAGCAATTATGATGTCTATATGCTGGAGCTTGTAGATTTAAAATATTAATAGTGATAATGCAACCGTGCTTTTATTGAGATTCCGATATTAAATCCCTTTCGTAACATAAACATATAATTTTAGTTTGAGATATCAAAGGTATAATGTTAACCAAATCCTCAAAGGAAATTTGAAGTATAGTACATACATACGTGTAAATGTGGTTCTATCACATTATATATGTATCCTTATGTGTCTAGAGCGTAACATTGATTTTCGTTAGAATAATATTCTAAAATTGATATTACACTGGTTTTTGCGCTTTAATTACTGAACATGAGTAAATTTCCTTCGTTAAATTTATTAAAACCCATACTTTATTATCAATATGTTTTTCACTTCACACAACCGATCTGTTTCACTTTTAAATGAATAGATTTTCATGCCACATGTCTTTGCAATAATTCCTAGTTAAACCTATACCATAATAATCGTCCCCATCTGCTATTCTAGAATCATTAATTAGAACAGAACATTACACTTAGGAATGGTACCGTTACCAAACCGTTACAAACTAACCAATATGGGCACGCTATTATTGGATTATGTCCGCGACCAGTCAGGAACTGAGTTGGGTTTAAAATTTATTGACTCAAAATAGTGTTACAATGTTTTAGTTTCGTTAAAATTAAACAGACGACATAAAATCACAATCGCTCATTATTAAAATTAATGGACTCAAAATAGTTATAATGATTTTAGTTATGGTTGAAATTATGCACACAATACTGCACGGATGGCGTAGTGTTTTAAGCGGTCGCCACGCCACTTCCTATTACGCCGAGAGTTGTGGGTTCAAACCCACAACACTCGGCGTAATACACAAATTGTTGGATGTACCCCAGACTCAGAACAACAATTTGTGTATTACGCCGTATTATTAACAATTTGCGTCCGTTTCATGTATGTTTGTAAAGTCCCCCGCGACACAGGATTTATTTCTAGTGCGGGAGTTGTCTCTTTAAAAAAAAAAAATACACACGTCTTGTATGTTATTAAGTATCAATTGCGAATGTCAGAGTATACAGTCAAAATATTTTTAATAAAAAATATATAAATTTACAATTGTTACGAATGGCCATTTTTGTAGCTAGTTACGATTTCTTACAGTCATTTTTATGACATGACAGACAGATGCATTGAACTTGTGAATCATGCAGTTTAATACTCCACGAATGTCTAAAGTGCTTGTTTGGCGGTAATCATCATCAACATCCTTTAATAGTCCACTGTAGGATAAAGGCCTCTCCTCAAAAAAGAGGTTTTATGACTACAATAGGCAAGCCCGACGGGTTGGTATAGGATATCCGGATGTCTTAATAACAGCTGTTCCCGGATCCCTCCTATTACAGGCGCAGAGTGGCACACCGTGTGGTTTTAGTCGGTCCGAGTCCGACACACCACCCCGCCGCAAACCCCGGTGGGGTGACGGTCCGAGGGGATTTCCACACGTAAAAAAAAAAAGGATTTATTTTAAGTTTTCTTTCTTTTTGCAGTGCTGTTTTTCTTCGTAGTTTGCTTCCTTAGTAGCCTCTCACGATAGCTGCGGCATGAATCGTGGTGGGGACGCCTGTATTCTTATTTCGTCATCACACGGATAGATACGCTAGGTTATAGGCTTGTCGCCTAAGTGGAATTAAAATGATAATCCTTAAATTGTGTGCGTGTACGCATCTTTCAATATCTTTTAAAACAGCTGACTTATTAAATAAATCAATCAAAAACCATCAATCGATCTTGTGTACAAATAAATTGCAACAAAAAATTTGCCATTCTAACGTTCAACCAGTGTATGTAGTGCACCAGTGTATTATAAGCATAACTCTAAGCCTGACCTTCAATTGTTTACCTTACAAGGGCCAACAAGGCTGGTACCTTAATTAAGTTAGTTTCAGTATCGATCAAAAACTTGGATTACACCTGCTATTGTTACCTCAATTATAATAACGTGTTACCTCCCTCCAACTTGCTCGTTTAATACTGCTGCCAATTAATGCCTAAAAAGGATACGGTATTCAGCTTTATTGATATGGATTAAATTACAAAGATCCATTATTCATTGTACCTTTCGAAAATCAACCATTGTCGGTAATATATAATAGTTGACAGGTACTAGCTTTCTCAAATCCTTATGTCGTGTTTCTCATTAATACAGGTCGTGACCTTTACAAATTATTTATTTATTTAATGAGCCTTCATGCAAATATATTGCATAAGGCGGACTTAATGCCTCAGGCATTTTCTTAAAGTCAAACCTTTGGGTGTTGCAAAACTGTGTGTGGCAAGTGTATTTTTGGGACTGGTAAAGATGAGATTGAACTAAGAAATGTTACAATGGCAGAAGTACTAGGTATACATACATATAGATATTTTTTTTGTCTTTATTTACGGAACTTAGCCACAGCGATGACTACGTCGCTCCATCATAGCCATGTTTTATTTTAAACTTAACTTAAATATAGAAAATACAAAGTATAAATATCCTTAGCTTAGTATAAATATCCTAGCTTATCTGTCAAAGGACTGGCCAGGATGCTGTTACATCTTCCAATGTCCATCAACTTATCATTAAGCAAGCGTTCTCTAAGTTGTTGGTTCCGAACACATTACATCAAAACATGTTCTATGTCCTCTACCACACCACAGAATACATTTAGTTAATACATATAAATATCATAATAAAAATCAAAATATATATAATACGCAGAAAATAAATATACTCTTAAGGTGTTATTCTGATGACTCCGTCAACGAGTCTCTATAGAGCTTCTGTACTTTAGACTTAAAAGTGTATCGGTTAGTGGATATCCTGATTTCTACCTATCCCAGTCTATCGCCTTCTACTTGTTACAGTCTTCGGCAGTGTATATAGCTTCATGGACTTTGGTGTGTTGGCAGTTTCGAAGATCTGATCTGTCGAGCGTACACCACTGGTTTCAGAAACTTTACTATGTTTGCTGTTGCCACGCTATATGATCAAAGAAGTTCAAGATCCTAAGAGATCATATATTTCGTCTAAAGGTCAGATGCGAGAGTTTGATTAAAATTACCTTACATAATTTCAAGTTTTGTTCCAAGATCCAGTAATGAAACACACTCAAGTTTTGGTTAAACAAAGGCACGAAATGCCTTGTCACTTATGTACGAGTAATAGTAATGTGTACTCATCATCATCACATCACATCAACTGCCTTTAATAGTCCACTACTGGAGATAAGCCTCTCCTTAAAAAGGAGGTTTTGGCCTAGTATACCACGCTGGCCAGATGGGTTGGTTTAGGGTTTGTGTCAAGTTTTCCTTCTCTCTGCAGTGCTGTTGTTCCGCGTAGCTTTTCCCTTAGTCGGCTCTTACGACACCCAGGGGATGAATAGGGGTGGTGACACTCTGTATTCTAATCCGTCACCACACGTCCAAAGATAATTGTCCCTAATTCCATATTAAGAACTAATTTCGAGACGCAATAAGATGATAGTACAAAATACTTGTCATATTTAGTTTGTGATCCCTGAATTCGTATTAAAGGAGAACATACTATTTTAATCCGATTTCAAAAGCATTATTTTTCTTGCTTATAGTACATTTCATATCTTATGTATGTCTGCCAATGCTATGAAATAAAAGGTTTTCACTATTTCAAAACATAAAACGATATGAAATAAAATTAGTTTGTAATATAATGTAGTTATTATACATTGAGTTATTACCCTAGTAGGAGAATTTCCGATAAAACTCGTGCGGGAGGGAATCCAAGGGCAGCAACGCACTTGTGACTTTTGAGTTGCAGTTTACCCCCTTATACCATAAAAAAACTATGAGTTAAATCAACGGCTTGAACACAGTTATGTAAACATGAGTACAGCATCATCATCAACCTTTGATTCAGGCTCTTTACCCAATTGATTTTGAATGGAATCGACGTTGTAAAATGGTTGACGCTGGGAAGATAACGTGATAACTTTCATTGCTGTGGTGTTTGCAGTAGATGTTAGTATGTTAAATATTTAAATTATATACACTAAAGCAAACTTGGAACAAACCCTATACAAACCCGTCTGGCCAGCGTGAAATACGAGTAGTAGGCAAAAACCTCCTTTCTAAGGAGAGGCTTTTGTCCAGCAGTGGACTATTAAAGGCTGTTGATAAAAGCAAAAACGAGTAAAGATTTTATAGTCTGAGAGATTTTAAATGGGTCATCTTTTTCTAAGCATCCCCACAAAAGCTCACACCATCAAAGTAAAATAAAGGAATTAGATTTCTTTGAAACAAGTAAGTACAAAGTAAATAGAAGAGGAGACAGGACCTCTGTTGACTTTGCTAATTATTGCTCTAAAAATATATAAGAGAGTTTGTGATTGGCTATGGTGTAATATAGTGGTATACTTTGAGATATTTACATAAGCCTAATTAGCATTTACAGAAACTCTAACATTTATTTTTTGCGTGGTCTCGTAAAAGGAGTTCGCCAATTTATGCCCCAGAGTGTACAGAGATCATTTTTTTGTAATAAATAAATTGAATAATGAATTGAATAATGAATTTTTAATGAATTCAGATTTAAAGAAAAGTTCACTAAAAGAACATTTTAGACGGTGAAAGCTGTTTGAATTTACTTTGAAAGTATTTTAAGTGCCATATGACGCAAATATGACGCAGAAGTGGGTAATATATTGAATCAATACGTGCGTTCTTTATTAAAATCTAACATTATTGCACTAACTTTAAATTCTTATAATATTTATTACTACTTTATTTGTTATTTGTGTGGCAACGGATTAAGAATACAGACTATCACTACCCCTATTCATCCCGTGGGTGTCGTAAGAGCGAATAAGGCAGTAAACTACGCAGGACAACAGCATTGCAAAGAGAAGGAAAACTTGAATCAAACCCTATACCAAACCGTTTGGCCAGCGTGGTGTAGTAGGCGAAAACCTCATTTTTAACGAAAGGCCTATGTCCAGCAGTGGACTACTAAAGGCTGTTGATGATGATGACATTATTTGTTAACCAATATCAGTAATTAATAATTAAATGTTTCAAAATAATGAAGAACGATAAGTACTATAGTAGACGTACTCTGTTTTGATCAATGACAACACTCAAAAAACCTGTGAATCAATCAATACGTTTTCGTGTTTTATGTACATTTATTTTGTTTTATCATCACACACATTAACAGCCTTTAATAGTCCCATACCGACCTACATAATTCAATATTTTTACTAATGAACCAAACAGAAATGTAAAAAATAAATTCTTAACCCTGCTCTGCAAATGCCTGGAGAGTAAAATAGCGAAAACTCTGCTAATTAGAGTTCTGAAAAGGATAAACCAGGTCTCGCTCAACTTTTTATAGCGGCAAACTTTATATTACTGCCACAAATAAATAATGAGTCAAGTAACCTTGGTAAGCAACATTAAAATTAAAGAAAATAAGCAGGCAGAAACTGAGTGAAAAGTAGAAATATCTAAATAAGACCAATGAAACTACTTATAAAATCTTGTTATTCTCTATTGTTGCTAGTTAGACTTACGGATGGTATCAAACATCTAATATATAAAATTCTCGTGTCACGGTGTTAGAAGTTGAACTCCTCCGAAACGGCTCGACCGATTTTTGTAAAATTTTGTGTGCATATCGTTTGGGTTTGAGAATCGGCCAACATCTATTTTTCATACACCTATTTTTTTATTTTATTTTTGATAAGAAAAATTGAAATAATGTATATGGCAATACAACGTAGCCCTTAGTCGGCTCTTAGGACAACCATGGAATGAATAGGGTGATGGTGACACTCTGTATTCCTAACCTATCACCACACGGAAGGAAATACAAATATACATTTTTTTTAAATAAATTTACTTTAGAATTTCTTTTAAAAAAAAGGAATTAATAAATATTTTGTTAACCGATATGGCCTCTAGTCCAAGCAAAGTCGTTATCAAAAGTTAACTAGAAACTACCGCCTTACTTTCAAGAGCTCCTAATTTATAACCAAATTGAATTTGAACCGGATTAATTACGAGTACATTTCATTCTTTTGGATCCTCACAAACACCAATTCAGACTTTAGTTCAAATTAAAATTCTTTTTCAACGCCATTTTTTATGATTTAAAAATAATCGTTTACAATTGTATAGATTTTTCAGTTAGATACACCAGGTTTCTAGAATCCGAATTTGAAAGTTAATATGAATTAGAAACAAAGGTAAAACCCTTCTTATTTATGAAAACTACGACCTTAATACGGGAACAAACTGCACTGGAGAAAGAAACTGCAAAAAGAAAGAAAACTTGAAACAAACCCTTCACCAACCAGTCTGGCCATCGTGGTATAGTAGGCCAAAATCTCCTTTCTAAGGAGAGGCCTATGTCCAGCAGTTGACTGTTATAGGCTGTTGATGATGATGATGATGACGACCTAAATAAATTTGCATCAAATAAAACAGATTTTTCTATACCAGATCTTAAAAAAACCAAACATTAATGAAAACAGTCCAGCAATTTCGGTTGCAAAAATAATTGCAACGGTCACTACTAAATTCACCTAATTATTTTGGCAAGATATGGCTAGTAACAAGTTGGGAGAACTTTTAATGATAGTTTGACATACTTACACTGTGATTACGGAACTGCGTCAAAGTTAGCGCGAATACTTTTGGTCTTAGTTGCAGCTACGTAAGTGGAAAGTATTTTGAGTAATTTTTATCTTTCCTTATTTTGTTCTATGTTGTTATCGAGCACTATGTTAAGCATTCATCCATCAGCACCTAAATGTTTAACTAGTCTATCCAGTTTTAAAAGTTGTGATGTGTTTGCTTGATTGACAAATGAAAAGCCGTCGTTAATTTGGAAGTCATTTGAATGGAACTCATTGTCTGCTCTTACGGTTTTGGGACTTAATTTCCGGACCGCAAGAAAAGAGCTTGACATAGCTGTGATAACCTTTTTTATTATTACGGAAAATATATTAAGAAGACTGGAATAAAAAACTTATTCGGTTACAAAGATTGCGTTATAAACTAGCTCGATTCATATTTTAACCGGGCCGGAATAAAACCGGAACAAAAATTATAAGAAAAAACGAATAATAATCATAGCTGGTATCCAGTACTGGTTCCTTGTCATATTTGAACTCCAAGAAACGCTTGGTGTGATTCCAAGAGTTTCATTCGTTGAACTGGCTCGATAGCAAATTTGTTTAAATTTAATTTACAACATTTATTTATTTATTTATTTATTTATTTTCTTTAAAAACAACTATTTTTACAGGCTTAGCCCAATGCAATAGTGTTATACCATCTACTTATTTATTATAAGAAATAATTCTTAATGCTGTTATTGTGAATTCACTCAGTGAGCAATAAAATAAATCTACTTCGTCCGCAATTATATTCATTAACATATTTTTAATAAATACAAATACCATTGAAAAAATAAGAAACTATATATATTTACACAAAGCGGACTCTTGTGAACGTTTTATAATATTCTAGGTCAAAACCTATGTAAGATAAAACGTACAAAACGCGATATTTTTATAGCGAGTTTAGAACTGAGACCTAAAATGTCAAAGATATAATATAGAAGTTAATGACTGTGTATTTTTCATTCCGAGTTGAACACCCCAAGGTGACTAGACTAATGTTAAGCACATTAGTCGCGTGACCTTATTTGTTACTTTTATTTTACCAGCATTTTATTTAGTACATTTTTTTCTGTAAAATGTTCCTTAGCTAAATTAACTAACTAAATCTATTTTATAGGTTGAAATGTAGTTTATCTTTTGTAGAGAAAATTATGTTGTTTCCTCAAAAGTCCCGGAATGTACAAACTCACAAAAACCGAACTTAAAGACCTAAAGCACTTCAAATACTTTTTTTGTTATTTTATATTTTCCTCAACAGCACAAAAAGAGAGCAACGCGTTGTGGTGCAAGCTATGTGATCAACAGGTCGCTTTCTAATCACATCATCATCACATCAACAGCTTTTAATAGTCCACTGCTGAACATAGGCCTCTCCTTAGAAAGGAGGTTTTGGCCTACTATACCACGCTGGCCAGACGGGTTGGTATAGGGTTTGAGTCAAGTTTTCCTTCTCTTTGCAGTGCTGTTGTTATGCTTAGTTTGCTCCCTTAGTCGGCTCTTATGACACCCACGGGATGAATAGGGGTGGGGACAGTCTGTATTCTTAATCCGTCACCACACGGATAATACCATGCTTCTAATCATTGCTTTCTAATACAATGTCTTAAATATTATGGCTTCAGGATACAACCTTTGACTTCTGAAGTTATAGCTTTTGCCTGTGCCTCTGTTCACTTTAATATAGACTTTATCAATCATATGTAGGTATGTAATATATCTCTGCCAAATTACATTCAATTCTGTTAATTTATTCTTGAGTACAAGACATCTGTCACATTTGTGATAGTAATAAGATTGAGATAAATGGATCAAGATTATCAAATGATTTAAGACATGTTCTTTATTATTTATGTTATGAATTGTACACATGCATGCACATGAATTGTAAGTTTTATATAAACACATTGACTTTGCCACAAAGCGTTAAGGATTCCGCTCTGATCGTTACTGCGGTTCGCCTACCTTGTTGAACTTCTTCTTCTCAGCTCAAAGACGTCCACTGCTGGACATTGGCCTCCCCCACAGTTTCGCCACATTAACCGATCCTGCGCTGCCCGCATTCAACGGTTTCAGACGACCCTCAATAGGTCGTTGGATCACCTTGTGAACCTGAACCTACCCACGCTCCGTCTTCCGTACCATCGGCCATCATTTCTACGATCAATGTGCCCCGTCTTGGATCGTCTGCGGATCTCCTCATTCCTGATTTGATCACGTCGTTTCTTGTTGAACACAAGAGAGAAACACTCTCCTAGTCAAAGAGAAACTTTTCTTTGACTATAATTTGACAGGTCGGTAAAAAAAACGGACGAAACTCCATTGCTTCTCTCAGCTCATTAATATTATCGTAATGCCTTAGAGTGAGTGCGATGATTGATTAATTATACGCTCCTAGGTTAAGTCTACCGTGGGAGAGCAATGATACCAAGGCCTCACAGAAAACCGGTGTTAAGCAATTCTTTGCTTGCCTTTTACTGAGTGAGTGAGGTTACCGGAGCTCAAATCCCCCCTCCCGCTGACTCGAGTGTGAGGGACTCCAAGGGCAACAATGCACTTGTGACTTTTGAGTTGCAGATGTCCATGTGCGGCGGTAGTTGCTTACCTTTAGGTGACCCGTCTGCTCGTTTGCCCTTTTTTACCATAAAAAAAGTCTTCTGTCTTGTAGATCTAACAATTTTCCACTTCGCCATTAACATGATCGCTTGCATAGCTTTAATAGATCCAGAAGAAATCTAGGCAATGTATTTTATGCCACGACTGGGAATACCGAAAATCAAAACGGGGTTTTAGACTTGTAGTCTTCTAGATCTAGACTATAAATACCACGGAAAAATCGCCCACTAAAAATATGCTTTAATTCCACAGAAGAAGCGAAAAAAATACTACGGAACAAAAAAAAATTACCTGATAATATCAGAATATACTCGGATCAGACGCCTGCCCAAAAGTTAATCATCAAAGAGCTCAGCCGAGAACTGACACGACGCAAAGAAAATGGAGAAAACGACCTTATCATAAAATATATAAAAGGAAACCCGAAAATTGTTCAAAATAAACCAAAAAACTAATAGCCCCAAATACTCTAAAACGCTCGGACGAAACAGTTACTTACCAACTTTGTCACAACTACCAGGATCTACCTACGATGAAATCAACATTAACTTTTCTCTATGCAAACGTAAGAAGTATATGCAAACAAGGAAAATTCGATGAACTGCAATGTATAATAAAATCAATAAAATATACTACTCATTTGATAGTATTGACTGAAACATGGCTAAAGTCCGACGAAGATGCCAACTCTTACCAAATACCTAACTACACCCACTATTATAATATCAGAACAGATACCAGAGGTGGCGGTGTTTCCATTTATATCCATGATACTCTTACTCATAGCGAGGACGAGGGGGTGTACGTAGGGGGCGTCAACTACCTTTGGGTTTATCTCGAGAGACACTCATTAAACATAGGAGTTGTCTACAATCCGGGTAAAACAAACATGAGAGATTTTCTTGAAATTTATTCATCACAACTTGTAAAGAAATCCCGGTCGATTGTTTTTGGTGATTTCAATGTTGATTTATTGAAGAACAATGCCAAGACCAAGTTGTATCGTGATACCTTGAAAGAGTCTGGATATGCTTTTGTAAGCCACGTTGACGATCGCTATTGTACACGTGAGACTGCTTCCACGAAGACTATCCTTGATCATATATGCACCAACCTCAAGGACAAAACCTTTCACCTGGCAATTGTAGAATCTCCACTATCTGACCATAAGCAGATACATCTGAGTATGAAGAAATATAAACCATTACCAAGAGAACGAGTTAAATACATGGCTATTGATTATCAAAAACTATTTAATAGCGTTAAAGCTACAGAATACCATCCAGACGAGAACAGCTACGCAAACTTTGAGAGATATTTAAAAAATGCCATCAAGGACAGTACAGCTGAGAAAATCAAAATTTCGAACCCCCCACGACAGGATTGGATCTGCAAAGAAATTCTAGATAAAATCATGATAAGAAACAAAATCTGGCGTAAACTAAAACAGGACCCTAATAATGAAGATTTGCTTAAAACTTTCAGAACAGAACGAAAAGTTACTAGTCAAATGATCAGGAACACTAAGCAGAAATATTACCATGAACAGTTTAAGAAATGTACAACAGATCCTAAAAAGATGTATAACTTGATTAATACTTTGTCTAATAATAGAACCAAGTCAGAACGCACTCCCCCTAAATTGCTGATAGAGAGCGGTACTTTAACGAATGGTAATATGATCTGTAATGAATTTAATTGCTTCTTTTCTACGATTGGCTCCAACCTTGCAAACCGTATACTTACACAAAAACAACACGATATCATAATACCACTAGACACCCGAACATGCAACACAATATTTACTACTTTCACCCCTTGCCGATCTCGCGAATTGTCCAAAATAATTAAAAGCCTTAAACTAAACTGTAGTACCGGGATCGATGGTATAACAACTAAATCTATTAACTGTATAAGTGAACTGATACTAGACAAACTGACAGACTGCATAAATAGCCATCTGGCTTCAGGAATATTTCCCGATGAATTAAAAATAGCTAAAGTCACTCCGATACACAAAGCTGGTGCGAAAACTGATCCTAATAACTATAGGCCTATCTCAGTACTACCGATAATTTCGAAAATATTCGAAAAGATACTTCTTGCGCGCCTAGAGGAGTATATGACTTCAATAAACTTCCTTTTTGAACGTCAGTATGGCTTTCGACCACAGTCTAACACCTTATCGGCTACAATAGACCTCACGACCAAAATACAAATGAACATCGATAAAAAAAATATGGCGCTTGGCTTATTTATTGACTTCAAAAAGGCTTTTGACACCGTAAGTCACAAAATTCTTCTACAAAAGCTTAAAAACATGGGCGTGTCAGGTGTGGCTTATGGAATGCTTGAATCATATCTATCTAATAGGCGACAGATAGTTAAAATAGGCGAATGCCAGAGTAAACCACAAAATATCACGTTTGGAGTTCCTCAAGGTTCCCTGCTAGGCCCACTATTTTTCCTAATCTACGTGAACTCCATTCACAGACTCCCACTACATGGTCAAATGTCTTTGTACGCAGATGACACGTGCCTCTTCTATTTTGGAAATTCCATACCTGAAATGATAAATCAAGCTCAACAAGATCTAAATTTATTACTAATCTGGTGCCAACAAAATCTTCTCACAATTAATGCATCCAAAACATGCTACGTTATATTTCATGCCAAAAATAAAAAAGTTCCACCTCACACCCCCCTTAAAATCAATAATGAAATACTCGAGCTTAAACAACATGAAAGATACCTCGGCCTGCGACTGGATTGCCAACTAAATTGGAACAGTCACATTGAAAACATTAAATCTAAACTAACATCACTCTTGGGTTCACCACGTAATATTGTTCATTGCCTACCTTTCAATGTCCGACAGCTTATACACAATTCACTAATTAAGCCACACATTCTGTACTTAGTTGAACTATGGGGGAATGCAGCCAAAACAAATCTAAAGGACTTACAAATTGCACAAAACAAAATTATTAAAATGCTGTTTCATTATGACTATCTGTCACCTACAACCAAAATATACAAAGACACGAAACTTATGAGTATCAAACAACTGTACACATTTTGCACCTGTATACTTATACAAAAAATACTTACTAAATCTATACATTCACAGATATCTTTTACTAAAATACATGAAGTTAGTAACCGTAGCAGTCGTAGAAAAGACCACATTTTAGTTCCTCAAGTACGTACTTCTCTAGGCAAGAGAACATTGTTATACGAGGGAGTGCAACTTTTTAATAAATTACCCAAAGACATAAGGAATGCGAACTCGTTTAGTACTTTTAAAAGAAAACTCAAGCAACATGTGCTCGAAAATATCTCACCCACCTAAAATAATTTTTAATTACCTATAATATTGTTACTATTATTAATTACCTATAATATGAACTCAGTGCAAACATATTATCTACTTAAAATAAACAAAAAAAAAAAAAGAAAATTAAAATTAACACCACTATTACGATCGTGTGAAATGAAACAGTACTACTGTGCTTTAACCTGTATTGTGACCACGAGTCCGCATTTTGCAAACCTATGCGAGGGTACACTTATATCTCTGTCTCTAGTCGTGTAAAATTTGAATACCCACACCGATTGATTACTATAAAAAGTATAATGTAACCGTTCAGTGTCAATTACTTAACGAAAATGATGTAATATACAAATGTTTGAGTGATGAAGTATAATATATTAGTGTATTAAGTGAAAGAAATGTTCTCATGTAAGTGAAATGTAAATTTCTTTTTGAGAAAAATAAATTCTTTACCCACATATTTATCAGAAAATTAAAAACTAAAGTTTTATGTCTTACCATATTTTATTAGCGCGGTTGAATAACTCATGAACGACAGAGAGGTATAGTTAAAGTCTGTAGAAGATATGTTGATATTATTTTCCCCCTTTTATTTTTTTTTTCCGTGCGGAAGTCCCCTCGGATACCACCTGTCGTGGTGGTATCCGAGTGGCATGTCGGACTCGAACCGACTAAAACCGCACGCCGTCTTGGGTACTAATAGCCGGGGAACCAGGTATACCCTAGAAAGGAAAACCTTACTTCCACTTCTATAGTACCTGGATAAAAAAAGAAATCTGATAATTTTCTAAGTTTGGTTTCCATACAGTTATGATGCAATTCTTAAATACATTAGTCGATCTCTAAAAGAGAACTACTGCATGAGGAAAATTCTCAAATGTAGAATTTAATAGGATTTATTCTTTTCGAATTCCAACCTTTGCAAAAATTCTTGTACTAATGTCGTACTTTTGGGAACAACCACTGTGATCTAATAACGTGTTGGAGATCAAGGTTTGATTCCCAGGAGGATGCTCACGACATTACTCGTTACATCAGGTAGAAGGTACAGAACAGAAAAAATCTGTCTCAGTGTACGAACTCTTAAATAATTTTCCCTGTGCTTCTAGTGTTCATTACAATTTATAAACTGAAGCGATTCGACCACTTTTTAGGGTTCCTTATATCCGAATGGATATCTCTATAAGATTACTGTATGTTCGTTTATCACTGCCAATTTGCTTCTATACTAATAGACATATTAAAGTGACATTTTATAGATCATATAATTTATTTGAACCAAAGTCACAAGTACAATGCAAGATAATGAACTCCAAATAAGAGGGTCATGGTCAAATTAAGAAGAATTTGCACGTTTTTTTTCTCACTAAGAGGCAAAACTATGTTTTAATCTGGAAGAGCCAATGATGGAGTGAAATTCTTTAAGGACCAATTTGTCGCAGAGCACGTGACCCGTGTCCACTATAATTATATGTTCACTGATCAGAACATCGAAAGTTCACAGAACTTAGTTAATGTCTAGACTGCAGAAGTCTCAGGTTTCTAATTTAGGTAAGTCCTGAGAAGACAGCAAACAACATGAATTTGATTGTATTTTTTTTAGATTCTTCAGTTTTTAACTCGCTGTTCACTCGTGACTTGTTCAATTGAACTGCTAAGTCCCGCGGGGCGCATGTCGTTTGCCTGCACGGTCCCTGGTCATTTCAACCCCATCTTACTTCAGCCCGGGTGAAATACGGTTAATCGTATCGCCTGTGACATCCAAACGGTTGGGATATTTTTTGCACAAACTAACTAGTTTTCGTTCGCAATTAAAAGTATTAGAGCGTCAAAGGAAATACTTCATGTTTTTGCCATTTTCATTCTTAGTTTTGCCTATGATATCTAATTATTTCGTGTGAATATAATAGAAAATAATTTTATTACCTCTTAAGAGATTTAATTTGCCTATTTTGGAAGAGCCCTTTCTGAGGAGAGGCCAATGTCCAGCAGTGGACTGTTAAAGGCTGTTGATGTGAAGAGCCGTGTTCTGCTACATTATGGGCCTTTATTTTTCAATCACTCCTTATGTTTATTACAATACATAAATATGATGTCAGGGGAATATAAAAGACATTATGACTCATCTAAACTAATCATTTATAAGCCCAAAGTGACCAAAGTCCAGGGGTCCAGATATTATTATTATCTTCTAGTAGTCACTGAAGAGTTCTACCTGGCCACGTCGTTAGATCAGCTCCAGAAAGCTCCAGTTTTACTTAGTTCTGTGGCGACTCCCACATACAAAGAAACAGAAACATACTACAGCGCCATCTAATGAAGACACACCGAATTACGGAGTAACTATTAAATAAGAATTGCTAATCCCGTATCGCGATATGAAGAATTCCCTCGCCGATTAGCATATATACAATATCCCAACATCAACCGTTGGGCCGCGGCCCGCCAGGCATGATCACCTCGCCTGGTCGGAGGATCCTCCCTTTGTGTTGGAGGGACATGACACCCGTTCCTCCACAGTTCTGTCAACTCAACTACATAAATATACGAAGTTAAATTTAGGTGCGAAAGTATTTTTTTAGAAATAGGTAAAAAAGGTTTCTTACTAACGTACAGAAATCTATTTTCATTGTTAGTTCGTTACAACTGAAGTTAATAAGAGCGTGTCGAAGAAAATATTTTTTGAACATATAATATGGTGCTGATATGTGTCAGCAATTATGAAAAATGTATGCTGATTAATATATAAAATTAGGTACAATTAAATTAATCAAAGTTACTTTTAATATAACCCCTTTGAGTTGCTAATTGCCCTTTGTTAATTAGTAACTTTATGTTAATGGAGAAAAGTAATAAAAGTCTTCATAAAGTTGGAAAATCTTTGTACTATCTTGCGTATTAAAATTTATCATAATTTAGGCGCCTTGAGGTAGGTTACACATTTTTTTAACAAAATTACATATAATTTGTTTTGTCTAATAGAACTTATTATTTACAAAACTCTCTGAAAATATATAGCTAGACTTTTTTTATAAGAAAGAACCATACTTCAAAGGCCCTAGCGCAACTTTATTTTACATTTACAAGCTCTCGACAGCGAGCGCGTTTGGCGTTGCGATTGGTCAAGGTTTCAGTGCGAGCCAATCACAACGCCGAACGAGCTCGCCCTGATCATCAAGTGGATGTAAAGTAAACTTACACTTGGGCCTCTGTAGGAATAGGTCACGTTCGACCCGTTCGCACTTACGTTTAATTTTACCGTATTAGGTTACCGAGGCCTAACCGACTTTTCACCCCCCCCCCCCCCCCCTCCTACCTCTTGAGTTGCAGGTGTCTATATCAAGCGAGCCAACTACTCATTCGCCCTTTTATGTAAAAACAATAAAAATAATAGCATCATTAAAAAACCATCCACACAAAAGTTTTAAAATCAACAACGGTTTCATTGAGACTGTTCTAATAAGCCCATACATGGTATATGTGCTGTAATTTTCTGAGGAGTTGGCTATCCCGCAGACTACTTGATGCAGCACCAAGTTCCAGGTTACCATTCCGTGAAAATACCATCTAAGTAACATTATACCAAATTTCAGATTAATCGGAACTGTGGATTTTAGTGAGATCCTTTGATCATCTAGGAAGTAAGCTGATGATCTTCAAAATTTGTAGCTAAGAACCATTTCGATCACATCGGCTTTCGAACAAAAAAAGCCTCATCGAAATTGGTCCATCCGTTCGAGAGCTATAATATAACAGACAGACACAGATACGCAGATACACAGGTTAAACTTATAATACCCCTCGTTTTCACGCGGTAGGTAAAAATAACTAACATTTGTGACACTATTTCTGTCGAAGTCTAAACTAAGTTTAAAAAAAGTTATGTTTAATGTAGTGTAGGACGCCCACAGGCCAGGTGAAGTGACAATCTGAGCAAGATGGCTGGCAGAAGCTGGATGCGAGAAGCCGAAAATCGATCTAAGTGGCGTGCAATGGGAGAGGCCTATGTCCAGCAGTGGACTGCGATAGGCTGATGATTATGAAAGTTATATTTACGTTATACTACTAGTATGACTAATACTAGTAGTCCCTTCCGCCCGAGTGTTCATTGCAAGCAGACGTGCTTCTAGTTCATAATAAAAATACTTTTTCTGCTCTACCTATTGCTTAAAACCTCGAACAACATTATCTTAATTATTATATCGAGTAAAGGAGAGGCACCACATAATTTCCCTCTCACTCCATCACTATCGCTGATAACGTCCCTGCCCCGCGCGCACCTTGGGTAAACGAGAGGCACCTGATAATTTCTCTCTCGCTCCTGCACCGAACCTAGTCTTCGTAGCAACATCGAGTAACAGTCGCGGGCGCTAGCATCGCTTGCATCTCTCTCACCTCCACTGAAGCGACGAAAAGGGACAGCAGCTGCTTGCTACCTACGCTGCTACGTAAAGCGTAGCGCAGTGGATGAGCTTGTCAAGTAAGCCTATTTAATTATAAATACTAATAACATAAATAAACATGACGCAACGTTCTCCACTACTCAATAAAATACTATCTGCATCGGATACTAATATTAAGTCGGGGTCTGGTGAGGGCGACAATAGTAGTCACCTTCAGACCACAATGAGAGATAAGCGTCGTCGGGTCTCTGATGAGAGCTTTGATGAACTTACAGCGTTCAAAATGGAAATAAGGGAGATGTTTTTAAGCTTTCAAGACACCCAAAATAAAAGACTTGACTTACTGAGCAGGCACCTCGAAGAGGTAAAATCACAGAACTCCTCTATCTTTATCACAAATCAAGAAATAGAACACTCTCTTGATGATATGTCTCATCAACTCAAGTCAATGCAAACCAAGATCGACGGATTGGAGGATCAACGAAAAAACTTTATGAGCCAAATTTCAAATATCGACGAAAAGTGCGAATATCTCGAAAAGTCTCTTAAAAAAACCAGTATCGAATTAAGATATATTCCTCGAGTACAAAAAGAAAACAAAGACATTCTCTTCGACTACATAAATGAACTTTCGAGATGTTTAAGTATCACTCTTCAACCAGGTGACTTACGTGACGTTTACCGTATACCTAACAAGAAAGATCCTTCAAAGACCACTGTAATTGCAGAGTTCTCAAATACTCAGTTAAAGACAAAATTCTTGAGTACCGCCAGACAATATATTAAAACCAACGAACTGAAGATTCTTAACCTGGGGATTGTAAATAACCACTCCACCCTCTTCCTATCAGAATCACTTACTGCTAAATCCAGACGACTACACTTTCTCGCAAGAGATGTTGCAAAATCAGAAAATTTTAAATATTGTTGGACTTCGAACGGCAATGTGTATTTAAAAAAGAGGGATGGCTCCGAATACATACAGATCAAGAATGAAGCCCAGCTTGTGAATTTGAGAAAGTCAGAATGACTAGGTTCAATATTACTTGCCATAATTTTTTATATTTTCTATTTCATAATAATTTTATTTCTTATAAATGCATTTAAACTAAACTGTAACATAAAAATACGTAGCCACCAGACATCTAAGCACACACATATACATAATATACAAAAACACAAGTCACTACATCTGAGAACAAACAATCCTACTACATTCACTCGCAATCACAACATTATACCTACCCACAATCAAAAGATATCCGCGTTCATACCATATTACTTAATATCAAAGTATGTTATATTTAATTTTATATTGTCACTATTCCAAAATAGTTCACTCAATGTTGTTAAAGTGAGTTCACAAATTAATTGCTTACAATTTTATTTATTCTCCATGTTTACAAATACCAAATTCTTAATTCACCTTTATTTTAATATACCGACATACCGAGTTATGATACACTTAAAATATTAAACTTGTAACTATGTTCGATAAAAATAAACTTTTAAATGAGATTGATAATATGAAACTAACTAATTCCATAGAATTGGAAAATCCTGATATTTGTAAACAACAGCTTGGTGATACTTCGAAACAATTCACTATTTTCTCGCAAAACATACGAAGTATAAATAAAAATTTTAATTTTTTAATCGTTCTTTTGCATCGTCTACGTTTTCAGCCAGATGTTATTGTGTTAACTGAGTGTTGGCTGGACGAAGCATTTAATGGATTACACTTAGACAGTTATAAATGTTCTTACTCGACAAAATATTTAAATAAATGTGACGGCATAGTGATATTTACTAAGTCGGATTTACAAATACGCGTGTCGGAACCAGACTTTAGTGATGCCAACTGTCTACGATTAGATATTGCTACTCATACTGTAATAGCGATTTATCGATCGCCATCTTTTCAAAACATAAACAATTTTTTAATTTCTTTGGAAAAAATTATAAAAAAATGTAAAAGTCAACACTGCATCTTGGTAGGTGATATCAATATTGATACAAAAGAAAATTCCACAGAAAACCGAGCAGAAGAGTATCTAAGCTTGATGGCTCACTATGGTTATGTACCGGGACATATCATACCTACACGAGGACAAAATTGCCTAGACCACTGTTTTATCAAGTCGCCTCAGCCGTCTACGACTATTGTCTGTCATTCCAATATTACAGATCATAGTAGCGTACTTTGTAGCCTTGGCTCAAATGTCAACAAGGAAAAATCTAAAATAACCTTTACTAAAATCAACTATGAAATCTTACATGAGGACTTAAAGCATTTTGACTGGTCGGAACTTTATGACATAACCGATGTCACGGAAGCGACACGATATTTTATCTCTAAAATGAACAGCCTTATTGAAAAAAATAAATCTACTCAGCACTTTCGCAGCTCCAATATTATTGTAAAGAAATGGATTACGCCAGGTCTTTTAAAATCAATTAGAATTCGTGACAAATTACACATTATTGCCAAGAAAAATCCCAACAATCATGAATTACAAAATAAATATAAAACCTACAGAAATATTTGTATTAACTTATTACATGAACAAAAAAATAAATATGAACACAACCTCCTAGAGGAAAATAAATATAACCTAAAAAAGACATGGAGTTCTCTAAAAATGATCTGTAATCTAAACAAATGTAAAAATACAAATGATCAACTATTAAAATTAGAAGACGATGCCATGAATTCTATTAACACAGTAAACAATTATTTCAGTACAGTTGGGGTGCGTTTGGCCGAGACAATTTTGGATGAATTGAAAACAACGGAAACTAAATTAGGCAACAATACACGTCTTACCAATAATTCAAATCAATCAGCCCACTCACTGTTTTTACAACCTACAGATGTAATTGAAGTTACTAAAATCATAGATACGCTGAAATCCAGTCGGGCCACGGGACACGATAACATTAGCAATGATATGTTGAAGCTTAATAAACATGTGATCGCGATGCCCATAACTTATATATGTAATCTTAGTTTGTCATCGGGAATAGTGCCGAATAATTTAAAAATTGCAGAGGTAATACCTATCTTTAAAGCAGGTGATCCATTGGAACCGGCCAACTACAGGCCGATTTCACTATTAAGTACGGTGTCTAAGGTGATTGAGAAGGTAGTTAATATGAGGCTTCTTAAATATCTAGAGGTGAATAGCCTTTTAGCTCCTAACCAATATGGGTTTCGCTCCGCGAGGTCAACGGAAGATGCCGTCACGGGTCTTGTTGATTTTGTAACTGATAAAATTAACGATGGACAAAAATGTGTAGGTATTTTTCTGGACCTGGCGAAAGCATTTGATACTGTTTCGCGACCAATACTTCTGAAAAAATTAGAACTGCTGGGAGTTAGAGGACTAGCGTTACAGTGGTTTCAATCATACCTTAGCGAGCGAAGGCAGAGAGTACGAATAGGAGAATACGCAAGCGGTTATGCAGACATTGCTTACGGCGTGCCCCAAGGCAGTGTTTTGGGTCCCACTCTCTTTCTGACCTACATCAACGATCTCTGCTCCCTCAAACTGCCACAGGCTAATATTTTTACCTTTGCAGATGATACTGCCTTAATTTTCCATGCTAAGACATGGACAGAGGTTGTGGATGTGGCTCAGGAGGGCCTTAGATGTACAGCCAGTTGGCTAAAAAATAATTTACTTACTCTCAACGCAAGCAAAACAAAACTTATAGCTTTAAGCATAAGCAAAAGATCTGCTCCAAAGGAAGGTCTAAACGTAACACTACACACATGTGAGTCTGCTAAGCATCTAGCTTCATTGCAATGTCAATGCCCGACTATTGAACAAGTTTCGTGCACAAAATACTTAGGCGTAATGATCGATGAACACTTATCGTGGAAATCACATATCGATGCAGTAACGATACGTATAAGAAAACTATCTCACATATTTAAAAAAATAAGGTCTGTAGCGGAACCGCTGCTTATTCGAGCTGTATATTTCTGTCTCTGTCAATCTATTTTGGGTTACTGTATCACTGCTTGGGGAGCGTCAAAAAAAACCCACCTTCTTAAGCTCGAACGCAGCCAGCGAGCTATTTTAAAAATAGCATTTAAAAAACCCTGGCGTTATCCTACCAACACACTGTACTCAGAATATTACCTCCTTCGTGTGAGACAGCTTTATATTACCTCGGTACTTCTTCGCTTTCATAGGGTTGCGAAGACCCTTGTGCGAACCTCACACAGAACTCTTAAGTGGGACACACCAAGGGCTCGTTCTGCTTTTGCTCGTCAATCTTTTACATTTATGGGACCCTATCTTTACAACAAATTTTTCAAAAGTAATAATACTATAATAAACCTGACGTCATTCCGCCTTAAAACTACCATCCAAAAATGGTTAATACCTATGGACTATGCTGATATCGAAAATCTGCTAAATATTGTTATCTAATATTACGCGCGCACCATCTTACACCCACACCCTAACACACACACACACACACACACAAACACACACATAGACACACACACACTCACATACGCATACACACACACACACACACACACACACTATCTTATATCTTTATATGATATATATTTAGTTTTTCTCTTAGCAACTGTACAACATACACAATAAATGCATTACTTTTTTTTTACTTTTTAATACTATCTGAAACTCACGGAAGGGACTGGACCCCACGACACAGGAAATCCTAGTGTGGGGGCCAGAGATATTTTGTTTTAGTACTTAAGTACTCATGTAATTGTGTAAGTGTAATAATATGTTGTGAACAAATTTTTTGCATAAATAAAGATTATTATTATTATTATTATTACTATATATAAGTACTAATTTATTATAAGTAAAATTTTCAACTTCAACTTTTGGTTAAGTAAAATTTTATAGACGCGTGGTTGGATACGTGGCACATTGACGTGTCATGTCAGTTCTGTCAGAAATGAAAGATTGACACATTGAAAAATGTTGCCGTTATCAAACCTTACTTGATTTTTAGTTTCTTTGTGTAGGTTGTTTTTAACTTTTGTTTTATTTTTGTATGTTGTGCTTTATGAAATAAATATTATTCTATTTAGTTCTACCTGCTCATAGATTGTACCTACCAACAGTGAAAATGCCATAATCACGTTTGTTACTTAGCAATATTTGTTTAGGCAACAATATTTAACCGATAAATTATGTCAATTACATTATACGGTTCCGAAAGGACCAAAGGATTCAAAGGTCAAACTGCCGCAGGTTAAACGTCGGTCTTTAATGCAAAATACCGCTTTTGTGTGTTTCTCGGAATTACTTCATTTTAGTTATACTTATCAAAACTTTATGCCAAAGGGCTTATGCTTAGCTAGATATTCGTATGTGGTTAATTAAATGTCAATTTTATTCTAAGATAAATCTATTTATGAGTTATACAATACAAAATAAGATTATTCGTAAAATGTATACGATGGTGTACCTGTTTGATGGTCCCGTTAGCCTATTAGTTAGCGATACCACCTCACCAGAGGTCGTGTATTCCCACCCCATACACATATTGCGTTTGTTCTGTATCTGGGTGTGATTTGATAGAAAGAGTGGTTTGCGAAGTTCAAAAGAGCTAAGCGTACAAGAAAAAAAGCGAGTTCATTTTACGAGTATACTACATATTGATAAAATGATTGAAGAAAGGATCATATTATAACGTTCTAGTGGTTAGTCAGTTCTTGAATTTGCTTTTGAATAAACTTAAAATAATTTCACCATTGCATTCCACTTTATGATATTGCGTACTTATTCAACTTAAATTCTTGACTACTGGTTTTTTCTCGTATCTCCGCTTGCGTGTATGTCGGTCATCGCAGTTAAAGTAGAATATGCAAGAATATAAGTTTTAGCCGTGAAAGCGTAGCATACAGACAGAAAGAGTTACTTTCTAATTTAGTGTGGTATATGTTATTAGGGATTAGAAAACTACTTAATATTTATACTAATAAATCCTTGTAATCTGACTCACGTAGACGTCGAAACACAAAATTGGACAATGTAATCATCATGCCCACAAATGCATTGGAACTGTGTCATGCTAATAACATCGTATCTGAACTACCACACCGTTTACCACACATTCCGTAATACTATGTGCTTCAACGGATTAATTCCACCAAATTTTGAACTGTAACTGAACCGTACGTCCCTACTCGTATGTTATTTGGAGGCATTCCCAAATTAAAGTGTTTTGTGCGAGGCTTTGTACTGTGTAAAGTTATTTACAAAATACTTCTTGTATGTGTTTAAGGTAAAATTGAGAAATTTGGACACAACAACAATTAGTACAATTTTTTACAGCTTTTATCTATTTAGATGTACATACATTTATAATGTTAATGATCTGCGTGTGATATTTTTAAATAAACCCGTAAACAGTATCTGTATACATGTATGTAGTTTCATCATCATCATCACCACAGCCGAAAGAGGTGACAATTCGCCACAACAACAAGGTAATATGACGACCAGGTGAAGGTCGCGGGAAGGTGCTAGATGCGGGCAGCACAGGACCGGTTGTTATATGAGGTTTGCATTTAAATATTTTTAGTAAGTACAGTTTGGTATAGTAGGCCAAGACCTCCTTTCTCAGGAGAGGCCTATGTCCAGCAGAAGACTACTAAAGGCTGTTGATGATGATTGATGACAGGTTTATAATTAAAATACACCATCTAGAACATCAACAATCCTTTCCAATTGCCGACTTTCGGGGAAAGCCATCGCGGTGATTCAGGAGCCAGGAGTATGTGGTGTTTAAACTTAAAACTACTTTAACAGCCGGCCTCAGACATACGACTCTGATAGGAATCGGACCTTGTGATTTCAAGGCTTTTATCATCAACAGCCTTCAATAGTCTACTGCTGGACATAGGCCTCTCCTTAGAATGGAGGTTTTGGCCTACTATACCGCGCTGGCCAGACGGGTTGGTATAGGGTTTGTGTCAAGTTTTCCTTCTCTTTACAGTGCTGTTGTCCTGCGTAGTTTGCTCCCTTAGTCGGCTTTTACGACACCCACAGGATGAATAGGGGTGGGTGGTGACACTCCATATTCTTAATCCGTCACCACACGGATAACACACCGACAGGTGGTTTCCACACGTTAAAAAAAAACAGCAAACGATGCGAGATGGTAACGCAAGGTCTTCTCTAATGTACCTACTAGTTAGTATACTATAGATGGCGTAGTGGTTTAAGCGGTAGCCACGCCGCTTCCTACTGCGCTGAGTGTTGTGGGATCCACAAATTGTTGTTCTGAGTCTGGGTGTTCTTTGTGTTCGTTTCATGTATGTTTGTAAAGCCCTCCGTGACACAGGATAAAAATTCGTAATACGGGAGTTGTCTTTGTTAAAAAAAAAGTATAAAAGTATTTGTCAGCTTGTTTATCTAGCTAGTGTACTTCAAGGACTCTGATTCCGGTGCTGCCCATCCCGTCTGCTGTCTGGCTAGGTCTTTAGTCAGCCCGCAACATGGTATAAAACTTAATTTATATACCTTGATATACCATTTTTAGTACACATAGAAATTCATATTTAATTATTGATGTGGAAAATTTTTCTTGCAATGTGTGATTTTGTGAAAAGGAGTGGAAAAGTGTGCACGAGAAAAAGGCAGTGCTATTTGATTTGAAAATAAAACAAAAGGAAAAGTCTTGAAAATACCATATTTGATTTATTTATATTGTGTTTGAGTATATATTGTTTTAAAAAACATATTAAATTTACTAGACGGTACCTGTTTGAGGAAACAAACATCTAGAACAAAATCTGAAAACACATCTATAAAATCTTAACAGAAAGTAATATCTTAAGTTTAAAAATAGAAATGTATACATACATATCTTATAAAAAATAATACTTAACTTTAAAAAAATTGCAATTTTACTATATTAATGATCTAATTGTTTTATGATACAAAATGTTTTTTTTGTATTAATTTATAAGTAACAGCTTGAAAGAGGCCTATGTCGACGGACAAACAACAAAAATAAAAATAAAAAAACATGTTAAAATCTCTGAATAAAGTTGCTGATAATTATTACTATTATAAATGTATAATCTTATTATATAAGCATCATCATTTTAATAAACATAATATATTTCCATCATGTATTGCATTCATAGTATTATTGCAGTGACATTTAAATGGCTACAGGGACTCAATCTATACATAGCTAAATAGTGTTTTTTTAGAGGCCAGACCTTTAAAAAAAACATTCAGCTAGTAAACTTTTAACTATAAGTTAAATTTAGAAGAATGTTTTGATTTCCGAATTAATTGGGGTAGGTTTTAAAATACATAAATTCCAATTCTTGATAATGGTAATTTGACAATAGTTGAAAATGTTTTATTACCACCAGGAGCAAGGCAGTGACTAGATTTAATATTTTACAAATTTCAAAATACAGTATTTTTTTTTAATTTCAGATGAATTTGTAAAACTGTTAAAATATTTAGGTAAAATATATTCATAAATAATAATATCTATTTACATGTTATAATATGGTCAATTGGAACATCATAAAAAGAATGGATCAACATTATACTAACTGAATTTAATAATAATAATTGTTGAATTGGAACGCAACCCTTTACTAATGAATGAATGAATGACAACAGTAGCAGTGTCATTTTATTGTCTGTGTTCCTTTCGTGTCTGTGACATGAATACAGCCTCGGTACGTTTACGTACAATAGTAAAGTTTTTACAAAGATAATTTTTGTTCCTTCATATTCCTTGTGGCATGCAAATATTTTCAACTCAACTCAACTCAACTCAAACTTTCTTTATTTCATAAAATTTCCAAAATTGTTTGAAATCGTCTTCCATGTAGACTCTAAAGTCATAGATCAACACACACAAAAGCAACAATATCTGTTTTGTCAAATAGTAACCAAATAAATTTAACAAAAATCAAACCCATACAAAATCTATGATATGCCTGTGCCGATCTACAACCGCCCGTTTCCAAGGGGTTGAGCCTTATGAGAAGAAAGGGCAAACAAACTCATGGCCACTCTTTTGCAATTCACAAGTAGATACAATGGCACTATTAAATATATCACAACATTGTTTTGATGTGTGCTAGTATGTCCGTTATTAAGGACTTAAAGTTGAAAAAACAACGAAGAGATACTTTTGTTATTTCAAGATACTTTTGTTATTTTACAATTTTACTAAAACATTTCAAATATAATTCGTAAGTCACATGTATATGTTGGTCTGGTTATTGCCCCGACTGCTAAATCGGTGGTCGTGGGTTCGATTCCCACCCACGACAAATATTGTGTGATAAGCACGGTCATTTGTTCTGTGTCTGGGTGTAATTTATCTAAAATATGTATCTGTTTAAAAAGATATAAGTATATTTATCAGCAGTCTGGTTACCATAGTACAGGCTCTGCCTAGTTTGGGATCAGACGGACATGTGTGAGATGTGTGAGATTTATATAATTACTCGTATATTATATATATGAAAAATAAATGGTATGTCAAAATTTGTGTCAAAAAATAACAATAATCATGATAAGTAGATCATGAGTCAAATAAACTAGATAGTAGTAGATAGAACTTAGAAAAGAAAAGCATATTAATTATTTTAGATATTTGTCTTCTAAGTATTCATTAACACTAGTATATTTTTTGTTGTAATATAATCTCTGATTTCAATTTAAATTCACTTATGCTATCCAATTTACATATATTCACAGGAAGTTTGTTATAAATCCTAGACGACATACAAAATATGCTTCTATTTACAAGCCATGTTCTATTAGCCATCATTTTTATTTTAAATTCACGTTGACAGCCATTTAAATGAGTGACCAAGTGCATATTTTTTTTCACAAACAATGCCACTTCCAATATATACATGCATGAGTGAGTAAATTAAGACTTTTAAAAATTTGGTTGACAGCTGTCTGTAGTCTTAAGTCTATAAATGGCTCTAATACTTTGCTTTTGTGCTTTAAAAACATACTCCCAGTTAGTAGAGTTTCTCCAACAGATTATACCAAAGCTCATTAATGAT
Source organism: Arctia plantaginis (assembly GCA_902825455.1). Lineage (NCBI taxonomy): Eukaryota > Metazoa > Arthropoda > Insecta > Lepidoptera > Erebidae > Arctia > Arctia plantaginis. The sequence continues at coordinate 11,069,276 of CADEBD010000226.1, read as the reverse complement.
TCTGCACATGCATGATATGCTGTTACAACCATAAATGTATTAGCTGTTTTTGATAACATATACAGAGTATACTAGCTTTTACTAAGTTTAGAGCATAGGTTTTCAATGTGTACTTTCTAATTTAGGTTGCAACCAACATCCAGGCCAAGGAACCTTGCAAAGTCAACCTCTTTTATTTGTTTACCTGAGAACTCGTTTTTAAAATCCAAAGGAGCTCTAGTTCTGTTTCTAAATAGCATTAAACTGGATTTTTCCAAATTAATAATTAAGGTATTGCTTGTTAACCAATCAACTATATTTGTCAGGTTTTTGGTTACGCTGTATTTCAGTTCATCATGATTTTTATCCGAAAAAACATGACAAAATTGAAAACACTTTTAAATAAAGATACATACATGTAGAATACAGCAGGTGCAGCAACAATATAGTAATTAAAAGTATACATGATCACTTATTGCTATAAGACAACAAAAAAAATTAAATTATTTTTCCAGGAAATTCATTATTACCATTACTAACCCGAGAAATCCTACCTTGTTTTTCTCTTGGAATACCGTGCTTCACAACCATGTGACGTCTAACTGTCTCCGTCTTTGTATAAGTAACACTACAAACACTACACATGAACATATACAATCGTTCATGAACGTTATTACAATGAGCAAGCATTTGCGAATGCCTAAAAAACTTTCTAGGGCAATACGTGCATTGATGAGTCTTCTCCATATGGCAAACTAGATGATTTCTCCATATTGCTCTTCGACGGAATGTCAACCCACACTTTTCACATGTAAACGGTCTTTCTCCAGTATGTATTCTCAAATGTTCAATTAAATTTAACTTACGAGGAGCCTTATATGGACAATGATCACATTGTAAATATGGTCCAATTCCATGTCTTGCAATTTGATGCATATGCATTTCTGCAAGAACTGGAAAGCCCTTGCCACATTGGTCGCAAATGAATCGACAAAAGTTGTGACGTTGCATGTGATGGTCATATGTTAAACGGTTTGCAAGAATTTTGTTGCATATCTTGCAGATTAAATTACGTTCATTGTTTTGTGGTTTAGAAAAATATTTTTCTTTTTTTCTTTTCATCTTTTGCCTTTTAAAAGTTGTTACATTTGTGCCCGTGTTAATTATATCTTGTATTGTGTCTAATATATTGTTGATATCTTTTGAGTATTCTTGTTTATCGTTTATACGGTCAATATTATCATCATCGTCAGTATAAGAATCAAAGTCGTATATTTTGTCACTTGAATTTGTATCTTCAGCCAATTGATTACTGGATGAACTAGGAACTTTCTCTTGGTCTACATTGCAAAGTTTATCGACACTTTTTTTTTCTACACAACTGCTTGACGCATCATAACTAGCGTCTAAAGAGAAATATTGATTGAAAATAACATATTCACATACTTTTTCTTTAATATTATGGTCTGAAATGTCATTGTTTATATCCGTGTTTATAAAACGTTTTAACTTATGGTTCGTGGATTCACACTTTAACTTGAAATAAACTGCACATTTTAGTAAATAAACACACTTTTGGCACATCATGCTTGGTAATTTATCATCTTTTTCTAACAGAACATTGGTTACTATTGTGATAGCTTTGCCAAAAGAACTGAGCCCTTTATTGTCCGATTTATCAATTAAAGGCACCATTTTTTCGGTACTACTTTGTGATAAACACACACGGCATATTGTTGTATACACAGTTTCGTAATCATCCATTATTATCAGAATAATTATATCGTAAAAATAAAATCTTGTGTGATTATGAAATGTTTTGTTTTGACATTTGACATAAAAGCTTTTACAGATAACGAATGGAAACGTTGCGTTTAGTTTTTGCCTAAACAGAAATTCTACGACCAGTATTCAACTTAAAAATCTACAAATTAATTGGGTGTATTATTACAGTTTTTTCAATTAAATTATTCAATATATCTTGATAATTAGTCATGCTCTCAATAAATGTCATTATTGGAGATAAAGGACAGTCCCTACAAAAATCAAAATAATTTATTTCAATTGAACTTTTTACAGGTAATTTAAATTTCAGTTGCCTGTTTCAATACATAAGTACTATAAAGGGATTCTAGATATCTTATATTTTACAAAGATCCGGTCTGAGTATTTGTATTGAATTGTTATTGATAATATAATTTGTATTGCATTTTTATTTTTTAGGGAGCCGAGTTTATAAGAGCAAAGATTTCTTGTTTAATAACGCGTTTCCATATTTACAACACAAATTGTTTTTTAATATAGAGGGCAGACTAGCAAACAGGCCACTAGATGGTAAGTGGATACCGATATCAATGGTCACCTACAACCTAGTCCTTTGAATTCCTCTGGTAACCCAATTACTCGTTGAAAACCAAGGAAAGAATTGCTTAACACTAGTTTTCTGTGAGTCCGTGGTATCACTCCGGTAGAGCAGGTCTGTACGAGCAGAGGAATGGCTCACCCATGTAAATTCATGAATTAAGTGATCGTGTTAGTTCATAATGTATTTTCAGAAGTTCCTGACAGGGACGAAATAAAATGACAAACACATGTGATAAATCATATGATTTATTAATCATACCATCACACCCGACTGATTTAACAAACCACTGCGACTTAATTATTTAGTTAGTAGTTGTAATCTTTGATAAAAATTATTTTGATTCATTTTAATGCTATTTAGCCTTGTCTGTGACGAAATCCCATTCACATGTGAAATCGCTATGACTAAAACCAATCATTACATCAAATGAATATGATTTAAAAGTAGCACTAATTTCTATGTCTTGTTCCTGAAGCTTCAATCAGCCGGCAACCACGCCCATTACAATCTGGTCCATCATCATCATTATCAACAGCTTTTAGTATTCTACTGTTGGACATAGGCCTCTCCTTATAAAGGAGGTTTTAGCCTACTATACCACGCTGACCAAACGTGTTGATATAGGGTTTGTGTCAAGTTTTCCTTCTCTTTGAATTGTCTTGCGTAGTTTGCTCCCTTAGTCGGCTCTTTTTTTAAGCCGTCACCACACGGATAATCTCACATAATCGTCCTTACAATCAGTTTACGTATAATTATTGTAAATGTATGCTACAACTGTTACGAGATCATGTTAATTCATCTACCTGTACCTACATAATTGTATCCGATTAGCTGACGTCGTCTGCATCAGAGAATAAGTATACCAACACTAAAATATATTTTTTTTCGAACCATTAGTTCCTAAGATTAACGTGTGCAACCAAACAAACTCTTTAGCTTTAAAATATTACTAGCTAAGCCCTGCCTTTGTAGGTACGTTTCCCGGACCGGGCAAATTTTTTTAGGGTTTTTCTAAGAGAAAAATAGCCTAAGTTACTCCTTATATAGACAGCTACCTGGTAGTAAAATATTATATAAATCAGTCCAGCCGTTTAGAAGATTACCCGGAACAAACAGACAGACAGACAAAAACCAATTAAAGTGGTTTTTAGGCATAGGTATCGCGCAAATAACAACGTGTGAACATGAAAAAAACCTATTATTTTTACATTACAAACAGACATTTCAATTTTATTTATTTGTATAGATAGTATAGATTTAAGGAAACGAAAATATCACATAAACTAATAATTACTACAAGAAAATAACGATAGAAGTGCTAAATCTGTGAGCACTAAACATAAAACTCCATAGAAATGCGGTACTTAATGGATGTGGGCAATATAATCGTAAATTCCGAAACACCTTTCATCTTATTAGTGGTCTAAATAGGTCTTGCCTAATATTATTTACATTAAACATTGCGGGTGGCACTTAAATGCTCCGGGTGTGGACCCGAAATAAGCGATTAGTCAGAACATCACACGTTGTTGGTTTTCTTTTATCTGAACCGAATGCCGAATTAATCTTCATCAAATAACTGTCCGTCTAGTGACGGATTAAGAATACGGAATGTCACTACCCCAATGCATCCCGTGGGTGTCGTCAGAGGCGACTAAGGGCGCAAAACAACGCAGGACACCAGCACTGCAAAAAGAAGGAAAACTTGATACAATCCCTATAGCAACCCGTCTGGCCAGCGTGGTATAGTAGGCCAAAACCTCCTTTCTAAGGAGAGGCCTATGTCCAGCAGTGGACTATTAAAGGCTGTTGATGTGATGATGTGAAATAACTGTTCGCTGAAAACACCCTTTGTCTGAAGTCGGTTCTACAAATTATTTAATACTTTACCGACGAATGGTTCACCGAAACCTCATTCATCCTAAGTCGGTCCTGCAAGTTATAGTTCACCGATGAACGGTTCGAAAAAAATACACGTAATAGTTCACCAATGCATTGTTCGTCGATAATACCCTTCCTCATAGTACCCATCGAATGAAACAATCGTTGCAGGTTCGGCTATGATATTCTTCATTCATGGTCGTTTTTACGATTCACCGTGCAGGTGTTGGTCTACTATACCACTGTGGTCAGAAGCGGTGGTATAGGGTTTGTGTCAAGTTTTCCTTCTCTTTGCGTTGCTGTTATCCTGCGTAGTTTGCTCTCTTAGTCAGCTCTTACGACGCTTACAGGATGAATAGGCGTGGTGACACTCCGTATTCTCAATCCCTCGCCACACGGAATTGTACATTGGTTAACTATTAGCTGTAGAACTGACTACGGACCAAGGGTATTTTCGGCGAACGGTTCAAGGGAGAACTATAATTTGTAGAACCAACTTCGGACGAAGTGTGTTTTCAACGAACTGTTCATCGATGAAGGTTAATTCGGCGTTCGATTCTCAGCTCTTGAAAAGCTCTCTTTATAATATTAGTAAAGACTAATTATTTTACCAAAGAAAATTCTCATTGGTTCCACGTACCATCATACTCCACTTATTTGTCTCTATGAGGTTCATGATGATATAAAGACCCAAAGGGCGCGTTGGGTCTTTATATCATTTTTAAATTATAAATCTCTACAATTTGTGGATCACACAAATTGTCGTAGGAAGCGGCGTGGCGACCGCTTAAACCACTACGCCATCCGTGCAGTCAATAAGTTATATTAATAAATAAAGAATATCAAATAACTAATTTATAAGTCTCGCGTCAAGTACTACGCGATCACGTGATTTTTATTCCAAAACTCTATTTCAATCTGCATCTAATCGCTGTTACAAGGGCCCGAACCCACCCTATCTAATATTGATGTACCTACTAAACGCCTACTACGCGGCACACCACCGCCTTTTGCTATTACTCTAGAAGTGCAAATGAGCATTCCGTATTCAAGGTAATAATCTTCTTATTACTATAAATTGGTCCTATCTTGGAACTAATTTATAGGGATGGTTTTTTTATGTTTTATTCTATCAACCATCGATGTACAGAACCTGATCCAAACCCCGAACAAAGTATTTACGTACCTATTATGACATGTGTCTTCGTTAAATGGTATTTAAGACCGATATTCCGTGTGGTGACGGATTAAGGATACGGAGTGTCACCACCCCTATTCATCCTGTGGGTGTGGTAAGAGCCGACTAAGGGAGCAAACTCTGCAAGACAACAACACTGCAAAGAGAAAGAAAACTTAAAAAAAACCTCCAGTAGGTCAAAACCTCCTTCCTAATGTTTTATGGCCTACGAGCACTTAACATAGCTTATTTCATATTAAAGGCGGTTCATGATGATGATGACCATATACACATAACTAAATGCATTAAAACAAAATACTATAATTGTTGTGTATTTCTTTCCGCGGGTATTTTCGAAGCACATTTTAAAGTAAAAAGTAAAACCAGTCCAAAAACAAGTCTAATACTTACTTTGTATATAACAGACTTTTGCCTCTCCACTCCACTCTTTTGCCTTCGATAAAAGCCACTTTTTAATGTGAGAAATAAGAAAACTTCAAAAATGACGAAGCATTTTATTTTCAACTTAAAAGTGAAGACGTTGAAGTAAATTTTTCTTTGTCGAGGTTAGTTAAACGCTCAAAATGTAAAATAGAACTGTTTACACAACAAGGAAAGTATCCAAATTAATAAAATAAGATGTTTTTATAGACCTATTAGGTTTATTTTCACACTTTTTTGAGCAAAATATTGTTTAAGTCATAACTTTATACTCGTGAAGGAACTTTTTTATGCATATCATACTTTTAATACAATCGGTCATAAAGCCATATTGCAAATTTTTGTACTTGTTTTTAAAACAGAAAAAAGTTCTATAATTTCTTAAGAAACTAATAAATTTGGTTATTGTTTAATTTTTACCTGACTGCTCCAAAAGGTGGGTTTAGTGGTTTGAGTATGTGTGTACCAAGTATGTGTGTATTTCTTTAAAACGGTCTGTAGCGTAAGTGAAATCTTGTTTTTGTTTCGTTTCGAAAAGTGCCGACATGAATATATATCTATACGAGTATGTTGTACGTATATACACAACATATGTTTACATTATATATAACTATATATAATGTAAACATATGTTATATTATCAATGTATTTCAACCCAAACTCAACTCTCGTGGCCAATTATGTCTATATACATAGGTGTCGGGAACGGTAACAGTGTCGCAGTGTGCTTGTTTTTCAAAAATGCCCAACGCGCCTAATGAGTGTTGCCTAATGGTTTTGCAGTGATTCTTTTCGGACCCAAATTTTTGAAGTAAGACACTTTTAAGACAATATTTTAATTTAAGGTTAAAAATGCTATTTTATGGCAATATGCCTAATAAAATTATTCCAAATGAATTTTATCAAAAATAATCGTCGCTCTGAATAAACGTTATGCTAAACGAAATTATGCGGAATTTTAACTCTTCCAAACGAAATCATGCGGAATTTTAATTCTGTTTCTGTTTAAAAAAAATATGCTATTGTAAATTCGGACCTATAAACATTCGGCCAAACAATGATTTTACTAAATAACTTTTATGCCTTAAAAATATTCGTTTAAAGAAGATCTACCAAGTTTATTATGCGAAATAAATTTCGGAGCATCAAGATTCTGCCAGATAGAGGGAATCCGTTTTACATGCATCCGTAATACTCGATGAGGCATACTCACACATGTTAGTCATACGAATAAATGCTTTTGACAGAGTTTCTCATATAACAATATTATTATCGATATATTGTCAGGGAATATCAGTATCTTTTTGATATTACATTTTTCGACCATCTGACACGCAAAGCCATCTCGTTTCAAACTAAGCAAAGCTTGTACTATGAAATCTAGATTAACTGATAGAATACTTATATAATTTTTTTTTTTGTAAATTTATAAATATTATACATAGAAAACACCCGAACTCCGAAAAAAATATTTGCTGATCATACGAACATTTGGTCAGACCCGGGATTTGAACCCAAGACTAAAGTGTGTATAAACACACTGTGTACACACACAAGTGTACATACATAAGTATGTACACTTGTTCATGCATATAAATGTAATGGAGAAGGAGAAGAATAGCAGTTGAAGTTATATAAATTGTTTATGGGCAAAATACTCGTACTATTTCAGACACCACTATATTTCGATTCTTAACTTACTTTGTATATAACAGACTTTTGCCTCTCCACTCCACTCTTTTGCCTTCGATAAAAGCCACTTTTTAATGTGAGAAATAAGAAAACTTCAAAAATGACGAAGCATTTTATTTTCAACTTAAAAGTGAAGACGTTGAAGTAAATTTTTCTTTGTCGAGGTTAGTTAAACGCTCAAAATGTAAAATAGAACTGTTTACACAACAAGGAAAGTATCCAAATTAATAAAATAAGATGTTTTTATAGACCTATTAGGTTTATTTTCACACTTTTTTGAGCAAAATATTGTTTAAGTCATAACTTTATACTCGTGAAGGAACTTTTTTATGCATATCATACTTTTAATACAATCGGTCATAAAGCCATATTGCAAATTTTTGTACTTGTTTTTAAAACAGAAAAAAGTTCTATAATTTCTTAAGAAACTAATAAATTTGGTTATTGTTTAATTTTTACCTGACTGCTCCAAAAGGTGGGTTTAGTGGTTTGAGTATGTGTGTACCAAGTATGTGTGTATTTCTTTAAAACGGTCTGTAGCGTAAGTGAAATCTTGTTTTTGTTTCGTTTCGAAAAGTGCCGACATGAATATATATCTATACGAGTATGTTGTACGTATATACACAACATATGTTTACATTATATATAACTATATATAATGTAAACATATGTTATATTATCAATGTATTTCAACCCAAACTCAACTCTCGTGGCCAATTATGTCTATATACATAGGTGTCGGGAACGGTAACAGTGTCGCAGTGTGCTTGTTTTTCAAAAATGCCCAACGCGCCTAATGAGTGTTGCCTAATGGTTTTGCAGTGATTCTTTTCGGACCCAAATTTTTGAAGTAAGACACTTTTAAGACAATATTTTAATTTAAGGTTAAAAATGCTATTTTATGGCAATATGCCTAATAAAATTATTCCAAATGAATTTTATCAAAAATAATCGTCGCTCTGAATAAACGTTATGCTAAACGAAATTATGCGGAATTTTAACTCTTCCAAACGAAATCATGCGGAATTTTAATTCTGTTTCTGTTTAAAAAAAATATGCTATTGTAAATTCGGACCTATAAACATTCGGCCAAACAATGATTTTACTAAATAACTTTTATGCCTTAAAAATATTCGTTTAAAGAAGATCTACCAAGTTTATTATGCGAAATAAATTTCGGAGCATCAAGATTCTGCCAGATAGAGGGAATCCGTTTTACATGCATCCGTAATACTCGATGAGGCATACTCACACATGTTAGTCATACGAATAAATGCTTTTGACAGAGTTTCTCATATAACAATATTATTATCGATATATTGTCAGGGAATATCAGTATCTTTTTGATATTACATTTTTCGACCATCTGACACGCAAAGCCATCTCGTTTCAAACTAAGCAAAGCTTGTACTATGAAATCTAGATTAACTGATAGAATACTTATATAATTTTTTTTTTTGTAAATTTATAAATATTATACATAGAAAACACCCGAACTCCGAAAAAAATATTTGCTGATCATACGAACATTTGGTCAGACCCGGGATTTGAACCCAAGACTAAAGTGTGTATAAACACACTGTGTACACACACAAGTGTACATACATAAGTATGTACACTTGTTCATGCATATAAATGTAATGGAGAAGGAGAAGAATAGCAGTTGAAGTTATATAAATTGTTTATGGGCAAAATACTCGTACTATTTCAGACACCACTATATTTCGATTCTTAACGTCACTACATACACGCACGTCACAAAGTCTTCCGCCTCTTCTATCTGTCCGTCTGTTAAATTTGCATTCTATCTTCATGGCTAAATGGGCCTGTTCGCATTAAACCTTTAATACCACAACATGTGTACCCATTTATAGCAAATATATAATTTGAATTTGATCTCTACTCGAACCCAATCGCCACCAACGAATCGGGTGGCGGAGGCCCAACGCACCTAAAGATGTTTTCACTTCAACAGAGGTGTCGGTTACGGCAACAGGGTCTCGAGATCAATAGTTTTTTCCAATCTCACAAAAAAATGCCTAACGCGCCTAAAGATGTTTTTACTTCAACAGAGGTGATGGTAACGGTAACGGTAACAGTGTCGCGAGTTCAATTGTTTTTTCCTATCTCAAAAAATGACCAATGCGGCTAAAGAAGTTTCCACTTCAACAGAGGTGTTGGTAACGGTAACTGTCACTCAAGTTAAATGGTTTTTCATATAAAATACATTATTTTGTTTGTTGTTCAAAAATACACAACTCGTCTAAAGATGTTTAAACTTCAATAACTTATTTTAATATATTTCTTGAGTATTAGTATTTTGTAGAATTAAATTCAAATACAAAATCCAAACAGAAAAATACAAGAAAACTGAATGTAGTTCATCAAAACGCAACCAGCCCACAAAGTACCGGCTAACAAGGGAACCACTCCAGACACTGGAGACGAAAAATGCGCGATATATATTTTTTCAAAGGCGGAAAATAAAATTCATCATTATTTCGTCGTATACCGAGAGTGGGTAAATAAAAACATGC